>CM044317.1:18604729-19827229 GCA_024291935.2 Okapia johnstoni | reverse complement strand
CAGTCCCCTATGATCAAAAAGACATCTTTTTTGGGTGTTAGTTCTAGAAGGTCTTGTAGGTCTTCATAGAACTAATCAATTTCAGCTTCTTTAGCATTACTGGTTGGGGCATAGATTGGATTACTGTGATATTGAATAGTTTGCCTTGGAAATGAACACAGATCGTTCTTTCATTTTTGAGACTGCTCCCAAGTAATGCATTTTGGACTCTTTTGTTGACTATGAGGGCTACTCCATTACTTCTAAGTGATTCTCACCCACAATAGTAGATATAGTGGTCATCTGAATTAAATTCACCCATTCCAGTCCGTTTCAGTTCTCTGATTCCTAAAATGTTGATGTTTACTCTTGCCATCTCCTGTTTGACCACTTCCAATTTACCTTGATTCATGGACCTAACATTCCAGGTTCCTGTGCAATATTGTTCTTACAGCATCAGACTTTACCTCCATTACCAGTCACATCAACAACTGGGTATTGTTTTCACTTTGTCTCCATCTCTTCATTCTTTCTGGAGTTATTTCTCCACTCTTCTCCAGTAGCATATTGAGCACCTACTGGCCTGGAGAGTTCATCTCTCAGTGTCATATCTTTTTGCCTTTCATACTGTTCATGAGTTTTTCAAGGCAAGACTAGTGAAGTAGTTCGCCATTCCCTTCTCCAGTGGACCACATTTTGTCAGAATTCTCCACCTTGCCCCATCCGTCTTGCGTGGCTCTACACAGCATAGCTCATAGTTTCATTGAGTTAGACAAGGCTGTGGTCCATGTGATCAGTTTGATTAGTTTTCTGATTGTGGTTTTCATTCTGTCTGCCCTCTGATGGATAAGGATAAGAGGCTTATAGAAGCTTCCTGATGGGAGAGACTGACTCTGTGGGAAATTGGGTCTTGGGGACTCAGTTTTCAGGGAATCTTTCCAACCCAGGGATTGAACCCAAGTCTCCCACATTGCAGGCAGATTCTTTACCAGCTGAGCCACCAGGGAAGCACCCATATAGTCAAAGCTATGGTTTTTCCGATAGTCTTGTATGGATGTAAGAGTTGGACCACAAAGAAGGCTGAATGCCAAAGAATTGATGTTTTTGAATTGTTGTGCTAGAGAAGACTCCTGAGAGTCCTGAAGGAGTCAAGAAGACTCCTGAGAGTCCCTTGGACTGCAAGGAGATCAAACCAGTCAATCCCAAAGGAAATCAGTCCTGAGTATTCATTGGAAGGAGTGATGCTGAAGCTGAAGTTCCAATACTTTGGCCACCTGATGAGAAGAGCTGACTCATGGAAAAGACCCTGATGCTGGGAAAGATTGAGGGCAGGAACAGAAGGGGGCAACAGAGGATGAGATGGTTGGATGGCATCACCGACTCAATGGATATGAATCTGAGCAAACTCTGGGAGATAGTGAAGGACAGGGAAGCCTGGTATGCCAGAGTCCATGTGGTCTCAAAAAGCTGGACATGACTTAGTGAATGAACAAAAGCATTATTATATTTATTGTAGGTAGGATAGCTGAGCATGTCCCAACTCAGAATAAATAATAAGCATGTGTTACTAAAGGGAATGGCAACTCACTCCAGTATTCTTGCCTGGAGAATTCCATGGACAAAGGAGCCTGGTGAACTACAGTCCATGGGGTTGCAAAGAGTTGGATGTGACTGAGCTACTAACACTCTAAAGAGAGCTGATTGACTAAACTTGAAGTAAAAAAATTAAAAGGGGCCTAACACGCATGTCTAGCTGTTTTTCTACTCTCCCACTGATTGGCAGCTACAGAGGATGTGGAACAATGTCCATTCTGCCTCCATTCTCTTCACTCCAGAGCCTCAACCATCAACACATTTCCCCTGGTTTGAGCAAACTATGGGAGCTGGAGAAGGACAGAATAGCCTGGCATGCTGCAGTCCATGAGATCGCAAAGAATCAGACATGACTTAGCAACTGAACAACAACAACAAGGATATATTAGTTACTAGTTTGTACCAGCTGAATAGCTGCCCTGCCTAGGTATTCACCATGTAGATGAAGAACTTCCTGTTACCTCTCAGGTTCTCCCTATGTCCTTCTAAAAATCATATCCCATTGTTTCCTTTCTAATTTGTAATAACTACTCTGATTTTTGTGTTTACTTTACTTGATAGACTTATTAAATATGTGACTATACCTAAATATATAGTGTTTAGTTTTTCCTATTTCCAAACTTTATATAAATGGAATCATAGTATATATATATATATATATCATCTTCATCTATGCTTTTTTTCTTCAGTTTTGTTCTTGATATTAATCTATGTTTCTACAGGCAGCTGAAATGCATTCAGTTCCCCTGATAGATAGTAATATATCATATGATTATCTTGTATTTTTCCCATTCTGGTGTGGATAGACATTTGTATATGTCAAAAGTGTTTCTCTAGGGCATTTCCTAGATATTCCACCAGTGGAATTTTTGAGCTGCATTCACTAAATGAAATCAACTCTATTAGATAATGCTAAATTGTTTTCTGAAGTGATTACACACTACCAGGAGTGCATAAGTGTACTGGTAACTCCATATCACTGACAACACTTAATTTTTGCAAATCTGGTAAGAAGAGAAGGTATTGTAGTTAATTTCTCTGCCCACTAATGAGTTAGAGTATCTTTTCACATGTTTGTCTCTGTGATGTACCACAGAGACTTCCTCAATGAAATGGCTCTTGAAGTCTTTTGTAAATCTTTTTTTGTGGCATCTAATCATTTTTAGGGGCTTCTCTGGTGGCTCACTGGTAAAGAACCTGCCTGGCAATGCAGGAGGCATGGGTTCGATCCCTGGGTCAGGAAGATCTCCTGGAGAAGGAAATGGCAACCCACTCCAGTATTCCTGCCTGAGAAACCCCATGGACAGAGGAGCCTGGTGGGCTACAGTCCATGGAGTTCCAAAGAGTCAGCCACAACCTAGCGACTGAGCATACATTATTTGAGTCTTTTTCCTTAAATTTTCTTAAATCATTAGACTATTTATTATTTAAATGTTATTTAAATGCTATCTTTTAAACTAAATTATATATTCTACCTGGTTTTGCTTGTATATTGAAATGAGATGAGCCTTTAAAATGTATTTTATACTCAGAAAACTTGCTAGGTTCTTACTGTTTCTAATATTTTAAATGTATTGTTGCTTAGTCACTCAGTTGTGTCCTACTCCTTGCAATCCCATGGACTGCAACACACCAGGCTTCCCTGTCCATCACCAAGTCCCAGAGTTTGCTCAAACTCATGTCCATTGAGTCAGTGAAGCCATCCAACCATCTCATCCTCTGTTGTCCCCTTATCCTCCTGCCTTCAATCTTTCCCAGCATCAAGGTCTTTTCCAATGAGTAAGCTCTTTGCATCAGGTGGCCAAAGTATTGGAGCTTCAGCTTCAGCATCAGGGCTTCCAATGAATATTCATGGTTGATGTCCTTTAAGATTGACTGTTTTGTTCTCCTTGCTTACCAAGGGACTCTCAAGAGTCTTCTCCAGCAGCACAGTTCAAAAGCATCAATTCTTCAGTGCTCAGCCTTCTTTATGGTCCAAATCACATCCATACATGGCTACTGGAAAAACCATAGCTTTGACTATACAGAACTTTGTCAGCAAAGTGATGTCTTTGCCTTTTAATATACTGTCTAGGTTTGTCATAGATTTTCTTCCCAGGAGCAAGCATCTTTTAATTTTATGGCTGCAATCACCATCTGCAGTGATTTTGGAGCCCAAGAAAACCAAATTTGTCACTGTTTCCACTTTTTCCCCATCTATTTGCCATGAAGTGATAGGACAGGATGCCATGGTTTTAGGTTTTTGAATGTTGATTTTGAAGCCAGCTTTTTCACTCTCTTCTTTCACCTTCATCAAGATGCTCTTTAGTTCCCCTTCACTTTCTGCCATAAGGGTGATGCCATCTGCATATCTGAGGTTATTGATATTTCTGCTTGCAATCTTGATTCCAGCTTGTGTTTCATCCAGCCAAGCATTTTGCATGATGTACTCTGCATATAAGTTAAATAAGCACAGTGACAATATACAGCCTTGATGTACTTCTTTCCCAACTTGGAACCAGTCTGTCTTTCCATGTCCAGTTCTAACTGTTGCTTCTTGACCTACATACAAGTTTCGCAGGAGATAGGTAAGGTGGTCTGGTATTTCAGTCTCTTTCAGAATTTTCCACAGTTAGTTGTGATCCATACAGTCAAAGGCTTTAGCATAGTCAATGAAGCAGAAGTAGATGTTCTTCTGGAATTCTCTTGCTTTTTCTATGATCCAATGAATGCTGATAATTTGATCTCTGGTTTCTCCTCCTTTTCTAAATCCAGCTTGAACATCTGGAAGTTCTCAGTTCATGTACTGCTGAAACCTAGTTTGGAGAATTTTGAGCATTATTTTGCTAGCATATGAGATGAGTGCAACTGTGCAATAGTTTGAACATTCCTTGGCATTACCATTTTTTGGAATTGGAATGAAAACTGACCTCTTCCAGTCCTGTGGCCACTGCTGGGTTTTTCAAATTTGCCACATACCTTTTGACCAAAGACATGAAGTTGCTATAACTTGACAGCTATCTTTCCAAATGTGAAACTATTAAATTGACAATATAGTTTTATATTGCAGAATCTTATGACATTTGTCCAAAAGATTAAACATCTCCAAACTGAATACATGAAGTCATTCATTATTTATCAAACCTGTACTGACATCCTACTTATAAAGGAGATACAGATAAACATACAGGACTAACCTTGTCTTTAAGAAGTCAGTAATCTGATAAGACAGACATGGATATTAACAATACAGAGAGTTAAGAGCTTGGTCAGAGGTAAATGCGGAGTCTTGTGGGACCATTTAGAAAGAATCAATTTTTTTTTCCAATTCAAGGAAAACTTCCTTGAGGGACGATATTAAGACACAAAGTCCTTGTGACTGAATTTCTTTTTTTTTTTTCAATTTTTTTAAATTAGTTTATTTTCTATTTTTTAACTTTACAATATTGTATTTGTTTGTGACTGAATTTCCGAACATTCGGGACTAAGGATTAAGCCTTTGTCCACGGCAACTTTACTGTAGGAAACTCAATTTGTGAGATTTCTCTGCCAGCCTTAGAACTTATCTTGGTTGGAACACAGCCCTTGCCTGGTGACAGCATGGCATGGGAGGGATGAGAAATGAAGCCAGACTCAGGAAGAGGAGGTAAGGCAGAAGCTAATAATCTCTCGTGTTTGTCTGATGGTGCCTTCTGTTATGCTGTGGTTTGTTTTCACAGAGTTATTTGTGAGGGTGAAGTGAAATATGTGTCAAGTTCCTGAGGAATTCTAAAGATTGGTTTACTTCCTAATAAACAATTGCTCTTTTCTCAGGAAAGTTATGTTTTTGTCCATTAGGATTTAAATATTCAAAATATGTTTGTTCTGATTGATGGAAGCATTCAGTTCAGCAAGCACTTCTTGAGTACTTCACAGTGTCTGTGAGCCAGAGGGATGCAGAAGTGAAAACGCTTCTGCCCCAAAGGGGCTTCAGTGCAGGCGTGGATGGAAGGTGTAAACATAAGCTGTGTAACTTGTGGCTGCCAAGACGGGCTAAGAGGGCTCAGTGCCTCTACCCTGAAGCCTCGGGGCTTCAGATGCTTCTATCAGCATCCCTAAATCCTCCAAATGAACATTCAGTCAAAGTAAGTCAGTGTGTTTACTGAGCAACTACAACTTACAGGCAGTTACTCCAGCCTCAAATACTCCAAATACTTCCAGCAGATGACTCCCCCAGTCTCCCATCCTACCAGAGTGAGAGGTGCCACAAAATATTTACAGGAGGGAAAGGAGTCTGGGGAGGGATCCCGTAGAGATGATCTCTGAAGTCGATTTTGAAAGACCACAAAGGAAGTGCACACCAGGTAGAAAGGATCAGTTGTGCTTTAGAGGACAACACAGATACAGAGAGAATTTGCAGGGTTTGGTGCTCCAGCATGGGTGAGAGAAGGTCACCATCTGGAGAGACAAAGAAATCAGAACACACAGAGACAGAGCAATGCACTCAATGCCAAAATTTTGGACTTGATCTGTAAGTAGAAGGGAAACATCTAGCAGTTTTAATTACCTAATATCTAAGAAAGCATGTTTTGGTGGCAGTGTGGGAACTGTCCTGAAGAAGAAAGAGGGACAGATGAAGGCCAGTGGGTAAGAGCCATGCCCAATTAGTTGGTATTAATTTCCTTAGTTCTCTAATTCATACTCACCTCAAATGCTTCGAAGCATTTTTAGCATATGGTTCAGACCATTCTGCCTTGCCAGATTCTTCTCAGAATACTGTTTATTTTCGTGCTGTTCCTACCTCACAATAATAGTTACTGGTGGGGTTTCACATCTTAAAGCTATTTTACAGCAATCAGTTTTCATAGTCATTGCCAATTTGGCAAAAGCAAATTTTGAGGCCATCTTGCTGGATTTGTGTTTTAATCAATGTGGTTATTTCTTGACAGGAAATAGATCTTGTGCTTTTTTTTTTTTTGTATAAGGCATTTAAAAAGCAAACAGTCATTTAATAAGACAATGCAACAGGAGCCCTGCCTGCTTCAGTGGTTAATGGATGTGGCAGGAGTCTTTCCAAACCAGCAACTCTGAGGAGGAGACAAACAGCAATGTTTAAATAATGGCGAACATTGAAGATGGAATTAATGGGGTGGAGAATTGCTACTTTTAAGTTAAAAGAATCTCATAACCACCTCCAGAATCAAACAACTTTTATTCAAAATGATTTTTCTGATTGAAGGAATTGAGACATTCTTGCATATATACAGCTTCTCTCCCCCTCCCTCCCTGCCTCTCTCTCTCTTTCTCTCTCTCTCTCACACACACACAGGAAACTTACAGAAGCTAATTTCCATAGAATGAAAATACAGTGTGTTTTCTGGAATTATTGACCACAGTTAAACCCACCCCAAGCAATTTCTTGTATTTAACCTTCATCTCCTAAGCCTCGGCCCCAGACACAAAGCAATATTTCCTCCTGACACAGTTTACTTCTTTCAGAACCTTGAAGAATGATGCAAACAACTCCGCCAGCACTGTAGTTTTTACTGAGCCTGAGCATTAAACATTTCATCACCGATTGCCTTTAGTACCTGTGTGTACCTTGGAGTTTTTGTCCCCTAATTGTCTGTAATTATAGTCCTTTCATGCTCTCTAAGAATTCAAAAGACAAAGTGAATAGACAGGAGTAGTTTAAACCTAGACTGTGTACCAACCAAAGGTATTAGAAGGTCAGTTATATGCAACTGAGGCACAGAATTGTGCAACTGTGCAACTCTAGATGCAATTGTACACTGTGCAACTCTAGATGCAATTTCCCTAGACTTCAGTAGACCAGTGCCTTGAAAGTCTTCATAAGGTAGAAGAGTGGAAGAATGGTCCTCTGCTGTGTGCATGCCACCTTCCTGAAATGCACTTTGTGTATCAGAGTGGTCAGTAATGGAAGTGTATTGTGTTCATGAACAGAAGGAGGCAGAAATGAAGGTGGAAAACTGATGCTGTTGAATAGCCAAGGTTGAGCCTAAAATCTGCAAATAATAGTATATTTATCTCCATTTCAGGTTGTTTTTAAGGACATCTTGGAAACATTTTTTTTCTTCCTTTTAACCATCTCCCATGACTCAGTTTGGAAAACTATTTGTGAGCCTGGTGTGCAGTATAATAGCTAACAGTCTGGCTAAATTAAAATGATTCTTATCAATTATTGAGTGAATATATATGGGATTCCCTTGACAAGGAAGTGCTTTGTATTGAAGTTTCAAATAGGTTTATTGTTCATGGGGAGTCAGAGGTGTAGAATAAGGGGGAGGCTTGTTGAGCTTCAGCTAGAAATTTCCCTTGAAGGCATTTATCATATTTTAGGGATTGATCCTCAATTTTTGAGGGCCAGAATCTTAATTTCTGTGAGTTCTTCTATCTCTGAGGGATAAATTTGCATTTGCAAGTATCATAGAAATATATATACATATATGATACACATATGTATCATATATGATATATAATAGAAATATAAGATGTAATTATACATTATCTACATTTTATCTATAAATATATACTACATATTATATATTTCTATCATTCATAAAATGGGGCTTCCCTGATAGCTCAGCTGATTAAGACTCCACCTGCAATGCAGGAGACCTGGTTCGATTCCTGGGTCAGGAAGATCCACTGGAGAAGGGATAGGCTACCCATTCCAGTATTCTTGGACTTCCCTTGTGGCTCAGATGGTAAAGAATCTGCCTATAATGTGGGAGACCTGGGTTCGATCCCTGGGTTGGAAAGATCCCCTGGAGAAGGGAAAGGCTACCCACTCCAGTATTCTGGCCTGGACAATTCCATGGACTGTCTTAGCCCATGGAGTCCCAAAGAGTTGGACACAACTGAGCGGCTTTCACTTTCATTTATAATAGAGTATATATGATATGATGGAATACATATAAGGCATATTATATATTACTGTATATGTTGTATAAATCTATTTGTGTCTATGTACATTGACTAGAAGCACATACAGATATATAGATTTTTCTCTACTTACGATGGAGTTATATCCTGATGTCACAAAATGAAAATATTGTAAGTCAAAAATGCATTTCATACACCTAATATACTGGACATCATAACTTAGCCTACCTACATTAGCCAATAGTCGGACAGTCATCTAACACAAAGCCTATTTTATAATAAAGTGTTGACTAACTCATGTAATTTATTGAATATGGTACTCACTGCAAGGGACAAAACAGAAAGGTTGTAAGTATATCAATCATTTGCCCTCACGAGCTTGCAGCTGATTAGGAGCTGCAACTCACTCCTCTGATCAGTATCACTAGTGTATCATAACGCACATCCCAGGAAAAGATCAAAACTCAAAATTCAAAAGACAGGTTCTACTAAATGTATATTTCTTTGATGTCATCAAAAAGTCAAAAAAAGTTTAAGTTGAACCATCCTAACTCAGGGACTTTTTGTATTATATGTAGATTTGTTTGTATATATAGTTTATTTGTATACACACATATCCTCCTCTTGAAAGAGCCATATATACTTACCCTGTAGTCAAATTACATAAAGTTGGCTTTATATGAAGGCTATTTGAGCTCAGAAGAAGGAGGGTTAATATATGGCTTCCATGGAAGAAACACCTCTCCACAATAAAAGCAGTTTTCAGATGGACTGACCCTTAAGCTTGTTCTCTGTTGGGCAACAGCTAGACTCCTACTGCTTTTTGGAATTTCACTGTTTACCACCTAGGAGTGCGTCTATCAATATAACACAATACAATATACTAGGTTCCACTTCCTAAGTCACAGTCCTGCCCTGATTTCATGGAAGGAGGTCCTCTAGTATCCTCAGAATGCCTGCCACACCCTTCTGAAGTGTTTCTTACACATAGGGGTCTTTTTTTTTTTTAAGTGGGTCATTTTTGTACTGTACATTATTGCTTCCTTGGGCACAGCTGATGAGGACAAGGCTGAATGGGCCTGTGACCCCAAGGCGGAGGTTTCTGTGCTGGCAAGAGATCTTCCAGGTGGCTTGATATGAAAATCCTGTTCAAGAGGACGCTGTGCACTGGTGACTTGGCCAGCCTATTTAGATCCTCTCCTACAACACACTTGAAGGAGACTTACAGGGAAGGAGTCTGGCAGTTAGGTCAGCAGAAGAATGCAAAAAAAAGAATTACAATGCAAAAATGCAAGAAATGCAAAATGAATGCAAAAAAAAAAAATCAGAAAGGGCAGAAAGCCGTGAGGCACTAAAGCCTTAAATAAGAAGAAACCTCCCCAATAAAGAGCGTGTACTGAGTCAACAATGGTAGGAGCAGAAGCAACAGAGATATGGAACTGTAGATTCATCACAGTGGCAAAGCTTAGAGATGGAGCGGCAGATGACCAGTTATGATGAAAGCGATTCTCTTGTCTCCTACTGACTCCAGAGCAGACTTTCAGGGTCTAAAGTCCCTGGTTATAAGGCTCCTGAGGATGTCTCATGTCTCTTTTCTTTCCTTGTGATTCTTTACAATAACTGTCCATGATTTGAGGTAACCACGGTACGTCTTTGCTTCTTGCCATCTTGAAAGAGTCTGATTAATAATTCTGAAGTTACTAGTTGATCACATTTATTGAGCTTTTGCAATCATCTACTGGTAATCTCTAAGAATCTACTCCCACAAGTAATCATGTGTGCTCAGTTGCTCAGATGTGTCTGACGCTTAGTAACCCTGTGGACTGTACCCTGCCAAGCTCCTCTGTCCATAGGATTCTCCAGACAAGAATACTAAAGTGGTGTGCTGTGTCCTACTCCAGGGGATTTTCCCAACCCAGGGATCAAAACTGCATCTCTTACATCTCCTGCATTGGCAGGTGGATTCTCTACCACTAGTGCCACCTGGGAAGCCCAATCAATATCAGATGTGAATTTTACTCATATTAACAGAGACGAATTTATTTCCAGATTATCAGGTGGTACAGAATGGTGCCCTAATGTATTCTCTCACATAAAGGTAGACCCTCTCAAGACACTGGTGGATTCCCTTAGTATATGAATTCCTCATTTTTTTACAAGTTGAGTTGACAAATCACAGAGTATTTCTATCTTAAATAGTAGGACTGTAATCTCGGTCTTCACTGTGGCAAGGCAGTTTTCTATTATTTGAGGCTGTAACTTTAAGACATGACCTGCTCTTGGAGTGATATACCCTTGTTCTAATCATTAGTCGTTTCCAGCCAAACTGAGCAGAGACTGATTATGGTTGCAGTCTTGTAACCAAGATGTAGCAGGTTGTTTATCCTTCAAATTTAGAATAACACTGCTTGATTATTCATGCATGCAATTTTATAGCAACAACATAACATTTGAGCATCATGAAACTCTTAACCAAATGAGTGGCAAGAGAAGGTGCCTATGGCCTGTTCTTTCTATGTAATATAATGGCCAAGTGCCAAAGAGGAAAACAAAATTCATAATGATGGGAAATATGAGAGAACCATTAAACATTCTATAATGAGATGGTTAAATTGGAAGATGAGTCATGATTTTACTTGGTCTCATTTTTCATCACAACGGAAAATAGAACAAAAGACATTATGACTGTCACCTCTTTATATTATCTACCACCAGCCCTACTCCCTCCCCTTTTCTGTGTCATGAAAGAAAGAAAGTGGAAGTAAATTTGCTCAGTCATGTCTGAATCTTTGTGACCAGGCCAGAATACTGGAGTGGATAGCCTTTCCTTTCTCCAGGGGATCTTCCCAACCCAGGGATTGAACCCAGGTCTCCCGCATTGAAGGCAGATTCTTTACAAGCTGAGCCACAAGCAAAGCCCAGGAATACTGGAGTGGGTAGCTGATGCCTTCTCCAGGGAATCTTCCCAACCCAGGATTCAAACTGGAGTCTTCTGCATTGCAGGCAGATTCTTTACCAACTGAGTTATCAGGGAAGCCCCCTTCTATGTCATAGCTGGAATCAAGCTATTTGTTGCCTAGCCCTGTATATGCTAGGCTTAGCAGGATTTCTATTGAAGTCATATCTGAAAAGTGAGGGCTACAATAACACTGCTCAATCAAAATGCCTTAAAAAACTCAGTGGAATGGCAGGGAACATCCCAAGAATAAAGGAAAAATTCAGAACTACAGAATTCCTTGCTCTAAATTGCCTTTCTAGGCGCAAGACTAGGCCAGTTGTTGTTTGGGGGTATTTGGCCAGCTCTTCCATGGGCAGTGGGCTTCCCTAGTGGCTCAGTTGGTAAAGAATCTGCTTGCAATGCAGGAGACCAATGTTCAATCCCTGGGTAGGGAAGATCCCCTGGAGAAGGAAATGGCAACCCACTCCAGTACTCTTGCCTGGAGATTTCCATAGACAGAGAAGCTGGGCAGGCTACAGTCCATGGGATTGCAAAGAGTCAGACATGACTGAGAGACTAATTTCATGTTCACTTTTTTCCCATGGGCAGTGACTCCAAGCTTTCGCAGTTTTCAGGGATCTGGCCAGGAAAGGGCTCCCTACTCTTCATTGCATCAGAGGAGTTACCACTGATATGCATCATCCAATATGCAGTTGGTGTTGGAGGCTTGCCTTGAAAAGAGGAAAGAGGTGTTCATTTGTCATTTACTCTGATTCATCAGAATTTAGGGAAATAGGGGATTGTTTGCTGGTGATGTCTTATTAAACGAAATGCAATTCTGTGTAAGCGAACAAACTGACTTACAACTGTTAATCCACAAGCTATTCAAGGAATTAGTATATTTCACTGAGAAGAAATACTTGTGGATTTAGAAATGCAAGAAAACTGCTACAAGGTTTTGAAAATCCATACATAATATAAATTCAATGTTATTAAACCTTACTATTGAAAGCAGCATTCCCAAATGAAAATAATATCTGGCTAGGAAGATTTGACTTTCATAAATGAGGGAGGGGGCGGATTAGCTGAAAATAAAATCAGAGCATTGAAAAGCATCCAGAGCATATCATTTTTCAGCTTTGTTCTTCCTGCTTCCATAGATAATTATAAAAAGTCTAAGAAAGGAAGTCTTTTTGCTATGTATTTCAGAAAAGTTTCTATTCTGTAGGGAATTCTGCTTCTACTTAGGTGTCTGAATGATACTCGACATTTATTGTTGAATTTTTTTCCTGGAGTTGTAAATCAAATTTTTAAGCTGTTTCTCCACATACCCTAAACCTCTCTGACTAGGGAACGAGTTCTTACCAGTGACTGTTTCGTATCACTCCTATTGTCATAGAAGCCAATGATAATTCCAGAACTCAAGGATTCTAACAAAATCCTCAGTAGATCTCAGCAGAGAGGGGCAATGTTGCTAAATCTTTCTTAAGCCCAAGTTTCCTTGAGTGTGTATATTTCCAAGTAATGAGCTATATGAGCAACAAACTGTGAAAACTGAAAATATGTGAACAGAATTTCATGTTGGGATGAAAGAAAATTTATAACGAAGAAAATCTGATACTTCTTTAATGATCTGCATAAAATGGTGTAGTTTTGTATTTTATAATATAAACAGAAGTCAGTCTTACCAATGAAAATATGTCTTATAATGAACATTCAAACCAAGCATTTTGGAGATCAGCTGGAGGAAGAAACAGAAGTCAGGGATGGGAGATGTGTGAATTGTAGGGTCAGCAGATTTGGGAAAAGGGTCTGGGTGAGCTCTCCCCACCACCGGAAGGGCTTTGACTTCACTTAGGTCTCCTCCAGCAAGACTTTATGGCATGGAGGTGCTGGTAAACTTAGCTCAGTGTCCACAGTGACTGCCCACTTCTTGTATCTGATACCTGGTGGTGAAAATAAAAAACACAAAACTGTTCACTGAGAGCTCCTAGGACACAGGCTATCATGCCCTTATTGTATTTTTAGGAAGGAAAAAGGTAAAAAGCTATGCTTCTCTGTAATATGGGCTTCCCTGCTAGCTCAATTGGTAAAGAATCTGCCTGCAAGAGACCCCAGTTTGATTCCTGGGTTGGGAAGATCTGCTGGAGAAGGGATAGGCTATCCACTCCAGTATTCCTGGGCTTCCCTTGTCACTCAGCTGGTAAAGAATTTGCCTGCAATGTGGGAGACCTGAGTTTGATCCCTGAGTTGGGAAGATCCCCTGGAGAAGGGAAAGGCTACCCACTCCAGTATTCTGGCCTGAAGAACTCCATGGACTGTGTCGTCCATGGGGTTGCGAGGAGTCAGACATGAGTGAGTGATTTTCACTTATTCTCTGTAGTAAATGAATCAGTAGAAGTCTATCAATGGGAGAGTTTTAGTCCTTGTAACTTGTTTTATGTGTCTACTGAATGGTGATATTGTTATTTTTGTTGTTATTCAGTCACTAAGTCATGTCTGACTCTTTGCTATTCCAGGGACTGCAGCATGCCAGGCTTCCCTGTCCTTCACTATCTTTCAGAGTTTGCTCAAACTCATGCCCATTGAATCCATGACGCCATCCAACCATCTCATCCTCTGTCACCTCCTTCTCCTCCTGCTTTCAATCTTTCCCAGCATCAGGGGCTTTCCCAGTGGGTTGGTTTTTCACATCAGGTGGCCAAAGTATGGGAGCTTCATCTTCAGCATCAATTCTTCTGATGAGTATTCAGTGTTGATTTCCTTTAGGATTGACTGGTCTGATCTTGCAGTCCAAGGGACTCTCGAGAGTCTTATCCAGCACCACAGTTTGAAAGCATCAATTCTTTGGTGCTCAGCCCTCTTTATGGTTCAACTCTCACATCCATACATGACTACTGGAAAAGCCATAGCTTTGACTAGATGGATCTTTGTGGGGAAAGTGATATCTCTGCTTTTTAATATGCTGTCTAGCTTTGTCATAGCTTTTCTTCCAAGGAACAAGTGTCTTAATTTCGTGGCTGCAGTCTAATATTGGAGGTCATCCAAAGCAGCCAGGCTCAATCATGATGGTTTTCAGCTAAAAGTCATATTTTTTAAGTCCATATTTTTTAAGCCCACACGGTCCTGTCTCAGAACCATGAAATTTATGCAATTATCAGGAATGCTTCCTATTTCTCTCATACTTACACCTTACTTCCTTCATACTTACACCTACTTTCCACGTACCTCTCAGTTCATTTTGTGCCAACCTCTCAGACAACCTGAACTCCCCCTCCAGCCTCTTTCCCATTGAGCTGACTTCCACCTGCATCCCTGTCTCTTGATTCAGCATCATGAAAGCCCCAGTCACCTGGTGGAAAGAGCTCTTCATGGATAAGGAGGGCCAAGGAGGGACTGATCAGAGAGAAGCCTTTTTAGGCGTCAGTGAAGAATAAAAACCAAGAATTGTCGTAGGTAAATCTTGCCCCTTCTCACATTGCACAATTATATTGTTTTATGAACACCAGTGGCCTTCCCAGGTGGCACTAGTGGTAAAGAACTTGCCTGCCAATGCAGAAGAGATAATAGAAGATGGCTCGATACTTGGGTAGAGAAGAACCCTGGAGGAGGGCATGGCAACCCACTCCAGTAATTTTGCCTGGAGAATCCCATGGACAGAAGAGTCTAGCAGGCTATGGTCCATAGGATTGCAAAGAGACATGACTGAAGCAAATTAGCACACATGCACACATGAATACCAGCACTGGTGGAACAGACTTTGATGGGGGAGCAAAAAAGAGAGGGAAGAGAAGAAGATAATTTTAGAAGCATGTATTGCAGAGGAAATGAACTCACATACATTCTCATATATTCAAAATCTGGATGGCACAAAAGTGGACACTGAAAAATCTCCCATCTCTTTCCCCAGTCACACTCTTTCCCTTTGTAGAGGCAACCAATTGCTATCAATTTCAAGTGTTATCCTTTCAGAGATATGCTAGGCAAATACAAATGAACATATGTTTTTTCCTCCACTTCCTTTTACCCAAATGGTAGCACTCTACACCGGCTGTTCTGCACCTTGCTCTTTTCTGCCATCAATTTAACTTGGAGATTGCATCCTCTCTGTACCCGGAACGCTTTCTCATTTCTGTGAGTGGATAGGATTCAAATGTGTATGTTAAATAGGGGCGGAACAGTATACGACACCTGTGCTTGTCCCACCTGCATTTTGAAATCTCTGAGAGAACACCATGCAAGGCAAATGAAGATGAAAAAATATATATGTATTACTGGTAAAGCTGATGCTGGAGAATGCAGCTCAGATACACAATGCCAATGATTTCCTAACACTGAGCCCTCAAATTAGACAGACTTACCAACTTTACCAACTTAGTGAGAAGTTCTCAGAGAGTCATGGACCTTCCTACATGAATGGCTTCCCTGAAAGGCTCATGATCTGATGAAATAGATATAAATATGGAGCAGGTAGATCCTAAAAAGAAAGATGGGCAAATAGATCACGTGCACTGGCAGTTTCTCACTCAAACTCAATAATTAGGCAACCCACTTCAGGAAACAGTGGGGCAAGAAATAAAAACATTAAGGAAAAACTCTTACTGTTGAAAACCAAAAGTATATGACAGTAACATTTCCCCACACCCCAACATTTTATCACTGCACTCTAATTCAGTTAACCCGTCTCTTATTGATAGACTCCAGAGGTGCTTCCAATCTTTTACTATTACTATTACAAAATGTAATATATATGAATTTTCAGTCGCTTGCTATTACAAAAAAAATACCATGGATATGAATATTCAAAAATGAATACCATTCTGCACATAAAATTTCACACATATGGGATTTTATCAGAATGATGAATTCCTGGAGGTGAAACTGCTGGGTGAAAAGAATATGTGCATTTAAAATTTTATGAGATATTCTCAAATTGCCCTATATGGAGGTTACAGCAACACCCTTAGAAATGTGTGAAAGGGTCTATTTCTCCACATCTTTTCAACAGGATGTGTTAGTAAGACCTTCTAATCTTTGCCACTACAATACACAAAATGTAGTGTCTTTAAAACATCATCATTTATTTTCTCTTATTATGAGTAAGATTAAATATCTTTTCTTACCTTTAAGAGCTATTTTCATTTTTGCATGTGAACTGTCTCTTGACCTTCTATGTCCCGTTTTCCTATTGGATGCTCATGGATTTTTTTAATGGACTTTATTTTTTAGAACAGTTGTACATTCACAGTAGAATTGAGTGGAAGTCAAAGAGAGTTTCACAAACCCTCTATTCCCACACATACATAGTTTTCTCTATTATCAACAGCCTTTTGTGGGTATTTTTATATTAATCTATAGACACTGTTTACACTTTAGAAAAATTTTGACTATGATACAAATTGCAAATCTTCTTCTAGGTGGTGGCATTCTTTTGATTGCTTATAGTGGTTTAGCCATGTTGAATTTATTTTTAGCATAGTCTAATTTACTTTTCTGTTATGTTTTCTGAGTTTTATGCTTAAAGGCATAAAAAAGCCTTCTCTACTCTTTGATTATTAAAAAGTTCCCCCCATATTTCTTCAAGTGTTTTTATGGTTTCATCTTTGGTTTGTATTAAAATCTTTGAACAATATGAATCCAACAGGTAAAGATCCAACTTTTTTTTTCTTGATGACTACCTAATATCCTTTATTAATGAATCCATATTTTCTTCACTGCTTTGAAATTCTAACAATTATTGGTCCCAGATTAATGGGGTCAAATAAGTGAATGGGTTAAACATGTAGATAAAGATCCTCAAGTCAACAATCATCTATTTGAAAATATTGTCCATGATTGTTCCTCTCAACACTCTTAGAAATTTGTCTGGATTCAAATTCCTACTCATCCATTTAGTAGTTGCAAAACTATAGGCGAGTGAACATTTCTGAGAATATGGCTTTGGGTTTGTTGTGGGAATTATATGAGAGACTGTGTAAAATTTGGTAACATACAGCTGTCATGAATATTAATTTATTGTTTAATTCTTGTCAGGTCTTTTTTCAGCCCATTCTTCTACTCTCTCCTCTGCAATTACTTCTGACCATGGATAAAAATGACACAGTCCTCATGAGCTTATGAACCCCCAAAGGAATAGCCAAGATGCTTTAGAAAACTTTTCCATGGAAATGCTGAAGTAGAGATGGGTCCGTCCAGGTTACCTGGGGGCATATTTCTATGATTCCCAGTGCTGAGCTTAGATACAGTTTGTAGAAACTACATTCATGAAAGGGACTGGGAGGAATATAATTTTCTGTCTAATTTTCATTAAGCCCTTCAACTCAGCCACTACAAATATACCAGCCATATTCTCAAATATATTCAGAAAAACAGGTTGGCTGATATTTCTTGGTATCAAACTCTATATAGTAAAAATGACCAGAAATTCTTTTGGCATTCACAAACTTTCTTGTTCTTACTTTAGTCTTTCTTTGTCCCCTGTGGAAATGAAAAATAGTTGATTACCATCTGTTGCTTCATATTCCAAAAAGTAATTATTAACTGTATCTCAGCCTGATATTATAAAAATATCACTTTATTTAATGTTTCTCTGAATGTTCCTGGAAGATTATTCAGCTAAGGAAAAATGAGGGCACTAGAACCATTACAATAATAAAAACAGAGGTAAGTTAATCACAGTGAAACAAAAAATGAATAATCATTAGTGGCTGATGAGTGCACTCTGTAAGGAATTCAATATTCTGAATTTGTAATTACTCTTGGACACTAATTCTTGGCAAAATACAGCATTTGGAGATAATACCAGTAGATATTGCAGGGTAATTATGAAATATAATTTGATGCACTTAGGATTTGAGAGTTTGGAGATATGTATCCATGATGAAAGGCAAAATGTGTGTTTTGCTATTTTGATGCTTATTTCTATTTTCTGTTAATGACTAAAACAGAATCAAAAAATCATAGAATTTCAACACTGGAATAGACACAATAGATCATCTTATTCCAGATGCCTGGCTTTACAGATGAGGAAACTAAAATTCAGAGATGAAGAGGAATTTGCCCATGTTATCCAGAGTCTTAATGGCCAAGCAGGGGGTTGTACTTAGCACTGGCTTTTAGTCTAGCACTGATTTCATTTTTTAAAGCAAACACTTATTTCAGAGACAGAGATATTACATGTTTTTTACACTAATTTTTTTCTTCACTCCTTTACTTATGACATAGGTTTTAATAGCATTTTCTGGCATATAGTGTATCTAAGCAAAGATTATACCATCCAGATTTTCCAGACAGTTTCACTTTCAAGTCCTCTGTTTTTACTTGAAGTACAAGTGAAGCTTGTGTGCAAAATCAACCTTGCAACTACCTTATGTATAGTAGATTACCCATAAAGGTCTCTTGATGGATATCATAGCATTACTGATTGGGCCAAGCAACCAACTTCCCCATAAAAACCCAACCACAGAAGTGACACCACCATGTATTCAGTTTAGCATTCACATTAGTTAGTGGTAGTAGCTCAGTCGTGTCAGGCTCTCTAGGACCTCATGGACTGTAGAGCACCAGGCTCCTCTGTCCATGGAATTCTCCAGGCAAGGATACTGGGGTGGGTAACCCTTCCCTTCTCCAGGGGATCTTCCCGACCCAGGGTTCGAACCCAGGTCTCCTGCATTGCGGGCAGATTCTTTACCATCTGAGCCACAAGGGAAGCCCAAACAGTATGCCAGGAGACAACAAAACAAAACAGAAACCCCATTTGAAAAATGTGCTCTGTAAATAACAAGCCTTGTTTTAAGTGTGTACTGGGAATCTTAATTCCCAAAGCAGATCTTTAAACTATATCCTTCATGTCAAGTGGGGATTGACTTTTGACAATGATTCCAGGCTATCGTTCCAGAAAGGACAGTGAATGAATGATCTGTGAGAGGCAATTTTGCACGCTGAAGTCCTGGAGACACATGGGACTGCTGCTGCTTTCAGAGTTTCAGCACAGCAGCGTTTTTCTGCTTGTCTGAAGAGTCAGTGTTTTCAGGCCTGATACACAAGTTGAAGATGCCAGGGAAGATTTTGTATATGTGTGTGTGTGTGTGTATATATATATATATATATATATATATAATATATGGCGCATATATATATATATATATATATATATATATATATATATATATGTATATATCGGAGAAGGCAATGGCACCCCACTCCAGTACTCTTGCTTGGAAAATCCCATGGACGGAGCAGCCTGGTAGGCTACAGTCCATGGGGTCGCTAAGAGTCGGACACGACTGAGCGACTTCACTTTCACTTTTCCCTTTCATGCACTGGAGAAGGAAATGGCAACCCACTCCAGTATTCTTGCCTGGAGAATCCCAGGGACGGCGGAGCCTGGTGGGCTGCCGTCTATGGGTCACACAGAGTCGGACACGACTGAAGCGACTTAGCAGCAGCAGCAGCATATATATGTATATGGTGAAGTCGCTCGGTCGTGTCCGACTCTTTGCGACCCCATGGACTGTAGCCTACCAGGCTCCTCCTTCCCTGGGATTCTCCAGGCAAGAGTACTGGAGTGGGTTGCCATTTCCTTCTCCAGAGGATCTTCCCAACCCAGGGATCGAATCCAGGTCTCCCGCATTGTAGGCAGACACTTTACCGTCTGAGCCACCAGGGAAGTCAGTGTTTTCAGGCCTGATACACAAGTTGAAGATGCCAGGGAAGATTTTATATATATGTATATATATATACATATGTATATATATATATATATATATGGCAAATATATATATACACATATATATGTATACATATACATAGATATATGACATATATATATGATATATATATATACATAGATATATGACATATATATATGATATGTATATATACATAGATATACGACAAATCAGGTAGGAATTATCTGGTGGATTTGAGTAGTAGGTATTGACACTGACTAAAATCCTGTTTACAATAGTCCCCACGTATGTACTCCCATCCTTCCCTGAAGGACACCAAGCCCTTCTTTCAGTCCATCACAGAGCCCTCACTAGAAGGAAAGAACAGAGAAAGGGTTAGCAGTGTTGTCTAGCCATTCCTTCCGGCCAGTCTAGAGGAGGCTGTTCGTGGTCCCCGGGATGTGCAGGGATATGGTCATAAATGGATCCACTCTCTGTTATACTGCAGACTGACTCCTCAGGGATGGCTTCTTCTCTATTACCTGCCTCTGACATAGGATGTGAAAGAGGAGTGCAAGAGTATGGAAGGAGTGGGGTTTCTCTTCCCTACCCTCATCCAAATGATATTTTATTTGAGAAACTTGCTTACTGTTGAGTCACTATGAACCAAATGTGTGTTGCAAGGCACAGGCCACTGTCATGCCACAGCATAAAGGTATGATTTATATTCCACTGTAGGGAGCTTCCGAGGTGGTACAGTTGGTAAAGAATCTGCCTGCCAATGCAGGAGACTCAAGAGATGGGGTTTGATCCCTGGGTTGGGAAAATCCCCCGGAGTAGGAAATGGCAACCCAGGCCAGTATTCTTGCCTGGAGAATCCCATGAACAGAGGAGCCTGGCGAACTACAGTCTATGGAGTCACAAGAGCCAGACACAACTGAGTGACTGAGCACAAAGGGTATTTGATATGACTGCCTGATCATGAGAAGCCTGGCTCTGGGCCCTGCCTGCCTTGGTCTTGGTGTTTCTGTTACTGGAGCAAGAACCCTGGTGGTCATGTTCTCAAATTCCATACTTAGACTGCAATTGCTAAAGACACAGAAGGTATACAGCTGTCTCCAGAATGCAAATAGGAAACTGAACCCTTCACTCTTATTTTTATTCCCTTCTACTTTCACACACACACATACACACACACACACACACACACACACACATGCATTCACAGAGATAAGGCAATGCAAAATTTTACCTCTCAAGGACAATATATCACACAACAGATATAATTACTATCATTTTAAATAAGTTAATTTGTACAACATTTTTACATACACATTCAAATTATATTTTACAAATGTGCATATACCTTTTTTTTTTACAAAGTTATATCATGTGAAGTAGAATAACACTTTATGAAGATGCATGGTCTGGTATTTCTGAGAATCCAGGCAGCCTCTTATGTATAACAAGCAATCTTATCAACCTGTATGTCCTTGCCTTTATCTGTCTTAATGGGGAAGAACTTAGGGTGTTCAGGTAAGTAGTTTTTATGGTTGAATCATAGGAATTTATGTAATGTATAAAAGAAGCATTCTCACTGTTCTTCTGACCTATTAACCTCCCCTAAATTTATCAGTTCAAGGGAAAGGAGAAAATAAAAAAAGAATTTTCTTCTACAAGAGGAATTGGACTCAAACTCCAGCTTTGAGAATTAATGTTATTTGGGGGAAAATATTTTTGTTTACAAATGCTCAAGTCCAGGCCAACACGGGCATGGTGGATAGAGGAAAATTTCATTCGTTAAGCAGCAGGAAGATCAACCTACCTTTCACTGGTCTAAGTGGCTTAGGTAACTAATTAAAAGAATCAGAAATTGCCCCACATGATTTTTTCCAAAAATGGATAAAATCTATCCTTTGGGTACAATATTTGGGTACATATCTTATGACAGTTCAGTTCAGTCGCTCAGTCATTTCCGACTCTTTGTGAGCCCATGAATCGCAGCATGCCAAGCCTCCCTGTCCATCACCAACTCCCGGAGTTTACCCAAACCCATGTCCATCGAGTCAGTGATGCCATCCAACCATCTCATCCTCTGTCGTCCCCTTCTCCTCCTGCCCCCAATCCTTCCCAGCATTAGGGTCTTTTCCAATGAGTCAACTCTTCACATGAGGTGGCCAAAGTATTGGAGTTTCAGCTTCAACATCAGTCCTTCCAATGAACACCCAGGACTGATCTCCTTTAGGATGGACTGGTTGGATCTCCTTGCAGTCCAAGGGACTCTCAAGAGTCTTCTCCAACACCACAGTTCAAAAGCATCAATTCTTCAGCGCTCAGCTTTTTTCACCATCCAACTCTCACATCCATACATGACTACTGGAAAAACCATAGCCTTGACTAGACGGACCTTTGTTGGCAAAGTAATGTCTCTGCTTTTAAATATGCTACCTAGGTTGGTCATAACCTTCCTTCCAAGGAGTAAGCGTCTTTTAATTTCATGGCTGCAATCACCATCAGCGATTTTGGAGCCCCAAAAAAATAAAAGTCTGACACTGTTTCCACTGTTTCCCCATCTATTTCCCATGAAGTGATGGGATTAGATGCCATGATCTTAGTTTTCTGAACACTGAGCTTTAAGCCAACTTTTTCACTCTCCTCTTTTCACCTTCATCAAGAGGCTCTTTAGTTCTTCTTTGCTTTCTGCCATAAGGGTGGTGTCATCTGCATATCTGAGGTTATTGATATTTCTCCCAGCAATCTTGATTCCAGCTTGTGCTTCTTCCAGCCCAGCGTTTCTCATGATGTACTCTGCATAAAAGTTAAATAAGCAGGGTGACAATATACAGCCTTGAAGTACTCCTTTTCCTATTTGGAACCAGTCTGTTGTTCCATGTCCAGTTCTAACTGTTGCTTCCTGACATGCTTACAGGTTTCTCAAGAGACAGGTCTGGTATCCCCATCTCTTTCAGAATTTTCCACAGTTTATTGTGATCCACACAGTCAAAGGCTTTGGCATAGTCCATAAAGCAGAAATAGATGTTTCTCCGGACAGAATAGGTCCAAATGACCAAAAATATAAAAAGGTCCTTTAGCAAGACATTTTTTTGTGTGTGTAATAAGTGGGAAGGAGTTACCAGAAATTTAACAAGTGAAGAGTGGTTGAAAAGTCCAGCTTCGGATAAGTCTGCCTGACTGTAGAATGGTGCTGTGCGCAGTCCAGCGGGCAGGGTGACCTTGCCTCTTCTCCTACTGCTGTTAACACCAGTGTTCAAAACCCATGGGCCTTGCAGGTGTACCACATGGCAAGTACTGTTGATAAATGTTTTATGGCCAGTGTGCACATTCCTGCAAATACTGCAGGATCACACACAAACGAAGACACCACGCACTGTCTGTAGCATACATATATCTAGATGCTTTACCCAAAGACCAAGATTTGTGTTTCAGAACCTAAATGATCATTCTTTTTATGTCTCTTTTCTTTTTTTTTAGAAAAATTACTTTTATTTAAATTAAAAAAAAAGCATAAAGAAAAAATACAGTGAACACCTGTTATCCACCACCCAAAATAAGAAAGAAAAAAAAAAGCATTACCTGTTCTCTTTAAAGGACCATTCCTTTGTTCTTTCATCACATGATGGTAATGATAAATGGAAGCATTCCCTGTTCAGGTGCTCTTACTTGGCAACTAAAATAGTGGTATTTCACCTCGTGTCTGTGTCCTCTCTTTAACTGGACTGTGAAACCATTAATACCAGGCAGACAGGAGGGCCTGTAGCAGTGTAGACCTTAGGACGAAAGTGTGATAAAACACAAGCCTCAAAGACTAGCCCCAGATCTCACTCTTTCAACCTAGGTCCCACTCTGACCAAGGAACTGATTTTTCTTCAAATATTGGACAACATGATTTGGACACAAAGAGTAAACAGATACAGCGGTGGATCGAAAAATCGTATTAAGTCCAGATTACAGTAAAGAAAGGCAAGAGTGCAGACGAGCCCGAGAACAAAATGGGAAGTGAAAACAGGCCTGAGTGACTGCTTGTGTCTTTTTGTTTTATGATCTTACAAATACAACTGTAGAAAACCCGGAAAACGTAAAGGCAGAGAAAAGTAACTAATAATTCTGCCCAGTCTTGGTAGCAGCTTTCTAATTGAGTTTTCAAAATGCAAAATGTATACAGCTTTTTTCCACCATAACGTAAGTACTTCGCCATGTGAGAACACTACTTCCTAACTTAAGGGCTATATACTATTCTACTTCACAGACTGTAGAGAGTCTAACATTTAAATAGGAAAACTAGAAACTGTATCAGTTCATCTTTTTAAGCCTGATTCCTCTTTATAAATTCCTATGAGAAGCATTCAAGTCAAACTCTTCTAGGAAGTGTCAGTTTACAGTCCTAGGATAAGTCTGGAGAATTTGGCTTTTGGAGTTACACAGCTTAGCAGCCAATAAAAGCAGCATTTACTCCAGTGGTTTTCAGCCCTAGCTCCAGGCTAGAATGACCCAGGCCCTGGGCCCAGTCCAGCCCACCTAGAATCTCTAGAACCATGTGTCTGTCTTTTTCTAGCCATTTCAATGACTCTGTGAAGGACGGTTGGGAACAGCACTGGGCTGACAACCACGGGGGGTAAGGGGGCCCTGCCAGTGCCCAAACCCACCACTCTGCACTTTTTGTGAGGGTGATCTGGGCCAAACACAGCCTCTCCGTGCCATGACATAGGATTCAAAACTATCAAGCCTTTAGTGCATTGGCCTAGTTCATGGAGTTTGTACAACCACCTGGTTAACAGGTTTCCATCAGCTTAACCAGGTCTATATGATTTGAGGTAGCAAATCCCTTATATAGCAATTCAAGAATGCTGGCTTTTATGGGTATTAGATAAGCATTAACGCTAGAAAGAACCAGAGGTGTTGGTTTTACACTAGCGTTTTGTTTCCTCTTCTAGGAGGAGACGTGTAATATTCGTTCAGAACATGTCTGGAATCGCAACCTTCTCATCCAGGCCGCAGCCTGTCAGAGGGGGCAAAGTTGTGATGTGTGTTCTTCCTCCCCAGAGCAAAAAGGAGGGAGGGAAGCTCCGGGCACCCCAAGAGGAGACCCTCTGAAATGGGAAAGACGAGAAAGATGGAGCATCTGATGTCCTGCCCCAGTGACTTTAACAAACACGTGCTTCTGGGAGAGAGAACCGAGCTGGCTGGTCTGTGGTCCTCCACACAGCACAGTCAGGTGTGCAGCTGCGGTGAGCATGGCGATGTGGAGAGACCGTGGCCTTCCATGAAGCTCGGCGGCTCCCCGTTTCTGGGCAAAGGCACCGCCAGGCCCTGTGTCCTCTTACGAGGGAGGTACCCACTGAGGAGAGAGGCTAGGCTCCGCTTCTCACGAGACGGCCTCACTTTGATTTTCTTCTTATCAGGGTCACGCACAACAGCATGCCTGCTAAGGCTCTGCTTCATGGCAACGGTCTTGCCACAAACAGCGTGCTCACACACGAAGGGGCGCCGCTCCTCGTGGAAGGAGAGGATGTGGCTCTGGAGGTTGAACATGGTGGTTGGTACAGGTGCGGCCGCAGCCTTCCTGCGGACACCGGCACACGTCCCGCTCCGGGGCGTGCATCCTCAGGTGCTGCTTCAGGAAGTCCTTGCGCTTGAACATTTTTCTGGCACGCGCCACACATTATGTCCTCATTATGGGTTTCTCTCACGTGTTTTAGAAGCTCTGTCCACGTTTTTGCCACAAAAGAACATTCTTTTTGACAGATATAGCCCTCATGGACCTTCCCGTGCCTGCTTCAGACTGCTGGGGAAGGCAAAGTGTTTTCCGCATCCCTCGTGGGCACACTTGAACAGCGGCTTGTTGGTGTGCTGGCACGGCTGGATTTTCAGTTGCTGACGTTTCCTAAAGGTCTTTTCACAACCTTCGAAACTGCATGCATACTGTTTTTGCTGGTTTTCATGTTTGCGTTCAAAATGTTTCTTCAAGTTTGATTTTGTGTTGAATGTCTGATCACAGCCACTAGCTGTACAAACAAAGGGCTTTTCTCTGGTTTGAATCAGGGCCTGGCGGCTGAGATGGTAGTCCCTGACGAAGGCCTTGCCACACCGTTCACGGTCACAAACAAACGGCCTCTCCCCCTGTGTGCTTGCACAGGTGTGCGTCCAGCTTCCAAGCCTTGTTGTAATGGGTGCTGAAGTTGGGGAAGGGGCAGACGAACCTCCAAGGGGGCAGCGGGGGCGGCGTTGGCGGCCCTCTCGCCGGCTGCATCAAATGCGTCATCGATAGTCAGGGAAGACACCGCCTCAGAGACCGAGGCCTGCGGCTCCAGGTTGCCTGGGGCCAGGCACTCAGCCACGTGCTGAGCCACGTGCCGCGAAACCGATGACTACTGACTGCTCCCAGAGACCCTACGCGTGGGCCCACTGCACTTCCGGGGGCATGATCCCGAAGGGGCGGGCTCTTCCTATGTCTCTTTCCCTAAGTAATATGGTGAAGAACAAATGGCAGAGGTCTCTCCTCCAAGGTGATTTTCAAGTAAGAAGGTTAGTTAGACCTGGGGAGAGAAGCCAGAGGACCTTCCTTTCTCCCTGGAGCTAATCACCCACCTCCCAAAGGCCCCCTCTGCTCCTCCATCTTCTATACTGACTCCAGAGATGCTGATAGAAGCAGGTCACATCCAGCTTTCAATTTCTGCTTTCAATTCCCTTGTCTTTATTGGCATGACATGGTGTACAAGGGTTGCCAAAATTAATACATCATGCTTTCTTACAACAAGTAGTGTTTGGTGTCTTCATATTCCTGTGAGAGGGACAATGCTGACTACTTGTAAGTCTTCTTGTTCTTTATTGGTTCAGCCAAGAAGAGTGCAGATATGTACTTCTCTGTCACTAATCAAGGTCGATTTATTAGTTTTGATGGAGGAAAATGTAATTTCTAACTTCTCTGTGAGCAGAGCTGATGAGAAGCTCTGATTTTATAACTCAGCAATGCCATCCATGGTCAAAAGCATAGGTGCCACATCAGCCAACATTCAAATCCAGGCTCTGCCGTTTTTTAGGAACAAGTTGCTTCTCTGTCTCTGGTTTTCATCTGTGTAACTTTTGTACTTTCTGAATTTTGTAACATGAACATACTTTACTTATTCAGAAAGAAATAAAAATATTTTAAAAAATAATTAAGCCAAGCAGATGTGACACACAGGACATACCAAAAGAGGAAAATCTGGAGGAGTTGTTTGGATAATACCATAGTAATCAGATGCAAAGATCCTACACTTGAGAGTGAGAGGAAAGAGGATGGGTTGATTGGAAAACACAGCCCAGGCTTTGAAAAAGAGACAGAAGGAATGAGGTTGGGTTCCACTGTGGCAGCTGATTGACATCTGTTTCATGAAACAGGTTCTCCCATTGGGCTTCTTCCTCTCAAATCCTCCTGCCCTCACTATCTGCCCTTTATTCCCACCCACCCCCTTTACACCCACCTTTATAATTTCTTTGATAAATTCCAAATCAGGACTCAACTTCAGAAGCTTCCTCGTCTTTCCATTCTCCATCTCACTAGGAACTTTCCAATGTATATGATCCCAATATATTTGAAAGGGTTTTTTTTTTTTTTAATCATAATTCCTCTCTCCCGTTATAGTGGAACCCAAGCCTTTGTCCCTTCTAGCTACAGGAATATGGCAGGTTGTTTGCACAGAAGTCAAGTAATATTGATACTCCTCTCATTCCTGAATCCACATCCTATGACTTTGCAGCTCTTTCTATGAGAAACTGGAGACTATTTCCTAGTGATTAGAGTCTGGACTGGTTTCATGACTTACTTTGGCCAGTAGAATGTAGTGGAAGTGATGTTATAAGAACTCTGAAGCTTCTGTTCAACCCCTCTTGGAATGCTGCTCTGAGTCCACTATGTCAGGAAGCTGGGTCCACCATGTGGGAAAGAACCCAGATGCTCCACCTGTCAGACACATGGAAGGAGCCATCTCAGATCAGAGTTGAGCTGCCAGGTGACTACAAGGGCATGAGTGACCCCGGCCAGACCGGCCCACATTGCTGAGCCCCAGAATCATGAACAAATCATCAACTTATTTTAAGCCACCAAGTTTTGGGTGGTATGTTATGCAGAATAGAAAAATGAGGCAAGGCTTCTGATTAAATATAGTGTTCGAACATTCCCCATGATTTATCATTAGTTACAGCTGGGAATTCACACACTGGTAGATAGCAGTCACAGTTAAGGGAGGAAATTGTAGGTGAGCAGGTGGAAGCCCTGGACCTGTACCTGCTGGAGCTCTTTCTCCCCAAAAATAGCAGCATAATTGCTGGCAGCAGTTTTTCCCATAGATATTAATTTTTCACTTACTGAGAAAATAGGTATGTAGCAGAGATCACAAAATTTCATTCCTATCTTGTATTGGTGGTAAACATCTAGACTAGAGTGTACAGTTCTCAATTCTAGATCTTTTCGGCAACGATTTAGGAATGTAGTCGCCATAGACAAGGTTTTCTTGTCTGCAAAGTCTGGATATGCCATTTTGAATTAGAAGAGAAGGGAGGTGAGTTGCTGTTACGATTGGTAGAAGCAAAAGGGACCTGGAAGAGGGAGGAGTGGACCCACACTGAGCTGGTGTTGCACCAAATGACCCATAAGTCTAGAACCAAACCCAGCCCCGGGGAATCTGATATTGGGGTTATGGTGGAGCAGGGCACAGACATTTAAACATCCACAGGGGAAGCTAGTTACATGAAAAAGTACAGTCCATTGGGTGAACAATGAAATGTGATGAAGCCTGGTGAGTAGAAAGTGTATGCAGCATTTAAAGGGGGCACTCACAGTCTGCTCTGTGAATTTCTTCAAATGAAAACCCAGTGTTGCCAGGATTTCCAATTTTCGGGGGAGGAACTAAAGATTTGGATTATCCCTTGAAGTCACTAAAATTTTGAATGTTAATTGACAATTTTAGAAGAATGTAAAATCCTAGGAAGACCACATAAATCATGTATATAGGACTCTAGTTTGTAACACCTGACAAATATAGTCAGAAATGATATTCATTATCTTTAACAGTTGATAAATTCACCATGTTGAACAACTGGTGTGTCTGCTACAGTCACAGTGCTAACTAAGCCTATGCTTAACTGGATATTAACCTTTAGCTGCTGGATTAGGAGGAAATGGGGAGGATATAGGGACAAGGACTGGGAAGCTAGAACCATTGGGAGGGTCTCAGGGCAGGTCCAGGGGTAATGGCTATTTCCTAACCAGTGTGGAATTATTTCAGTATCTTAACAAGGGGTAGCATCTACTGGTATGGATCAGATTATCAACTCTGCAACTTCTGCAAAGAAGAAAGTGAGTTCACAGTATCTGACATTTTTTTCTGTATTTTATTTTCAGTTTTATCATTAAAGGCAAAAAGATTAATGTAGAGTCTTGCTATTGAATATTATAGCAGTAGTTGCTTTTATTCTCAAATAGCTCCTCTAGGGCCCAGCAATTGTCTTCACAGCAACTACTTCTGTTTTTATAAATTTTAGATTGTGAAGAGGTGGGAAGGAAGCAAGAGTAATGGCTAAATCTTTGCAACCCAAGATTTTCTTTTAAACATGAAAAAGTTTGTAATAAAAGCTGAGATCCTTAGCCTTCCAATTTACAGCCATATCTTGAGTTCCCGAGTGCTGGTTATAACCTAGACAAATGAAATTTATAGCCCAATCCATCAAATATTTATTGAACATT
The DNA here is from genome assembly GCA_024291935.2 of Okapia johnstoni. NCBI lineage: Eukaryota > Metazoa > Chordata > Mammalia > Artiodactyla > Giraffidae > Okapia > Okapia johnstoni. Next base: position 19,797,444 of record CM044317.1, on the reverse strand, counting down.
CACTGTGCATCCAGCACTTTGCTAGGTATTGTCAGGATTCAAAGGGAAAACCAAGATCTAAAAGACCATCTCAATTTCATAGAGAAACAGAAGAGATACCACAGTGATAGCTGAATCCGTGTACAAGAAGGAAGTGGGTTGATCTGAGTAGACCTGGATGCTGAGGAATGATGACAGAAGAGCTGAGGAAAGCAGAAAAATTTGAATTCAAAGCTGACAAAGCTTATTTTCTTTCTCTGCTTATCAGGGTGTTTAACTTAAATCAGTTATCTTCCTTCCTATAGACAGGGCCAGGGCTAGCGCCGTCATGCTTCAAGTGCTGTTAGAAGCCCAAGTTTCCCAGATCGTTTTGCAGTATCCCATTATATATACTGCTGAGTATATGATCAAACCACCTGATTTCCATCCCATCCCAGTTCCTCACACCTTCCCACACATGTGAGTTGTTGCACGTCCTGTGGACAAAGGCAACAGAAACTGCTCTAACAAGCCTCAGTCCCTTTTCTGGACATTGTCTTCATGAACTAGATAGAATTGAAGTTAGCTACACCCTTGGAATATTGCTTTCTTTGGAGTATCATCAAGTAAAGTTCCCTCCATTCCCCCACCATATGCCTGGACCAGCAGGTGTTTATGTCCTCCTTGCTCTTCTTTTACTTTCAATTTTTTTTCTCTTCATTGTTTATTAAGACAAAACAGAAACAATTAAACCAAAAACATTGATCTTAAAATCAGACTCTACCCTGTTGCTCCTGCTTTTTGCTGTCAGCACAGACTTATAGACTACACCTACGAATACACTAAAACTGGACCACAGTCCTCTTCCCCATTATCACTCTGTTATCATTCTGATCAATTTCAAATTCCAGGGAGAGGATTTCCCTACACAGTGGCCCTTGTATTATAGCTTTGTGACCTCAATAGCAATGATCTTTTTCCCCACATTACAGCCATCCACTTTGTGGATCTAGTACAGATTTTGTTACCACCCTAAATTTTACATCTCTGCACTCAATATTAGGCATCTGACTTCTAACTTCCATCTCTTATACTTCTAGCTCCCTTTATCCAGCATTTCCACTCCAGAAATCTTTCAAACTTGTGAGGACATCTCATCTGTTGACTATTGAATTTATTTTCTTTACTCTTCCTTACATTTCCTCACTCATAAAATATTTGTACACTGATGTTAGAAGAAAATTCAGAGAGCTTTACTTGATATGAATATTTTATTGAGTGAGAAATAAACTTTCACGAACAGGGTTGCTTCAAACCTGAAACTGGTAAGAAGTTCAGAGGCATCATGTTCTGGGATGGCTTATAAAGTGAAAATGAGAAAGCTTTTTAACCTTCAAAATGATTGGTTATTACAGTGGGGATTTCCAAATGGCAGGAGACTGGTTAAAAGCGATTATCTCATTTTATTTAAAAAGGTGACTTAAGTTTCATTTATGATTATCAAACATATATACAAGAAATAATTTTTGCCCATGTTCCTGAAAAAAACTAAATTTTGCTTGCTGGTTTTGTCTGCCTGGGGAATCTTCAAACAAGGTCTCTATTTTATTTTATTTTAATATTAATATTTATCCTGTATCCTATTTAAAATATGAAACTCATCTTTGATCTCATTCCTACCTCCATCACCCCCAAAGTTGTCATATTACTGTTTTTTAATATTAATTTTTATTTTTATTTATTTTTTATTTTAAATTAGTTTATTTATCTATTTTTTAACTTTACAATATTGTATTTGTTTTGCCATACATTGACATGAATCCACCATGGGTGTACATGTTTTCCCCTTCCAGAACCCCCCTCCCACCTCCCTCCCCATCTGAGGAGTTCATGATCTGAGCCAGTCAGCTCCCGGTCTTGTTTTTGCTGACTGTGTAGAGCTTCTCCATCTTTGGCTGCAAAGGATATAATCAGTCTGATTTCAGTATTGACCATCTGGTGATGTCCATGTGTAGAGTCTCTCATGTGTTGTTGGAAGAGGGTGTTTACTATGACCAGTGCGTTCTCTTGGCAAAACTCTGTTAGCCTTTGCCCTGCTTCATTTTGTACTCCAAGGCCAAATTTGCCTGTTACTCCAGGTATCTCTTGACTTCCTAGTTTTGCACTGCAGTCCCCTATAATGAAAAGGACATCTCTTTGGGGTGTTCATTCCAGAAGGTCTTCCCATTCTATTATTTTCCTTTATTTCTTTGCATTGTTCATGAGGAAGGCTTTCTTTTCTCTTCTTGCTATTCTTTGGAACTCTGCATTCAAATGGGTATATCTTTCCTTTCCTAGGTCTTCATAAAACTGTTCAACTTCAGCTTCTTCAGCATTACTGGTTAGGGTGTAGACTTGGATTACTGTGATATTGAATGGTTTGCCTTGGAAATGAACAGAAATCATTCTGTAGTTTTTGAGTTTGCACCCCAAAACTGCATTTCAGACTCTTGTGTTGACTAAGAGGGCTACTCCATTTCTTCTAAGGGATTCTTGCCCACAGTAGTAGATATAATGGTCATCTGAGTTAAATTTGCCATTCCAGTTCATTTTGGTTTGTTGATTCCTAAAATGTTGATGTTTACTCTTGGCATCTCCTGTTTGACCACTTTCAATTTACCCTGATTCATGGACCTAACATTCCAGGTTCTTATGCAATATTATTCCTCCCAGCCTCAGACTTTACTTTCATCACCAGTCACATCCACAAGTGCTAGGCATATACATACACTCCTATACCCCCAAACAAGGAAAAGACTATTGTTCAAAGACCAAGTTTATAGTTTTGTTTCCCTTGTAACTAACATGTCTGCTTTTTTTTATCACTCAGTCTCCTTCTTTTGTTTATAAATGTTGCCAGCTTCTAAAGACCACGTGTCTGTATAGCTTCCAAGATAACTTTCTGATAGTCTAAAAGAGACTATCTCTTTGATATTGTTTAGGAAATTGATAGTTGGAAGACCTTTCCCAATTGATTCTCAGCACTTAAAATGTTTTGAAGAATAGTCTCCCAAGTGCAAATGTGACTGTTCTTTCATTTTTCATGCATTCTTCATTTTTCTTTTGGCATCATAACTTTTTTGTAAGCTAACTTATAATAAAAACTCCTTGACCTTAGTTTGATAATTATTAATGATAATTTTCATTTTGCAACTTTTTGTGAGAATACATAATATATATGTAAATAGAAACTAATGTAATATCAGGTAAATCATTGGCACAATTAAAAGATTGCTGTTACTACATTTATTTATTATTCTAACTCTTCAGTAAGGAATATCAGGGACCTCTATTCAGATTCTAAAAATTCAGGTGAATAAACCACAGAATTTTCAGCTTAAGCAGTAAATAATCTTTTGAACTCATTGTGTAATTGATGTTAATTCAAAAATAATTCTACTCTTACACTATGCTTATGCTAGTTAATTCTATTCAACATCTAGCTTTTGTCCTCGCAATGCTCCATCAATCAGTCCTTTTGGATCATGAATTAGCAAGCCTCCAAAACAAAGTGACAGATTAATTAAATTATGCAAGGCAAATGGTTTTCAATTCCATACCCCAATAGAGAGGAGAGGGACATTGAAAATTTATGATTACATCAAGTCTTCTCTGCATTCCCTATCATTCCCTAATAATAACTCCAGGCCAATGATAGAGCAATCACTCTAAACTTTTAAGGCTATAAATATTATCAAATTTGACCTGGTTAAGTCATATAACCTCCTTCAGTGAAACTGTTACTAACAAAAATTTCCCAATGAAAACTCTAAGGTCAGGGAATATGTTTGTAAGAGTTTATCTCATTAGAGATGTCACTTTCTTAATTTGCACCACACAACACATCTGATGGAACAATCTTGGCAGGTGTGTAGCTATATTCAAACCCACTTGAGACACATTCTTTGAGAACCAACTATATTGTAAGTATTCATTTTTTGTATTGTTTTTCTCTTATATTATTTTGTTCATCATCAAAAATACTGTGTTCTCTATGAGAAGAAATGGAGTAGTAAAATTATGGCAACACATTTAACAATCATGTTACCCTAGTATTTTTTAGTATTCATTTAAAATTCCTGAGAGTATTATCTGAAAACCAAGGGAAAATCCAAGGAGAAGAATGCGATTGTTGAAATATAGTAGTCATGAAAATAACCTCTTGCCCAGGAGCCGCAGTTCTAAAGAAACCATTTAATGCCCAAGGACAATCCATGTGCCTAAGGCAGATTTAATGTATTTGGCTCTTTCTTCTCTCTCTTTTTTTCATCAGCAGGGGTCTATGCTCATGAGATAATTATGGGATGGCAGTCATAAGGATCCTTGTGAAATTAAGCAAACTTTGCCCAGATTTCTCAAAAATGTTTCCTTTCCATGACTTTTTCCCCTTAAAGATCTGTCTCTTTGTAGTCCCTCTGACTTGAGCACACACATTTTCCCAATTCCTTTTGTTCCAGGATCCAACATTCTCCTGTCCATGGTTGTTCAGCAGTGAGTTGTAATTCTGGAGTTCTTGCAGGAGAAGATGAGCAAACATCCTTCTACTCCGCCATCTTTGAGGGAACTAGTGGCCAGCGGTGCGGGGTTGCGGATGGACACCAACCTCCATGCAGAGTTAACAGGTGGGAGGAGCCTTGTGGTCAACAAGAGGTTTGGGGACTTCTCTGGTGGTCCAGTGGTTAAGAATCCATCTGCCAATGCAGGGGAGACAGGTTTGAAGCATGTTCCTGGAAAATTTCACATGACAGAGGCAACGAAGGCCATGTGATGCAACTACTGGAGCCTCTTCTCAGGTTAGGAGGAAAGACACTTAGGGTCGCTTAGGGACACATATATGAGCGTCTATGCGCCCTGTCCAAGCCGCCCTTGGATCTCTGACAACAACCTCTTCAAACAACACGAGAAGACTATACACATGGACATCACCAGATGGTCAATACCGAAATCAGATTGATTATATTCTTTGCAGCCAAAGATGGAGAAGCTCTATTCAGTCAGCAAAAACAAGACTGGGAGCTGACTGTGGCTCAGATCATGAACTCCTTATTGCCAAATTCAGACTTAAATTGAAGAAAGTAGGGAAAACCACTAGACCATTCAGGTATGACCTAAATCAAACCCCTTATGACTATACAGTGGAAGTGATGAATAGATTCAAGGGATTAGATCTGATAGAGTGCCTGAAGAACGATGGACAGAGGTTCATGACATTGTACAGGAGGCAGGGATCAAGACCATCCCCAAGAAAAAGAAATGCAAAAAAGGCAAAGTAGTTGTCTGAGGAGGCCTTACAAATAGCTAAGAAAAGAAGAGAAGTGAAAGGCAGCAAAGGAGGAAAGATATACCCATTTGAATGCAGAATCCCAAAGAATAGCAAGGAGAGATAAGAAAGTCTTCCTCAGTGAACAATGCAAGGAAATAGAGGAAAAAATAGAATGAGAAAGACTAGAGATCTCTTCAAGAAAATTAGAGATACTAAGGGTACATTTCATGCAAAGATGGGCACAATAAAGGACAGAAATGGTATGGACCTAACAGAAGCAGAAGATATTAAGAAGAGGTGGCAAAAATACACAGAATAACTATACAAAAAAATCTTCTTGACCCAGATAACCATGATGGTGTGATCACCCACCTAGAGCCAGACATCCTGGAGTGCTAAGTCAAGTGGGCCTTAGGAAGCATCTCCACAATAAAAGCCAGTGGAAGTGAGGGAATTCCAGTTGAGCTATTTCAAATCCTAAAAGATGATGCTGTGAAAGTGCTGCACTCAATATGCCAGCAAATTTGGAAAACTCAGCAGTGGCCAAAGGACTGGAAAAGTTCAGTTTTCATGCCAATCCAAAAGAAAGGCAATGGCAAAAAATGTGCAAACTACTACACAATCGCACTCATCTCACATGCTAGAAAGTAATGCTCAAAATTCTCCAAGCCAGGCTTCAACAATAGGTGAACCATGAACTTCCAGATGTTCAAGCTGGATTTAGAAAAGGCAGAGGAACCAGAGATCAAATTGCCAACATTCACTGGATCATCAAAAAAGCAAGAGAGTTCCAGGAAAACATCTACTTCTGCTTTATTGACTATACCAAGGCCTTTGACTGTGTGGATAACAATAAACTGTGGAAAATTCTTCAAGAGATGGAAATACCAGACCACCTGACCTGCCTCCTGAGAAATCTGTATGCAGGTCAAGAAGCAATAGTTAGAATTGGACATTAACAACAGATTGGTTCCCAATTGGGAAAGGAGTACTTCAAGGCTGTATATTGTCACTCTGCTTTTTTAACTTATATGCAGAGTACATCATGAGACATGCCAGGCTGGATGAAGCATAAGCTGGAATCAAGATTGCTGTGAAAAATATCAATAACCTCAGATATGCAGATGACACCACCCTTATGGCAGAAAGTGAAGAAGAACTAAAGAGCCTCTTGTTGAAAGTGAAAGAGAAGAGTGAAAATGTTGGCTTAATACTCAACATTCAGAAAACTAAGATCATGGCCTCTGGTCCCATCATTTCATGGCAAATAGATGGGGAAACGATAGAAAAAGTGATAGACTTTATTTTGGGGGCTCCAAAATCACTGCAGATGGTGACTGCAGCCATGAAATTAAAAGACACTTGCTCCTTGGAAGAAAAGTTATGACCAACCTAGACAGCATATTAAAAATTAGAGACATTACTTTGCCAGCAAAGATCTATCTAGTCAAAGCTATGGATTTTCTAGTAGTCATACTGGATGTGAGAGTTGGACTATAAAGAAAGCTGAGTGTGGAAGAATTGATGCTTTTGAACTGTGGTGTTAGAGAAGACTCTTGAGAGTCCCTTGGACTGCAAGGAAATCCAACCAGTCCATCCTAAAGGAAATCAGTCCCGAATATTCATTGGAAGGACTGACACTGACATTGAAACTCCAATACTTTGGCCACCTGATGGGAAGAACTGACTCATTGGAAAAGACCCAGATGCTGGAAAGATTGAAGGCAGGAGGAGAAGGGGATGACAGAGGATGAGATGGTTGAATGGCATCACCGACTCAATGGACATCACTTTGAGCAAGCTACAGAACTAGTGATGGACAGGGAAGCCTGGTGTGCTGCAGCCCTTGGGGTCGCAAAGAGTCGGACATGACTGAACAACTGAACTGAACTGAACTTTGTTCTAGGGGAAAGCAGTTAATCTTCCAGGCACATTGCAGACCCTGAAAGAATCACAGGAAGAAAATGTTTTCTGTAAAAGATTGTATTAATGCATGTAGAATTTCAGACTTTATGGGTGAAGAAATAGGAAGTCATTTCTGGGAAAATGATGGCTTTTTAGGAGCTGACTTGGAAAGTTGGAAGGCTGGCAATGGCCAGGGCTCAGTGATGACATATTAGACTCCAGGTCTATTTCTTTCACCAGGATATACATGAAGGTGAGGTTTGTACAGATCTTGAGTGCAGGGGCCTCTATTCCCTTGGAATCAAGGGGCACCATCCTCCTCACATGAAGATGTGTTCACAAACTCTGAAGCTCTCTGAACCTTCAATTTTAGGGATTCTTTAAACGCTTCATCACATGAGCACGATTGATTATTAACTCAATCTTTTGATGGAACTGAAAAGTTCCAAGCATCTAATCATGGCTTGGTCTTTCTGGTAAACAGTTTCCATCTAGGAGCCCGCTGAGTGTTGCCTCATTAGAATATAAGACATTCCTATCACCTAGGAAGCTCCTAGGAACTTAGGAAGTATGTAAGGAACTAAATCAGGGAAAATATGTTAAAACAAAAGATGTTCCTAGTACTCTTATCACAAGAAATTATATGGGTCTCAGGAACTCCATGCCAGAAACCAGGGGCAGATATCTACATAAAATTGTTTCACAATCTGCAATGTATAATTTCCAAATAGCTTACTTTTCTGTGAAATGCCTACTTCTTTTTGCTAAATCTAGGTATTAGATTTTTATCTTGGACCCAGAAGCTGTTGGCTCTAGTAGAATTCAAAGAATGATGATTGAAGATTTAGATATGGTACCGGCTTGGAAATAATGTATGTGAGGTTATGGCGTTGAAGTGCAGAATATGATCCAAATTTGTTGGGATAACGTATAATACCTTTTGTGACTTGATTCCCATTTAGTTCTAACCCCATTCTCATATATATATCATTGTTCCAGTCATACTAAGTCTCCTATAGTTTTATAATACGTGGTGATTTTTCTTACCTCCATACACTGGTAATTAATACAGTGTTTCAACTGATAAATGCAGTGTTCTCCATATGGAGAAATCTTACCTTCATAACAAAACTTAAGTATCAGGTACTCTGGGAAGACTTCCATGATTTACTTTTATGATAACATGTGTGTATGTGTATAAGTATTTAAATTTTCATATGAAAAAAACTTTAAGGATACTTTTTGCTCATATTTAAGCCATCATCAAGCAAAACCAATTAAATTCTGACTATGTTGGAGATTATTTTCCCAACTCTAGCTAATTTTGACAATTTTCAAAATGAAGTTTTCACAACTATTCAAATAGTTCAAATGATTCTATTAGGCCACCAGATATAAGTTGACATTTGCTTTCCTATGCACATTTTAAAAAATTCAGTTGACAATGTAGTTTTGAATGACCTTGATCATCATATGTTGGATAATGTCTAGATGGTCACTCATATCCCATGGAATGTAACATGTACAGAAAATTCATCTGTTAGCCTGAATAGCAAGAAGATCCATCTCAATTACAAAACTCAGACTTATCTAATGTTTTAAAGGAAATTCTTTTCTTTTACCTTAGGACATGTAAATCAATTCAAATTATACTCATCAGAGATTTAATGCCCAAGACTGCATTAAAAATATATGAGAAAAATTAACTGAGATATCAAATATTTTTATATATTAATGGGTAAGTCTAATTATTGACAATACTTATAAGGTTTATTTTAAAGTACAAATATTTGACTTCAATTTGTGACAAACCAGATACTCCATCCTACATAATTCCTTGTTATCCAGTTTAAAGTTGACAAAACAATGTTAATATTTTAATTGTGTGAGTTCAAAACACCTTCCTATTTGAAGGGAATACTTCTTGTTTTTAACATGAAACTTTTAGTATTTTATTCATTTCATAGTTTTACAGTATTAGTAAAAATAATGGCCATTATAAATAAGTATAGAATGGAAGTGATGAAAAAATAGCCCCAGGTCTTCCTTGACTCCCATCCTCCCACCATATAGCTAGTATATGGCAAATGTCCTTTTCACACATTATCTTTAGGCATATATTCACTTTGTAGTGGTGGATGGTTTAGTCGCTAAGTTGGGTCTGACTCTTGTGATCCCATGGACTATAGCCTGCCAGGCTCCTCTGTTCATGGGGTTTTCCAGGCAAGATTACTGGAGTGGGTTGCCATTTCCTTCTCCACTGAAGAGAATACTTCTTGATACAAGTCTTGGTGGGAAGAAATGTCCTACTTCCCATTCTGATGCCAAAGAGAGTCACTGGTTTTATTCTGTGCCCAGAAGCAACTGGCCTTAGAAAAATGAGAGGAAGGATGACTGACAACTTAGTTATGGCACCTGCCAGCTTGGAGGCAATGTCAGGAGAGATTGTGAGGTAAAACCGTAGGATATAAGAGGTGCTCTGAGCTTCCCAGGTGGCTTAGCTGGTAAAAAAAAAAAAAAAAAAAAAAAAACCAGCCAATGCAGGAGACACAAAAGATGCAGGTTCGATCCCTGGATTGGGAAGATCTCCTGGAGAAGGAAATGGCAATCCACTCCAGTATTCTTGGCTGGGGAATCCTATGGACAGAGGAGCCTGATGGGCTATAGTCCATGATCTACTCACAGGACTTCCCCAGTGGTCCAGTAGCTTAAGACTCCATGCTCCCAATACACAGGGACAGGGTTCAGTTCCTGGCCAGGGAACTAGATTCCATAGGTCAAAATGAGAGTTCGCATGCTGCAACTAAAGATCCTGCATGCTGCAATGAAGATCGAAGATCCTGAGTGCCGCATCTAAGACCCAGTACAGCCAAGTAAAAAAACAAATATTTTAAAAAATCTACTCACAACTCTTTGCTTCCCAGTCTTACAAGTTAGGGACAATGGGATTTTAAATGTCCAAGGAAGGATAGCTTCTCAAAGTGGATACAACACTGTGTTAGTCACTCAATTGTGTCCAACTCTTTGCCACCCCATGGACTGTAGCCAGCCAAGCTCCTCTGTCCATGGAATTCCCCAGGCAAGAATACTGGAGTGGGTTGCCATTCCCTTCTCCAGGGGATCTTCCCAACCAAGGGATCGAACCTGGGTCTCCCGCACTGCAGGCAAATTTTTTACCATCTGAGCCACCAGCAAAGCCCTTAATACATAAATAAATATTTTTTAGAAATGATCTACTCACAACAGTGTTTAGGCTCTGCATTAGACACTATTGAAGTAAGATTGTCACAGATCTGGAGATGGAAGAATTTAAATGGAAGAGATGAAAGGGATTCTGGTCTTGAAGTCTGTTTACTCTCAGACTTACAAGTCTGGGACATTGGGGTTTTAAATGTCCAAGAAAGGATAGCTTCTCATAGGGGATACAACAATTGTTCCTCAGAGTGGAAATAAAACAGTTTTGCAGGGGATTTCCTCAGGAAGTGGGCTTGGAGATGCAGATTAGTGTACAGACTTATCAGGGAGTACTCTAGCATTCTGCACCTGTGGAAGGAAAGAGATGTGGAAGCAGAACTTTGCAGAAGGAAAAGACATGTTGTTGTTTTAAGAAACTTCAGCCAACCCTATGGGCAGCTAACATGGATTGATCCTTTAGAATTGTTCCATATTGGGTAAGAGGGCCAGGGCTTTATACTTCTGAGTCTATCAGTCACTGGACATGGGTCACCCCTAAAGTGGGTGCAAACTTCAGTGAAATGGCTGTCTTCAGCTGAAGCAGTCCCCAAAGAAGGATGGCAGATGAGGGCTGTCTGCCAGCAACCCTCTTAACATTTAGAGGATTTGATCCTTCATTCAAAAGGGGGAATAGAGGGGTCAGCATGGGGCATGAGAGTTCACCATGAACAGTCTGCTTCCCATTTGCTCACGCTACTTGGAAAAGTGGAAGATACAGTTATAATGTTGGATTGTTGTTGCTGTTCAGTTGTGTCCAACTCTTTGTGACCCCATAGACTGCAGCACGCCAGGGTTCCCTGTCCTTCACCATCTCCCAGAGTTTGCTCAAACTCATATCCATTGAGTCAGTGATGCCATCCAACCATCTCATCCTCTGTCGCCCACTTCTCCTCCTGCCTTCAATCTTTCCCAGCATCAGGGTCTTTTCCAGTGAGTTGGCTCTTCACATCAGGTGGCCAAGGTATTGGAGCTTCAGCTTCAGCATCCGTCCTTCCAATGAATATTCAGGGTTGATTTCCTTTGGGATTGACTGGCTTGATCTCCTTGCTGTCCAACAAATTGTTAGGTGATGAAGATGCTTTTGGTCCAGAGAGAATAGTGTTTAGGCTTTACATTAGATACTATTGAAGTGGGATTGTCACAGATCTGGAGATGGAAGAATTTAAATGGAAGAGATGAAAGGGATTCTGGTCTTGGAGTAGAGTGATTGCAGTTTTTGACAAAACAAGTATTAGTTACATTAGGCAAGAGCTTTTTATTTTGGAATATTAGTATAAAGAGAAATGTGTACATGGATGTTCAGCAGCCAAAAATGGTGAACTGTATTGGATATTTGTCATTTTTCCTGCTAAGAATCTAACCTCACTTCTTTTCCAGGAAAATTCCTGTTGTGTGAGTTTTAATGAAATGCAAAGCTTTATCTCTCAGTTTGAAAGCCAAAGGAACCAGCCAGATCTACTTTTTCTCTGCTTCCCGAGCCTGGAAAGGGAATAGTACATTCGCTCAAAAGATTGAATATATTTGCCCAGGATTTTGAAACTGTGGGAGTAATTCAAGAGAACAGGACAATTAAAATCTGTTTAATGTGCTGCAGTCTGTGTGCACATCTGCTAGGCTTGAGTTCTGTCATGGAGGTAATGTCCCCAGCAGCAACTAAGGCATAGAGAAATGATGACATGGTGGCATCTTAGTCAGATTTTTGCTGCTACATAAATTTAGGTGCCATCTTGTTTCTTGCCTATTTTCCAAGACTATTCTTCATTTTCCCATCACTTCTATGATACACTTTATGCTCATTTAATAATTACCCATTTCTATTAGATCAATGGAGTTAGATTTTTAAGTTTGCAATCAAGAGGCTTAACTGGTATACTATTCCTTGTCCAGGAAGAATTCTTTAATGTGGGGCTAGTCAGTCATTCTCTTGCCTCCTATAGAGATTAATTCCAGCTGATATAAATCAAAAGTTATTTCTGAATGAATGTGTAGAACTTTGTTAAATGCCTTGTACCTTTGTTGATTCCTCCTCTTAGATATTAACTCCTTGTAGAACATGAATATTAATTAACTCAGAAGAAAGAGGGGCATCCTTTTGATTCACACTCTCAGCATAAATGTCATCTCATTTATAAGCCCTTTCCTAATCATCTGTAACCAGGTGACCCCAGTCAACCATTTTTTATTATCCTGGTTCATTTTCTTTATAACATATATCACTCTATCAAGTTATATTTTCACATATGGATTAATTTATAGATCCCTATCCTCTTTTGAATATAAGCTCTGTAAGAGAAGCAACCTTCACTATGGATCAGTTTGGACAAAAAAAATTAGTCTCTCATTGGTTCAACCAAATTATTTCCACACAGAAAATTTTGAGTTTGGCTAAAATTATGAAACAATGAAAAGTCAGAGGAAAAAGTCCCTTCCATCAGGGCATGGCCATCTATGAGCCATTGCCTAAAATTTCCCTCTTTTTCTCCCTTTTCTCTTTTTTCTTTTTCCAAACAGCATAAAGTCCTCTGTTCATATAAAGTGTAACATTTGTAAATCATCATTTGAAGGCTGAGCAGGCTTCAGAATCCCATTCTTTACTTTCATTTATCTATCGAAGTGTTTCTTCCAAAACAGCTCTCCATGGAAGTAATTAAATGTAAATTTGTTACATTACTGCCCAAAATCTTCCTCATCCAGTTTACTCCTGCCAGAAACTAAAGATTAGTGGAATCAAAGTGTGTGTGTGTGTGTGTGTGTGTGTGTGTAGACATGTACCTGTGGGTAAACTTTGAGGAGAAAATCTATCTCACTGCTTAACCTCTCTGCCTGTAAACATTTCACTGAGTACCTGAATCCAATCCTGGCTGCATCACTGACCAGTGAACAAATCAGCATGAATCCTTTACTTGCATTTTCTTGTTCATGAAGCTAAGGGAATTATATCAACTGACCATGCATACGAATTGGCAAATACGTAGATGGACGATGATAGATGGCTTTTGTCTTTATTGGATAAATGGTGACTCATGGTTTAAAACTTGATAAGATTTACCCCTTTGCAAACATCTCATTGTGAGATGCAGGCTTAGTTACTTGTCTTCAGATATGCTTACCTCAGGTGACAAACTGATTGTAGTCAACAAATCTGACAGAGATGATAACAGGAGAATTAGCACGGAGCTGGAGAAAAACAGCACAAATCCTAAAAGACTGCATTTCAGCTGGGCTGATAAACTGTCATCTTACAGAGCACACAAGTGCCTCCTTCCTTTAGGCAAAGATAATCTGAGCCTGTGAGCTTGGTATTCATTTAGCAACCAGAGAGACAAGAAAAATAGAAAAAGGCCTGTAGCGAAGGGGAGTTTTAAAGCCTTGCCACAGTAGCACAATACCTGGTCCTGAATGAATAGAGAGAAAAAGAGATTTAAAGGGGGTTCTCATGGAAGGGCTGACATCCAGCATCACCCTGCCTGGACTGGGCTTCCGAACTCAGCGTGGTGTCTGAGGATAAACTGCCTTTCCCTCTTCCACTGTTAGTTTCAGGTAAAAAAGTGCAAAGCCTTCACTTTGTACTTTGTCTGCTTTTGCCATGTTCAGTAAATTTCACCCCCTCACCCTTTTGGTCTCCTTTCTATAACAAATCCACTCCCCCACCTCCACTTCCACATCCACACACACCCCAGAAAGCCCACATAGGAAGAAACACAGCCCATTTTATGGACAGTTAGCTGAATGATGCATAGCTGAGCAGACACACAAAGGTTGTGGAAAACACCCCCAGCTTTCAGTTGTCACAGTCACCGCCTCTTCTGTGGTGCTCATCCATGCCAATCCCCCAGGTGAAATCTGACCTTCTCTCTTGATTTGAAGGAACTGACTTTCTCCTAATGAACCTGATCACAGCCTCCTCCTGACTTATTTTAATGTGCGTGTTTTAAAACACTTGTGTGATGTGTATGGTGAGTCTAACTATGCTAATATCCTACTGCTGCGTCATTCACTTACTGAGATGAACCTCTAGGGAAAGGGAGAAGTGTGTGCTTGTCTGACTGTGAATCCATCATCACACTCCTGGGATGGTGCTGTGCCGCTGGGTGACAGACAGAAAAAATGTAAGTCCAAGCAAAATAACTACTTTTTTATGAACAGGAACAGTTTGAGACAGAAATAGACACATTGAGGGGCTTAGGGCTTTAAGGCAGAAAGAGCAGAGTTACACAAAATCCAAACCAGCTTCAGAATGTAACTTCTCAATGGATGTGGCCATCTTTGGTTTACATTTTTCAGGATGCTAACATGTCTAGTCCTAAAGAGACTCATAGACTGGGAAACCCCTGGACACGATTATGTGACAAAGAGCATGCCCAGGCCCAAAAGTTAGCATGAGAGATAAGTGACCTTGTACAGAACCATTTAGAGGAAACAGCAGAACAAGAGCTGATGCTCAGTTTGGCTGGAGGATGATCACCAGTGTGAGGAGGGTAAGAAAAGACTGTGGGAACCAGACAGCTAATGTGCCTCCACCAGGTGATATAACTAGATAGATAGACAGACAGACAGTGCTGGAGAAGACTCTTGTGAGTCTCTTGCACTGCAAGGACATAAAACCAGTCAATCCTAAAGGAAATCAATCCTAAATATTCATTGGAAGGACTGATCCTGAAGCTGAAGCTCCAATACTTTGGCCCCATCTGATGTGAAGAGCATCATTGGAAACTACCCTGATGCTGGGATATATTGAAGGCAAAAGGAGAAGAGGGCAGCAGAGGATGAGATGTTAGATAGCATCACTGACTCAATGAACATAAATTTGAGCAAACTGTCGGAGATAGTGAAGGACAGGGAAGCCTGCAGTGCTTCAGTCCATAGGGTCACAAAGAGTCAGACATGACTTAGTGACTGAACAATGACAATAGATAGATACATACCTACACACACACATGCATAGATACATAGATGGTAGATGCACAGAGAGATACATATATAGATACATAGATAGTAATAGGAGTTTGAAGTTTATATTTAATGACCCAGGCCCTCCCTAGATGGTGAGCTGTAATAATCACATTTCCAATGTTTCACACTTATTTTTGGCTACATGCTGCTATTTTAGGAAACTCTGTTCCCCTACTTCTATCTCCATCGAGATTATAGTTGATGTCTACTTTATCTGCATTTCACCTCCACAGAAATGTGAGCAGTGATAAGGAGAGTCTTGAACTCTATTTTCTCAAAGCATCTTTCCCCTATTCTATTTTTTTAAACACATCTCTCTTCCAAACTAGCTGTCACCAGAATGTGAGCTTTCAGATGAATAAGGTAGCGGACAAAATCCTTCCAGAAGACTATACTGTGAAGGGTCTGAGATTTTAGTTTATGTATAAGCTGACAAGTCAGTTTGCTAGTTTCATGGATGCGGACAGAAGCATAGAAGGATGCTATTCCTCATGGCATGGCAAGCAGCAGGAGGATTGGCATATTTGCACCAGTTCCCCTTGTTCTCAGGTCCTAAGGCTCAGGGGACAATGTGGCTGGGTGCATTTGACACCTGCATATTTGATGGATGCGTTACAGTAGAGGAACCCTGAGCTTAAGGAACCCCAATGTTTTATAATGGGAAATCTTTGGAGGGAGACCTTATCTTTATTATACATGACTGTAAGAATGCCTGCCCTTTACTCTGGGGGGAGATATCTGTCTTCCAAGGCTATTTTCTATAAGATATCCTGGAAAAGATAGTCTAGAGTAAAAGATACTCTAAGAGGAACAGAGACACAAGAGACTCCCTGAAGAAGCAGTTCCCTGTAGAATACTTGGTTCTGTTTTCCACTACCTTCCTCATGCCTCCCGCCCCTCCCCACCATCTGCCTCATTAAGTTCTCACTGTTCCCTGCGCCCACCCTCTCACCCCACTGATCACTCTGCACTGTACCCACTTGCTCAGTTATATGTGTCTCCAATTTGGCTATAAATTCTTATAGGATGAGACTATTATTCATTTTGGAGTCACCAGTCCAACACAGGGCTTGACCCTCCTGAGAACTCAATAAATGTTGAAATAATGGATGACAACATTTATATACTTCCCTGAAATCATGGACTGTATCCTATATATCTTTGTATCACAAATTGTATCTCCTAAAAGAGTTTTTTTTTTTCATATAACAGACATAACTACGGTAATAAAATTAAGTAATTAGTAATACATTTACTAAGCAGGCTAACAAAATCCAGTCTTCTAGACCAAGAGTGTCAAACTGAAACACAAACCAGCTCTCTCAAATCATAGTTGCATTTTACAGCAAGATCATTTTGAAAAGCAAAATATTTTAAATATTGTTCTTTTTTCATTTTTAAAATCATGCATCTTCCCCACATGTTTTTACAGTTTTTAGCATAGATTATTTTTCATGATATATCAGGTTTTTTTTTTTATCACAAACATCCTTTATATAAAACTCATAGTTCTAGTCTTTACGTTAGCTACAATATATGTTCACATAATTTTTTCTTGAAACACACTCTCGTTTTCTCACTTTTGATAGAGAAAACACCACATGAATTATTTCAATTGCCCTTCACCTCTGCTGTAATGTTGACGTGGGGCAGCTGCAGGCAGTGTGCCTTGGCCTCAGTGACTGGGACTTCAGGGTAGGGGCACAGGAAACCCATACCTTCCCTCATGGACGGTTGTTTCTCAGTCCAGCCCAGTGCTGTTAGGTCTCCTAACTTTTAAGAACTGCTTGGAATCTGATTTTTGTGTAAAAGATCCTAATTTTATTTATTGACCGTTTACTCAAGAAAACAGGGTCACAAAAGAGTCGGACACAACTTAGTGACTAACCAACTATGCTCCCCTAAAGAGCCAGTGTTCTCTCTTCCCAAGGATGGTTTGACCCTGGTGATTGTGCGTGTGTGTGGTGTACGGTTGTATTTGTACTTCTCTGACTGTTATTTTGCCTGTTATTTATAGGCTGAAGTGAAGCAAAGTGAAAGGCACTCACTCGTGTCCGACTCTTTGCAATCCCATGGATTGTAGCCCACCAGGCTCCTCTGTCCATGGAATTCTCCAGGCCAGAATACTGGAGTGGGTAGCCTTTCCCTTCTCCAGGGGATCTTCCCAACCCAGGGATCGAACCCAGCTCTCCCACTAGGCTCCTCTGTCCATAGGATTTCCCAGGCAAGAATACTGGAGTTTTGGGTTGCCACTTCCTTTTCCAGGGGAACATAGACTAAAAGTAATACTTCATTAGAGTCAGAGGAATCCTGCCTCAGGATACTAGGAGCTGGGCAGCAAAGCACCACAGGGAGATATTTGGGGACACTTTTGAGAACAGTGTTCCAACGTCATGCACCAAGGTCAGGCGAGGATTCTCAACATTTTTGTGTAGCCTAGTGGTTAAGAAATGAGTCATTGAAATCAAACACATCTGTTTCAAATTCTGGCTCTGTTATTTATAAGCTGAGTGGCTTTGGCCAAGTAATTTTATATTCCTAAGCTTAAATATCCTCGACTATAAGATGCATATAATAGTAACCACAATGTGTACTACATGGAAGTTTATAAGAACTATTGAAAATTCTGGAGTAGCATCCAAGGCAGAGAAGGAATGGAGATGTTTGGCAGATGTGGGCTGCAGTGAAGCAGCAGGCTGCAGGCTGGAGAAATGGGGCAGAGGCAGGGCCAAACGGGCAGCTGAAGGTGTGCAGTCCAGTGGGCATTGAGATGAAGCCCAAGTAGAAGCTGGGACTGCCCCAGCAGAGAACTGAGTGAAAGCACATGAGAAGAGTTTGGTGGAATGATGGTTTACTATATGAATTTGTAGCCATTCCTAGATCCTGGTGGTGAATAAGAAGTTGAGTATATTTTTATTTTCACTGGTCCATATCTTTGGTATGAAACTGGCAAAAACCCACTTTAACAGTCTGGAAAAATTGCAGCCTGAAATTATGATAATGAGTTTATAAAACATGGATATGGATCCTCATTTTCTCGGACATGGCCTATAAACTGCTTTGACTTCTCAGGTTTGTTTTTATTTGAAGTGACTTTAGAAAAAAAACTGTTGGGTGAAAATAGAGTCTTGGGCTTTTGTTCT
Organism: Okapia johnstoni; assembly: GCA_024291935.2. Taxonomy (NCBI): domain Eukaryota; kingdom Metazoa; phylum Chordata; class Mammalia; order Artiodactyla; family Giraffidae; genus Okapia; species Okapia johnstoni. The sequence goes on along the minus strand of CM044317.1, from coordinate 19,778,949 downwards.
GGATTCACAAGTAACTTCCTTGAATTGATCAGCTCCTTGAGTTGATCACTCTGTTCTTCATGTTTGCCATATGGAAAATGGGAATTAATAACATCTGCACCTGTTTTCTCTCTTAAGATGATGCGCAGATAAAGGTGATACATGACCTACTGTATAGCACAGGGAACTCTACTCCATACTATGTGATGGCCTATTTGGGAAAAAGAATCTCAAAAAGTAAATATATGTATGTGTATAACTGATTTGGGCTTCCCTGGTGGCTTTGTCGTAAAGAAATTGCCTGTACTGCAGGAGCTTCAGGAGACACGGGTTCGATCCCTGGGTTGGGAAGATCCCTCGGAGAAGGGCATGGCAACCCACTCCAGTATTCCTGCCTGGAGAATCCCATGGACAGACGAGCCTGGAGGGCTACGGTCCACAGGGTTTCAAGGAGTCAGACATGACTGAAGCAACTTGGCATGCACTCATGCATAGCAGATTCAATTTGTTGTACAGTTGAAATTAACACAACATGGTAAATCAACTATATTCCAATAAAAAAAATTTTTAAAGGTGATACATAAAACATCTAGGACTTGATATAGAATGTGTATCAGGAATTCTATATTGCATCATTTATTAATAATTACAAAAGATGAGTCTCCCCTTTATAGAAACAAAAGAGATTATTACTGTCATATTACTCTTAAAAAGAAAATCACAATAAACTATCCTTATTTAATGTTTGAGAAAATTGGCAAAGAGAATAGAAGAGTGAGTTTTTCTAAAACTTCTAATATGTGATTATAGGCCACTCCAGAAATAAAGATATCATTATATTAATGTTGATGGTGGGAAACAAACCATTTCACTTAGATTTTCAAAAGGTGTTAATACATTGCCCCTTTAAAGACTCTCAAAAACATGTTTCATTACATACCTACAGGAACATCACTTCTTGGTCAAAAAGATGAAAAGAATCAGCATCAAGGTTACCCATGATTGATGCTAAATAATTCACTATGAATATATATACGTATAGCCTCCAGGAAAAGAGCAAGAAATCTAGAATATATAAATATTAAACAAAAGTAAATCCTTCAGAATGTTTCCAGCAAGAGAAAGCAGAGCAGGAAGACTCAGAATGAGACTCCAGGATAGAGATTAAAGAAAGAAAACACTTTTAATATCTATAAACTCTAATTTTTTAACACAGCTGGAGTTCCTATTTTTTAAAATACTGGGTGTTTTTACAACCTATAAAATTATTTTATACCATCACGTTATTTTAGCAATATGGTTATTTCAGACATAGAATTTGTGATAGATAAACTATGAGCCATGCTGTGTAGGGCCACCCACTGATGCATCATGGTGGAGAGTTCTGACAAAATGTGGTCCACTGGAGAAGGGAATGGAAAACCACTTCAGTATTCCTGCCTTGAGAACCCCATGAACAGTATGAAAAGGCAAAAAGATATGACACTGAAAGATGAACTCTCCGGTTGGTAGCTGCCCAATATGCTACTGGAGACCAGTGGAGAAACAAATCCAGAAAGAATGAAGGGATGGAGCCAAAGCAAAAACAACACCCAGTTGTGGATGTGACTGGTTATGGAAGCAAGGTCCAATGCTGTAAAGAGCAATATTGCATAGGAACCTGGAATATTAGGTCCATCAATCAAGGTAAATTGGAAGTGATCAAACAGGAGATGGCAAAAGTGAACGTTGACATTTTAGGAATCAGCAAACTAAAATGGACTGGAATGGGTGAATTTAACTCAGATGACCATTATATCTACTACTGTGGGCAAGACTCCCTTAGAAGAAATGGAGTAGCCATCATAGTCAACAAAAAAGTCCAAAATGCAGTACTTGAATGCAATCTCAAAAACGACAGAATGATCTCTATTCGTTTCCAAGGCAAAGATTCAATATCACGGTAATCCAAGTCTATGCCCCGATCAGTAATGCTGAAGAAGCTTAAGTTGAACGGTTCTATGAAGACCTATAAGACTTTCTAGAACTAACAACCAAAAAAGATGTCCTTTTCATTATAGAGGACTGGAATGCAAAAGTAGGAAGTCAATAAACACCTGGAGTAACAGGCAAATTTGGTCTTGGAGTACAGAATGAAGCAGGGCAAAGGCTAATAGAGTTTTGCTAAGAGAACGCACTGGTCATAGCAAACACCCTCTTCCAACAACACAAGAGAAGGCTCTACATCTGGACATCACCAGATGGTCAACACCGAATTCAGGTTGATTATATTCTTTGCAGCCAAAGATGGAGAAGTTCTATACAGTCAGCAAAAACAAAACCAGAAGCTGACTGTGGCTCAGATCATGAACTCCTTATTGCCAAATTCAGACTGAAATTGAAGAAAGTGGAGAAAACCACTAGACCATTCAGGTATGACCTAAATCAAATCCCTTATGATTATACAGTTGAAGTGAGAAATAGATTTAAGGGACTAGACCTGACAGAGTACCTGATGAACTATGGATGGAGGTTCGTGACATTGTACAGGAGTCAGGGAGCAAGACCATCCCCAAGAAAAAGAAATGCAAAAAAGCAAAATGTCTGTCTGAGTAGGCCTTACAAATAGCTGTGTAAAGAAGAGAAGCCAAAAACAAAGGAGAAAAGGAAAGATATACTCATTTAAATGCAGAGTTCCAGTGAATAGCAAGGAGAGATAAGAAAGCCTTCCTCAGTGATCAGTGCAAAGAAATAGAGGAAAACAATAGAATGGGAAAGACTAGAGATCTCTTCAAGAAAATTAGAGATACCAAGGGAATATTTCATGCAAAGCTGGGCACAATAAAGGACAGAAATGGTATAGACCTAACAGAAGTAGAAGATATTTAGAAGAGATGGCAAGAATACACAGATGAACTGTACAAAAAAGATCTTCATGACCCAGATAATCATGATGGTGTGATCACTCACCTAGAGCCAGACATCCTGGAATGTGAAATCAAGTGGGCCTTAGGAAGCATCATTATGAACAAAGCTAGTGGAGGTGATGGAATTCCAGTTGAGCTATTTCAAATCCTAAAAGATCATGCTGTGAAAGTGCTGCACTCGTTATGTCAGAATATTTGGAAAACTCAACAGTGGCCACAGGACTGGAAAAGTTCAGTTTTCATTCCAATCCCTAAGAAAAGCAATGACAAAGAATGCTCAAACTATCGCACAATTGCACTCATCTTACACACTAGCAAAATTCTCCAAGCCAAGTTTCAGCAATACGTGAACCGTGAACTTCCAGATGTTCAAGCTGGTTTTAGAAAAGGCAGAGGAACCAGAGATCAAATTGCCAACATCTTCTGGATCATCTAAAAGGCAGGAGAGTTCCAGAAAAACATCTGTTTCTGCTTTATTGACTACACCAAACCCTTTGACTATGTGAATCACCACAAACTGTGGAAAATTCTGCAAGATATGGGAATACAAGACCACCTGACCTGCCTCTTGAGAAATCTGTTTGCAGGTCAGGAAGCAACAGTTAGAACTGGACGTGGAAGAACAGACTGGTTCCAAATAGGAAAAGGAGTACGCCAAGGCTGTATATTGTCACTGTGCTTATTTAACTTATATGCAGAGTACATCATGAGAAAAGCTGGGCTGGATGAAGCATAAGCTGAAATCAAGATTGCCAGGAGAAATATCAATAACCTCAGGTATGCAGATGACACCACCCTTATGGCAGAAAGTGAAGAAGAACTAAAGAGCCTCTTGATGAAAGTGAAATAGGAGAGTGAAAAATTTGGCTTAAAGCACAACATTCAGAAAACAAAGATCATGGCATCTGGTCCTATCACTTCATAGCAAATAGATGGAGAAACAGTGGAAACGGTAACAGACTTTATTTTGGGGGTCTCCAAAATCACTGCAGATGGTGATTGCAGCCATGAAATTAAAAGACACTTACTCCTTGGCAGGAAAGTTATGACCAACCTAGAGAGCATATTAAAAAGCAGAGACATTACTTTGCCAAAAAAGGTCTGTCTACTCAAAGCTGTGGTTTTTCCAGTAGTGATGTATGGATGAGAGTTGGAGTATAAAGAAAGCTGAGCACCAAAAAATTGATGCTTTTAAACTGTGGTGTTAGAGAAGACTCTTGAGAGTTCCTTGGACTGCAAGGAGATCCAACCAGTTCTTCCTAAAGGAAATCAGCCCTGAATATTCATTGGAATGACTGATATTGAAGCTGAAACTCCAATACTTTGGCCACCTGATGCAAAGAGCTGACTCATTGGAAAAGACCCTGATGCTGGGAAAGATTGAGGGAAGAAGGAGAAGGGGACAACAGAGGATGAGATGGTTGGATGGCATCACTGACTCAATGGACATGAGTTTGAGTAAACTCCGGGATTGGTGATGGACAGGGAGGCCTGGCATGCTGCAGTCCATGGGATCACAAAGAGTCAGACATGACTGAGCTGCTGAACTGAACTGGACTGAATTTAATCTGGGCTGAATATTTTCAATGGAAAGCAACTTGAAGGCCTCTCCCACTAAAATATAATTAGATACTGAGTATAATAAACTTTTGCTTGCATTTTGGAGTCTCAGAAAATAAAAAAATTTCTGATGATTTCCTCTCTCTTAAAAAAAAAAATGAGCTGAATCCAGAGCTTGAAACAATAAATACAAAAGAAATTGGTTGGAAAGACTGAGCTGTTCCACACCAATTTTTTTATAGCATCAATGTGGTTCAGAAACTTCAATGTACCCTTAGCAGGATGAACCCCAAAAGTCTGCCAAGAAACATTATATTAATAGTCATAAAACACTAAAGATTAAGGACTTCAAAGGGAATCAAAGTGAAGCTAAGATAATCAACAAAGGATATAACAGCATATTTCCTGATGGAAATAAAGGGAGCTGGAAGATAGTGGGACATACTCTCATTTTCTATGCTCGCCTTGCTAGTCACAGCACAGCTAGCTGGCCCAATGCATTGATGATGTCATGCTGACTGAACCTTACTAGATGAGCTAGTGAGACAGGCAGCAGCTTGCGGGAGAAAAATCAGATCATCAGGGGTACTTTCTGGGTCCTCCTGAGAGACATCTCCTGGCAAATGGAAATACTTATATTGATACATATTAAAATGCTTCAATAATGAAACAATGTGTTCTTGCTACTTGAAAGAGAGATAAATCCATGATAGAACATAAAGTCCAGAAACAAACCTAAATACATATGAGAGTAGTGTATGATAAACATGGCATTTCAAAATAGTGTAGAAATTTTGGACAGTGAATAAATGAAACAAATTTATAGCCTTCTAAAAATAATGTAATGAAGTTGGAACTACATGTCATTAGAAGAAAAATCAAACAGGTCAAAAGATTTACATATAAAAACTAACATCATGAAAGTACTGGAAAAAAACTAGAGATAACTCTTTTATAAACTCAGAATGAGTTATTAATTATAATAGAAAAGTTTGATGTATTTAATAACAGTAAATAAAACTTCTAAATGTTAAAAAGGAAAAGAATATGAAAATAAAGTCAAAATAAATGAAACACTGAGAAAAATCATTTGTAACTCATAGACCAAGGGCTAATCAAACACATAAAGTGTTTGTGATGGGTAAAAAAGGACCAACACTGCAACAGAAAAATACCAAAAAATATGAACATATAGTTAACATGAAAGGAACTATAGATATCCCTAAAAGTTATTAAAATATTCCTAATGTTAATGATAGTAAGGGAAAGGTGATTTAAAACTACGTTTTCTATCAGACTGATTTATATCTAAAGGTATGATAATACTCTCTCTTTGAGTCCACAAACATTCTCATACATTGCCTTCGGAAGTTTAAATTTGTTCAATATTTTAGAGGGTCACTTGGCAATATGCTTCAAAAATTACAAGTACATAGACACTTTGAGCTAGGAATTGCAATTCTGTAAATATATCCTATAGATATATTTTAATATGTATGAAATGAAATCCAAGGTTAGTCCTTATAAAAAATATATCAGTAATAACATAAGAGTAGATCAGTAGGCTCTGGTTCTGTAAGGATATGATACAGACAGGGAATAACAAGGAGGCACTCTCTGTACAGCAGCAGAAAACTCTCTAAGATACAGAGGAAAATGGGATAAGACAAGAAAATTAAAAATATAAAAATACAATTAAAAATTAAGAAGTCATATGTAAACTAGAATTAATATCCAGTTATATGTAAAATATTACCTGAAAAAATTCTAGTAGGCTATGTGAAAAACAGCAATAGTTATGTACCTGGATGTACATTCTTTGTATAAGAAACACACTTCAAAGAGAGTTTCCTGGCAGTCTAGTGGTTAGAATTCCATGCTTTCAATGCAGAGGGCCTGTGCTCAAACCCTGGTCAGGGAGCTAAGCTCTTACCAGACATCCGGTGCAGTCAAAAAAAAAAAAATATTAAAGAAAAAAAGGATAAAAACTGTTTCTATTAAAAAAGAATACAAGGAAATAAATATATTAATATATAATATTAAGCAAATAGTAACCGAAGAGAGCTTGGATAGCAGACAAAATAGGTTGCCAATAGAGATGGAGAGAATCACTGCTTAAAGTTAAAAGTTCAGCTCATCAAAATATGTGTTTCAAATTTGTATACAAATGAATTAGCCAGACAGTATCTAAAGAAAGATTTGGACAAATTTGCCAACACAATGGGAGATTTCAACACAATCTGCTATTACTAATAGGTAAAATTAGTAAAGATATAAATGATTTGAACAATATCATTTAGTAAGCCTGATTTAATCTAGAAATATAGGTCAGCATCTAATTGATACTGTCTTTCTAAGCAAAAATGAAACAAATGAATTCAAATTCTAGTAATTCTACCAAACAGCTCTCAATAATTTCAAAGAAATTTCCTATAAAGTACTCACTGTCTACATTGCAATTAAATTAGAAGTCAGGACTTCCCTGGTGGCTCAGATGGTAAATTAGAAGTCAAAAACAATAAGAAATAAAATCTCCGTATATATGCCAATTAAAAACACAATTCTAAGTGATTCATATGACCTAGGAAAACTCAAAATGGGAAATACTTCTAATTGAATGGACTTTTCTCTCAATTTTGAATGTAATGGCAAATTATTTCATGCAAATGAGAACATCAGAGTTTCTACTTCATACTATGCAAAATATAAGTTGCATTATGATCTAAAGTATTATAGCAAAAACGATCAAACAAAGATACATACAGATTAGAAATCAGGAGCATCTAAATAGCTTGACTTTAGGACGATCCCCTGGAGAAGGAAATGACAACCCACTCCAGTATTCTTCCTGGAAAATCCATGGACAGAGGAGCCTGGTGGGCTATATAGTCTAGAGGTCACAAAGAGCTGGACACGGCTGAGCGACTAAACAATAGCAAAGTGACATTTCTAAGTTTAGAAAGTAGACAAATAGTGAAAGTCAAAGTCATAGGATCTTAGTCCTACACTGGGGCTTTACTTTATTCATTTGTTTATGTAAGCTGGGCTGGGTCTTTGTTGCTGCTTGCGGGCTGTCTCTGGTTGCACAGAGCAGGGGCTACTCTCTAGCTGCAGTGCATGGCTTCTCATGGAGGTGGCTTCTCTTGTGGAGCACAGGTTCTGGGGCGTGGGCTCAGTAGTTGTGGCACACGGGCTTTGTTGCTGCTTGCGGGCTGTCTCTGGTTGCACAGAGCAGGGGCTACTCTCTAGCTGCAGTGCATGGCTTCTCACGGAGGTGGCTTCTCTTGTGGAGCACAGGTTCTGGGGCGTGGGCTCAGTAGTTGTGGCACACGGGCTTAGTTGCCCCACAACATGTGGAGTCTTCCCAGACTAGGAATTGAATCTATGTCCCCTGCATCGGCAGGTGGATTCTTACCACTGGACCACCAGGGAAGTCCTACACAGGGAGTTTAAATAGTAAATTTAATTCTGTTTTACCTGATAAGGAAAATTAAGGTTGGTAGAAGTGTCTTATAAAATCTTCTACAATTAATTGATGTTAACCTAGGATTCAAACCTAGCTGTCTTGACAGCAGAATGCCATGGATTCAGAAAGACAGATTCAAGTCTTTTCTCCGCAGCTTACACAGCAGAGCTTCAGTTTTCATATCTGAAAAAAACAAAACAAAAGAGTTAATTGGTTAATGGGCTTCCTGATAGCTCAGTTGGCAAAGACCTAGGTTCAATCCCTAGGTTGGGAAGATCCCCTAGAGAAGGGAAAGTCTACCCACTCCAGTATTCTGGCCTGGAGAATTTCATGGACTATATAAAGTCCATGGGGTCACAAAGAGTCAGACACGACTAAGCAACTTTCACTTTCACATTTCTTATTTCCAAGTTTGTAAAATTCATAAAATTATATGAACTACTATTAATACATCTGAGTAAAGAATGCTCCTTGTTTACTAGATAATAGTCCTTCTAGTAAACAACTGGTTCTGAGAAACATGCTGCCATATTTTAAACATAAAATGATATAAAATGATACTATATTCATCTATTTCTTAAAGAGGTTCATGTCTTAAGTTTATATTTTTACATAAAAGCTGCTTCCCTAGTGGCTCAGTGGTCAAAGAATCTGCCTGCAATGCAGGAGCTGCAGGAGCTGCAGTTTTGATCCCTGGGTGGGGAGGCTCCTCTGGAGGAGGGCATGGCAACCCACTCTAGTATTCTTGTCTGGAGAATCCCATGGACAGAGGAGCTTGGCGGGCTATAGTCTGTAGGGTTGCGAAGGGTTGGACATGACTGAAGTGACTTAGCATGCACGCACATTTCAGATAAGCTAGAAAGTTTGAAATAGCCATTTGTGAATCTGAGTAGAACACAAAACAAATATTCTAAGACAGTGATTTATGGAGTTTTAATCATAATTGTCTCTGATTACCATTTGATAATAAGCAACTTTATTTTTTCTAGTCTCCATTTCTGAAAAGAGCTTTATGATGAATCTGGCCTGTAACATTTCAGTTGTGCTTGGATGTCTATTTTGCTTGAATCAACACCTTCTAGATGAGATTAACCAATGAGCATGAAGCACACATTGCAGGTAATGGTTTTAAGGGAGTTCAGCTAGACCAGCAGCCTAGTTTCTCAGCTTAGTTTCTAAGCCCAAGATAATTTATTTAGGGGAGCTCTTCCACAGGAGAGAGGAACAAGACCCTATAATGGTCTTTTTGAAGCTGGGAGACAATTTGTCTCATTCTGAGGAATTGAAACCACAAAGTTGCAGGCAAGGTCTCACAGAATTCTTAGGTCAACCTCTGTGAAAAAGTCCCTGCATTGGCATAGGGTCTGAGGACTTGAGTCTACACCCCATCTCTCTCTCGTGGAACTTAAAAATGTGGAGGCTTTGGGTCTACACTGAGCAACTGATTCCATATTTCAAATGCAAACCCTGATCCTGTGTTAAAAGCTCAATTTAGATTCCGTAGGTACCAAAGTTTAGGAACTAAGCCCTAAGTTTTTGTCTTCCTAAATCACAGTTCTGATGACATCATTTCCTGGCTCAAAAAACTTTTATGGCTCCCTGTTGCCCCGGGAATTAGGTACTAACTGTGTAGGCTGACATTTGACTTCCACAATATCATCTAAAAAGATCTGTTTCCCTGTGTCATATCCCATAGCCTTGGGACAGAAACCCAAGGCTACAAATTGAATGTTAATCTTTCCAAATGCCTGTCTCCAAATCAACAGCTTGAGATCACCTGGAGCACTTGTTAAGATGGCATTCCTATTGCTGCTGCCTCCCTTCCTCAGTGCAGTGGGGAGAGGGATCCCACTTTCTAACAAGCAACTGAGGTGAGCTTGGAGCAAGTCTTGTAACTTCTCACGCTGATTTTGGTCCTGCTGTTTTCAGCCCAAATACGCCCTGCTCCATCTGTCAGACTTAAAACTCAGTCAGATTCACCATCCACTGTTTGACTACCCCTCTAAGTAAACTTCCTTTGCACGAGACCCCCAAATACAGCATCTTTGGTCTTTCATCTAGTGTCTCCCTTTCCCTTCCTGCTCATAGAACCCTGAGGACAGAAATGGTCTTCCCATTTTTATATTCGCCATAATGCTTATTGCAGTGAGTGCTTCGAGGTAAATGATCAATCAGTTTCTCTAGAAACTGAATACAAAAGGGGGACGGAGCCTGGCCTTGGTAGAGAGCATGACAGAGCTAAAGTGAGTGGCAAGGAATGGGTACAAAAAGAGTAAGACTCTCAGGGGATAAGCAGGGGCAAGGCATTCTAGGGGCAGAACTAGAACTTCTCTTAAAAATTTAGATTCTTTATCTTCCAGAAAACTGGGAAACATACACATACATAATGGTGGAGAAAATAACTTCAATTATGTACTCAGTCTGCTTGAAAGGAGAGAAATAAAGCAAACATCAACAGTGACTATCTCTAGAACTGTGGGGGTTTCTGTTTTTCTACCTATGATTTTATATTTTTTCTGAAGTTTTCTTCAATGAGAAACATTTTATTTTTACAGTCGTATGAAAAGTGTTTGAGAACACCTAGATGGCTAACACAAGGTCAGTGTTCTCACAGGACTAACAGGCTGGTTGGTGGGCAGACACAAGGGCAGAGCGGTTCAATACCATGTGATAAATGGAGTGACAGAGAGGTGCACAGAGCGCTGGGAATCACCTGCCTGTGCCACCTAATCCCGACCCTCTGCCCCCTCGATGGAGGCTTCACAGATGCGGAGGGCTTGAATGGTCTCAAGGACAAATATTTAACTCAAATGCTTATTTAACTTATATGCAGGGTACACCATGTGGAATCCCAGGCTGATTGAATCACAAGCTGGAGTCAAGATTGTTGGGAGAAATATCAATAACCTCAGATATGCAGATGATCCCACTCTGATGGCAGACAGCAAAGAGGAACTAAAAAACTTCTTGATAAAGGTGAAAGAGGAGAGTGAAAAAGCTGGCTTAAAACCCCACATTCAATAGACTAAGTTCATGGTATCCAGTCCCATTACTTCATTGCAAATAGATGGGGGGGGAAATAGGAAACAGTGACAGACTTTATTTTGGGGGGCTCCGAGAAGGCAATGGCAACCCACTCCAGTACTCTTGCCTGGAGAATCCCATGGACGGAGGAGCCTGGTAGGCTGCAATCCAGGAGGTCGTGAGGAGTCAGACATGACTGATCGACTTCACTTTCACTTTTCACTTTCATGCATTGGAGAAGGAAATGGCAACCCACTCCAGTGTTCTTGCCTGGAGAATCCCAGGGATGGCAGAGCCTGGTGGGCTGCCGTCTATGGGGTCGCACAGAGTCGGACACGATTGAAGCGACTTAGCAGCAGCAGAAAAATTACCATAGATGATGACTGCAGCCATAGAATTACAAGACCCTTGCTCCTTGGAACAAAGGCCATGACAAAAATAGACAGTGTATTAAAAAGCAGAGACATCACTTTTCCAACAAAGTTTGGTATAGTCAAAGCAATGGTTTTTCCAGTAGTCATGTACAGATGTGAGAGTTGGATCATAGAGAAGGCTGAGAGCCAAAGAATTGATGCTTTTGCATTGTGGTGTTGGAGAAGACTCTTGAGTGTCCATTGGACTGCAAGGATATATGTCAATCCCAATCTCTCAATTTATTCCTCCCTCTCCCTTACCCATTGGTAACCATAAATTTACTTTCTGCATCTATAACTCTATTTCTGCTTTGTAAATAAGTTTATTTGTACCCCTTTTTAGATTACAAATATGAGTGATATCATATGATATTTATCTTTCTCTCTCTGACATACTTCACTTAGTGTGACGGTCTCAAAGTCCAGCCGTGTTGCTGCAAATGGCATCATTTTGTTCCTTTTATGGCTGAGTAATATTCCATTGTATATATGTACCACATCTTTACGTATTCTTCTGTATAGTGGAGGACACTCAGTACTCTAATAATGGCCTATATGGGAAAAGAACCTTAAAAAGAATGACTATATGTATCTGTATAATTGATTCTCTTTGCTGTACACCTGAAACCAACACAACACTGTAAATCAACTATACTCCAATAAAATTTTTTTTAAGAAAAGGAGGTTGCAAACACTTCTATTTGTGTTTAAAAGTCTCACTTTTCTGTTTGTAATGGTCTGTTATGTTATAACATCACAGAGTAACTACACCATAACACACCTGTGTAAAGTTTTCTTTAGTAGCAGATAATCAAAAGAGAGACTCTAAACTGTTTCCAAACCTGATTCATAATCAGAATCTCTATGAGTTTTTGATAAAACACAGATTCCTTGTCCATCCCAGACAGGGTTTTTAAATGCTCAGTTAATTCTAATAGTAAATCCTATTTGAGAACTATTATAGGGCTTCTCAGGTGGCACTAGTGGTAAAGAACCTGCTTGCCAGTGCAGGAGACATAAGAGACGTGGATTTGATCCCTGGGTTGGGAAGATCCCCTGCAGGAGCATGTTGCAACTCACTCCAATATCCTTGCCTGGGAAATTCTGTGGACAGAGGAGCCTGGCGGGCTATGGTCCACAGGGTCTCAAAAAGTCAGACACAACTGAAGCAATTTAGCACACATGCACAGGAACTATTCTAGACGCTCTGTTGTTCTCAGCCCTTTTTGCCATTAGAATCACCTGGAGAACTTTTCAAACCTACAGATGCCCAGGCAGCTCCACCCCCCAAGATTCAGGTTCATTGATCCCAGGTAAGATGGGCCATCACATTTAACAAAAAATTCCCAGGTGACACTTAGTGTGCATTCCGGCTAAAAACCACTACTGAGTCTCAATTCTACTGTTGTACCAGATAAGGTGTACTGGAAGAAAGTGGGGAGAGGAGACGGATATAGAGAAATAGGCAGGACGTGGGCAAGATAGTATCCTGGTTAGCAGCACCAGCTTTAGAATCAGACACACAGGGTTTGGGTTTCACCGTTATAAGATGATCATTAAGCTACTTAATCTTTCTGAACCTCAGCTTTCTCACCTGTAAATGAAGTTGATTATGTGGCTGTAAAGTTCTTAGCATCATGCATGCTAAATGTGAGCTACTAGTATTAAGAAAGAATTTTAGGCAGAAAGAAGTATTAAGTGTTGCTGGAGGGTGAAATAAGATTAGTCCTAAAGATTTTCACTGAAATTAGCAACATGAAAGTCATGTTAATCTCAACGAGAGCAGTTGGGTACAGCAATAGGAAGGAAATCTAAAATTTATTCTGAGCTCCGTTTCTGAAATCATTTAGATCTCCAGAAAACTACACATCTGAACTTAAAAATTTACTGTCTGGTAGAAAGCCCTTCACCTAACTTTAATATTGTCCTCATTTTTATGAAGAACTCATAAGTGAAAATGACTATGAAAACACTTAACATCATGCCCTCCATTTTCAAAGAGAGACTTTTCAAATGGTTACATGTGTAAAGCCTGTGCATTTTTTGTAAATCTGCTATCAAATACATCTTTATAAAGCTGTATGAAGTGTTAGTCACTCAGTCATGTTAGACACTTTGTGACCCCATGGCCTGTAGCCCACCAGCCTCCCTCTGTCCATGGGATTCTCCAGACAAGAATACTGAAGTGGGTTGCCATTCCCTTCTCCAGGGGATCTTCCCGACCCAGGTATTGAACTTGGGTCTCCTCTTGCAAGCAGATGCTCTACCATCTGAGCCACCAGGGAAGCCCTCAACCCTTAATTTTTTTTCTCCTTAGATGGCAGAGCCAGGATTGTTTCCCTGTAGAAGAGCAGACCGAGTCCTGGGAAGCAGTGCAAACAACACAGGCCTTAGCATTCATCTCAACTCTATTCAGACCACCCAGCCTGCGTTCTGTCTTGTCTCTTCCCTGTAGCAGATACTTCTTTTAGGTTGTATTTGTTTTCCCCAGGCCTGATACTTGCATTTTCCTCTGATTCCAAGGCCACTGAAACGGATACAGGCTTCCCTTTGCTCCCTGTGCCAGACTGCAATAGTGATCAAGCAAAGATGTACCACTTCCCAAGGTGCAAGATTGACAACAGCCCAGATGACCAGTGTTAAGGGAATAAGTAAAAACAAAGTCCAGCAATTGGTGATGGACAGGGAAGCTTGGCATGCTGCAGTCCATGGGGTTGCAAAGAGTCAGACTTGACTGAGCGACTGAACTGACTGAAAAACAAAGCAAAATAAAAGCGAAAAACTTAGTTTTGACACACTAAAAATGCACTTAAAATGGCAAGTATTCTGAAACTTACACAATACATATATGCCATGATACTACATGGCAAAGGGCTCAATTTAACATATATACACTGATTACTGTTATGTAGATTGAAGTACAAATACACTAAGTAGGAAGGTATTTAGAAAGATGTAAAATGTTAGAGTTTAATATTTGTCAGACTTCCTTACTCCACAAAAATGACCTACGTGAGGAGAAATCAAGCTGGAAATTGCTTGACCTGTTTATGTTAAATCAGCCTTCCTAAGACTCTTGGACTAATGAAAGCAATTTGTCCATCAAGTCTTTCACCAAGAGATCAATTACGTCTTAGGATATGCAATGAATAAGCCTTGGTTTCCTCTCTTAAATCAGTTTCACTCTTTGAAATAAGTAGCAGTTTTGACTTCTGCTATTTGTTAATCAGAACCATAAAAATTAAACCTCAGCAAGTCAAGTAAATTTGTAGACGGGAATTCAAAGAGAGGTCCTCTATCTCAATGAAACACAGAGCTGGCTGCCTTATAAAATTAAACATTTGACTTGGGAAATAAATTTTCAAGGAATTATAAACCACTCTGCATCTGCTATTATGCTTGTACTAAATAAAAAGGCAAATAAATGGATCCTAATTATCATTTTCCATTTAACTAAAAATAAATACACTGACTTGCCTCGAAAATTCAACTACTTATTCATTTGGGCACTCTCTTGAAAGTAAATGATTTCTGCTATGTATTTGTACTGTATTTCTCTAAACCTTAAGGATCAAGCTTAATATTTCCGTTTCGCTTGTTGGCACGACCATGGCTGTAACTGCCCACGCCTTGTATAATAGGCCTGACTCTACATATGAACTCTTTGGGGGGTCTTGCTCCAGGCTTGGTACCCCATATCCATTCCAGAATGTGTTCACTCTATCTTCTGAGCCTATGACACACCTTTACCCACACACCCAGTTTTTGCCCTCTGCTTTGCCCTCTGAATGCAATGAGCATTTTGGACTACTTCCTTTCTTTCTTACTCCGGCTCTGCCTCTGGATGATGTGCTTAGTTTTCTCTTTGCTCTTTCTTAGCAACCAAAGGCTAGACTCACTGTGCTTCTGTGCCTGTCAACAGCTCCTGGCATCAGAATGAAAGGCCCCCTGGTCAATTTGGTATATGTTGAGTATATATCAAGTGCTTCTCTGTTGGCTCAGAGGTAAAGAATCTGCTTACAGTGCAGGAGATAGATGTGGGTTCGATTCCTGGGCCAGGAAGATCCGCGGGTGAAAGAATGGCAAGCCACTCCAGTATTCTTGCCAAGATAATCCCATGGACAGAGGAACCTGGCAGGCTGCAGTCCATGGGGTCCCAAAGTGTTAGACACAACTCAGTGACTAAAAAACAACATATATTAACCTCCTCTTCTGAGTGAACAAACGGGTCTTCTATTTTTATATTGTTATGCACACACACACACACACACACACAGTGAAAGAAAGTGAAAGTGAAAGTCGCTCAGTTGTGTCTGACTCTTTGCAACCCCATGGACTATACAGTCCATGGAATTCTCCAGGCCAGAATACTGGAGTGGGTAGCCTTTCCCTTCTTCAGGGGATCTTCCCAACCCAGGGATTGAACCCAGGTCTCTCGCATTGCAGGCGAATTCTTTACCAGCTGAGCAACAAGACACACACATACACACACACTAAAGGATGAGAAAAAAAATATAACATCCTGCTCTTGAAATCCAACATCCTTTCCAATATTTCCCCCCACTGTCTCTCCTTACACTTGATTTCCCCCTCCTTTCTCCATTAGCATTTTATTCCATCAATTAATTGTCCTCTCTTTTATCTTCAATAATTTCTTCTTTACCAAACCTCCTTAATTTCTTATGATTATGTTAGTAGTGTCAATAGTACTTGCATGACCTAAACTTGATGTCATCTTTACCTTCTCCATCATTCAGCCCCTTCCCTATGTGCGGACCAACCTTTCTTTGTTCCTAACTGTACAGATGCGATAAGGCAGTGACTTTTCGTAAGGCTTTAGTGAAAGATCAGAATTATGGCAGTGGGGTCTTTTTATCCACTAGGCACTGTGGGGACAGCACCTGTCGGCCACAAAGCAATACAGAGGCTGCAAAGAGTTTATTTGGAGTCTTTAGAATTGCAATTTGAGCAACACAGATTTGGGTAAAGCTGAAAGTGTTCTGGAGAAGAAAAAGAGTCAGGGGCTTATGAAGACAAAAAGTCAGAAGGTTGTTAAAAGTTAACTGGTGGGAGCTGTGATTGACTCTGACTCCAGCCAGCAAACACTTGAGCTTAAGTAACAATGAGTTATTTTAGGATGGGAGGTCCAGTAAGTATCTTGAGATTCTGGATATTCTGGATGACTTCTTGAGGACAATAAGTTGTCAAAGGTCATGTTTCATCCAGGCTGAGATGTGCATACATCACGTTTCTTCAGTGGACTACTGGCTCCATTTTAGAGAGCTCTCAGTATTTCTCAAAGTGTGAAATCTTAGATAAACAGCAAAACAACTCTATTAACTGGCTGGATCCCTCTTCCCCTCAAGACTCTGTGAGTAATAAGAAAAGTCATACAAATCTCATTTACTTAGGCAGAGGAATGGGGCATCTGTTTGTATGTTTGCACACCAGTATTTTAGAAGACTGAGTTAGCTTTCATCAAGCTAACCTTGATGAAAGTGGCTCTTTTGCCCCTTTTCCTGTTTGTACATTTATGCTCCCCTCTAACCTTGAAAGAACCTAATTATAAGAATGAGATCACGAATTCCTGATTTAAGCTCTCCTGAATGCACAGGAGGCCTAATCTGTTGATTCTTTTCCTAGAATAAAAGAAATTAAAATGAAGAATTAAGTATTAAAGAATGACTAGCTCACTACCATCAACAGACCCCTTAGCAATCCTGCAGGCAGATCACAGTAGCAAGATAAAATCTGAAGAGAGTCAGCCAGGCTGCATGCAACAAAGAAGGACACAGTCCAACCTCCTGCTTCCATGATTCACTGAGCTTCTTCCCACTTTTTCCCCTTTAAAAACTGTCAGGGTTGAGCAGAATCTTTGGAGTTCATCTTGGGACTTGGAACTCGGGTCCACCTTCCACCGGAATGACCAGCTTTTCTGATTAAAGCACCTTCTCTTTTTATTGGCACTTGCCTCTCGATTATTGGTTTTTGAGAGGCAAGCAGCCAAACCCGAGTTGGGTAATGCTGAGAGTTGGACGCTGATTTACCTATAGAGAGGTTTCAGATTTTGCTTTTTTCGCTCTGTTGGAAAGGTTTTGAACATTTTCAAAGGAGGTGAAAGTACATTGGCATCATTATATCAATTAAAAAAAAAAACTGTCAAAGGAAAGCCTGTAGGCGATTCCCTTTCACAGATGCCCTTAACAGATTAAAAGGTTACATTAAAGGGTGTTGAAATCTTGCCCTTAGGTCTATCTAAGGGAAACATTCCCAAATCTAGCCCTGTCAATATCCCCACCCAGGCTTTTGTGCTCTGTTTTGAAGGATAAAACCCAATCCAGGGAGTTTAAGAGTTGGAACAATTCAGGAAGTTGGACTCATCTCTCCCAGTGCTGCTAGAAAGTTCCAAGAATTGCTTAATGAAAGTTGCTTTAAAATGTGACCACATTCCCACCCTGAGGCAGTCTCCCAGGACAATTCTCAGAGCTTTGGTTATAATGTAGAGTCAGAGCAAACAGAAGGTCAGATGTCTGTTATAGGGCTGACTCAAGAGCTCTTCTGAGCCATTTCTGAAGAGGAAAATAAGACCAGGGAACGCCTCAAGGCACACACTACTTGTCAAGTCTTATTGTTACCACAGGAAGGTGTCACATGTTTAGAATTTTCCTCTATAATGGAAACCCTTGTCTTTCAACTGAAGACAAGATATTTCAGACTGTGATGATTATAACAGTCAGTGGGACAAGCTTTTTACCCTAGAGTTAAGTGTCTTACAATTTTTATCAAGTATGTTTATTACACAGTTTGATTTGGATACTAAGAATTGGAAAATTAGTATTTTTAAATAGCTACATAGAAAGTATTTGCCACATTACAGCACACTTCCAGCATGTTTCATTTCTCTCCTTAAAAACTTCTACTATGTCATTCGTATTTTATGTATTAATTGTGAAAACAACAGAGTATAGAAATAAGCAAAAAGAAAAGTATCACCTGTGGAAACACTCCCCTGTTATCCTGGCTAATATTTTGTATGTAGTATTTTGCCATTATTCTGTTTTAGTATAAAATATTCTAATCCTTGTTTATGCAAATACATATGTGTTAATTTGCATTACAAATACTAAAATAAGATCATTTTTCAGTAATATTAATATATTGTAATCACCTTTTCAAGATGTAGTCTGACATTAAAATTTATAAGGACTACACAGTGCCCCAAGGTATGTTATATCACTAAGCATTTAACTAAGCCTCTACTGTTTAATATTTTGGTTAAGATAGGCTGGTTTAATGCTATGGTAACACATAACTCCTGAATTGCAGTAGCTTTAAACAACAAAGTTTTTTTTTTTTTATCATGATGCATGTCCATTATGGGTTGACTGGGGGCTCAGCTTCACAAGGATTGCATCTTAGCATCCAGGCTTATGCAAGAGCCACCATCAGTTTTTCTGCTTATAATGAGAGAGGCAAAGAAAGTTGGGAATGTCGAACAGTAAGGAATATTCTGCTTCTTACAACTGATTGGCCAGGACATGTCACATGACTTTTCTCAGCTAGAAAGAGGTGCTGTGCTTGCTAAGTCGCTTCAGTCCTGTCCAGCTCTTTGTGACCCTATGAATCATAGCCAACCAGGCTTCTGTGGTCCATAGAGTTATCCAGGCAAGAACCCTTGAGTAGGCTGCCATGCCCTTCTCCAAGAAAGAGATGAGGAAGTATCATCTTACCCTGTTTTCAAAATTCTGAAGATTGAATTGCATTATGCCATTGAAAAGTACATTAAAAGTGAATGAGCAACTGGGAAAAAAGTGGCAACATTTATGACACATGCATTTTAAGAGAAAACTCAAGTCCAGAAACGCTTGGAAGCTGGTCCAGGGAAATCAGCTACCAAATGGCTGACTCAGTGTGACTGGGGCTGAGACTGTGGAGTCAGTCTCAGGGCTGTTTGAGGAAGAAAAACTGATCAGCTCTATCTGTGAAAAAGTGAAGTGAAAATGTTAGTCGCCCAGTCGTGTCCGACTCCTTGTGACCCCGTGGACTGTAGCTCACCAGGCTCCTCTGTCCATGGAATTCTCCAGGCAAGAATACTGGAGTGGGTTGCAATTCCCTTCTCCAGGGGATCTTCTCGACCCAGGGATTGAACCCAGGTCTCCCGAATTGCAGGCAGATTCTTTACTGTCTGAGCCCGGACTGGGACTGAGCTGGTAGAGTCAGTCACAGTACTGTTTGGAGAAGAGAAACTGATCAGCTGTATCTGTATTTCCCTCTATAACTCTTTCTGCATATAGTTAAATGTTCTCATTGTTCCAATTTTTAAGAAACTATTATCACCAGAGAAAATTACTTAATTTATAAATCACAGTCTGAGCTTTGTTTCAGGAGTACTAAATCAGCTTTCAACCTCTAGGTGCACAATTTTCAACTTTTTGATTACATTTAATTATAGCAATAAAAATACTCTAGGGTTTTAACTTTAGCATATTTTCTTTCTTTCTTGAAAAATTGTTTTAAAAGGAAGAATGATAAAAAGTTAATAATTATCAATAATCTCAAATTGCGCTGTATCCTGAACATTTCAAGACAGTTGGCTTCCCTTTGTTGAGTTTATTTATTAAGACTTAGTTCTTTTCTGTTTTCAGTAAATTTATTGAAATTTTTTTCTTTTTCTATGAAATGTATTATTTTGACTTTGACTTTTTAGTTTTTTAATCTTCAAATTTTCCAGTGTGGAATTTTAGACTTTTTCTTTATATCTTGTTTTACTATCAACTTCCTAGCTCAGTATTAAATGTTTTTACTAAAGCAAAACCAAGAGGGTTGAGTTCTAATTTGGGCCCTTCTCATTATTCAGATTTTTAAATATGTATAATATATACACAATTTCTTTTTTGTGACTGCAAAAGATAATTTGGAAAGCACAAAAATAATTTTAAAAGAATAAAAATGTTATCCATTTTACTATTAACCCAAAAAAATGCAGTTAATATTTGGCATATATTTTCCAGTACTTGAAGAAATTTTTTAAATAGTTGAGGCTATATTATCCATTAAAATCTTGTATTGTTCATTGTTTACTTATGACATTTCCTCATATTGTAAACATTATTTTAAATATAATCATAATGGCTGTATGATATTCCATTACACAATAATTCTGAGTTAGTTTAACTTATGTTAAAATATATGATATTTTTAGATTTAAAGTATATAACAATTATATAGTTATATTGTTAAAAATAACACTTTATGCGTACATCATTGTGTATCTTTCTGATTATTTTCTTATAAAAGTCATAAATGTGTGAAACAGAGGGCATGCATATTCTTAAGGCTCTTGACCCTTGTTTGCAAATTTTTTTCTAAATAGATTACACTGTCAGATGAGACTACCTGTCTGACAAAAAAATACTTTACCAGAACAACATTGAATATTGTTCTTTAATTATGCAAATAAAATTAATGAATAATGAGATAACCGGCTGTAATTTCCATTTCTTTGATTACTGTTTAAGTTAATCAATTATTATATGCTTTTGAGCAATTTGAATTTCATCTTTTATTAATTATTGCTTATATTCTTTGCCCATTAGCAATGGAACACTGATTCTCGTATTTTCCTTTTAGTCTTGTGTGACTGCTTTACACTGAATAATGCTAACCAGGTGTCATAATGGTGGTAAGCATATTTTCCTAAATTGTTGATTGTTTCTAATTTTGTTTTAAAAATCCTATTCATTTCACTGCTTCCAAGGGAAAGGAAGATGGTGGTAGGGCTCTTTCATAGATGTAAGAAGTGCTTTGGACAAAACCCAATATCTATTTCAATACTCATTTCATATTATTAATAAAAATTATCAGAAAACTTTGAAGTGAAGTAATTTCCCCCAATCTGATAAAAGGCATCTATCTAAAAACTACGGCTAACATCACACCAGCTGGTGAAACATTAAAACTTTTTCCTGAGATTAGAAACAAAGCAAAGATGTCCATGCTCTCACCATTTCTTCTTGATATTTACTAGACTTCTTATTTACCAGTAGAAAATCTTATGAAATCTACCAATAAACAATCCTTTACAAGAACTAAGACTTAAAATATCGACAATACCAATTATTGACAAGGATATGGAAAAATTGAGATTCTTTGGGCATTGTTGGTAATCATGTAAAATAATGCAACTTATTTGGAGAATTATTTGTCAGCTGTTAATTTAAATATGCCTCTACCCTATGACCCAACAAGATGCTTACCAAAGAGAAACAAGAACACATGTCTACATAAAAACTTATACATGACTGTTTCCAGCAGCTTAATTCACAACACTAATAACAATCTAAATGTTCACCAAAAGGAGATAGGATAAGCAAACCATGGGACATTCTTCTAACAAAACACTATTCAACATTGAAAAGGAATGAACTACTGATACAGCAGCATAGATGATTTTCAAAAACATTGTTTTGAACCAAAACAGTAGTCATGAAAAAGTACTTACTGGATGATTACATATAGATAATGCTTAAGAAAAAAAAAAAAAACTTCTTTATGGAGATGGAAGTCAAAAATTAGACAGCTCTGTTTAGATGGAATTGACTGAAAAACAGAATGAGTTAAATTCCTAGAGTGATGGTAATGTTCTCAATTTTCCTTTGGTGTGCTGATTATACAAGTACATACTATTGCTAAAACTCATTGAAGACTACATATAATTTACTATATATAACTTACATCCCAATTTTTAAAATTAAGAGAAATACCAAATCCATTTATTCAAAGAGAAAATTTTGGTAAACATTGAATCCATCATAAATATCTACATTTGTTACACTTTCTTCAATACTTTGTGTTTTACTGAATCATGTTTATTGAAATTGTCCCCAAACAACTAGCACCATCAGTTCAACAGAGTACATCATGATAGAGTACTATATGTGTATTTGGATCCTCCAAATCTTAAAAGACATTTTCCTTCATTCACAAAATAGTTTACTAATATGTTAGAAAATTATTTCACCTGTTGCTTTTCTTCTCACCCAGAGAGATTTTATCTGTGTACATCTCATCTGTTTTTTTTCAGTTATAAAATAATTTCTCCTGGATGAGAACACTTTTATCAAATTATATGAAAATATCATGTAGATATTTAGTCGAAAAGAGAACTCCTTTTCCTGTAAAATAATGCAAAGTGTTTTTTTGTTGTTGTTGTTAAAATTGTTTTATTGGAAGACATAATGTGATGATATGGGACACAATTAAGAATACACATTCCAAAAGACAGCTAGCAAAATAAATCAATGATGTCTCTTGCTTTGTGTCTGCCCCATTGATTACATATTTTAGAGTAAGAATTGTTCGTTTGAACCTAGAAGAGAATGGAAACTCTGAGAAATACAATTTTCTTAGACTTTTTTCAATACAATTTCAGAGGTTAATTTTCTAGACAGCAATTTACCTAAAGGACTTTTTTTTTTTAGCATAAGTACTTGACTAGAGCTTGAATTTAGATGCCATCTGCCAAGAAAGGACTGATTTTCTTTGGCAAGGAAGAATATCTGAGAAAAGCTTTCAGAGAAGAACCATTGGGAAATACATGTGCATGTATGAGATTTTTAGTTTTAGTTAAAAACAAAGCTGTTTCTAGACATTCCTACTTATAAAATATTTCTATTTTGTAAGAGAAAATATTTCTCTTTTGTAGGGAAAAAGTGGACTTGGAGGTTGAAGACTGGGCAGGAGAATAAAATAAAAGGAAGAAGTTGAAGTGAACTTTGGATCTTCATTCTGATTCTTCTGCATGCTTAAAAGCAGGAACAAATGAAGCCAGGTAACAAAGGACTTGTTTTATACTGAGGTACCCTGGCATAAAATCATAAGCAAAAGTTCAGCAATATAACATCAGGTGCTGCTTCAGAAATAAGGCTATATTCACTTACCTCTATTGTGAATAAGAAGGTACAACTGAGAAATTCTTTCCTAGCTATCCTGAGCACTACATATGAAGGAAAGCATACTGGAAGCTATTTGGATTTTTTAATGCTTTATTGTATTTTTAATTAAATGATGTATTTATTGTAATTATTACAACCACGCAAAAATGTATAAATAATCACTGATGCACTCCGTATCCTCCTGAGGTAAATCAAAGTGAGCCTAGTGTCCTAGGTTGAATTCTCCCAAAAGCAAATGCTGAAACAACAATTTGGGTGGATGTGATTTACTAAGGATTTACACCCAGGAGAAACCAGTAAGGAAATGGAGGAAAGAGGGTAGAAATAGGGAAAGAGCCAGGCAAAGGTATAATTTCAGAAGTCCCAAACTCCATCTGCTCTCAAATGAAGCTCTGGAGTATAAATTATGCCTTGAGAGTTTGTCTGCCTGCAGGCAAAGGCTTTGTACTCATCCCAGTACAAAAGTCCATGGGAGAGGGGTGGGGAGGAATAGTTAACTCCCAAGTATTTCCAGCTCCCTTAAGAATGAGTTAGTCCCCTGCCCAAAGCAAATTTTCAATGTCACTGGTAAGTCTTAGCAGCAAAACATGCCAAAGCTGGGATGGATACACAGAGCTGACACAAAGACCAGGGCATGTACATGGGGAATGGACATTGCCTTCCATACCTTTCTCCACATGTATGTATATACACACATCTGGAGGAGGGCATGGCAACCCACTCCAGTATTCTAACCTGGAGAATCCCATGGATAGAGAAACCTGGCAGGCTATAGTCCATGGGGTTGCAAAGAGTAGGACATGACTGAGCAAACAAGAACAGCACAGCATATACACACATATACTTTCAAATATATGTATGTATGTATGTATGTATATATACACACACACATTTGTATTTTTAAAATATTTGTGTTTGTATACACAACCACACACACTTGTGCTTTTGTTAAGAAATGAAATATACTATTTACTATTCCTCAACCCATTTACTCACTAGCTAATTCAAAAGAGCAGATAATTGTCCAGTTCAATAGATACAGCACTAATTTGTTTATTAATCAGTTCAGTTCAGTTGCTCAGTCGTGTATGATGCTTTGTGACTCCATAGACTGCAGCATGCCAGGCTTCCCTGTCCATCACCAACTCCTGGAGTTTACTCAAACTCATGTGCATTGAGTTGGTGATGCCATCCAACCATCTCATCCTCTGTTGTCCCCTTTCTCCCCACCTACAATCTTTTCCAGCATCAGAGTCTTTTCCAATGAATCAGTTCTTCTCACCAGGTGGCCAAAGTACTGGAGTTTCAGCTTCAGCATCCATCCTTCCAATGAATATTCAGGACTGAATTCCTTTAGGATTGACTGGTTGGATCTCCTTGCAGTCCAAGGGACCCTCAAGAGTCTTCTCTAACACCACACTTCAAAAGGATCAATTCTTCAGCACTCAGCTTTCTTTATAGTCCAACTCTCACATCCATACATGACTACTGGGCAAACCATAGCTTTGACTAGATGGCAATTTGTTTATTAATAGCTGCATAATATTCCATACTTTTGATGCATATAATTAGTCCAACCATTCCCTAAATAATGGGCATTTAGTTTTGCTAAGGACTTCCCTGGTAGCTCAGCTGGTAAAAAATCTGCCTGCAATACAGGAGACTCGGGTTCAATTCCTGGGTTGGGAAGATCTGCTGGAGAAGAGCATGGCAACCCACTCCAGTATTCTTGCCTGGAGAATCCCCATGGACAAGAGGAGCCTGGTGGGCTACAGTCCATGGGGTCGCAAAGAGTTGGACATGACTGAATGACTAAGCACACAGTCACTTATTTGGGGGAACTGAGACTACAGAGATAAGAATAGTGAATCACTATCAATATGTTTTAAATCTCAAGAAAGATAACAATAGCTTATGAATAAATGTTTTTCAAATGTTTTAATATAATAAACAATGGCTCTAGAATCCTACAAAATGGTTAAGAGATTTTTCTTTTTAAAAAAGAATTTCAGGGTTGATTGAAAATCATTTTTACCCACCTAGAAAATCATTTGAAGATGATTAAGTGTTAGTGTATGGCTTCAAGAGAAAATGACACGCAACAGCCTTGCAGAAGAATCCATTTTATTTACATGACATAGGATATGGTGTTTTCACATTTTGAAACTTTTTTCCAGGCAGTAAATGGGCATAATAAAAATATCAGTTAAAGAAACCTCCTTGTCTCCAACCCCCATCTTAATTTAGGACAGTAAATAATTCAAATATTCCCATTTTACACTCTTTAAAAATTGTCATTTTTGTAATAACCCATTACTTGCTGTATATGAATCAATTTTTATTATTCCCTATCATACAATGTTCTTGTCTATTGGTTTTTCTCACTCTGTACTTTCTTCATATTCTCCTCTGTCTCCTTAAAATTCATTGTGAGGTTCAGACTTTTGTAAACAGAACTACCCCCCAGGGATATTTCATTCAGATCTCTAACACTCTTCAATTTCTATTACTTTATTAGTCACAAAATTAATGAATAAAATAACCCATGAGTACTATAGTTCTTGGGCTTCCCTGGTGGCTCAGAAGAATCCAGTTGCCAATGCCAATCAATGCCAGAGATGTGGGTCGGATCCCTGAGTTGGGCAGATTCTCTGTAGAAGGAAATGGCAATCCACTCCAGCATTTTTGCTTGGAAAATTTATAGACAGAGGAGCCTGTCAGGCTGCAGTCCATGGGGTCACAAAATCAGACACAACTTAGCGACTAAACAACCTTAATACTACATTCAATACTGTGTTCTTGAAAATATTAACAAGATTTAAGGGAAAGGTATAATCTATAACAAACCATATTCAGTTACTAAATAGCATAAAATCCAATGTTGTTATGATTTTCTTAATATAATCACAGAGCCTAGTTCAGCATTTGTGCTCTCAAAAACTATACTGAACAAATAAATGAATTCATTAAACAGCTGCTGCAACTACTTTTTGAACAATATTGACTTTAGTCTGTGCCATTTGGTAACAAAAACTGTACTGAAAACAAACAAAAAGCCTTTTGTATAACACAAAAGGATACTCCAAGCAATCTGAATTATTAACATTTTCCTGTATGTAAGCAACTTACCAACCATTTTAAACAGTTCTAAAAGCTTTGAAATTGAGAGTTTCAGTCATGTAACACAGACTTCACTAGATATTCCACTTCGATTATGGCCGTATTGAAATTGCTTTTATGAAATTGAAAGTCGCTCAGTCGTGGCTGACTCTTTGTGACCCCATGGACTATACAGTCCACGGAATTCTCCAGGCCAGAATACTGGAAGGTTAGCCTTTCCCTTTTCCAGGGAATCTTCCCAACCCAGGGATCAAACCCAGGTCTCCCTCATTGCAAGTGGATTCTTTACCAGCTGAGCCACAAGGGAAGCCCAAGAATACTGGAGTGGGTAGCCTCTCCCTTCTCCAGCAGATCTTCCCATCCCAGGAATCGAACCAGGGTCTCCTGCATTGTAGGTGAATTCTTTACCAACTGAGCTATTAGAGAAGCCCAATTGCATTTATATTGGAAGAAAAAATCAAACGTTTTTTCTTAAAGCCCTCTACATTTGACAACCTTTCCAACCACATTTAGTTTGGAACACTAAGTAAGTCTTAAACACAGTCACTTGTTTAAACTAAATAATTGTCCTGATCAGATAGAAAATTGAAAGACTGTGTTTACATATGGAATGTCCATTTCATATAGGATGGTGTCACTTCTAGTGCTTAGGTTTAGTGGCATTACAAAGATGAGAAGTATGAGCCAGATACCGTACGGGCAATCTTAAACCAAAATTTTGTCATCTGCGATAATTAGTGATTTTTTTTCCCCTTGACTTAGTCAAAATCCTTAGAGAGCCAGTAACAGAAACCTGCTTAAAGGAACCTATGATTATTTTTTTTTTCTAAAGGAGATTTCTTAGACTGCTGAAACAATTTATGGTCTCCAAAAGGAGGTAGTTTCCTAGAATCTCACAGAGGACTAGAACTAAGAATAGAAAAGACATCAATCACCTACTTGCTTTAGGGGAATTCTTGGTCAAAACCCAGCAGAGATACCCCTTTTTCAAGAGTCCTCAAGTGTTTCCTTTAATGCAGGAGAGAGTTAGTGATTCAGAACTGTAAAAAAAGACAATTTCCCAGAAGTTTTTCAACAGAGATTGCTTTATTGTCTTCTTAGAATTACATCACATAATAAATAATATTTGCAAAGAGAACAACTACACACTGGGAGGAAGACCTTCCATCCCCCAGTTTTCCACATTCTGATCACTGGGGACAAAAGTATTCTGCACAGTAGGAATAGCAGTGAACTTCCTTAGACATTCTCAACAGGCATCAAGTGAGTGGCCCAAACTGCAGGTCTCAAGTCTCTTTTCTCCAGATGGTGATGCCTCCAACCAACAAATATCAAGGGGGACTCCACGTGTCATCTTCCTTGTCTCCTTACACTCATATCTGTCTCTCTTCCTGGACAATCTCATTAGCTGTTTATCTTGTTTTTGTCGGGCACTGGAAGAGAGCGTTCCTTGGCTTAGTTTTTGGTCCTCATCTCCTTCCTGTCTACTCACACTGCCTGAGGTCTCATCCAGTCAGGGTGTTCCACATCTGGTTACAATGTAGAAGGGTGTGAGAAAGATTTCCCTCCCCTGATAACAGCAAAGGGAAAAAAAAGATAAACTAAAGTTACAGGTTTTTAAAATAAAACTTCAAAAAAATGTGGACTCAAATTCCAGAGGGACATGAAATCATCATAGGTGAGCTAAGGGTCACAAAATTTTGTTTCTAGAAACAAGTGCAGGCACAGGAGCAATGAATTTATCTACAATGAAAAGTACTTAAATAGTGGTTTCTTTCTGGCTGAAAGGGTTTGTCTGAAAAGAAACACGTGGGAACTTACAGGGGTAATAGAAATGTTCTGTATTGTGATCGGGGTGATGGCTATACTGGTGCATACATCTGCCCCACCTTGTTGCATATTGAACTGTATTTCTGAGATCTGGATATTGTATTTCACAATTGAGAGGAAAAGGAAAAGGTGGGGGGGAGGGGTTGATACCTGAAACACAGATAGCAGAATGATGCGGGTGGTTAGTGAATCTTGCTGCTGTTTAAGAATTTGACACACTGTTTTCTATACTTGTGTGTTTAAAACTTTGCATGATGAAAAACATTTTTAAAAAATGTCATATCATGTCACAATGATGTGATCACTCAACTAGAGCCAGACATCTTGGAATGTGGTCAAGTGGACCTTAGGAAGCATTACTATGAACAAAGCTAGTGGAGGTGATAGAATCCCAGTTGAGCTATTTCAAATCCTAAAAGATGATGCCGTGAAAGTGCTGCACTCAATATGCCAGCAAATCTGGAAAACTCAGCCGTGGCCACAGGACTGGAAAAGGTCAGTTTTCATCCCAATCCCAAAGGAAGGCAATGCCAAAGAATGCTCAAACTACCACACAATTGCACTCATCTCACACGCTAGTAAAGTAATGCTCAAAATTCTCCAAGCCAGGCTTCAGCAACACATGAACCGTGAACTTCCAGATGTTCAAGTTGGTTTTAGAAGAGGCGGAGGGAACCAGAGATCAAATTGCCAACATCTGCTGGAACATTGAAAAAGCAAGAAAGTTCCAGAAAACCATCTATTTCTGATTTATTGACTATGCCAAAGCCTTTGACTGTGTGGATCACGATAAACTCTGGAGAATTCTGAAAGAGATGGGAATACCAGACCACCTGACCTGCCTCTTGAGAAATCTGTATGCAGGTCAGGAAGCGACAGTTAGAACTGGACATGGAACAACAGACTGGTTCCAAATAGGAAAAGGAGTACGTCAAGGCTGTATATTGTCACCCTGCTTATTTAACTTCTATGCAGAGTACATCATGAGAAACGCTGGGCTGGAAGAAGCACAAGCTGGAATCAAGATTGCTGGCAGAAATATCAATAACCTCAGATATCCAGATGACACCACCCTTATGGCAGAAAGTGAAGAACCAAAGAGCCTTTTGATGAAAGTGAAAGAGGAGAGTGAAAAAGTTGGCTTAAAGCTCAGCATTCAGAAAACGAAGATCATGGCATTCATCCCCATCACTTCATGGCAAATAGATGAGGAAAAATGGAAACAGTGACAGATTTTATTTTCTTCAGCTCCAAAATCACTGTGGACAGTGACTGCAGCACACAAAATTAAAAGACGCTTGCTCCTTGGAAGAAAAGCTATGACCAACCTAGACAGCATATTAAAAAGCAGAGACATTACTTTGCCAACAAAGGTCTGTCTAGTTAAGGCTGTGTTTTCTCCCGTTGTCATGTATGGATGTGAGAGTTGGGCTATAAAGAAAGCTGAGCACTGAGGAATTGATGCTTTTGAACTGTGGTGTTGGAGAAGACTCTTGAGAGTCCCTTGGACTGCAAGGAGATCCAACCAGTCCATCCTAAAGGAGATCAGTCTTGAGTGTTCGTTGGAAGGACTGATGAAGCTGAAACTCCAATACTTTGGCCACCTGATGCAAAGAGCTGACTCATTGGAAAAGACCCTGATGCTGGGAAAGACTGAGGGCAGGAGGAGAAGGGGACAACAGAGGATGAGATGGTTGGATGGCATTACCAACTCAGTGGACATGAGTTTGAGTAGACTCCAGGAATTGGTGATGGACAGGGAGGCCTGGCGTGCTGCGGTCCATAGAGTCACAAAGAGTCGGACATGACTGAGTAACTGAACTGAACTGAATGTCTCACCTCTCTTTGAAACCCTCCAAAGTCTCCTCTCCATCTCCTAAGGGTAAAAATCAAGTCCTTACAATGGACTATAAATCTCTACATGTCTCTGTAAGAACAGGCCTCCCTTGTCAGCTCTCTTGACCTCAACCGTTGTTAATCTCTCTCTCACCCCACTATGGCAACTTACTACAGCCACTCCTGGATGTTAATAGTTGCCAGTCATGAACTCACCAGTTACCTCTCTATATTGGTTATTCCCTCTGCCTGTTGCTCCCTTTCCCCACATACAACCCTGGCCAATTCCCTTCTCTTCTTGCCTTCAAACTTTCCCAGCATAAGGGTCTTTTCCAGTGAGTCAGCTCTTCCCATCAGGTGGCCAAAGGAATGGGGCTTCAGCGTCAGCATCAGTCCTGCCAGTGAATATTCAGGGTTGATTTCCTTTATGAAAGTTGCTCAGTTGTGTCCGACTCTTTGTGACACCATGGACTATATAGTCCATG
This sequence comes from Okapia johnstoni, assembly GCA_024291935.2. Classification (NCBI taxonomy): domain Eukaryota; kingdom Metazoa; phylum Chordata; class Mammalia; order Artiodactyla; family Giraffidae; genus Okapia; species Okapia johnstoni. The sequence continues at coordinate 19,748,376 of CM044317.1, read as the reverse complement.
GAATTCTCCAGACCAGAATACTGGAGTGGGTAGCCTATTCCTTCTCCAGCCGATCATCCCGACCCAGGAATTGAACCTGGGTCTCCTGCATTGCAGGTGGATTCTTTACCAACTGAGCTATGAGGGAACTGGTTTAATCTCTTTCCTGTCCAAGGGATTCTCAACAGTCCTCTCCAGCACCACAGTCCAAAAGCATCAATTCTTTCACGCTCAGCCTTCTTTATGGTCCAACTGTCACATCCATACATTACTACTGGAAATATCAGAGTTTTAACTACACAGACCTTTGTTGGTAAAATGATGTCTCTGCCTTTTAATGTGCTGTCTAGGTTGGTCATAGCTTTTCTTCCAAGGAGCAAGCGTCTTTTAATTTTGTGTGCTGCAGTCACTGTCCACAGTGATTTTGGAGCTGAAGAAAATAAAATCTGTCCCTGTTTCCATTTTTCCCCATCTATTTGCCATGAAGTGATGGGACCAGCTTCCATGATCTTAATTTTTTGAATGTTGAACTTTAAGCCAGCTTTTAAACTCTCACTTTCTTAAATAAGCCTACCTTGGTATCTATATTTTAAAGTGCAAAAGCAACTCTTCTCCTCCCTTTGACTTTTTACAAAGTATTTGTCTCATTTTAATGCACATAGACTTTACATATTTATTATTTCTAGTCTATCTCTCTGCCTCCACATGATTGTAAGCTCCATGGAGTAAGGTGAAGCAAGAGAGAAATCTATGACCTTTTTTTTCTACCATCATTTCCCAATTACCTAGAACAATACATTGTACATAATTGGTGTTCCAGAAATATTTGGTGAATGGATAAATAATTTTTCAACCTTATTTTGTGAAATTTCCTTCCATAATAAGCAGTGGAAGTTTCCTACCCTCCATTTTTGGAGAGCTTACAAAGGGTGGCTCCTCCAGCCTCAAGATTTGTGGCCACAATCTGGACCATCCTCATGAGAGCCTATTACTGCAGTACTGTCAATTCTGACATTTATTTAACTTTTCTTTGTTAATTAGGCATTGAAAGAGCTTATAGAAATATTAGAAAATATCAAGCATACAGATATCTTCATGACAGAAGAAAATATAATTCTAAAATAGTTATGCTTTTTTTTCTCATCTTATATATTAGCCAAGTTTCTTTAGAGAAACAGAACCAACAGATGTGTGTATCTCTAACTCTATCTATCATCTATCAATCATCTATTGAGAGATTTATTTTAAGGAACTAGCTTATGCCATTGTATAGACTTAGTTAAGTCCAAAATATACAGAGTAGACCAGCAGACTGGAGACTTGGGGACGACTTGCAATCCAAGTCAGTTTAATTCTTAGGTCAGCCAGAAGAACCTAGAAAGGTCAAGGAAAATTTCTTCCTCCCCAACAGTGGCCTAAACTTTCCAAACCTTAATCTGTTGCTGTACTGCCAGACTCTCCCAGCAATAGTTCAGCAGGACCACTTTTTTCCCTCAGAGAAGCAAAAGGATTCATTTATTTATCCCTGTTGCTCTTTTTGCCTTCTCTCTCTTTTTCATGGTCTCAATCTCTTCTGGCTTCTTGCTCTGTCTGGTTCTTACTCTGACTATTGCTGAATTGTTTTTGTTCATATTTGCTCTATTTGCATATTACCTTTTATCTTCCCAAGACCAAATTTCTCTGCTTGTTCTTCATATATACAAGGTATACTGTGTCTGACCAGCCTCAACCTTCGATATCCTCACTATAGCTGACTTTCTACATTCTTTGTCTCTGAATACAGAGTTCCTAGGAAGCACTCAAACTGGTTCACCTTGGTCTTGTTTTACAATTGTATTATTGCTGTTCAGTTGCTAAGTCATGTCCAACCCCATGGACTGCAGCACACTAGGCTTCCCTGTCCTTCACCATCTCCCGGAGTTTTCTCAAACTCATGTCTATTGAGTCAGTGATGTTATCTCACCATTTCATCCTCTGTTGTCCCTTTCTCCTGCTTTCAATCTTTCCCAATATCATGGTCTATTCCAATGAGTTGGCTCTTCACAGGTGGCCAGAGTATTGGAGCTTCAGCTTCAGCACCAGTCCTTCCAATGAATACTTGGTCAAATCATTCACTTGTCTTTGTCCAGAAGGATTGGTGATGTACAGCCTACTGTCTGCTTGATGGGGCTTTGGATGTAGTCTGAGACAGGACTGGGGCAGATCACTAAGAAAGAGTGTTTTCTGCAGAAAGAGAAACTCTTAAGTTGAGAAGTATCTACTAACAAGAACATACTGCGTTTAACATGGGGAACTCTACTCAATGCTCTGTAATGGCCTATATGGGAATACAATCTAAAAAAGAATGGATATATGCTTATGTATAACTGATTCACTTTGAGGTATATCTGAAACTAACTCAGCATTGTGAATCAACTCCATATCAATAAAATTAATTTTAAAATATTGAATACTAAAGAAATAAAGTTTTGTGTTCTTAAAAAAGACAGAAAAAACCTGGCTCCAGTACTTCCTGCTGCCTGACTTACCTTATTGAGGCTCAGTTTCCTCATCTCTACAACATACACTGATGTGAGGCCTGAATGAGAGAATGTATGCAAAACCCCTAACAGAAAGCCTGGCACAGAGAAAATGCTACTATGCATCCCAGGAATTTCAATTTCACATTTGCTTCACAGATAAACAAAATCATTCTTTTCTATAAAACTCATTTGCCACTTTTTCTTGGGTTATAAATAAAATCTTTTTATCATTGCTTAAAAAAAGGAAGAATCTAATAAAGTACTTTTGACTTTGCTAAAGGGTTTACTAATTTAATACAGCACTTAATATAGTACAATAAGTCTTCTATGTAAGAACAAGTTCCATTCTGAGATTGTGTTCATAAGTCTAATTTGTTTGTAAGCCCAATAGATTTATTCTAGGTACCCAACTAACACAATTGGCTATATAGTCCTGTACTCTAATAGATTAATAGGAGGTAAGGTCAGTTTCATTCCAATACCAAAGAAGGGCAGTGCCAAAGAATGCTCAAACTACCGCACAATTGGACTCATCTCACATGCTAGTAAAGTAATGCTCAAAATTCTTGAAGCCAGGCTTCAGCAATACCTGAACCATGAACTTCCAGATGTTCAAGCTGGTTTTAGAAAAGGTGGAAGAACCAGAGATCAAATTGCCAACATCTTCTGGATCATCAAAAATGCAAGAGAGTTCCAGAAAAACATCTATTTCTGCTTTATTGACTATGCCAAAGCCTTTGACTGTGTGGATCATGATAAACTCTGGAGAATTCTTCAAGAGATGGGAATACCAGACCATCTGACCTGCCTCTTGAGAAACCTGTATGCAGGTCAGGAAGCGACAGTTAGAACTGGACATGGAACAACAGTCTGGTTCCAAATAGGAAAAGAAGTACGTCACGGCTGTATATTATCACCCTGCTTATTTGACTTATATGCAGAGTACATCATGAGAAACACTGGGCTGGAGGAAGCACAAGCTGAAATCAAGATTGCCAGGAGAAATATCAATAACCTCAGATATGCAGATGACACCACCCTTATGGCAGAAAGTGAAGAACTAAAGAGCCTCTTGATGAAAGTGAAAGAGGAGAGTGAAAAAGTTGGCTTAAAGCTCAGCATTCAGAAAACGAAGATCATGGCATCGGGCACCATCAGTTCATGGCAAATAAATGGGGAAACAGTGGAAACGGTAGCTGACTTTATTTTTTGGGGCTCCAAAATCACTGCAGATGGTGATTTCAGCCATGAAATTAAAAGATGCTTACTCTTTGGAAGGAAAGTTATGACCAACCTAAACAGCATATTAAAAAGCAGAGACATTACTTTGCCAACAAAGGTCTGTCTAGTTAAGGCTGTGTATTTTCCAGTTGTCATGAATGGATGTGAGAGTTGGACTACAAAGAAAGCTGAGCACTGAAGAATTGATGCTTTTGAAGTGTGGTGTTGGAGAAGACTCTTGAGAGTCCCTTGGACTGCAAAGAGATCCAACCAGTCCATCCTAAAGGAGATCATTCCTGGGTGTTCATTGGAAAGAGTGATGTTGAAGCTGAAACTCCAATACTTTGGCCACCTGATGCAAAGAGCTGATTCATTTGAAAAGACCCTGATGCTGGGTAAGATTGAGGGCAGGAGGAGAAGGGGATGACAGAGGATGAGATGGTTGGTTGGCATCACCAACTCAATGGACATGAGTTTGGGTAAACTCCGGTAGGTGGTGATGGACAGGGAGGACTGGTGTGCTGTGGTCCACGGGGTCACAAAGAGTCGGACACAACTGAGCAACTGAACTGAACTGAACTGACAATACTTTTCCTGTAGATAATATGTAAAAAAAAACCATAACAAATAAAGAAAACGTTTTTAATCTAGCAGTACAGTACCTTGAAAACTCCAGTATTACAGTACAACAGCTGGCATACCTGGGCTGGCATCAAGTGAACAGGCAAGAAGAGTTACTGACTGGAGGAGGGATAGGAGGTGGAAGTGGATAGAGATGAAGGATCGTCAGAAATAGGAGATGGAGGGCAAGCTGCAATCTCAGTCACACCCAACTCACACCCAACACCCAACTCACAGCCACATCTTTGCCAAGTAGCTTCAGTCGTGTCCAACTCTTTAAGACCCCATGGACTGTACACTGCCAGGCGCCTCCATCCATGGGATTCTCCAGGCATGAATACTGGAGTGGGTTGCATTTCCTTCTCTATTCACATCTTTAAAAAACTACTACAATATTGTAAAGTAATTAGTCCCCAACTAAAATAAATAAATTAAAAAATAAATAAATTAAAAAAAAATAAATAAATCCTAAAAAAAATAAAAATAAAAAAAAATAAAAGTTCACAATTTTTAAAGTAAAAAAGTTCACAATTTTACAAAAACTACCTGGATGTAGGGTACTTACTGTACTTAATACAATGTTATAATAATGTACCAGCAACTTTATAGAACAAAGACATTTCTGTTATTATTGCTTTGTTTGTCTTTGTTGATAGTAGTCAAGTTTATGAGAATAAAGGAATAAAATGTAAAATCCAATACAACAAAAATAATTTTAAGTAACACATTAATGAGAAAATGAAAACTATTATTTATGGAGTATTTGTCATGCACATACTTGTGCCCATCTTTATGTGTATTTTTAATTAAAAGTATCCTATTTTCCTAAATTTTTAAATTGAATGTGCTCTAACCTACCAAGATCATTGATCTCAATTTTCAAGTCTGGTGACCAGAAGGGCAAAGAGCATCTTTTGCGTATAAATGTATCATTTTAAAGAGGGATAATAATTTATATTATATTTCTAGTCACTCCTCTTGTTGATGTCTAGAATATATTTATTTGACTTTTGGTCTACCATGTGTAAAGCACAATGCAAAGGTTTTTCCATGTTTGGTCTTATTAAATTCTACCCTGAAAAACTGGGCTAATATGAAGATTAAAGAAATTTAATAACTGTCTGACATTGTACAATTAAAAAGGATTAAGGTAAAAATTAAACCCAAGTCTTTTGACTTCATGGGCTGAGGTCTCCATTAATAAACTTTATTGCTTCTCAAGTACTTTGTTAAGTGGCATTGCTTTAAACACCTAAGGTTTCTTAGTTTACAACTAAACATTTTGAAAGTGTTTACCAGAAAATAAGGCAGTGCTTAAATTATAGGGAAGTCGGTACAAAAGGACACAGGAGCTGGTTTTCAGTGGCCAAATCTGAGAAAATTTGAGCATCAAAGAAAATAATGATAGTAAAGATTACAAACCATTGAGTAAAATAATAATTATTTTAGTGAGTCAATGGTAATACAATTCACTAGCAAATAATAAAGAAAGAAGGAAAACTCTCGCTAGATTAGAAAGCCAACTAATACCTGTGAAAAGAATGGCAAAATTAGAAAAGTACCATTGACAGTCATCAGAAAACTTATATCTTTAGGCAAGAATTATCAGTCCAGTTCAGTTGCTCGGTCGTGTCCAACTCTTTGTGACCTCATGAATCACAGCACACCAGGCCTCCCTGTCCATCACCAACTCTCAGAGTCTACCCAAGCCATGCCCATCGAGTCAGTGATGCCATCCAGTCATCTCATCCTCTGTCATCCCCTTCTCCTCCTGCCCCCAATCCTTCCCAGCATTAAGGTCTTTTCCAATGAGTCAACTCTTCATATCAGGTGGCCAAAGGATTGGAGTTTCAGCTTCAACATCAGTCCTTCCAATGAACACCCCGGACTGATCTCCTTTAGGATGGACTGGTTGGATCTCCTTGCAGTCCAAGGGACTCTCAAGAGTATTCTCCAACACCACAGTTCAAAAGCATCAGTTCTTCGGTGCTCAGCTTTCTTTATAGTCCAACTCTCACATCCATACATGACCACTGGAAAAACCATGGCTTTGACTAGATGGACCTTTGTTGGCAAAATAATGTCTCTGCTTTTAAATATGCTATCTAGGTTGGTCATAACCTTCCTTCCAAGGAGTAAGCGTCTTTTAATTTCATGGTTGCAAGCACCATCTGCAGTGATTTTGGAGCCCAAAATAATAAAGTCTGACACTGTTTCCACTGTTTCCCCATCTATTTCCCATGAAGTGATGGGACCAGATGCCATGATCTTAGTTTTCTGAATGTTGAATTATCAATAGATACTAAAGCTGGTGGGAGATGGGACTTCCATGGTGGCCCAGCAGTTAAGAATTAGCCTTGAAATGCAGGGAACACAGGTTCAATCCATGGTCAGGGCACTAAGTCCCCCACATGTGGCAGAGCCCACATTCTGCAGAGTCTGTGTGCTGCAATGAACATCCAGGGTGCTGCCACTAAGATCTGATGCAGCCAAATAAATAATTTTTTTTTCCAAAAAACTAGTGGGAGAAAGTTCAGGGAGTAATAGGATATTTACATTGTCTTAACATATCTCCCTCCAAATTACTTCTCAATTACAAAAAGAAAGAGGATAACTTGGAAATAGATAAAACAGGCAAATACCTTCTTACCCAAGTGATGAAGATAAATGACACTGTAACAAAACAAATTGATATCAGGCATCTATTGATAGATGCACTGAGAACTGCACTGCCAAACACATAAACTGAATCTAATTATGAGTAAACGTGGATACATTTAAACTGAGAGCATGTCCACAAAATAACAGGCCTGTTACCCTTTAAAGGTGTCAAATGTCATGAAAGAGAAAGACGAGACATGACATTGGAGTGGAATATTTGAGCTGGAATTTTTTATCCTATAAAGGATAAGTTTGGGACTGTGTTGTGCTTAGAAGCTCAGTCGTGTCCAACTCTTTGCTACCCCAGGGACTGTAGCCCACCAGGCTCCTCTGTCCAGGGGGATTCTCCAGGCAAGAATACTGGAGTGGTTTGCCATGCCCTCATCTAGGGGGTCCTCCCAACCCAAGGATCGAACCCAGGTCTCCCACATTGCAGGCAGATTGTTTATCATCTGAGTCACCACAGAATCTCAGGGATAGTGGAGTGGGTAGCCTATTCCTTCAACAGGGGAATGTTCTGATCCAAAAATCGAACCAGAGTCTCCTGCATTGCAGGCAGATTCTTTACCAGTTGAGCTACCAGGGAATAATTGATAAAATTTCAGTAGGTCAGTAAAGTAAGTAATAATATGGAATAAAGATTAATTTCTTGATGTATATAATTATATTTTGGTTAAATGAAGAAGGAAATGGCAACCCATTCCAACTCTAGTATTCTTTCCTTGGAAATCCCATGGACAGAGGAGCATGGTGGGCTACAGGCCATGGGATCACAAAGAGTCAAACACAACTTAGTGACTAAATAGTAACTGCAGCTTTCTAACTGAAAGAATTCTTTTTTTTCCTGAGGAAACATACACTGACATATCTAAAAAGTGATAGAACATTGTGTTTGACACTTTTTCTTAAATCATTCAAAAAAATAATTTAGTATAGATAAACAGTGTGAGAGCACAGGCAAATGACTTACCATTTGGAATATCTGGGTGAGTTATTTGATTTATTCTTGAAACTTCTCTGTTTGCTTGAACTTATATTAAAATAGAAAACAAAAGAAAAAAATTTGCTTTAGAGCGATAAATCTATTTTATGCTCATTTATATATATATATATTGAGTTATTTTGTACAGTATCAACTCAACATTGAGATTTCAAGTTAAAAGACATGTGGATTTTCTATTTTAATATCAAATTTCTCTCCAGAGTTGCTTCATCAGTTTACTTTGCCAGCAGTGTTCCCACTCTCTGTAACTTTGTCCAAACCCGATACCGTTACACTTAAATGTTCACCACTCTGATAATTATGAAACTATTTTGATTTGCGCTTCTCTGAATAATCTTATATTTCAACATATTTTCATATGTTTTTAGACATTTGAGTTTTGCTTCCATGGATTTTCTATTCATATCTTTTGCCTATTCTTAGCATTTTCATTTTTGTTTTCTTATTGATGTCTCACTTCATTCACTCAGTCATGTCCGACTCTTTGTGACCCCATGGACTCCAGCATGCCAGGCTTCCCTGTCCATCACCAATTCTGGGAGCTTGCTCAAACTCATGTCCATCGAATTGGTGATGCCACTCAACCATCTCATCCTCTGTTATCCCCTTCTCCTCTTGCCCTCAATCTTTCCTAGCATCAGAGTCTCTTCCAATGAGTCAGTTCTTCACATCAGGTGCCCAAAGTGTTGAAGTTTCAGCTTCAGCATCAGTCCTTCGAATGAATATTCAGGACTGATTTCCTTTGGGATTGACTGGTTGGATCTCCTTGCAGTCCAAGGGACTCTCAAGAGTCTTCTCCAACACCACAGTTCAAAAGCATCAATTCTTCAGCACTCAGCTTTCTTTATAGTCCAACTCTCACATCCATACATGGAAAAAACATTGCTTTGAGTAGACAGACCTTTATTGGCAAAGTAACGTCTCTGCTTTTTAATACACTGTCTAGGTTGGTCATAGTTTTTCTTCCAAGGAGCAAGCAGCTTTTAATTTCATGGCTGCAGTCACCATCTGCAGTGATTGTGAAGCCCCAAAAAATAAAGTCTGTCAGTTTCCCTTATTTCCTCTTCTATTAGACATGAAGTGATGGGACCAGATGCCGTGATTTTAGTTTTTGGAATGTTGAGGTTTTAAGCCAGCCTTTTCACTCTCCTCTTTCACTTTCCTCAAGAGGCTCTTTAGTTCCTCTTCTCTTTCTGTCATAAGGGTGGTGTCATCTGCATATCTGAGGTTATTGATATTTCTCCTGGCAATCTTGATTCCAGCTTGTGCTTCATCCAGCCTGGCATTTTGCGTGATGCACTCTGCATATAAATTAAATAAGCGGAGTGACAATATACAGTCTTTACATACTCATTTCCCAGTTTGGAACCGGTCCATTGTTCCATGTCTAGTTCTAACTGTTGCTTCTTGACCTGCATACAGATTTCTCAGGATACAGATAAGGTGGTCTGGTATTCCAATCTCTTTCAGAATTTTACACAGTTTTTTATGATCCACACAGTCAAAGGCTTTGGCGTAATCAATAAAGCAGAAGTAGATGTTTCTCTGGAATTCTCTTGCTTTTTCTATGATCCAACAGATGTTGGCGATTTGATCTCTTTTTCCTCTGGCTTTTCTAGATCCAGCTTGAAGTTCACAGTTCATGTATTGTTGAAGCCTGGCTTGGAGAATTTTGATGTCTATTTCTTTATATATTGTGTTTTCTATGTAAACTGCTATTTTTAAATATGTACATTTTTGTCTAAAAACTTTTGCCTTTAAGGGTCAAAATAAGGGTGGATAGGCTGAAAATGGGCTTCCCTGGGGGCTCAGAGGGTGAAGAATTCGCCTACAATGCAGGAGATCCAAGTTCAATCCCTGGGTCAGGAAGATACCCTGGAGAAGGGAATGGCAACCCACTCCTGTATTCTTGCCTGGAGAATCCCAGGGACAGAAGAGCCTGGTGGGTTACAGTCAATGGGGTCGCAAAGAGTCCGATAGGACTGAGTGACTAATACTCTCACTTTCACAGGCTGAAAATACCAATGAAAGCTCACCAGTCTTAAGTCATGTGCTGAATGGATGCTTGGGAGAACTTGGGTTATTGCTGTGGCTTCTCTGAAGTTCATTTCAGTAGTAGGGCTCCTCAGTAAATTTTTGTTTGTTTGTTTGTTATCATCAAAGCTTCCTATTCCCTGATTCTAAATTTTGTGGTAAATAGGCTCAACATTATCAATTCTGAAAATCCTATAGAATAATTCATTTCTAATTCAATCCTTTGTCTCCTGGAAGACATGTTTAAATAACACTCCTAGCAGTTTAAGATTTGCTTTGGGATTTTGTTTTAAAGTATTTGTCCCCCCTTGTCACACTTTCATGAAGGTTAGTACAGAAAACTGGTTTAAACGTGGTGATTTGACTATTACGGATTTAAAAGGACATAAAAACCTAACACAGTGGTTTTGATATACAAGCCAATTGCTCTTCATTTTTCATAAAAGATGTAAATATAATTTATAAAATTTGATGTCCACAAGCTGAATGAAAATTTGCAGAGGACAGTAATGAGCACCTTCAACACTGTACATCTAAATTAAATATGACATTAATGGAAGCCACTTAATGCAGATCAGCTCTGCTCTGATGGCCATTTTAATTGGGTTGCTGCTGCTGTGAATGGAAAAGCTGCTGACAATGTTAGAAAAACTGGACTTACAGTACAGTACCACCTATGAAGATGTTGAATTTGAATTTGTATGTATAAACAGTCAAATCCACTCATCAAGTCCCTTTCAGAAGTACAATTTGATTCAGTGCTTGGCCAAACAGTGGCTCATTGTCAGTTCTATGCCTTATGTTCTGATCACAAAAGTCTTTTTCCTGACCCAGACTTCATATCTGCCTGCCTGCTGTGGCTTCTGGTTACATCACATAATTACTAATGTAATTTCATCCTAACGTGAGGTTTTCTATTGTTGACCACTAGTGTTAAATGAGAACAGAGTTAAACACAAAATTTAAAAAAGATGATGTTCATGCCCAAAGCAGAAATTACTGTAACAAGGGTTTTCTGATAAAACACTGTCCTGTGTAGATTGTATTTCTTTCCTTTAAATTTTTTAAAAATTATTTTTCAGTATTATTGAGATAAATTGATATATAATATTGTAATAGTTTAAGGTATATAAATATTATGAAATGATTGCCACAGTAAAGTTAATTAACAGATCCATTATCTCACATCATTACTTTTTTTTTTCTTTTGGTGAGAAAAGTTAAGACTGACTCCCTTAGCAACTTTCAAGTATATACAGGATTGTTAACTGTAGTCACCATGCTGCATATTAGATCCCCAGAACTCATTCATCTTACAGCAGGGGGTTGTACCTTTAACCAATATCTCCCTATTTTCCATCCTTCCCCCAGCCCTTGGCTACCACTATCTACTCCCTATTCCTATAAGGTTGGATGTTTTAGAGTCCATATATAACTGAATACATAGATTCCAAATATATACAAAGAGTATCTGTCTTTCTCTGTCTTGACATTTCATATAGCATAATGCTCTCAAGGTCCATTCCTTTCCATAAATGGTAGGTTTTCCTTCTTTTATGCCTGAATAATATTCCATTGTACATGTATATACCATATCTTCTTTATCCACTCACCTACTGATGGACATTTGGGTTGTTTCCATGTCTTGGCTGTTATGAATAACACTGCAGTGAACATGGAAGTGTAGTTATCTCTTCAAGAAAGTGATTTTATTTCCTTTATAAATAGCCAGAAATAGGATAGTTAGATCATACGGTAGTTCTAACTTTAATTTTTTGAGGAACCTTCACACTGTTTTCCACAGTGGTTGTACCAATTTACATTTCTACTAACAGTGCACAAGAATTCTCTTTTCTCCACATCCTTGCCAACATTTGTTGTCTTTTTCTGTTGACGGCCATTCTAACAATGTGAAGAAGTATTGTAGTTTGGATTGGATTTCCCTGGTGATTGCTGTTTTTATGCATTTTTTTCATATATCCATTGGCCATTTGTATGTGTTCTTGGGAAAAAGCTGGTTTGTGTCCTCTGCTCACTTTTTAATTGGGCTATTTGGAGGATTTTGCTACTGAGTGATATGAGTTCATTATATATTGTAGATAGTAGCCCCTTATCAGATCTACAGTTTTCAAATATTTTCTCTTTTTCCATTGGTTGTGTCTTCATTGTATTCACCATTTCTTTTGCTGTGTAGGTTTTTAGATTGATGTAGTTCCACTATTTATTTCTGCTCTGTTCCTTGTGTATTATATCCAAAAATTCATTGAAAAGACCAATGACAAGTAGCTTTCCCTCTATGTTTTCTTCCTCGAGTTTTATAGTTTTCAGGTCTTATACTTAAATCTTTAATCCATTTTGAGATAAATTTTGTGAGTAGTATAAGATAAGGGTTCAACTTCATTTTTTTTGCATGTGAATATCTGGTTTTCCCTATTGAGTATTCTTAGGTCCCTTTCTCAAATATTAGTTGACCATTTATCTGAGACTTTATTTCAGAGTTCTCTATTCTACTCTGTTGGTCTATGTGTCTGCATTTAAGAACTCTCTTGCCAATTCAGGAGATGAAAAAGATGTAGGTTTGATCCCTTGGTCAGGAAGATACCCTGGAGAAGGAAATGGCAATCTACTGCACTATTCTTGCCTGGAGAATCCAATGGACAGAGAAGCCTGGCAGGCTATGGTCCATAGAGTCGAAAAGAGTCAGACACAACTGAAGTGACTTAGCACGCAGCACGCATGCTGTTTTGACTACTACAGCTTTGTATAAGAAAATCAGAAAATTCATGCTCAAACTTTGTTCTCATTCAAGATTGCTTTGACTATTTGGGATTATCTGTGGTCTATGTGAATTTTAGAATTACTTGTTCTATTAAAAATGCTATTGGAATTTTGAAGAACTTCTTTTTAGGGATTTTTGTAAGGCATCTCTTGTGGTAATAAATTGCCTTAGCTTTTGCTTGTTGTTGTTTAGTTTCTAAGTCATGTCTGATTCTTTTGCGACCCCATGGACTGTAGCCAGCCAGATGTCTCTTTCCATGGGCTTTCCCAGGCAAGGACACTGGAGGGAGTTGCCATTTCCTTCTCCAGGGATTGAACCTGCGTCTTCTGCATTGACAGGCAGATTGTTTACTGCTGAACCACCAGGGAAGCCCCAGCTTTTGTTTGTCTCTCCTTCATTTCTGAGGGGCAGGTTTTCTAGTATAATATTCTGGCTTGGCAGTTTTTCTTTCAATACTTTGAATATGTCATTCCACTCTCTCCTGGTCTGAAAGTTTTCTGCAGAGAAATACACTGATAGCCTGATGGAGTTCCCTTGTATAGAATGAGTCATTTTTTCTATTGTTGCTCTCAAGATTTTTGCTTGTCTTTTACTTTTAACATTATAGTGTGCCTTGGAATGATCTTCTTTGGGTTGATCTTGCTTGCAGTTTGATCTTCCTATATCTGGATATCCGTAATCTCTTCCAAGGCTTGGGAAGTTTTCAGCTATTATTATTTTAAGTAAACTTCTGCCCCTTTCTTTCTCTCTTCTCCCTCTGGGATTTCTATTACTCATTTTTTTTTTTTTTCATTTGATGGTGTCTCATTTATGTTTTATTCACTCTTTTTCATTATTTTTCTTTCTATTCCTCTAACTGGCTAATTTCAAATGACCTGTCTTTGATTTTGCTGATTCTTTTTTTCTACATGATTTAAATCTGTTCTTAAAACTCTCTATTGAATTTTCGGTTGTGTCATTATTTCGTTCAACTCCTGGGTTTTACTTTGGTTCTTTGTCATAGCTTCTATTTCTTTATCAAACTCATCATTTTGTTCATGAGCTGTTTTTCCTGATTTTGTTTAGTTGACTCTTCAAGTTCCCTTGCAGTTCATTCAGTTTCTTTAAGATGATTATTTTGAATTCTGTATCAGATGAACTGTAGATTTCCACTTTTGAGGGATCATTTACTAGTGCTTTATAAATATCCACTGGTGGTGTCATATTTGCTTGATTTTTTGTGATTTATGCAACCTTGCTTTGGGTCTATACATTTGAAGGAGCAAGATTTATTTTAAGTTTGACAGACTAGACTAGTGCCCTGGTTGGTCTAGTGGCTAGGATTCAGTGCTTTCACTGCTGCAGCCTGGGTTCAATTCCTGGTCAGGGAAGGTGTGTTTTGGGGCGGGGTGGGGGAGTGCTTCCCAGGTGGTACTAGTGGTAAATAATCTGCATGCCTGTGCAGGAAACATAGAGACACAGGTTTAATCCCTGGGTTTGGAAGATCCCCTGGAGGAGGGCATGGTGGCAACCCACGCCAGTATTCTTGCTTGGAGAATCCCAAGAACAGAGGAGCCTGGTGAGCCATAGTCCATAGGGTCACAAAGAGTCAGACATGACTGAAGTGACTTAGCATGCATGCACACATGGCTGGTTTGAGTAGGCAAGGAAATTTTCTTGGGGTTGCCTCTGAAATCACAGTCATGTTTCATTAGAGCTGGTTATAAGGCTACTGCAGGATGTATGTACAGTGTGACTGGCAATTGACGAGTGTGTTACCAGGGACTTGGTGGGGCACGGATCCTGTCTGGTGCCTGGTAGGTGGGACGGCCTCCAGTACCTTGTTCAGTGGGGTAGCACTGGGACATGGATCTACGTCAGGATCCACAATTGGGTTCTCAGATAGCGGGCCTGTTACCAGGTGTGTGGCTTAAGTGACTCCCACCGAGTTCCTGGGAAGGGTTGCTGCCTGGTCACTGGATGGGCCCCTGTGTGGGCAGGGATAACTCTGGATCATGGCTGAGTAAGCCTCAATCTAAGCCCCAGGGCCACTGTAGTTTCCACAGCTAAGACTGAGGTCTGCAAACATGGCTTTAGAGGCATAGATGGGTGTGTCTCTAGCCAGGTTCCTGGATGAGCTGGCCTGGCCCCTTACCATGGCTGGAACAAAGTATAGGGCTCTTTTGCACCTACTGAGTTGCAGACATGAGTTTCTCTCCCATGTAGACTGTCCTTTCAAAATCAGTTTTAAACTTTCCTTTTTAAATCTTTAAAAATAAAGCACCAGAAATATACAAAATTATTTGTTTAATTCTAAAGAATAAGAATCAGGACTATTATTTTAATCTAGTTTGCCTCCCAAATAAGTTGTTGAATTTAATGTCAACTTATAAACTTGGGGGTCTACTCAAGTGGGAGAACTATTAGAACTATTGTATCCGGTCAGAAATAGTTATTCTAGAGATTTTTGTAAAGCTGTTCTCTAGTATACCTCCATTTTTTGTGTTAAATTTATTTTACTGTAAGCGACATGAGTGGTTTAACCCAGTTTACAACTTTTCTTCATTCTAATTATTCCTTAGTATTATTTGAAATTGACTATCCATGAACATTAAACTCTTGTTAAACACTCTTAGGAGGAATATTTAATAATGAAGAAACCTCTACACATACACACAAAAAAAAAACCACTGTATATTTAAATTCTGTTTATATTTCTTTAACATCATGAAAACATGCAAATAATTTACTTTCTTCTTTTTCAGATTGTTAATGCAGGCCTCTTTCCAATTGAAATAACATTCGTAACCAGAAGCCAAAGGCTGTTGCTGCCAAAGGCTGCTGCTTTTGATACAATCAAAGGATGTTTTAAAAATTTGATTAATTAAAAAACGAACTAGTTACTGTTTTTCATCCTTCCAGAACAGAAAGGTAGCCATGGCAAGGTGAACATGAAAATTCCTAAGTGATCTGGGCTAATGCACCAGAAGCCTGTTTCATATACAAGACTTAATACAATGCTAGATCATTGATTCTAATGGAGATGCTTCAGAATAAGGGTGCCACTGTTGAAATTGTATCTTTCATTGTCATTTAATTTCCACTCTTAAAGAGACACCCATTACATGTGAAAATAATAATGGGAATAATATCTGATAATGTCCTATCAGGGCTTCCCCGATAGCTCAGTTGGTAAAGAATCCGCCAGCAATGCAGGAGACCCCATTTCAATTCCTGGGTCAGGAAGATCCTCTGGAGAAGGGATAGGCTATCACTCCAATGCCCTATTAAATGCATACACATAATTGAGAAGTGCTGGTTATCTGATTGGTATTTCCTTCCCTGGATCTTAGTTCCCTGGCCAGATATTGTACCTGTGCTCCCTACAATAGAAACACAGAGTCTTAAACACTGGGTCAGCAGAGAAGTTCCTGAAATTTCTTCCTCTAATGGTAGCTCCCAAAATGTCAGATGGGGCTTCCCAGGTGGTACAGTGGTAAAGAATCCACCTGTCATTGCAGGAGATGCAAGAGACGTTGGTTCAATCCCTGGATCAGGAAGATCCCCTGGAGGAGGAAATGACAACACACTCCAGGACTCTTACCTAGAAAATTCCATGGACAGAGGAGCCTGGCAGGCTACAGTTTATGATGTTGCAAAGAGTCGGACACGACTGAGTGACAATGCACACATGCACATAAAATGTCAGATAAGATGAAATAGGTGGACAGGTCATGTGAATACAGTGTCAGTAATGATACTGCGTCAGAGACAGTGGATTTTCTTCGGAAATCAAGTATCTCAGAAATAGGAGGAATAACAGATATCTTTGGCCAGTATTGATTTAGGGAAAAAATGTTTACCAGGGATAAATGATATTAATGTTTCCCAAAGTGATGGGGAAACAGTGGAAGCAGTAGCTGACTTTATTTTGAGTGGCTCCAAAATCCCTGCAGATGGTGACTGAAGCCATGAAATTAAAAGATGCTTACTCCTTGGAAGGAAAGTTATGACCAACCTAGACAGCATATTAAAAAGCAGAGATATTACTTTATCAACAAAGATCCGTCTAGTCAAGGCTATGGTTTTTCCAGTAGTCATTTATGGATGTGAGAGTTGGACTATAAAGAAAGCTAAGCACTGAAGAATTGATGCTTTTGAATCGTGGTGTTGGAGAAGACTGTTAAGAGTCCCTTGAACTGCAAGGAGATTCAACCAGTCCATCCTAAAGGAGATCATTCCTGGGTGTTCATTGGAAAGAGTGATGCTGAAGCTGAAACTCCAATACTTTGGCCACCTGATGCGAAGAGCTGATTCATTTGAAAAGACCCTGATGCTGGGTAAGATTGAGGGCAGGAGGAGAAGGGGATGACAGAGGACGAGATGGTTGGATGGCATCACCAACTCAATGGACATGAGTTTGGGTAAACTCCGGGAGTTGGTGATGGACAGGGAGGCCTGGTGTGCTATGGTTCATGGGGTCGCAAAGAGTTGGATGCAACTGAGCGACTGAACTGATCTGAACTGAACTGAAAGTGAGAATCCCTCACCAACAGCACTAATCTCTCTTGGGAAATTATCAGAGACGCAAATTCTTGGACCACATTTCAGACTTACTGAATCTGAAACGCTACAGTGTAGATGTGTTTTAACAAGTCCTTCAGGTGATTCTACTGGACTCTCAAGCTTCAAAACCACTGATCTAGAAGAAGTTATGATTTTTCCAAAGAAAGCAATGGAGACTTGATTAGAAGCTCAGTTGGGAAGGGGCTGGCTGAATGTTGGGGAAGCAGAGTCATGCCCAGTGGCGATGCCAAGTGTGCTGATTCTGACAACACAGTTTATGGCTTAACCCAGGGTTATATTTCACTAGCCATTGTCTGAAACAGTTGGGTTTCCCAGACACACATATAGATAAGGGACATTTGAGATTTATTTCTAATGAAACTATGCTCATCAATCTGGCCAAGGTACATTGAGACAACTGATATGCACTAAAATTATTTAAAACGTTTCCTATAATTTGGGCAATCTCAGGCATTTACACTAAATTAAGCAAAGTACCTGTCTTAGGAAAAATATGATCTGTGAGCATGCAACTAAGAGACTCCTGTCAGAGATTATATAACCCTGGAAGCGTCTCTAAAATCAGCCACATAATTAGGAATATTTTATAGGCTTATCATATCACATTGACATAATGAGAGCAAATAAAAAAACGGCTACAGCATAAATGCATATTTACTGCAAGTTCTGCACACCTATGCAAAATATGAGAAAATTACTAGCTTTCCTATAACTAAGGATTATCGCAATTTAAAATTGTTAAAGTATTGCATGAATTAAACTAAAATACCATTTAGCAGACTTTTCCAAGTTATGTGTCTAAAAATTATTTGACTTTACTAGCATTACATAAATTTTATAGTTTAAATAGGAAAGATATTTTAGTTATGTTTGTTATAAAAATGTGAACTTTTATTCATGTCAGGCATGGATTATTACTATTAAAATTATTCTAAAAAGTTGTCATCAAGTCAAGACATTATAAATGAACACAGAATACTGTCAGTTTGAGTGAAGCTTGTAGGTGATTTTTTCAACATCTTCTGGGTAGGTCAAATATTTATATACCTAAGTAGCTCAGAAATTGTATGTAACCGATTTAAAGGGCAGTGACATTAAGATAGCAATGTCTTTAATATTCCCTTTGGAAAGCTAAGCACTTTCTCATGATTAACAAAAATGACACTTACTTCCTGGAGCTCATGCCTTTTGAGGACATAGTCCCTTACTTCTCCTGTTATCTCAACTCTGAGACCCTGCCTGATATGAGCCCTGCTGTCTATCTGTCCCTTGAAATATATCTCTGCCTTCTGTGCCTACCATTCATCAATGGGGTTATTTTGCCATTATATAAAAAGCGCTACGTTTCGTGTTGGAAATTGTCCATCCTCAACTAATTCTCTACTCTTCTCGACTCTGCTCTGTACTCCAGGAAGCTGATCAGTATAAACTGCATTATCCCAGCTGACTGCCTGAAAATGGTTTGCATTCAGCCGGTGTGGAGCATGGGCAGGAGAGAAAAATGTACTGGGAGGATGAAGTCCGAGAAATGCCTCCCTCTGGTCCCTCCCTGATAGGCTGAGGCCACTTGGCTGTGTTTTCCACCAAAGGCCACAGTTGCTGGAGGGCGCTTTCCTGCAGTCATTCTCAGTGAGTTCCATTACCTCTTCCCTGTCTTCCTCTCATTTCTCTTATCCCTGTTAAACTGTCCTCAGTTACCCAGGTGAGTGGGCCATCTCTTTCCTTCAGAGAAGGAAACCTTGACTGTTGCAATTTTGTTCACAAATATTTGCTGGGTATGTAACAATCAAAGAAACAAACAGTACCAGAACCACCCCCTTTCTTTCTTCTGTCCTTTCACTGGTTTTCAGGAAGTCAGAGGCATTTGTATCACAGTGACATGTCTAATTCTAGTCTTAGAAAGGCAAAACAAGCACCAGAGTAGAAGTATTAAAGCCCTTAAACTGGATAGGATAAATAAACTTATGCAAGCCATGATGCCTTATGTCTATAGAACACTTTATGGCTTATTAGATGCTCTCACATACATAATCTCACTTTAAAAAAACTAAGTCTGGGGAATGATGATAAAAGAAAGACAAAAATTGACTTCATAACTTTGCAGCTTGGGTACAATGTTTTATGTCTTTAGAGAACATCTTGTTCTATATCTATGTATGTAGCCATTTCAGTGCATATAAAGCTCATGCATATGAAAGTCCCTTAGTAAGCATTCAGTAAATGATGGTTCCTTTCTCTAATCCCATATGCAGTATCTAATTTTGCTGTAGTGTTGAACGTTATCTAAATAACCGCCTGGATTTTAAGAATTCAAACAAATATTCTATGCTGAAGGAGCTTGCAATGCAGTTGGGAGGTAAGTTATATACTATTATTTTTCTACTTATTATTTAAATAACCTCAGAACTTACTGGCTTAAAAAACAATAAGCGTTTGTTAACTTTACCAGTTTCTGTGAGTCACTAGTTTGAGTCAAAAGCTTGTTGAATCAAATGTAAGTTTATTCACGGGAGTGAAAAAATGGGAGTGGCTAACTCATGTACCTATCATGTCAACTGATTCTGAAGATAAAACCAAGTTCACTTTTCTGTTTTACTGAATTCTGGTGACGTTTAGCATTATTCCTGAGTACTTATCTTGATTTTGGCCCCTTGTTTAGATTATTTTACGAGCAGGAAATGGCAACCCACTCCAGTATTCTTGCCTGGGGAATCCTGTGTACGGTGGAGCCTGATGGGCTGCCGTCTATGGGGTCGCACAGAGTTGGACACGACTGAAGCGACTTAGCATGCATGCATGCATTAGATTATTTTAACATACAGGGGATCATGTCTGATTTCTATTTTGCCTCTCTCATGGAACCCAGAACTGGGCCCATCACATAATCAGAACTCACAATAGATTTACTGAAGAATTCAACAAGTTGATTGGGGCTTGTTCATTTCCCATCCACTCTATTGCCTTATCAATAGGGAGAAAGGTATAACTTCCGTCAGAACTGTCATGTTAAATAAATGAGCATCCTGTTGTCCTTGTCATGGTTATAGGATGCAGGGACACATGTTTTCACAATAGGCCTGAGAGCTACCTGTGACTGTTGCTAAGCAAACAGAAGGAAGGAAGGCAAGCAGGGTCCTCTGCTGCCTGGCTCCCCTGGGGTGGTTTTTTGAACCCTAACGTTACTCTATCAGTTGCTTCCAGCTCGGCAGACAATAGGCTTCTTTGGTAACTTAAATGTGGTAACAAATGCCAAGGTTTGCTCTTTATGTCTTATCAATTCTCTATCTTGCTAAGGTAGGTGAAATCCACAGTGACTCTGCCGAGAGGATAAGGTAAGAACAATGCCGTGCATGGGGGATAAATCTCATTTTGAAGGTCACTGCACTGGATCAGTTGCAATGAAATGATGTCACTAAATACAGAGAATTTCTGGAGGGGAACTTGGAAATCAAGGAGAAAACTTTGTGTAAAGACTTAGCCACTGGCTATATTTCAGAGCATGATTTCTAACCAAGAGCAGGCCAAATTATTTTCATAAGTATTCATGGGGCCTTTAAAGGTTTATGACAACTTTATATAATGAAGACTTAAAATTTTATTATGCAGTTTGAAATCACCACCATACCCTGTAAAGTTAAATTTAGCACTTGAAGAAAGGCAGGAACAAAATCTTAGGAATTTTGCTCATTGAATCTTCACAGTAAACAGATTAGGAAGATCCTGCAAACACTCTGGAAATACGCTCTTACTATGATGCTAGGAACTCCTCATGAGATGAAATTCAGTGAATTCTGATGCTGAAGTTTGGTGTTCTGTTAAGAAAAATATGTGTCTGTGTGTGTGTATATATATATATATACACACAATGGAATTTTATTTAGCCATGAGGAAAGAGGATAACCTACTGCCATTTGTGGCAGTACCTTAAAAACATTATGCTAAATGAGATAAGTCAGAGAAAGGCAAGTACTGTGTGATATCACTCAAGGGTGGAATCTAAAAAGTTAAACTTACAAAAACAAAGAGTAATATGGTGGATACAAAGGGATGTGGGACACAGGGATGAGACTGATATTTATCAAAAAACTAGAAAATAAACTGTAAACATTTAAAGCACAGTATAATGAATACAGAAAACAATATTGTACTATAATCATCAAACTTGTTGGTTGGAGGTTTAGTCACTAAGTCGTGTCCGACTCTTGTGACCTCATGGACTGTATAGCCTGCCAGCCTCCTCTGTCCATGGGATTCTCCAGGCAAGAATACTGAGTGGGTTGCCATTTCCTTCTCCAATCATCAAACTTGCTAAGAGACTAAAATTTAACTATCTCATCCACTAAAAAGAAGGAATAATTATGTAATATAATAAGTGTGCTAAATATTGCTACAATGATAATATATACATATATCAAATTAGCATGTCATATACCTTAAGTTTACAAAATGCTGTATGTCAGATATATTAAATTTTTTTAAAGTTGAATTTTGAAATTGAATTTTTTAAATTTCAGTTTAAAAAAGTGAATTTTGTCTCCTTGTATAGAGACAAAAGATTGCTCCTTCACCTTTTACCCAGTGGCCATAGTTAAAAGCATTAGGGCCATGAAAAAGCAAGTTATTTTTTTTAGATGAAAAGCTTCTTACTACTAGGCTGACTCACTTATTTTCTTCTTCTGGGTCTATGATGGGGAAAGGGAGGGAAGGTGGTTTGTTAGGCAGCCCCCTCTCCATTTCCCTTCCTTATACTTCTCCTCCCTCACCTTCCTTTAGATAGCCGCTCCTTTCTCCTTAGAAACGGATTGAGTGGGAGAGAGGACTGGTGAAGCTAGGAAAGGTTTACCTGATGGATAAGACCATGATGTGGCACTGATGTTGTCTGGGCTGGATGCATCTAGAGTCCTATTACTCTTCTAGGTGAGCCTCTTAGGCAGGATCAAACGAACTCCAGCTCTCCCCACATTTCTACCTTGAGCACAAGTATAGCCACTCCCACTGCAGCCCCTTCTGCTCTGCTGTGCTGGGCAGCTGGCCAGCCACCATCTTGCCTTTTGGTTGTTTTGGATGTGAGTCTGGTACCAGTCTCTGAAGTTCACCAACTCTAGATTTCCAAGTTAAGCTTTCTAAGTGGCTTTCTTGAAGCTCATCTGTCTCTGTTTGACGTGGGGAGAAAGCACAAGTACATTCCTCCCCCGACTCCTTGTAGCGATGGGGGGAAGGGGAGGCAGGGAGCACAAAGAATGTCACAACACTGGAGTAGCTACTTCTGAAGGAGTTACCTCCAAAATTAGGCCTATCTCTTTGTAACACCAACCCCTTATCTACCACTAGATTTGCTGACTTGTCTTTTATTCCCCTTATAATTCCCACACAAAGGATCTATCATCATACTTTGAAATATGAAAGGAGTGTTTAGCACCTCAGTGTTGCCCTCCTTCTTTGAGGTTTCGAACAAAACTGAGGCAAAGAGTTTTTAACATCCTAATATACAAATATCACGCTTCACTCTCTTGTCTACTCTGTCTTTTGATTTTCAAGTTCAATTCGGATGTCAAATTCCCCTACATAGTACTTTCCTCCTCAAACCCTTGTCCATCCTATAATTTCCCCTTGCTGGAGTTCCTACCATTGAAAATATCCTACCCTTTCCTCAGTCCACTAATAGTCCCTGTCTCTGATTTTGCAGTGTATTGTTTTTTCTTTCACTGTAGAAAGTTCATGGTGCCTTTCTACAGGTCAAAAAGATTATTTTTTAAGCCATTTTTCAAAGGTCTCATTTTGTTCACTTTTTTTTTCCCGTGTCCTGTTTAGTTTCCTGTTTCCTAGTTACTCTGCTCATTAACTGCACTGGGACTATGTCCTTAGGCAAAACTGGGCCTTGCTCTGACTACACTGTTACTTCAGCCATAATCAACAAGTACTCACTAAATACTTACAGCGTATTTAATGCTTTTCTGACAGTGGTGCAAGATGAGGGAACTTTAAGGTCTACCCTTAAGGAGTTTCATTAGTCAGGACAAAACACATCAAAAAAAAAAAAAAATGAGATTATTCATTGTGTTAAAATATCTGAACTGAAAATGTGCAGGTTTTCATTTGGACCATAAAATTTTGGACTAAAAAGTTTTGAAAGATTCTAAAATCTCTTCTGATACGTGAAGGCTTCCCACATTGTTCACAGAAGGACTACCTATTTTACTCTTTTTTTTTTTTTTTTTAGCCCCACAGCATGTGACATCCTAGTTCCATGACAAAGGATCAAATCCATGCTCCCTGCTCTCATTGGAAGCATGGATTGTCATGGAAATCCCCTTTTCTTGAATTTTTTTTTTTCATTTGACATTTTTGATCATGTTAGGTCCACAGATGTACCTGCCTTAGCTTTGTACCACTAACATAAATTTTCCCTAAACTTGTACATGAGATACATTTTAAATTTAGATTTTTGCACATTAATGAAGGTTCCCAAATGGTGCTAATGGTTAAGAATCTGCCTGCCATTCCAGAGACACAAAAGACATGGGTTCAATCCCTGGATCAGGAAGATCCCCTGGAGGAGAAAATGGCAACCCACTCCGGTATTCTTGCCTAGGAAATCCCATGGACAGAAGAGTCTCGCAGGCTACAGTCCGTGGGGTCGTAAAGAGTCAGACACAACTTAGCAACTCAGCACACACACATTAATGACACATTTTACTTTCAATTATATCCGTGCCTGATATTTAGCATCTAAGTTACTGGGTAAAGAATCAGATTCTTGTCTTTTTTTTTCATTCTTTTCCAGCAGGCAAATGTATTAGATGTTCTGGGCTTTATGAAGATGATAATAATGTTAATGACAATAATAATGACACACACTTTCCAAAGTGCTGTCATGTACCTTATCTTTTCTCATTCTAAAAATGCGCTGAGATGATTATAACTACTCTGCTCATGACTGAACCTCTCACAGCTCATAATAGCTCCTCTGCCTCCCACCAGCTCTGCCACAGACTCTCTGCAGAGAATTACAGCCCTGGGTTCTGTTGCTCAGGAAAATCCTCAGGCTCCAAACCCAATCGTTCACACTTCTCTGACCCAAACTGCAAGCCTGTTAATTTGGTTCCCTTTCTTGCTCTTCAACCTTTTTTTTAGACCTGACTAGTTGACTTGCTTCTCAAGCCTGCCTTACTCCAGAACACTAAGTTTGGTTCCACTTTGCTCTGTGCCCTCTAGTCGGTGCCATCATGACCCACTCTCAGCTGCAGAGCTTGCGATCACATTCAGGGAGGGAGCTCGTTAGTCACTGCCAACAGAAGGAGTAATCTAAAACTCCCAGTTTAGAGACCCCTCAGGAGTTACTATTTTCTCCCCATGTGGAAGCATGATTCTAAGACACAATATCCTCCATGAACACAGCCCATCATTCTGAAGACCTATGGCCATTGTTGTCATTAATGTAGATTTATTTTTAGCACAAAATGAGTCAATTTTCCAACACATGTGATGATATTAATGCATGATCCTTGGGACTGTGTTAGATGACTTCCAATTCTACAATTTGGCATTTCTTCAATGCTTTTCCTTATGAAATTTTACACTATTAGCTCAGCTTTTGTTTCATAAAGGATTATATAAACATCTCACATTGAGTCATAGGAGTGCCAACAAATTGCAGAAATTAAAAACTGAGCAGATAAATACAGGGATGGTAGGAAGCCTGAAGGATGGGAATAATGGGAGATGAGTCAGTCAAGCATTGCCTCTACAGGAAGAGTTTGCACGTGGCGTGCCTTTAGCCTAGATAAAGGTATTTCTATTTTCAAGTAAGTCATCCCATATTTCCTCAGGGAAAATGATTTGGGATGCTTTCACTTACAAGTTTAAAGCATTACATGATGTGCTTGTATTCTCATTATTAAAATATAGGTGATATGTTTAAAAAAATAGGCAAACCAACAATGCTACGAAGGTGATTTATGTTTAAGAGTTGTAGGAAATATAAATTGATTTATTCGTTCTTTTTCTTACCATTATTCAATTTCCAGAGTAAGTGCATTTTGTGAAAAGAATGGTAAAAGGAAACAAACAAACAAACAAATCTATAAAAATTGTTCATGCGGGATGTTTGGAGGACAGAAAAAGTCCCTCTGTTGAGGAATTGAATCTCTTCTTCTAGTGTCTGAAATCACTCTCTTAGCCAAGCAGGCTGCACAGCGCCTGAGGCAACGCTAAGACCAGGTTGATGTTGCCAACAAAGCTTAGGGAGCTTGTGAGAGTGGGTGTGCAGCCAAGAGTTTAGGTAAGATTTCCCAGAGGTTTTAGTTGCTCTTCACTTATTTCAATTTGCCTTTCCCTTTAGCTGTCTCCTACTTAGCGTTTCAAGCTCGTGTTACCATCCTGGTTTTCAATAGTAGCAAATCCTGAGGTAGTCTGTAAAGTGGTACCGCTATGATTCACATGGAAAAGCACACTTTTGCATCTCCTGCCATGGAATATGTTTCTAAAATTGGCAATCTCACAAATGCTTTGACCCTTCAGCATTCCGGGCAGTTGGTCTGTCACTTTTCTTTCATTTTACAGCTTTTAAAAAATGGAGTCCTGAGTTAGGCTCGGAGGCTAAATTTCTCTACAGTAAGTGTGCTTTTTCATAGCATGGTGCATTCATAAATGCCAGAAAAAGAATAACCCTCCCAGAAAAAACCTGTAAGATGGATGTGCTAGATGAGGCTCCAATATAATTTGACTCTAAGTGCAACTCAAGGCTCAAGGCAATAACTTATCAGTTCTCATCACTCATCTTTACATTCATAATTTTTTTGATATTTTCTTAAATTTGAGGGAGTGATTTTTTCCTCAGTTGAGACTTTGCTCCTGTCTTATCAACTGTATGCCTATTTCACCTCAATCACACACATGAATCAGACTCCATGTCTGAACCCTGAATGGTGAAAATCCTTCCCATGGTCACAACTCTTGTGGCTGCTCACATCTATACCCCACATACCAAAAAAGCAACTCTTTGACATGAGAGTTTTCAGCTGCTCAGCTGGTCCATGCCCCAGCCTCTTTCAGTTCCCTTCCACTTGGACTCCATCATCAAAATGTCAATTACATTCACACCACAGTCCCCAAGAACTCACTACTCTCACTGGGTCCTTCACCACTCAATTCCACTTTCTCCTCCCTTCACTCAGTCTCACGAGGAAAAGAAGAGCAGAACGAGGAGACAACAATCTAGTGACCTGGTCTTGTCTTTGCACATCTCTGACTTTCTCTGGAACAGGCTTCTAGGTAACCTCTAGTCGGCTACATGCTGGTGCTGACACTCCTATAATCTCTCCTTATGTAATATGGAAGAACAAGTCTGACTCCATATTGGATCGAGATGTTTTACTTTAACCTTCGTGTTCTGTTGCTTTTGCTACAAGTTAGTCACTAAAGCAATGTTGCCTATAGCTTAAGGTAGACATAATGGCCCATCTCTGGAAATCCTGCCTCCCATACCTGAGCATTGCTATAAAACACCTTTGTTTAGTTCATAGAAAACATCCTGACCAGAACCACCTGTGGGTGGCTGTAAAAAAAAAAAAAAAAAGAAATGAACACACTCCCTCCAGAGCATGTCCAGAATCAGGAAATATTTGCAGTAATTTATCACCTCTTTTACTTTACCTCTTCACCTCCCCTTCTTTTTCGATAAAAGAAACTAGGATCCAAACTCAGGCAAGATGTTTCTTTGGGACACTAGGCCACCATCTTCTCCTTCTGCTGGCTTTCCAAATAAAGTCCATATTCCTTGCCTCAACAACTCATGTCTCGATTTATTGGTGGGTCGTGCAGCAAGCCACATGCGTTTGGACTCGGTAACGTTCAGTCAATGCTGTAAGTGAGAAAACAGAAAAGGGCTGGCACGAATTCCCACAAATTCTTCCTCTCCAACGCTAAATGTTTTCTGTTCAGTTTTTGTTCACTCTTATTTTATTCCTTTCCGTAAAGCTTCTTTCCAGGAATACCTCCTCCACTGTGTGTCTTCTCCCATCTGTCAAGTGGAGGCTAAGGGGAAGGAGGATTTAGGTAGGAGAACGGCGTGAGCTGAGAAGAGAATCTCTGCTCGTGACCACTGCATAGACATTTAGAAGGCATGTCAGGACTGTCACTGAAAAACAGGGTTTGAAGACTCTGCTGGAATGAGACTTCTCTCAAGATGGGCACTGGAGTGGACAGGGTTTGCTCTGGCAGCCCACCTCCAGTTCATCCTCATTTGAATATTAACACCTTAATTTTTATTTAGGAAATCAACCCTTCTTCAGTTGTTCCTGAGGGCAAGTGCCCAGAGCTGCTTTGAAGCCTGGTCTTACATTTCCTTTTCAATTCCATGAGCTAGCCTATGTACTTTCAAACAAGTTTTTTTTTGAATTAAATTACCCAAACTCAGCTTTTTTTCGGTTCAGTCTCTCAGTCTTGTCCGACTTTTTGCGACCCCAAGGACTGCAGCACACCAGGCTTCCCTGTCCATCACCAACTCCAGGAGCTTACTCAAACTCATGTCCATTGAGTCGGTGATGCTGTCCAACCATCTCATCCTCTGTCGTCCCCTTCTCCTCCTGCCTTCAATCTTTCCCAGCATCAGGGTCTTTTCCAAGGAGTCAGTTCTTTGCATCAGGTGGCCAAAGTATTGGAGTTTCAGCTTCAGCATCAGTCCTTCCAATGAATATTCAATTTTTGTTGCTTGCAAGTAAAGAAATCTAGATTTTACTGGACTTGAATAGGTGAAGGTAACATGGTATTGAAGAAGGGCATTAGATTAGGAGTCAGTTGCTCTAGTTGCTCTAATTAGGATTAGTTGCCTCTAGTTCTATTCCTGCTCTGAACAGCTGGGATTTACTTGTTCTCACAATGTTCTACCTACAGAATAAAGATTCCTGATGATGGGGACATATTCAGATCTCTTGGGTAGCTTTTTGAAAACTTACACACTTATTCTTCAGGCAAATTCTGCCAAAAGTTTCACCCTTCTTCTAACCCTTTTCACGCATCACCTTGCCATTGGAAATTACAGTCCAGCAGGCCTTCATTTCTAACAGAAGGGTGTTACAGCACTCAGATGTGTTAGATGGAAAAATATTCTACTGGACTAGGATATTTCTGAAGGTTCTTCTAGGGCTAATATCCTTTGAGCTGATGAGATACTTTTTAAAATATATAACTGTTTCAGACAGGTTATGAAAGAAAATTTAAAGTGAAAGCAGATGGAGATCTATGAATAGAAACAGGAATCAAATCTCAAAAACTGGAGGAATAGTTTTGAAAGATTTTGATGTGAGTTGCCTTAAGTATTATACAACAATAAAACTTGTGGCAAATATATTCATTGGGACTTGTGAGACTCCTCAGATTTTAATTCTCCAGAACAGGGGGTGTAAATTTTTTTTGGAAAAAAAAAAAAAACATGTAATTTGAAAAAAAAATTTATTTTTCTTAACGCAATCTGTTTAGAAAATTTTATTGCATTAAATATTAAGACCATCCATGTGGTAATGAAAGAACTAGAATTCAGTGTTCAAAAGAAGATGTTTCTGAGAAGCTCAACTAAATGCTACTAATCTAAAATAACTTACTATCAAAACTTTCTGAATAATTTGCTATTCATTAATGAAATATATAACAAATGTGAATAATACAAAAAAGGAAAAATAGTCCAACTAAATCAAATATACACTCCTGAGCTAAAATGAAACATGAATTAAACATTGAATAGTTAAGATGTTTAAAACTGTAAATAAAAATTTTTAAATATTTTTTATTAAGAGTCATCATTTCCGCTCAGCATTACTGGCTTCTTTTTCTGGAGAAATGTTAAAATTGCTAAAATCAAAACCATGCTCTCTAACTGCCAATGAGCTGTGACATAATCAATTCCTAAGTGTCCAATTAAATATTTATAATGAACATACTTTATTTTAATTAAGTTCTCAGTTATTTTTTTAGTCTCTTTCTCTTTAACACACTCGCACACACTCTTATACCACCACCACCATAGGATTCAGGCCAACAATATTTAACATTGGTCTATTTTGATACTTAAAAGAGCATACTCTTTGGTATGATATTCTCTGCCCCTAAAATTGCTTCAGATCATATGGAATAAACCCATATGCTTATTATGTTCTGTAATTTCTGCAAACTGTTTACCATATGTTCCTACTAAAACTTTTAAAGTTGTGTGTTATACTTGCTGCATCAATAATTTTGGAGGCTCTTTCATGAATATAATTATGTACCTTACAACTTCATCCTCTTCACTGCTCTTTGCTTACCTTTTGTATGTTCTTTTTATACAAACAGGTAAGAAACATTTGCTCAAAGAAATGAGGTGATCAAAATTTAAAAGCCGATCATGAATCTAACTAGTTCCTTACCTTGGCAGTGAACATCCACTTAGGACACTTCTGATTATTTTAACAATAATTACATTGGCAGGAGGACAATGAAGTATGAAATTTATGATAATAATTATACCATTCAACTGTCTGCATCTTACCTAAGCACATCTATGTGAGAACAGGTGCCTTGATAACACTCTGGCTTATTTCACAGCTGTAACACTCAGTCTGTTTTGCAAGTTTCATTCACTGTTTCATCAAGAAGACATAAAATACAGTATGTAACATGCTGGAAATGGACAATGAAGGACCAAACAAGAAGCATGATGCTTTGTGGGAACATTGTACTGGGTTGGCCAAAAAGTTCGTTCAGGTTTTCCTGTACCATCTTACGAGAAAACACAAGCAAATTTTTTGTCCAACCTAATATTGTATACTTTTCCCCATGAAACACTCAAATTTTGTGTCTTGCTACTTGCATAACATTGAATAACAGAAACTTTTTTGTGATACCGCATAGTTTTGGGGAAGTGATGACGGAATTTTCTGTAATACCTCATGTTTAAGTATAGGTGTAACTTTTAAGCACTCCAGGAGAAATGAGCATTGCAGGGCAATTTAAATTTCTATGTGAGATTTTGGGGGAAATTACAGATGCTTATTTAAAAACTCAGGTATAACCATTAAACAGAATTTGTAAAAACTTTCACATTTCAATAAGGTAAATAAAAATACAGAAGTAAAGGAAAAGGTAAACAAAATTAAAATAAGATGACATAAATAAGCTCAAATATGCCAGTGATAATAATAAATATAAATGGAATAGATTCTAAGTGTAGATAATGTCAATTTGGGTTAAAAATAAGAGTTAAATTCTATATATTCATAAGAAATATATCTAAAGCCAAAAGACAGGTCTAAAACAAGGTAACTGTAAAAGATACAGTTGACAAACAGTAAAGATTCACTACTATCAGAGAAAATGGTAATTTAAGGAAAAAATTTACTAAAACAGACAAAAGGAGATGTTATACCATGATTTCCAAAAAGTCACTTAGCTATGTCTTCAAAATACTATTTTTCAAATGAAATTGATAGAATTACAAAGATTTTTAAAATCCAGAAAAGTATAGTTTTTAACTCACCTGTTAAAAATACTAGATTAAATAGGATTTATATATTATTGAAATTTAGTTTAAAATGACCGAAAATACTGATTTTGTACCTTTCATGATTGGAAAACTTTTTTCCCTCATTTTCTAATTTTTGTTTTTTGAGTCAGTCAAAAGATTTGTCCTTATAGCTATGACATATAGATATATTATATATGTCACCTGTGCAAAATATCTGAAAAATTGGTTACCTTTATGTCACCAGAAACTGCAAATGTTACTCAAACTGAACTGTATTTCATGTCACTTAAACTTGGGCCAATTCACCTTCCTCAGGGACCTATTGTCATCAGGAAAATTGCTGACTCTAGAGACAAGTCAAAATGTCTTCATTCCCCATCACTAACTCTATTACCATTGTTTTTTGACATATATGATTGACTTTTTCTCAGTTTATACGCAGTAAGTAAGAAAACAATTTTGTTATTTTTATCCAACTTCCCCTTCCTTTTTAAATAAATTGCCTCTTGACTTCCCTTCCTAAACTGAAATTATGTAGCTGCAAATGATGAACAAGGTGGTACCCACAAGAGAGCTATTATTTTTTTGTGCTTAATCACCAGAGATTTCTGTTGTAAGCATTTCACCCAAAGACTAACTCACTTTTACCTAAAACTGTTTAGCTCTTGTTATATAAGAATGAATATTGGTCATATATTTTCAAATATAAGTTATAGTCACTCGGTAGTTATTATTAGTTAGAGTACATTTTACTAAGCTGAAAGAGGGATTTGGAAAAGTAATATGCATAATAAAATGTATGGTATCTTTCCATACTCTCTACTTTCAGATCTTCATCAGTTTTTTTTTATTGTTACTCTTGTCTCTTTTTAAAATCTCTTCTCTACCTTCCATAATAATTTTCAACAACTAATCATTTTTAACCACTTGATTTAAACCTCTCTAATCTATTTCAAAATTTTATTGCTTTTATTCCTCTGGGAGAGAATATATTTCCATCTAGAAGAACAAGTAATTTTTCACTCTGATTATCAGACTTGCTGTTTTATTTGGTTTACCCTCTAGCATAGCAATAGTTGTTACATGAAGCTTTTGACAAGTTAAAAAAAACTTTTCCACACAGCTTCAGTAGTCTTGACCATCAAGTTTGCTAAAATCATGGGTAAAGAAAGCATAGAATATTAATGAATATTTCCTGTCCTATGTAAGGAGGAGGAAACCTGGTCCTTCTGGCCAGAGTGGATTGTGGAAGGGAAAAGAAAGTAAGAAGTTGGGAATAAAATATCCAGACCTATAGATCCATACTCACAGAAGTTCCAGAAGAGAATGAACAATAAGTAAAAGTGTTTCTAGCCACTTCCTGTTTAGAACATTGGGTCGAGATGTCCAGGCATTACAACCTTGCCAGTATGAGAATGACAACAGAAAGCAGAAGAAATGTGGACGTTACTGAGTCTGGAGCAGCCCCCAGATACCTTCTACTCACTGTTTGGCAAGAAATAGCTCAGTGGTTCTATGTGTTCTTCTAGCCTTGCAAGTGGGGATTGAGAAGGAATTGAATAAAGAACTGCAGAAATTCTAGAAAGATTTAGGGATCAATATTACGTGGGAAAAATCATTCCTCAGCTAAATACAACAGAATACATTATTGAGCTGGAGACTAAATGGGAGTGTCTGCCAGAAACCAGGTGTCTATGATACGAGTAGGACCAATGGGGTCCACCAGCAAGGTAAGTTGCCTGTGCTTCCCAGAGCATTGCTAAGCTGAACACAGCACAGGTTATACAACCCATGGTCTACCATGACAGCTACCAGCAGGAAGCCCATGACAGGAACAGCCCAAACACACCTTAGGGAATACCATCCAGTCACCAGGTGCCCTGCAACTAAAACCAGCAAAAACCCTGCACCTTGTCCCAAACCTTCAGAACATTAACCTTCCCTTAATTCCAAATATCATCTAGGGCAGGAAGAAGCAAATTGAGAAATAACCTGATAGTGAGAGTACCTTTGAATTGACTACATATTTGTCTGAAAGAGCTTGTTTTAAACTGAAGGAAATTTCTTAAATTGGGAGAGAAAAAAATAGCTGTAATCGGAAATTTTAAATTTATTTATAGCCTAATGACTAGCATGGTATGGTCTATTCAGAAAGATTAGATTAGTTACAGGGAAAAATGTAAAGAAGGAAATAAAGTGTTGAAGTATAAATAATTACTCAGTCAACATCATAGTGTGAATGAATAATTCACAGTATACATCTGTCTAGAATATGATGACTGTGAATGGTCCCTCTACTGGTTATAGCTACCAATACATATAGATCCAGTATCTT
The DNA here is from genome assembly GCA_024291935.2 of Okapia johnstoni. Taxonomy (NCBI): domain Eukaryota; kingdom Metazoa; phylum Chordata; class Mammalia; order Artiodactyla; family Giraffidae; genus Okapia; species Okapia johnstoni. The sequence goes on along the minus strand of CM044317.1, from coordinate 19,715,157 downwards.
TATGCACCTCTATCTATCTAATCTATATGTAGCTATATAAGTACAGTCTAATATGTAGTTGAGTTTGTGTGTCTTCTCATACATAAAATTGCAACTGATACCTTTTTGTATAAGTCATCGTCTGAATATTCTATTATTTTATGGAAATAAAACTAGTAAGCAGTAAGAACAAGCATTTTAAACATCATTGAGATAGTTTGCAAATAGTTATACTTTCTTTAAACCAATCCATTCCTATAAAAAGCAGCCAGATATTTGAGAATGATTCAGAAAAGAATAAGAAAACATATGAATTATATATGGCATTTGTTGTCATTTTTACTTTCATTATTATGAAGGCCAGATTTCAGGAGACTGTTTGATTCTTCTGAGACATTTGCTCGTAACTGAACAAACACAGCCACTAGCTAGAAGGTAGCACTGTGTATTTGCCTCATATTGTCTTATGTCTGTCTAGCTCAAAGATGTGTCTTTTTACTTAAATAGACTGTAATCCATCTAGGTGTCCTTATTAAGTACTTTCCCCACCAAGATTCAAATGCTATTGATCGCATGAAGCTCATGAATATTAATGCTTTCTATCCTACCAAAAACCCATTGTTGGAAATTTTAAATTCTCTATATAAAAACCTATGTAGGAATGTGAAAATATTTTTAGAATAATAAGATAAAAAATAATTATTAATGACTTCGGTAAAGAACATAGCAGTATTTACTATACACTACTGTATGAGTTTCCATTGAATTCTTCAATGGTTGATATTTCAGAAATCGAGCATCGGTCCTCACCCTTTCAGGAAAGAATCAACTCACTACTGGCTAAAGTCCACAGAAGACCAAGAGAGGACAAAGTTGGAACATTTGTCAACTAAAAAATATAGTCGCAACCTGAAAGGAAAGAGTTATTTTATTTGGTGGGAAAGTTTACTACTTGGACCCCAGGAGATAAAATCTCAATGGCTCTTGAGAAAACTGCTCCAAGGAAGCCAGAAGGGGAGTCAGGCTATATACAGTTTGCAACAAAGAGAGCAGGTAGTCTGAACATCAAAGATCAGGTATCAAGTTAGGGAATTTAGCATTCTATGTATGGGAAGATGCAAGCCTCCGGGCTCACTGAATTCATTTCTTTCAAATGCACCTCAGCTATCTGGGGCCAATCCTGTTTCCTTGTTCACCTTAAGGAGTGGCAGATGGCTGCTTCTTGCATTCCCTCAAGCTCCTCAGCAATCACCATTGGAGGGTGGCAGGCGTCTGTTGGGTCCCAGTTTGGGGAGCCCTCATTCACATTTGGAGGCCAGAAATTGCTGATGGCTATGATGTTTCATGTTTATCGATATGTCGGGAGATGTTTCCATTTCACAGTTTTTTCTTCCTTGTTTCACTCTGTTCTTTTCATTAGAATTATGGATCCTTCACACTCTTCCCTTAGTATATATAGTCCATACTATGAACTGGTAGGTTTATATACAGTTTTCTCCATAAGTAGTACAATCTCTTAAAACCAGTTTCATGTAGAAATGTCTTAACTTTACAATTAACATTGTAACACACATTATGTTAAATATTTAGGTGGATTAATCTTATTTCAAAAGATGTGAGAGTAGAGTGAAGAGCTGAATATATAGAAAAATAATGCAAAAGAAATACAATTATGCATTCCTAAAATCATAAAGAAAGTAAAGAAGAACTAAAGAGCCTCTTGATGAAAGTGAAAGAAGAGAGTGAAAAAGTTGGCTTAAAGCTCAACATTCAAAAACCAAAGATCATGGCATCCAGTCCTACCACTTCATGGCAAATAGATATGGAAACAGTGAAAATATTGACAGACTTCATTTAGAGGGGGGCTCCAAAATCACTGCAGATGGTGACTGAGCCATGAAATTAAAAGACACTTGCTCCTTGGAAGAAAAACTATGACCAACCTAGACAGCTTATTAAAAAGCAGAAACATTACTTTGCCAACAAATGTCTGTCTAGTCAAAGCTATGGTTTTTCCAGTAGTCATGTATGGATGTGAGAGTTGGACTATAAAGAAAGCTGAGTGCCAAAGGATTGATGCTTTTGAACTGTGGTGTTGGAGAAGACTCTTGAGAGTCCCTTGGACTGCAAGGAGAGCAAACCAGTCAATCCTCAAGGAAATCAGTCCTGAATATTCTTTGGAAGGATTGATGCTGAAGCTGAAGCTCCAATACTTTGGCCACCTGATGCAAAGAACTGACTCATTGGAAAAGACCCTGATGCTGGGAAAGATTGAAGGCAGGAGGAGAGGAGTACGACAGAGGATGAGATGGTTGGATGGCATCACTGACTCGATGGACATGAGTTTGAGCAAGCTCCCAGAGTTGGCGATGGACAGGGAAGCCTGACGTGCTGCAGTCCATGGGGTCACAAGGAGTCAGATACGACTGAGCGACTGAACTGACTGAAAATCACAAAGAAGGAAATATACATACATGTATACACAAATTTTTCTCAGGTTTTTTTGCTGTTGTTGTTGTTAGTATACATTGTAAATGTTTTAAGATCAAGTTCTTTCACTCTAAAGTTTTCTTAAGCTTTTCTGTTGCTGTTATTTAGTTGGTAAGTCATGTCCAACTCTTTGCAACCCCATGGACTGTAGCCCGCCTGGCTCCTGTGTCCATGGGATTTCCCAGCCAAAAATACTGGAGCGGGTTGCCATTTCCTTCTCCAGGGGATCTTCCCAATTTAGGGTTCAAATTTGTGTCTTCTGTATCACAGGTGGATTTTTTTCCTCCTGAACCACTGGGCTTCCCTTTTCTTAAGCATAAAATTGCAGAAAATTAGAAGGGCCAAAATTGAAATGAAATTTAATTTTTTAAAAAATATTTTAAATATCTTACATGTGACATTTAAATTTTTAATGCACATTTGTATTTCCTTGCTTTCATCCATTTTCTTAATTGGCTTCAAAGAGACTGTATTTTATTCAATATCTGTTTACATCTTCCAAAAATTCCTAAATCATCTTCAAAAGGCACTCAAAGGATGATCCTAATGATCACAAAGAATTCTTTCTCTTCTTTGGTTTAAGTGCACAGATATACATTTCACTCTGAATAATATCAAGCTTAGAATAGAGAAGCAACATTTCCCTTTACTCTTGGGAGAATTTTTGTTTAGTGCAGTCATTCATGGAGTCCTAAGAAATTTTCCTCAACAGTGCACGGAGTTCCTGACATTGCACCTTTCAAATGAATTTCATCTGTGCTAACTCTGCCAGCCTTATATAACCAGTATCATGTCAACACCATTGCTTTCTCTCCCATAGCTAATATCATATTGATTTTTTTAATCTATTGGGTTAAGACTAGTAGTTTATTTGTTTGTTTATTTATTTCTTTTTGGCTGTACTGGATCCTCATTGCTCTGCTCAGGCTTTCTCGAGTTGCAGTGAGCAGGGGCTACCCTCTAGTTGTGGTGTACAGACTTCTCATTGTGGTGTCTTCCTTTGTTGCTGAGCACAGGCTTTAGGGTTTCTGTAGTTGCAGTGCATGGCTCAGTAGTTGTGGCTTGCAGGCTCTAGAGCACAGGCTCAGTAGCTCTGGCACACGGGCTTCATTTTCCTGCAGCATGAGGAATCTTTCCACACCAGGGACTGAACCAGTGTACCCATGTCCCCTGCATTGCAAGATGGATCCTTAACCACTGCATCACCAAGGAAACTCTATAATACCTTTTTTTATATAACCAATGAATAAGACATAAGGACAAGGGAATCAAGCATAGGAGTTTTAGGGGGGAGATGACAGATAATTTTAAGTAGAGTAGCAAATTCTGAAGAATGTAAGGGAGTTAGTCATATATTAATAGATTTCTGGGAACAGAGTGTATAGGAAGAGAGAACAGCTAGTGGCCAGAAAACAATTATCTATCATCACACAGAATTATACAATTCTTCCTTGTTAGAATTTATAATGCATTTACACACTCTCACACACACAGTTTGTCATGTACATTTGGACTTTAATTGGGAAAAGGGTTTTTCTTTCCTTGCTGTAGATAGTTTTACATGTTACTTTGTAAACATGATGAGGAAGACAATGTACTTCAGAAGACCTTAACATCTGCATGCAACACAGATTCCCAATCTTCATTGCACATTAAGAGTCTCCAAGAACCATTTGGAAGACTGCAAAGGCAGACACCAGACTTTCCTTGCCTCAGCACTTTCTTTCATTAAACTAGAGAATTTTCCAGCTGCTAGTGCTGAAAAGTTATCCTCAGGGGGATATTTCTTCCAAAGGGAGCAGAGTTTCCCTGACACCATATTCTCAGATTTCTACTCAGTAGAAGAGAGCTCAGAATCAAAAGAACAAATTCAGTTTTCCATGGACAAATTATTGAGTCCACAAAGTATTTTAGATGATTAGATTCTCAAGTTATTTTCAAATATTGTCTACACAAAAACCAGTTCACTGTAGTTTGATGATGTCAATATTTTTTAAAAGACCAAAATTTATAAAACAGAAAAAAGAAAAATAGACTTTCCTCATCTCCAGCCTTTTTCTGGCAATACTGGCCATCCTTCTGTTTCTATTAAGCTGTTCCTGTTCCCAGCATGTTTTTCGCCTAATCCATCCAGTATAAATTAGCCATTACTTATCACATATTATTTTAAATCTTAAACAAGACATGTGCCACAGTCTGGTATATTTTAGTTTATCTATCAATCTACTTATTTGTTTATCTAGTCTCTGATTTCCTCTTCTCCACATTATTTGCTTCCATACTTTATGTACCTAGAACAAGGCCTGGCATATATAGTACATGCTTAATATATATATTTCTCAGGCTTCCCTGATGGCTCAAGGGTGAAAAAAAAAAAATCCACTTCCCAATGGAGGAGTCACGGATTCAATCCCTGGTCCAGGAATATCCCACATGCCATGGAGCAATTAAGCCCATGCACCACAATACTGAGCCCATGCTCCGGAGCCCAGGAGCTGCAACTATTGAGCCCATGGGCAGCAACTACTGAAGCCCATGCACCCTGAAGCCTGTGCTCCCCCACATGAGAAACCACGGCAATGAGAAGCCCTTGCACCGAAACTAGAGAGTAGCCTCTGCTCACTGCAGCTCAAGAAAAGCCCATGCAGCAGTGAAAACCCAGCACAGTCAAAAATAAAATAAATAAAATTATTAAAATGTGTATATATTTCTCAAAAGAGAAGAATATTACGTAGTCTGAAATAAAGAATAAACTTTACCTTTATAAACCTAGAAAAATAAAATAATCAGATTAAACATCCTGTATTTTGTAACATTTTGTTAAACATTTTCAGAACTTAGAATTATTCCTTCCTCTTAATCATCTTTAAGATGGGAAACAATTTAAGATTTTAATATGTTATAAGGAACAATATATGCACATCATTGTGGAATAAACAAGCGAGGGTCTCCTATAGGAATTATTGATGATCGCTTTGTAAACTAGAAAAATATTTTTAAACTTTCTTATGAGAGAGTTAATCAGAAGATGTATTTTTTTAAGTAAAAAGTCTGTATGACTGTGATATTTTGGTGGCTCATCAGAAAGTCAAATACCCCTGTGAGACTAGTAGAGCTCTTCTACGCAGGTTAAAAGGATATTTGAGGGAAAACAAGACTCAAATAACCCCAAAGGTCAGAAATGGCATTTGTATCAACAGTTCTCAGAGGGGAGACTAGAGGTTAAAAATAAAACACTGATAGCCTACAAGGCAAAACTTAGAATGTAACAGATAAGTGGAATGAAATTTCTTCTTTCTCCATCTCTATCTGTGTGATGTCTGAGATTAGGTTTTTTAAAAAAACAATGAATTCACTTGTCTTCAATTGAAGATGAATATAAAAAATGAACTTTGAAAATGACTGCCAAATTAACTGGTACTAAGGAACTAAATCAGAAGAATGCTGGAAAAAATTATTTTGTTTTCAGAATCTTTAAGCAAAATATAGAATTATAATACAAAACATGAATGCCAAATTAATGATTTGTATAATTTGAGGATTTTCCAGGTATGTTTCCAGCCTTCCAAAACATCAGACTTTAGCACTTAAAGAAGCCTAGAGCTTTGGTTTCCCATAGGCTAGTTTGTCATGGCCACCTAACTTCAAATTCTTCTACATATGCTTCTCCCCGAAACATTTATATGAACAAAAAGAACAAATGCAGTCATAATTTATGATTATAATAAATCTATGACAATAGCAAGAAGGCAGAAATTTTTGAAAATGTTGATTTACATGTAAGTAAACTTTCTCTGGACTTCCTGGGAGGTGCAGTGGTAAAGTATCGCCTGTCAATACAGGAGATGTAAGAGATGCGGGTTTGATCCCTGGACCTGGAAGATCCCCTGGAGTAAGAAATGGCAACCCACTCTAGCATTTGTTGCAGTGAAAAAGAAAAAGAGGAATGAGTTTTCTCTTTCCCTTTCCTGAGAACAAAGAAGATAAAGAGAACAGTGAGCAGGCCTGTACATTCCTAGTTATTTTTTTTACTGACTTCTCTTAACTCTGCATATCTATAACTAAGTTTACTTTTCTGCCTCCTAACTCTGAATATCTGTAACTAAGTTTGCTTTTCTGGCCCCTAACTCTGCAGGAGCTATAATTCATATTTATCTTTTTATATGCTAAATAGCTTCAGTTGTGCCCGACATTTTGGACCTCATGGACTGTAGCCTGCCAGGCTCCTCTGTCCATGGGATTCTCCAGGAAAAAATACTGGACTTGGCTGCCATTTCCTATTCCAAGAGATCATCCTGACCTAGGGATTGAACCCTTGTCTCTTAAGTCTCCTGCATTGGCAGGCAGGTTCTTTTACCACCAGCACCATCTGGTGTTTACCCTTACAACACCCTTCCTCTTGTAGTTGTATATCAGAAAGAAGGCCACAGAGCCACCAAACTGGCAGACTCAATTACTGGGTCACTAATGCCTGAAAAAGGTCAGTTTTCATTCCAATGCCAAAGAATGATCAAACTACCACACAATTACACTCATCTCACAAGCTGGTAAAGTAATACTCAAAATTCTCCAAGCCAGGATTCAACAATACCTGAACCATGAACTTCCAGATGTTTAAGCTGGATTTAGAAAAGGCAGAGGAACCAAAGATCAAATTGCCAACATCCAATGGATCATCAAAAAAGCAAGAGAGTTCCATAAAAATATCTATTTCTGTTTTATTGACTATGCCAAAGCCTTTGACTGTGTGGATCACCACAAAATGTGGAAAATTCTGAAAGAGATGGGAATATCAGACCATCTGACCTGCCTCTTGAGAAATCTGTATGCAGGTCAAGCAGCAACAGTTAGAACTGGACCTGGAACAACAGACTGGTTCCAAACGGGATAGGAATATGTCAAGGCTGTACATTGTCACTCTGCTTATTTAACTTCTATGCAGAGTACATCATGAGAAACACTGGGCTGGATGAAGCACAAGCTGGAATCAAGATTGCCAGGAGAAATATCAATAACCTCAGATATGCAGATGACACTACCCTTATGGCAGAAAGTGAAGAAGAACTAAAGAGCCTCTTGATGAAAATGAAAGAGGAGAGTGAAAAAGTTGGCTTAAAACTCAGCATTCAGAAAACTAAGATCATGGCATCTGGTCCCATCACTTCATGGTATTTGGGCTCCAAAATCACTGCAGATGGTGACTGCAACCATGAAATTAAAAGACACTTGCTCCTTGGAAGAAAAGCTATGACCAAGCTAGAAAGCATATTAAAAAGCAGAGACATTACTTTGCCAACAAATGTCTGTCTAGTCAAAGCTATGGTTTTTCTAGTAGTCATGTATGGATGTGAGAGTTGGACTATAAAGAAAGCTGAGCACCGAAGAACTGATGCTTTTGAACTGTGGTGTTGGAGAAGACTCTTGAGAGTCCCTTGGACTGCAAGGAGATCCAACCAGTCCATCCTAAAGGAGATCAGTCCTGAATATTCATTGGAAGGACTGATGTTGAAGCGGAAACGCCAATACTTTGGCCACCTGATATGAAGAAATGACTCATTGGAAATGACCCTGATGCTGGGAAAGATTGAAGGCAGGAGGAGAAGGGGACGACAGAGGATGAGATGGTTGGATGGCACCACCGACTCGATGGACATGAGTTTGAGTAAGCTCCAGGAGTTGGTGATGGACAGGAAGACCTGGTGTGCAGCAGTCCATGGGGTCACAAAGAGTTGGACACAACTGAGCGATTGAATTGAACTGAACTGAACTGAATGCCAGTTTATGACTATCTTTTAAACAGTGCAAAAGGAAGACATCAAGATCCTATCACCTTTGTTCCTCTTTACTGACCCCTGACTGCAAACCCTTGCCTTATATAAGCCCCTAGAATCCTCATGGGAGCAGGAGTGGTGGGAGCACAGTTCTTGAATCTTGAGCCTACTGTGTCTGCTTCTCCACTGGCTGAGAATTAAATCCACCTTTGTATTTCCTCCAAACTCTGTCTCCGTATTTTTTTGTATTTGGCTTCAGTGGTCAGAGAGGGCCAAGATTTTGGCCAGCAACACATTCTTGCCTGGGAAATTTCATGGACAGAGGAGCATGCTGGGCTACATTCCACAGGGACACAAAGGGTCAAACACGGCTGAACATTCACGCCTTCAAAGTGAAACTGAAAGTCACTCAGTTGTGTCTGACTCTTTGCGACCGTGTGACCTATACAGTCCATGGAATTCTCCAGGCCAGAATACTGGAGTGGGTAGACTTTCCCTTCTCCAGGGAATCTTCCCAACCCAGGGATTTTACCCAGGTCTCCCGCATTGCAGGCAGATTCTTTACCGGCTGAGCCACAAGGGAAGAACTCATGCCTTCAAACATTCTACAGATTACAAACCAGGGCAGAGGGTCAGACAAGACTTGTACAGGAAAGAGTAGCATACACTAGGATCCTAGTGGCAGTCAAATGGAGATAATATTAACTATGATTAATCCCCAGTAAAGGATGGTCTTATCTTGAGTTGATGAATGCTGAGAACACATCTAAAGTATGGTAGATCAGAGCACTGACAATACCAGAGTAAAACGAAGACTTCTTATAAAGGACAGATGACCAGAACTCTTAGAAGGCACTGCTCTGAGAAAAGAAAATGACAGTTTGGTTGAGACAATGCTCCCCAGAGGCTTTGTGCTGAAGAGGAAGAGGTGAACACCTAGAGATAATGGCTTTATAAAAAACAAAATTCAAAGAATCATAGGAAAAAAGACTCTTCTCATAAGGTCCCCCTTGTTAAAGAATTTGCACTCCGCCTACAACGGTATTCTCAAATTAAGAAACCAAGTAAGCCATATCTTTTCAGTTCAAACCCATCTTTCTCAGTGAGTCTGTAGAATGACCTTTTATTCCTTATGCAGGAAAATCCAATGCAGCTAAAAATAAATAAACAAACCAAACTCTCAGCAACTACACAAAGTAACTTTAAAAATAAAAGCGAAAATGAGAATGAAAAGTTTGGGGTATGAAAAAACATCAAAAAATAGTTGGAAAGAAAAGAAAACCTGTGCAACACTATCACACACAATTCATAAATTCAAATGCTTACTCTTATTTTTATGGCCTCATCCTGGTCTGTTTACCAGAGTCTCACTTCCTTGACAGATTCATTTTTTTTTGGTAGTGCAAAAATCTCTTTTCAGCCCTTTATTATTGCTCCACTTCCCTGGTGGCTCAGATGGCAAAGAATCTGCCTGCAATGTGGGAGACCTGGATTCAGTGCCTGGGCAGGATAAATCCTCTAAGAAGGGAATGGCTACCCACTCCAATATTGTTGCCTGGAGAATTCCATGGACAGAGAAGCCTGGTGGGCAAGGCCCATGGGGTCGCAAAGAGTCCAACATGGCTGAGCGACTAACACTTTCACATTCATTATTGCTCCAGCATGGTTATTTAGAAAATTGTTCAACCCGTGCACAACTTTGGAGTTGGTAAATGCCTCAAAAGGATGCCTTAAAGTAGGAATTGTACACAGTATGTCAGGTTCAACATCTATGTGGTATCTTTTTACCCTGGAATCTTTTTCCAGAAGTCACAGTAACCGTGTGTATTCTCTGATGTCTTCAAATAGTGGTCTTTTTTTATGCTCTTTTAAGAATTCTGATTGAATGGGTGTTCATGATGGGAGAATTGGTTTGATAGCAGTTACTCCATCACAAATCAAAGTGTAAATTTATCTGTCCTTAAGTTTTGGGGCTTCCCAGTTGGCTCAGTGGAAAGGAATTTGCCTGCCAACGCAGGAGACATGGGTTCAATCCCTGGGTTGGGACGATCCTCTGGAGAAGGAAATGGCAACTCACTCCAGTGTTATTGCCTGGGAGATTCCATGGGCAAAGCAGCCTGGTGGGCTGCAGTCCATGAGTGATGCAAAGAGTCAGACACTACTTAGCAACAAAACACATAAGCACAAGCACACTGTTTTTGGTTTCTTTCAAGCACAAATCTTATTATATTTCAGGGGTTTAAAAATATTTAAAAATATTTTTGACTCAACATAAGGATACAAGGATACAAGACTTATTTTCATGGACTACAAGGAACTTAAAATGTCTTAGCATGACAAATTAGATCACTCTAATAAACTTCAAGATTTTCATAATATTCATCTTAAAATGTCTAAAAAATTCAAGAATATAGCATGTCACCATGATTTTACCCATAACTCTTTATGGCCAAAAATAACTCAGAGAAATGTTTATTAGACTGTAGATATTAAGAGTGAGACTGAAGAAGAAAGCCAGATATAAGCACAATAGCAAGCAAAGTTAATATTCCTATCTACTTTTTGGACTTTTTGAAGACTTACATTATAAACTGTTAGAGCTTCTTATACTAATAAACTACTAGCATTATTTTATTTCCTGAATACTTGCTGAGAACCTGCTCTATGTCAATTGTTCTTGTTCATCAGGACATAAATATATTTTAGAATATTTTTTCTCTCAAAAGGCACAAGGAGTAGTGATTCCACATAATTGATTAAAGTAAATACTGTATTGTGGTTATTTTCCATTTTTTAATTTAAAATGTTATTTATTAAAATACAAGCAAAATGTTTAAGATTCCTAGTGAAGCATTCCTTCATCTGTCATCAGTTTCTACAAGTAATGATGGATTTAGCACTATCTCGTTACCTAAACTTACAGGAAACCCTAACAGAAATCAAATTTTTCCATGGAAACTATAGGAGGAAAAAGACAATGGAATTCGGGAAACAAATGCTTTGACAGGCAGCGTAGAAGAAAGGGACAAACAGATGGGACATTGAATGAATATTAAAAAGGAAAATGAAAGGGATGTAAACTTTTTAAGCTTCAATTTTCTTATCTGAAATATAGAAATAATAATCATTGAAAAGAAAAGAAGATTTATGCAAGCAGAGCTGTTAGTGTTTTACCTAATGTTTAGTGAACACTCACAAATACTGTGGTTTTTGTTTGATATAAAACAACAGTAATGTGGTGCTTGAGCAACTAAATCTATTGCTAAACAGTGAGCTAGCTTCCTTATCACCAACAGTGCCTGAGATACCTATTCCTTGAATCATTGCTTATCTTATTTACTTAAATAGAAAAATGAAAACACAAGTGATGATATATAGGCTTAAAATTTGAAATTTAACAGATGATTTGTTCCATTGGACTTTTACTAAAGAGACATAACCAGATAGAGTCTTCTCCACTCTTCAAAACACTCCCTTAGTCACTGAACTCAGGAGTTAAGGTGATATCCTCTAAAATGAGTGGCGTGAATTGCAATGAAAAACCATGAGTCTCATCAAAATGAATAATACAGAATGTAGGAGGCAGAAGCGTCAGGACCAGGGACCTATTTTGGATCTATTTACTTTGTGATATTTTGCTTTATCTGAGAGGTTTCACAGACTCTGCCTTTAGAAGAGGAAAGGTAGAATGTCTAATGATGCCCACTAACACCTTTTTCAGGGCTGCTGTGACTCAGAGACAGTTTATGTTAATCGAGATTGATCTTGGTGAGGCAGCAGTGAGAGATGGCCTGAAACGAGATCTTAATTCCCTGTCCAAGAGTTGAACCTGGGTAGCCTGGATGAGAACCAGGAATCTTAGCCACCAGACCAGCAAGGGCTAGAGGCTAGAAGCTATTTCTCCCTGGATCTTTGCCTCCAATGAAAAATGCATTTATCACAGAGGCAAAAAATATAAATGCAGGTACAAAATTTATTACCAGAGCCACAGCACAGCAAATGGGAGAGCTCACAGAAAAACAGCTTGTTTAGATGGGATAGAAGCAAGGTAGAGATGCACAATCAGAGAGAAAGGGTGTGGGTGTCACCCTAGTGAGGAGGAGCTCAGTAAAGAGGTGGTTAAGTCATTTACATAGAGCAGTTCTTTGTCTTTCTCTAGCCAATTGTTTGTTTTCTTTTCCTGCACCTGACCTATCCTGGGACCCTCCTCTGGATGTGCACACACTCCTCAGCCAAGATGGATCTCAAAGTGAAGGCTTCTAGGAGGAGCAAAACTCATTGTGGCTTGGCATTATCCTGGCCCACAAAGAGCCTTTCTGCAATGTGTGGTGGCTCCCTTGTCCCAAGGGGGTGAGTGGAAATCCCTTAATCCTTTACTCAAACAGGGTTTTGCTCCTCTTTGTCCCTACCATGGGTATAACCTTAAGATCTTTACAAGACAAACATTGGCTATTTACCGTTTCTGTTGTTACTTCCATTTCGGAGAGCAAACAGAAGGCTGATTGTAAATTCCTCAACTGGAGCCCATCTATTGTTTGTCTCAGAAAATGCTAAGAGTTGTTAAGTATCCAGCCCAAAGCCCTACTTCTTCATGCCCCATGAAATGCAAACAGGAGGCTGATTGTAAGTATCTAACCTGGAGCCCATTTATCTCCTGCCTCAAGATCATGTTAATGGCATAGTTAGACACCCACTACAATTTTTAAAAATATTTAAATCGAGTGATTTGAGAAAAGCCAAGCATAAGGCTTCAGGTGGTAGAGGTATTTCAGGGATGACAGCACCAAAGAAAAAAATAATTAGCAAACCCTTTCACGATAGCTAATTTTCACTGGGCCATGTGCAGTCTATTTTCGCACCACCAGATGCCCCCTTCAATGTAGTCTTATTTTTATTTACACGGCAAAGTTGTTTCTAAAGTTGACAGAGATCTGTCAATTTGTTCTAATTTTGTTGCAAGAAAATTTGCCAGTGTCACATGACAGCATCTTCTGCCCCATTTACCCAAGTGTCTCAATTTCACTTGGATAAATGAAGGTAAGTTGGTCTAGCATTAAAGTTAGAAATACTAACAGCAAACCTCCCCCACAAGCTCATGATGGGCAGACTTGGCTACTCAGCTTATTTACAATCTGATCATCACCCACTGGCTAATTAAAGCTTAAGCCGACTTACTCAGTTTGGTAAAGTATTTCCAGCTAGCGCAATCAATGAAGATTTTCCAAAGCTGCTTACTGAATAGTGCTTTTCCCACATTTCAGATTTGCAGTGGACTTTTCCCAAGACAGTCAAACAATTCGGACAGAAAATTTCCTCTAAGCTTTGATATTTGAGAGTATTATTGCTAAGGAGAAAGAAGTTCTAAATCAATAAAACAAGACATTGTTTTTTATGACAGTTATTTTAATGATTACTTACGCCATAATGATTATATGAACAAAGCCAAAGAACATATAAAAAGGAACTTGCTTCCATAGTACTCAGGGAAATGCAAATCAAAATTGAATGAGATAATATACACCAGAATGACTAAAATAAACATGATAGACAACACAAAAAGACGTAGAAAAGCTGAAAGCATCCAGGGGAACTGTCAAATTGGTTGGTGTGTCTACTAAAGAAGAACATTACATAGCAAATATTACATGGCCTATCAGTTTCACTCCCAGCAGAAAAGTACATGTAGAATTCCCGGTGGACACATACAAGCCTGATCACAGCACTGTTAACCTCTAATCATTTGAGGTGATCCTTTCCCTGACTTTGGTGGATTTTGCTACATGTGTACACTAATCAGTAAGCTGCTGAATGTTCTTGGGGAAGTTCTCTACAGATCTCCAGGCTGCCCTGCACAATCCTCCTTTACTATATTCTTCCCAACTAGCAGCAGCCACCTTGTTCTGCCTGAACTCAGTTCCAAGTCATTAATGTGAGTTATCTCACAGTCTCTTTTTTGGTTTCCTCTCTCTGCACTATGACCTGGAAACTCTCTAAGCTTTTAACTGGAGCAGTTACAGAGGTGCATCATCTGCTTTCCATCTTTCATGGATCTGTTCCAATGTTGTTTCATACACTTTGCCCATTTAAAAAATCAAGCGGTTGGGTAAATCCAGTTTCTGTTACTCCGTCTTGTCCAAGAGGAGACATCCTTAGGAACAGCATTTTTACCTGAAAGATATAACGAGGACAAAAGACGCTTGCTCTTTGGAAGAAAAGCAGTGACCAACCTAGACAGCATAATAAAAAGCAGAGACATTACTTTACCCACAAAAGTCCATCTAGTCAAAGCTATGGTTTCTCCAGTAGTCATGTATGGATGTGAGAGTTGGACTATAAAGAAAGCTGAGCAATGAAGAATCGATGCTGTTGACCTGCGGTGCTGGATAAGACTCTTGAGAGTCCCTTGGACTGCAAGGAGAGCAAGACAGTCAATCCTCAAGGAAATCAGTCCTGAATATTCATTGGAAGAATTGATACTGAAGCTGAAGCTCCAATACTTTGGCCATCTGATGCGAAGAGCTGACTCATTGGAAAATACCCTGATGCTGGGAAGGATTGAAGGCAGGAGGAGAAAGGGACAGCAGAGGATGAGATGGTTGGATGGCATCACCAACTTGACGGACATGAGTTTGAGTAAGCTCCGGGAGTTGGTGATGGACAGGGAAGCCTGGTGTGCTGTAGTCCATGGAGTCACAAAGAGTCGGACATGACTGAGCAACTGAACCGAACCAAACCAATAGTTCTTCAGGATTAAGTGTTTGACAAATATTTTCTCTAGAATCAACCGAATGGGCCTGTCACTCAAGAAAAACATTTGATAGCATCTGCTGTCAATGAAAATATTTGCACTTTAAAGCAAAATTTACAATTTTAGAAAATGTGTATCTGCCACCATTAGCCTGACAGTATCTGACCACATGAGTACTTCCCTAATGAAATCAGTGATCTTATCATATGTGATTTTGAATAATGTATAGTGAAATGTGTCAATATAGGAAAGACTTCATTTCTCACAGCACTAATTTTTTCCAAATGACCAATGCATGGTATTACAAAATCATGTTTGAGCACAACATCTATTTTAAGAACAAGATAGATAAATTGATTTTAATGTAACATCACTGATAATTTTGCAAATTCTACACTTAAATTTTAAGAAACTACCACTTCTTGAGTTTTGGTATAATATTAAAGATGAATATTCACAGTTATTTGAAGGGACTATTATAATATTCTTCCCTTTTCAAATTCAAACCTCTTTGTGACCAGATTTTCTTCATATTCTTCAATAAAAATATGCTGTAACAGACTGAATTCAGAAATGGATATGCAAATCCAGGTACTTTCTATTAAGCCAGACTTTCAAAATGTAAATCAAAGTCAGTCTTATTCTTGTTTTAGAAAATATGCTAATTTTTCATAAAAATAAATTATTTCTGTTAACTTGAATTGGAGATATTATTGTAATTTTTTAAATGAATCAAGAAATTTTAATTTTCTTAAATTTTAATTCCTATTATGGTAAATATGTATTCTTATCACCTTATAAATAAAAGCCTTTTGAGAGCTCCAATAATCTTTGGTTGTGTAAAGGGTTTTGGAGGACAGAAAGTTTGCAAACCTCTGATGGGGAAAACCACAGGTTACAGGTTAGAAAGACTTCCCTACAACTTTCTTTTCTTCCTGATGCTTGAACTACTTTGTTCGGTTGGGGTCTACCCGATCTCTGTCCATTGGCCACCTAATAGGTATATATCTAACTCCATAGAACCACGTGCCTTCTCTTCACTTGCTATGTGACTTGTATTAACCAACTATCTTCAAGAGTCTTTTCAGTTCTGTGTTCTTACTGCCTGCTACTAATCTGTCTGCCTTTTTCTGAATTTCAGATATCATTCCCTACTTTGCCAATAGAGATGAACTCCACATTTTGATAGATAAAAATTATTGTATACTTCTGAGGGATGTTTGGATTTAGAAATATTTCCACAGAAGCCTTGAACATCTTTAGTGAATCTCTAGTAGTAAAATATACCTTCCAATAATGCTGGCCATGACATAATGGGGATAGAAAGCTGTTTGGGGACACAGAAAATTAACTGGTGAGTTACAAACCAAATGCCTGTGTACTAAGCTTATGTGAAAATTCTCTATATCTGCTCAATTGCAGTGATACAGAACTTTTGTTGGACTTAGGTAGAGATGCTCAGGACTCCCAAGCATTTTGTATATTGCAACAAGTAGCCGAAAGACCATGTACTTGCGTTTCTTGTTTAAATTGTTTTCCAAAGTCCCTTACTTTTGAAGTGTTGTCTCTAAACTTTCCATGCCATTTTCTTGTCTGACTGGCTCACAATCTCTCCTTGCAATTTATCCCAACTCCCATAAAATTTATTACCCGGAAGAGCACAGTGTTATTCTCTGAAGTTATTTTCTACTCCATTATTGAGAAAAATTATGACATAAGATCAGTTCTTGGGGTTGTTTGAGAAAGAGGAAGCAGGAAAGAAGAAATCCTTTTTATTTAAAGTTTTCCATCCAGATAAATATCTCATTCTGAGTTGTCCTAAAACACAATTCTCACAGGTTTCTGAATGGGTATATCATCTTCTTTTTTCCCCAAATAGATGCAATGTCACGAGATTAAAAATAAAAGTAAAAAAATTAAACTCTCTTGCTATAACTTGACCCTGGTTCTCCTTGATTGTGTAACAGGTGTGCAAAGAGTAGGTTAAGAAGAGAAGGATTTCTTGAGGAAGTAATTTCTTTTTTAACTTTGTCACTGTCAGTGTTTTCCTCAATTTTTGAGAGTCTGACATCTCGAGATAGCAGATCAAAAAGTATTTAATTATTTGTTTTCACTGGGCTTATGGTTTTGTGGTTATTTGCTAACAACACAAAGCAAAATACTGATGAAACAAGTTCATTATCATGTGTTACTGTTACTAGGGCTATTTTTCAGTAAGAGATTCTTACAATTATTGCTTGGAGATAGTACTTGTGCTCCCTTAACTTTATAAATTATTTTTTAATCTTTAGTTGGTGTTGTCCCCTTCAGTAAATTCATTCTCATTTTTACTCTGTCTAATGCTGTCTCCATTTAAAGAAAGAAAGAAAAAACAAAAACTCTTAAGTACACTTTACAGGTATTTTTGTGCAATTACTCCAGTTTGAAAAAAATGACTCCCATTTGTTTTTAACACTTTTGCAATGTTGATAGCCTCTGTGGGTATCTATCAATAATAATATGCATAGAGTATTAAGTCAAATTTGTCTTTTATGAAAAGCTCTCAAAATTTGGCATGCCATTTCCTTAAGAATATGTTCAGCTACTCCTTTTTCCAATAATATGGCAGTACACCACACAAACTAATCCTCCAAAGTGCTGTTTGTGTGTGAAGAAACTAAAATGTTGAAAAAAAAATTTTTGGTTAAAAAGATATAAAACCCTTCCTAAATGCATTTTTGAACTTTTCAGAAGATCAGCAAATCCTCAAAACCCCCAAATGCATAAAACAAAAGAATCCTAGTAGGTCAGCAATCTCACATCTAATTTTTGTCTTGAGAATGATTACGCATCTCTAGTTATTTTGAGCTGTCATGATAGTATGAGGTGTGGAAAAGAAGAGATAAAACTCAGGATGTTTCCAATGCAGGGAATCTAATAAGAGATTGGACTTCATAGAGTTTGGACTCCTCTCTATGGGCTACATGCACAGTAACAGTGAGAAATAAAATTAGGCAAGAAAAATCTTGCTACACAAAGGAGACATGGGGAAATTTTTCCTATCTCAGGTCCAGGACTGAGTGGAGGGAAAAATCTTTCTTTGAATCTTTATAATCCACACTGGTTCTTGCAGTGCATCTGAGATATGATTTTATACTACCTGGGCGATTCAAACACTGCTCCAGGCAACTGGCAGAATCAGATGCAAATCTCTGTAGAAATTTAGCTTCAACCCAGGTCTCAAAGGAAAATGAGCGACTCAAAGTTAAAACTCACAAAACGTAAAAGGAAATAAAGAAATACAGGTGGGAACTAGCAGAAACAACAGTCAGCAGATAAGCAAATTAAAAATTAGTTCAGATATTGAAAAAATCAGGCACATAACTTTTAAAAAACAATGTTTAATAAAAGAAAAACTTGAAAATACAGTCAGGGAATAGTCAGATTTGAGAAGGAGCCAAATAAAACTTCTAGAAATAAAACAGTACATATTAAAAATAAAGCTCCAAATAGAAAATTAAACAACCAATTAAATATAGTTGAAGAGGAATTTGTGAACTAAAAAAAGATATGAATTCAGTTTCTAGAATACAGTCTAGAAAGACAAGCAGATTAAAAAAATTAAAAGACATAAAAATATAATAAGTATAAACATACACTTAATCAGAATTCCAGAGGAAGATAATGAAGGTAGGAGGACATTTACACTACTAAAGAGAAACAGTTATCAAATTCAAAAATTTTAAAAAGTTCCAAAACATAAATGAATACAAATTAATTCCTAGTCTAACTGGGAATGAACTTCAGGACAGCATGGAAAAAGAATTGACCTTAAATACAGTCAAAAAGACATGTTCCTAAAGGAGTGACAGGAAGACTGACAACTGAATTCTCAACAATAACTGAAGCCAGAAGTGAAGGAAACTATATATTCGATGAGCTGATAAAAAGTAATTATGAACCTAGAATTATAAACACAGTGAAACTGTCTCTCAAGAATGAGGGTAAAGACATTTTCGGATAAAATCTGAAAGAGTTGACTACCAAATACCTTCACAAAAGGAAAATACAAGGAGGCGTGTTAGGTAGGCGAGAAACAGAGCGAGAGAGAGAGAGAGACAGAAGTATGTATAAAAGACTCAGAGGAGAAAGAAGAGGTAGCATGCATGAGGGATGGCATGCAAAGAAAAAATTTTAGCTGTGTATTGTCTATAAGGGAATCAACGTAAAATGTAAGGACACCAAAATATTTAAAGCAAATGATGAAAAATATATACCAATTGAATACTAACCATAAAGAAGCTGATATAAGGCAAAGAAATGGCTCTGAGTTGAAAGCAAGCAGATAAGATAGAATAAAAATGATTTTAGAGAGTTGATTACTTTTATGATCAAAGTTTGATTACTTTGATTATGATAAAAGGTTCAATTCACCAGTAAGATATAATAGCCTCAAACTATATTTAAGAATCTAAGACATCTACAGGGAGAATGCTATCATGGTGGAAAATGTCAACATATTTCTTTCATTAATGTAGAGATAATTCAGATAAGGCTGTAGAAGATTTGAAAAGGATAGTAAACCACACTGATGTAATGGAGATATATAAAACTTTATATACATTAATAAAAAATGCATTTTTAAGGAAAAAAACATATGGAGTATTCATGAAAATTGTTTGATTCCATACTATACTCATAACTATAATCTCAACAAATCCCAAAGGATCAATATATAACTTGATATATTATATTATATATCATTATATGCTATTCAGTAATATATTACCTCCTTTGAGCTCAGTGATATTAAGTTGGAAATAACAAAGAATAACTGATTATGTCTGGAAATTTCACAATTTTGTGCAAAAATTTCGTATATGTATACGTGTCTATGCTAAGTTGCTTCAGTTGTGTCCAACTCCACAACCCCATGGACTATAGCCTGCCAGCCTCCTCTGTCCATGGGATTCTCCAAGCAGGAATACTGGAGTGAGTTGCCATGCCCTCCTCTAGAGGATCTTCCCGACCCAGGGATCAAACCTGAATCTCTTATGTCTTCTGCACTGGCAGGTGAGTTCTTTACCACTAGCACCATCTGGGAAGCCCATGTGTGTATGTATGTGTGTATATAAATGTACATTTGTATATGTGTGAATAGACATACATATATACATTTTTTATGTTTATCAGTGGTTGAAGAGAACATGATGGTACATAAGAATATTATTTCTAAATACATGGCATATGACATTGTTTAAAATTGTGTGATAATAATAAGTAAAATTAGGAAAATATGTACTCCTCTTTAAATCATTGCATATCAAATTTTGATACTAAATGAATGTATGTGTATCCATGTATTTATAAATAAATAATGGCTTCAAAATGTAAACATAAAGAAAAAAGACCTATTTACTTACATGATTGAGACAACTTGCTTTTACATATACAAGTTAAAATTTTCCAGTGCATATGATCACCTTATTTTACTTTCTTCTTCAAAGAGCCTTCCATATATTTCAATATTGGTGTTTGAAAATTTCATGTATTAAAACATTTATGTCTGAGAATATATATTTATAAACTCTATGAATGATTACTTAGGACCATCTCAATATTCATTTTCAGTAAGCAAAATTCATGTCAAATTTATTGTAGAATGAACTTTAAAATTTCTCCAGATACTCTTTGGAGAATGCAAATCTTATGTACTTCTGTCACTACCGTAGGCTATTGGTATTATTTAATAAAGTTTTATGTGTTTTGTTTTACTTTGTTTTTAGTGAAAACCCTCTTTAAAGTGTTATTCTACTAGTATGTAGATGTGGACACCAAAGTGGATTGAGGAGACAATAAGAAGTTCTCACTAGGAGGGAGCTATTGAAATCAGGTACCTGTGATACGTTTCACTCTCAGAAGGTGATTGGGGATGTAAAAGGCCAAAAGCATATTTCCTGTTAGGATTGCAATGACCTGCTTATTGCAAATAAATGTAGAATATAGCATGAAAAATTATGACAGGGATGACCAGTTGCCAGCTCATGATAGTTACCCCAAACCTAGTAGTCAGTACCCAACTGCCAGGTATTAAATAAATCTTTTGGGTGAATGAGCAAATGTGTGCCTGCATGCAAAAGGACTTATCTATAGTTGGGCAGTTTGCAACTCCTCCAAAATTTTTAAGGGAAAAGAATAACAGGGAGAGAGGACAGGAAAGTGATACCTTTCCATGTGATGAGAAATCCATGGTGTGTTCCTACTGCCCCAAAGCCTTGATCATTTCAATTACATTTTTTCTTCTCTTAACTAATAATGACAAAAGGTACAACTTATTGCGGGATTACTATTTGCCAGAGGAAAAAATTAAGACAAAGATAGAGAAAATGGGGATAAGGATTGAAAGGGACTTAATTTTATTTACAAAAATATATAAACAAATATATTTCACAATTATGTGAACAAAAGAAATAATAAGGAGATAAGGCTAAATATGTAGATCCTTACTTTTCTGTTGTTGCACTCTACCATCAGGTAGCATTCTAAGCTATGTTTATTCATATTCTCTCCAAATATAGGTCACCCTGAAATTTTAAATGTATATATTTTAGACATTTCTGTCTTGAATCACTTTGTAGGTGACATCAAAAGATCATTAGACAACATTACAAAATGTTATTATAACATTATATTATATTTATTATATATTATATTACATTATATTATATATATTAACATTATATTATAACATGATAACATTATTCAAATAGACCTATGAGAAAACGAATGTTATAAAATTCAATAAACATATTTGACTGTTTATTATGTACTAAATGAGGCTATTAGAACTTAGCATATATTTGCTCATTTAGTGCTCACAATAACCAAATGACCACAATTATCATTGTTCCTACTTTACAGATAATAGAGCCCCAAAATAAAATAATTTGTGCAAAATTTTGTTGCTAGTATTCAGTAGAGTTAGGATTCAGCCAGGCAATGCTGGCTTTAGTACGTGTCTCCCTTCTCCATGTATATCACCTCACTCTTTCACTTAATTTTTTTTCATTGACGATCATTCTAAGAGGCCAATCAGAACCGGAGGCCAGAGAAATAAGGTGACTCACAGAAGTACAATCAGATGATGCAGGACTGGGAATGAAACTGCCCTCTCTTAACTCTCAAATGTGGGCTCATTTCTTTCTGAGCAGCCGGAGGTTGAAGTGTGATTCATACGATGAGTCCTTTGTGATATTTGTCAAGATAGATTTGTCTGAATGTAGAGGATTAATAAGGTCTATTTCAGTACAAATGTAATACTGAGTAGAATAAAGAAAACAAGAAACTCATTAAACACTTATAAAAATCTGTGAACTTGAAATAATGATGCCTTTAATATAAATGTTTAACATTCCAAGCCTCTGAATCCAATGACCATCACGTTAATATTAGTACTCAAATCCAGAGTGCTGATGTTCCACTAACCCATGAGGGAAGTCCAGATCTTTTTGGTATTCCTGTCTTGAAAGTATTTCTGGAAATTCCCAGTGTTCCGTTTAAGTATGTGTCCACGTGTCAGCCTATCTTTAGTCACTTATTAGTCAATGCCAGCCTGTTCAGTGCCAGTCCTGCAGTTCTCCCACTGCAGTGATAATGCTCTAGGAGAGGGAGGGAGAGAATGGCACCTCCCTCTGTGCTGAGCTCAGTGAGGACACTGTCACTAACCAATTGTACTATCTTGGGCAATTTCTTAACCATCCTGAGCACAGTCTCTTCACTTAAAAAATAAGAGGGAAGAGATCATTACCTACACTTCTTACAGTTAAAAGGCCCTAGTTTTAGCTTGGATTAAACTGAATGGAATTGTCTTCCCAGGTGGCGCTTGTGGTAAAGAACCAACCTGCCAGTGCAGGAAATGTAAGAAACATGGTCTGATCCCTAGGTCTGGAAGATCTCCAGGAGGAGGGCATAGCAACCCACTCGAGTATTCTTGCTTGGAGAATCTCTTGGACAGAGAAGCCTCATGGGCTACAGTCCATAGGGTTGCAAAGAGTCTGACATGACTGAAAAGACAGTTAGCATGCTTGCAAACTGGAAGGGGTAGATAAAATTAGCATATACAAAGGAAACAGCTCCCACTCAGCTGGTGCACAGAAAATCCTCAAAATAAAGTTAACCCACTTTTTCTTTTTCTCCCTTACTCTTTCTTCTTTTTTTCCTTTCTACCTTCTTTCTTTTCCTCCTTTTGTTCAGGTGTGACCTGCTACATAAGGATTGGGGGGTTGATGAGAAGATGAGCGGGCAGGGGAGCATCAGATAGTGAACTATAATAGACCGCAGACTGCTTACTTGATTGGAGTTTTATAATGTGCTACCGGGATCCCAAGGGAAAGCTGCACAAAGTAAGTTTTTTAAAATGCTTAACCATCTAATGAAAGGAATATTCTCTTTAACAAGTCACCAATATAATTAGTTTTAACTTTTAAGAGTCAAATCCAGTTGTGTTCTCTGAAATGTACCCCTGATTTGGCATATCATATATCCAACATGACTATATCAACATAAAATATTAATGTACAAATGGTAATTAGTGTTTTTTATTCCCCATTCAGTGGCCTTTCTAACCAAAGATCAAACACTCTGAATGCAATATGCCCTCTTTCTCATCAAACCCCTCATTCATCAACTCAGAGAGTATGCAGTTAAATCCCATTTTTGCTCCAATCCTTATCAGCTATGCTCTTTCTTTTAAAATGGGTTCTAAGTCTACTTAGAAGACTGGAAAATATTTTTATCCCCAAGAAATACTCCTGTCTGGTTTGAAAAGCTGAGCAAAAATCATAGGCAATGAGTTCGATTTTGTGTAGAAATCTGTCATTTGCGTTTGATTGAAGCAGGTGGTGGGCTTTGCTTTCAATGCACTACATTCAGTACAGTCAGAACTGGAGGATACATATGAGTAGGAGGCAGCTAAGGAGATTTTCATATTAAGAGAGCAATTTTTAAAGGCAATGTCAGTGTTATGTATAACAAAGTACAAGCAGCCTTGGAGGAATGCAGTGCATAAAATAGAGACAAAGAGATTAAAGAAGGGACAAAACCTGTTCTCCTTTTGCACTGGATTAGGCTCCATTTATACGTATCTTTACAGTAAAATTAGAATGATTGAGCAAGAACCAGAAAATCCAGTGATGTATGTTGTGTGAGGTGTCACAGGAGTCTGTTAATTGTCTAAAGAGAAAAGGTCCCCTGAGGAGAGAGGAAATAACTTTCTGGAGGAGAGAAAGGAGAGGTAAGTAAGGTCTCTGAAACAGAGAACACAGAAAAGCTGCCATGTGACCCAGCAATCCCACTGCTGGGCATACACACCGAGGAAACCAGAATTGAAAGAGACACGTGTACCCCAATGTTCATCGCAGCACTGTTTATAATAGCCAGGACATGGAAGCAACCTAGATGCCCATCAGCAGACGAATGGATAAGGAAGCTGTGGTACATATACACAATGGAATATTACTCAGCTATTAAAAAGAATGCATTTGAATCAGTTCTAATGAGGTGGATGAAATCGGAGCCTATTATCCAGAGTGAAGTAAGCCAGAAAGAAAAACACCAATACAGTATACTAACACATATATATGGAATTTAGTAAATTGGTAAAGATAACCCTGTATGTGAGACAGCAAAAGAGACACAGATATAGAGAACAGTATTATGGACTCTATGGGAGAGGATGAGGGAGGGATGATATGGGAGAATGGCATTGAAGCATGTAAATTATCATATGTGAAACGAATCACCAGCCCAGGTTTGATGCATGATACAGGGTGCTCGGGGCTGGTGCACCAGGATGACCCAGAGGGATGGGATGGGGAGGGAGGTGGGAGGGGGGTTCTGGAAGGGGAACACATGTACACCCATGGTGGATTCATGTCAATGTATGGCAAAACAAATACAATATTGTAAAGTTAAAAAAAAAAGATAATCTAATTTAAATAAATAAATGAAACAAGGGGAAAAAAAAGATGGCAAGCACAAGGAAAAAATAAATTGGTCTCTTTTATTCCCAACAAAATACTTGAGTTTGGGTGATGGGGAGTCCTAGCTATGAGTCAGCACATCATGTCCTTGAGGAGTTGGGCCAGGCATTTCAGAGGGGTCCTGGGAGGGCAAGAACTTTCAAGGGCAACCAGAAGCTCAGTCATGGCAAACCTATTTGTGAGGACCCTCAGCCACCTTAAAGCTGGGCTGTGAGTGCATAAGAGAACTAGCGTTTGACAGTCCATCTATCATAATACTCAAAAGCACAGGCTCAAGAAGCCGCAGTGCCTGGGTTCAAATCCCAGCTCTGATGCTTACCAGCTCTGAGAGCCTGAGCAAGTTCCTTCACTTCTCATTTCCTCTGAGATGAGTGCTTAGGGCTAGTGTATGCTGAGTATATATTTTGTTGTTTAGTCCCTAAGTCGTGTCCGACTGTTTTGCAACCTCATGGACTGTAGTCTACCAGGTTCTTCTGTCTATGGGATTTCCCAGGCAAGAATACTGGACTGGGATTGCCATTTCCTTCTCCAGGGGATCCTCCTGACCCAGGGAGCAAACCTGCGTCTCCTGCAATGGCAAGCAGATTCTTGACCGCTGAGATATCAGGGAAGCCTCATTATTAAAATACCAATAATCAAACTTATTTTATTATATCATACATACATTTTATTAATAAAATAAAGCCATGCTGAAGAGCTCTTGTCTTGTAAATTTAGTATTTCCAGTAATACTCAACTGGAGAAAGGAAAATATGGCAAGCTGTTTATAGTACTTGAAATCACCCAGGGGAATTTATGGTACTGTGTGTGAATGGGTGGAGACAAGGACTAGGAGATTGACCCTTGTCTGACAAATATATCATTTCTCTTTGCAACACGTCAAGTAGGAAATAAACTGAAGAGATATTGTATCCAAAATTGAGTACTTAAGAATATTTTTCTATTCATCTGTCAATGGACACTTAGGTGGTACAATGGAACATTACTGTCATAAAAAGGAACAAAACTGGGTTATTTGTAGAGATGTGAGTGGACCTAGAGTCTGTCACACAGAATGAAGTAAGTCAGAAAGAAAAAAACAATATCATATATTAATGCATGTATGTGGAACCTAGAAAAATAGCACTGATAAACCTAGTTCCAGGACAGGAATATGGACGTGTGGACACAGGGGGAGGAAGGGAGGATGGAATGAATTGGGAGGTTACGACTGACATATATATACTATCATATATTGTGCTCTGTTATGACCTAGGTGCGTAGGATGGGAGGGATGGAGGGAGGTTCAAAATGAGGGGCTATGTGAATACATATAGCTGATTCACTTCATCGTGCAGCAGAAACTAACATAACATTGTAAAGCAATTATACTCCAATTTTAAAAAGACCACATTTTCCCAAGGATAAAATCCTAACTTTTCTCAACTCTCAAAAGATTGGATATTTATGGTTTGTGTGTTCTGTGCAGGCGTGCTCAGTCGTGTCCGACTCTTTGTGACCCCATGGACTGCAGCCTGCCAGGCTCCTCTGTCTATGGAATTTTCTAGGCAAGAATACTGGAGTGGGTTGCAATTTCCTCCTCCAGGGGATCTTCCTGATCCAGGGATCAAACCTGCATCTTCTGCATCTCCTGCATTGGTGGGCAGATTCTTAACCACAGTACCATCTGGGAAGCTTACTCATTCCAAAACATTTTTATATGGAATGTTTTATCACACACCTACCTTTAGCAGCTAATTAAAAGTTAAGTTGCTCATGACAAAATATAACTTGGTATTCAACTCAGTTATGACCCCAAAGATGTCTGTTAAAGTTTTCTTTGAGGTTGGAATGACAGTCAATACAACCAACTCAGAAGTCTGTGCATGCATAGGCCTTGCACTCTCTCCTTCCCCAAGCATGATACAGTGACCACCCATCTCCCTAAAACCCAGGGCAAGAAATTTCTAGGCCATCAATTTATCACAATCAACAATTTGTTCATTTTTTTACTTCAAGAAAGAAGACTTCTGCTTTTGCTTCAAATGCCAAACAAGTAGGTATATTCAAGTAGTATGATAAATTGAGTTATGCTATAGTTGATTTAGGGCTTTCCTAGTAGCTCAGCTGGTAAAGAATCCACCTCCAATGCAGGAGACCCTTGTTCAATTCCTGGGTTGGGAAGATCCCCTGGAGAAGAGATAGGCTATCCACTCTAGGATTCTTGCCTGGAGAATCCCCATGGACAGAGGAACCTGGCAGGCTACAGTCCATGAGGTCGCAAAGAGCTGGACACGACTGAGTGACTAAGCACAACACAGTACAGCACAGTTGATTTAATGTCAAAATTTCTTTCTGGGTATTAAAATATCATGTTCTTTCACTTACATTTTCAGTCACTCTCTTTTTATATCTGCTTTGGCTTGTTTTAATTATTATAAGAAAATGTATTTTGTGAAAACAAAACAAGCACAGAGATATTACAGTGTAAGAATTAATAGTCCGATTTGACTTCCTGTCCACACACTTGAATCTCACTCCCCTCTCCCTGGGTAATCAGGGCTGAGTGGATAGTGAATTTCCCCAGGTCATTTTCAAAGCAATATGTAAGAAATTAATATATATACACATATACATTTATATATACCTATATGCATATATTAATTTAGTTTTTGAAGATTTCTTTCTAAATCACATAATTGTATACTGAATACCAGCAATTTCTTTTTTTCCACTTCCTAACACATACCTAATATCTTTGCATGTTGATATATACTAAACTATGTGACTACTCCACAGGGCAGAAGTGCTACAGTTCAACTCTTCATAGCCTATGCATGTGTAGATTGATCCCAATTTTTCTTTTCTATCAAATCCTTGTGTTTGCACCTTTGGGAAAATGGGAGTTATTTCTCTAGAGAAGACTTTTGTTACTTGTCTTTTCGTTGTTGTAACTTTTGTCATTTTAGTTTGCAATTTTTACATAGGAAAATATGGCAACATTCTTCTTTATGATTTCTGAATTTTGACCTGTTTTCAGGAAACTCTTTAAGACTCTAAATTATAAGTGAATAATCTATTTTTCAGCATAATTTTATAGTTATGTTATTTACACATAATTGCTTGATATGCTTCAAAACAATTTTGTGAGGATGTGAGGTAGGCAAAATTTTATTTTCAAATTGTCATCTATTTGTCCCATGGCTTCTTATTAAACAGTCCATTAATTCCCCACTAATTTCCCTACAGGGTTAACATCCGACCTTGCCTTTGTCACATGTTAAATTCCCTTAATTAGCTGCATCTGATCTCATGCTTTCCTTTTCTGTGCAACAAAGCTATCTATTCCTGAACAACTACTTACATAGGTTTAGTTACTATAGTTTAACTGGTATTTTTGACATGATTGAGGAAATACCACTTTTTGATCTTTTCCAGAATATTCCTGGCTATTATATTTTTATCTTCAATTGAATTTTAAACTAAACCTGTCAAGCCCTATAAATAGCTCTTTTAGGATTTTATACCGGATTGTTTTAAATTTATAGATTAATTTGGGAAGAACTAACATCTTTTACATGTTAAATGTTCTCTTCCAAAAACTTGCTTTCCCCCAGCATTTATTTAGGTTGGATTATATATCCCTCAGAAAGTGTTCTATTACCTTTTACAGTGGTCTTTCATGTCTTTTGTTAGGTTTAATTCTCACTATTAGGGGGGTTTATTTGTTATTGTGGTTGGGATTTTTTTCCATAATGTGTTCTAACTGGTCACTGACCTTTGTAGGAAAGCTATTACATACTATTTTGTATACAGTTCAGTTCGGTCGCTCAGTCGTGTCCAACTCTTTGTGACCCTATGAACCGCAGCACGCCAGGTCTCCCTGTCCATCACCAACTCCCGGAGTCCACCCAAACCCGTGTCCATTGTGTCGGTGATGCCATCCAACCATCTCATCCTCTGTTGTCCCCTTCTCCTCCTGCCTTCAATCTTTCCCAGCATCAGGGTCTTTTCAAATGAGTCAGTTCTTTGCATCAGGTGGCCAAAGTATTGGAGTTTCAGCTTCAACATCAGTCCTTCCAATGAACACTCAGGACTGATCTCCTTTAGGATGGACTGATTGGATCTCCTTTCTGTCCAAGGGACTCTCAAGAGTCTTCTCCGACATCACAGTTCAAAAACATCAATTCTTCCAAGCACCTTCTTAATTTTAATAGTTTTTTTGGATTATTTCTTTAAATTTTCTAGATAGATGATTACATTGTGTCCAAATGATAGTTTTATCCTTCCCTAATTGGTACATACATATGTGTGTGTGTGTGTCCTGTTTAAGTTCAGTTTTTATGAAATTTTGAATAGTTATGTTGAGAATAGATACTATATATTCCTCCTGATTGCATAATGGCCATTCACAGATAAATAAGACATAATATTCCAAAACTTCAAATTTCCTGTCACCTGTTTTATTCAGGGGACTTTTGCATTTCTAGAGCTGCAAAAATAACCACAAAATATACTACTGTGCATAAATTAGCGATACTTCAAATCTCTTCTGTCGCTGCCCATTGTAAGTTCTTCATAAAAGCCACCAAGACTAAAATATGGTGTCTTTAGTGAATTTTTATTGACTTAACCACTGAAATTATTGTACAAAGTAATTCTGAATAAACTTGGTATGTTTCATTCCATATTATCATATTTATACAACATTTATAGATACAAAGATGTACATAAAAGATACAGAGATTAAAATCATGACAGCAAAAAACTACTATGAAACCACATTCAAATTAAGAGCTTCTGTGTTTTGAGATTTATACAAATGAATTCATGAGGTATGTAGTCCTGGACGTTTTGCCATTCTCAGTGTTATGCGAGTAAAATTCATCTGTGTTGTTGCATATTACTGTAGTTCATTCATGTCTGCTGCTGCTTAATGTTCCACTGTGTGAATATTCAACAATTCATTTCACTTTAAAGACATTGTGTTATTTCAAGTTTTTTGCAATATTAATAATAATGCTATAGATACAGTTACCCATATATTTTGGTGCATATGTGCAAGAATTTCTCTAGGACATTGCTTAGAAATAAAATTTAGTTGTATATAGGATTAGGTATGTAGTGTATAGGATTATGTATAGTGTATAGGACTATGAATGTACAAATTTCCACAATACGTGGTATAGTTTTATTGGAGAGACACTTTTCAGAGAAAAGGAGATTCTCTTTTATTCCTAGTTTACTAACAGTCTTGCATGAACAGTTGTTAAACTGTATTAAATGCTTTTTCTACAGTGAAAGAGTTAAGCTATTGTCAAAATAATGCTGCATATCAAAACTCGGTGACTTAAAACAACAGTTATATTCATTCGTGTATTTGTGAGTGGGCTGTGGTCAACCTGAGCTAAATATGGCCTAGGTATACTTGACTTCAAGCTAGAGGTGGGGTCTGGTCTGCTCCTTAAACTACCAGACTAACTGGTGAAAATTCTCCTGTGGCGATGACAGAAAACATGAGTCAAATTCGATGTCAAAGTTATATTGACCTCATAGACAGAACACGTAATCATACGGTTAAGACTTAAGGTAATATTCACCCACAAAATAGCTGGGAACTAATAGTTTTCTTTGTTGGAATATTTTATCTACTGAATATCTTATCTTCTTCAGCCAGTTCTGATGAATTCTATTTTTTATGGAATTTATGCATTTCATAAATTTTCAAACATTTCATCCTCAAGTTGCTCACATTATTCACTTACTGTGTTTTTAATGTTTGCATTTGCTGCTAAATGTCCTTCTTTTCTTCCTTTATTTTCCTAATAGTCAGCATGCTGCTGCTGCTAAGTCGCTTCAGACGTGTCTGACTCTATGTAACCCCATAGATGGCAGCCCACCAGGCTCCCCAGTCCCTGGGATTCTCCAGGCTAGAATACTGGAGTGGGTTGCCATTGCCTTCTCTGATAGAGAGCATGGGCCAGAGAAAATTTGCCTTTGCTTATACTGAAAGCTAAAAGTTTTTGTGTTCTGGGACCAATCTCACCCCTTAAAGTTATGTGTACTACTGAAGAATCTTAGTAACAGCTTTTCAGCATTGTAATTTTCGAAGGTTTAGTCTCCCAATAGATAGTAGCACTAGTGTAATCACTTGTCCTCAGAGTAGTCTTGGCTGTCTGTGATTGCTTCTTGCTCATTCTTTATGTCCATTTGGTAGTGGTCAGGAATGCTCTCAAAAAAGTCCTTAACTTTTTACTTTGAGGCCAAAAATAAGTTAAAAGACTTATTTTATCCAGAGAGAACCTATTTTTCATTTGTTTGTTGGTTTTTTTAAGCTGGAGAATCTTTGTGGGAAAATGAATGTGTGAAATGAAAGTGTGAAAGTGTTACTCACTCAGTCATGTCCAATCCTTTTGCAACCTCATAGATGCTAGCCCACCAGCCTCCTCTGTCCATGGAATTCTCCAGGCAAGAATAGTGGAGTGGGTTGCCATTCCCTTCTCCAGGGGATCTTCCCAACCCAGGGATCAAACCCAGGTCTCCTGCATCGCACGCAAATGCTTTACCATCTGAGCCACCAGTGGAGAATCTTTAGAAAGTTATTCTGTCATACTGCCAAGAATAGAAGGTCCAAAATGATTTTTAGAAGTAAATATCACACTAATTCAAGGATAAAACAGATTTTTGTTTCAGGAAAAGCATACCAGGTTGCTACCATTGATAGGCTTAGCAAATGCTAGGTTCTGCCCATCAAGGATATTCATTCAGTAACCTGATTATTACAGTTCACTGTAATTAACCACCCTACTAATGGATCCACCAGCCATGATCAAGCCTTTAGGTGACTGCAGCCCAAGTCAAGATCTGAGGATAATCTTATGAGAAACCCCAAGCCAGAAATGCCCAGCTATGCCACTCCTGAATTCATGACACACAGAAACTATAAGATAATAATTGCTTGTTGTTGTCTTAAGCTGCTGAGTTTGAGAATAATTTGTTATAAAGCAATGATAACTGGTACACAATATCATTGTTAAAAAAACTAAGATCTGTTTTTTTTTCTGCCATAAAATGTATGTATATGATCTCTAAATTAAAATCACTCTGATGCTTTAGTTTTTTCATGTGTAATATAATCAAATTATAAGCTATGTATTTGGAATAATAAATAATAAAGACCAAGCCATGGGCATTCACTTAGACAATCAAACAAATGCACAGTAGCAATCTCATGCCTGACTCTCCCTGTGAGGAGAGGCGCTATATGAAATTGACAAATATGTTTCTCATCTTCTTTCTCTCTGGGGAACTGTGAGTATCCAAATGACAGAGTTCCTGCGTTTTATGTGTGCACATTTACATTTTCTCTTGGAAAACAGAGCAAAACAGAATTTGCAAATGATAATTTCAGATACACTGTGATTTCAAGTAGCACTATTAGCTGAGGTAATAATAATAAATAATATTCTTCAATAAAAGAAAGCATTCAGCGACTTTTCCAGCTTTAACTTTGAGGCTTAAAAGAAATAATGTTGGAAAAAATATAATAGCTTTCAATAGATTAAATAGGCCTGCCACAATTGGAATATAATAATCATTGTTAGTGCTTAAAATATGTGACAGTTTTTGAAAATGGAGCTCGCTTTCTTTGCTTGATCTACTTTTCATTATAGTGAGCAGATGACAATAAAAGCTATTTAATGGTACTGTGTTTGATTCTGGTCTACAGTACCAATGAAGAGAACTTCTTCTTATCTTTTAAAACATTTTATTTAAATAAAGTAATTATTGTCAGTGTAAAATGAAAAAAAGAAGACATTACTTCATATAATCTTTTTTTGGACAAAATGAGAAACTCTGGCCCATTAGTAATCATAATGCATGAAAACCTCACATGTACTTGGAGAAAAGGTTTTGAGCAGATAAACAGTGACATTCAGCTATTGAAAGCAGAAATTTACTGAAGCCAGATGACAGAAAATACAAGAAGAACCCATTTTCTCTATGAATCTCTTTGTTTTACATCAGCTTTAATATCTACAGTCAGCTTTCTTGTCTCCATTTATCTCTATCCATACTCTTTGTTTCATTGCATCGATTATTCATGTCTTAAATTATAGGAGGTCTTCTTTCTTCTTTTTTCTTTGGCTTAAAGAATGACTTCAAGGGCAAGTGTAAAAGCTATGTCTGAATGGGCTTCTTGGCAATGCATGGACTAATACATAAAAATGAAACTGTGGGTATTGTCCTGACACATGCTTTAGGATCTATCATTTTCTTAGCTAACATAATCCTCATCAATTCATTTGCTATATATTGTAATACTGGCACAATGGTAAAGGTCAATTAAAAAAGCAAATAGAAAAAAAAAAACTCATCAGATTTCTTTTTTTTTTTAAATCAAAGTACTATCTCTTAGCATGAAATAATCCTTTTTATTTAAACTGGAAATAAATTTGTCTTCTAAATTTGAAAACAGCTTCTAAGATAATCCAGTTAAACCTACTCTCTGGTGTTTGAATCCTTGCTATACCGTGTAAGCCAAATGTCTAACTATCCATGTTAGAGCGTCTACAGTGTCAGTCAGCTCTCAACAAACACAAGTAGCTCACTCAATCTTCAGTCAGCTAGAACTGGGAGAATGTTTCTACATCTTTCTTGAACAAAAAAAGTTAACTTGGTTTGCTTTCCCCTTAAAACAGGAATGGAAACTTCAGTAAGATTTTTGTTTTAGCCTCTTATTTTCGAGGTTGGTATTTAAGGAGGTAAGAGAACCATCAATCCACCGTTTCCCTGAAGACTGCAAAGCAACCAGTGGTATTATTCCATTCATTTTCACCCAAAAGTAATGGCTAAAAGGTCCTCACACTGTTAAGGAAGCGAATCATCCAGGCTTAAAATTTGTTGGTATGTTTCAAGGTGCTTTGGCTCAGAACTACAGAGAAAAGTAAGCAATTCTATATTACTTGAGAACAAGTTGTAATGGTAAACAAGGGTGCCTGAGCACAAAATGGCCTTGAAAACACTAGCTTCTTAATAATTTTACTTTTAGCCTAATTTATCTTTCATGACATTCTGGCTAACACCATGATCAAACCCCTCATCTGTAGTTTGTCTTCAAGGTATCTCTCACATCTAGTGATGACCTCTGCTCATTAGAGGCTTGAGTCATTGAAAGGATCTTAACAGCAGCAATAGTTTTACTCGGGTTTCTAAACGTTTGTCTGAGATGGATAAGGAGTGTTAAGAAGTTACACCAACAAGTATGTCTTTCTAACGAGACGACTGTGGTTTACAATGGCATGCAAAATTTTAAAAAATAAACCTTTTCTGTTGAATGCCAGTTTCACATACTACTAACAGGCTTCAGCTTTTAGATGAATGGACTTGTTGCTTTGGAAACCATCCAAAGTTCAAGTCACTGACCAGAAATGGCTGAGAAGAGTTCAAGTAATTGTAAAGTGTAAATGGGTTTTTCTGTTGTTTTCTGTAAGGATTTAGGATACAGTTAAGTGTGTTTAGGTAACAAGTGTTTAGTTGTGCAATATGTTTAATTAAACAACTTTCTGGGGCCTCCAAACATACTGTTCCCTGCATAGTCACAGAAAGTATCTTCATAATTGTGTACATTTTTCTAAAATGAACACCCCAAACATTTTACAAGCTTCAGTCCCAGTGGAACCTAGATTTACCCCTGCACCTAGTACAGTGCCTAGATATTCTCCAGGATTAACCTATTACACAACCATGTCCATCATTCTCAAAGAAACAGCAGTATTTTAACCCCATTCCCACTGTTCAATGTTTGGATTTTCTCTGCAGTGTCCACAAAATGTGGTTGTCTTTACTCTGCTTAAATACATCCAGTGAAAACTGCTCCCTCTTGACTGCTTTTGATTCTCCCATGCAAGGCTTTTCTCAATCTGAGGGCTCTGTCCCCTCGCTCACCTCACACCATGCCCCCTCCCTTTCAGAGTTCCTGCCCAGTTGGGGTCTTTCTCAGGATCCCAAAGAGTAATGTGTTCTCTTAGTTCATATTCCACCTTTTACCTGCCCTAAATAAACCCTACGCATTATTCAGACTCAGCCCCAAATTCATTTCCTGAAGGGATCCTTCTTAGTACTTCTTCTTCATATTCTTATAATTCTTATACTTTCAAATCATAAGGCAACCACGGTTTGTAACAATCCACTTTTACTATTAATGCATTAATGTCTGTCCTCTCAATAAGACTATAAGATTTTTAAGGGCAATGTTCAGGTCTGTTTTTAGTCATCATTTTGTAGAAGCATAAAACACAATGCCTGGCACATAGTAAGCAATGGGAAATATTGTTTCAGGCATGAATGATTGAATGAATTATTGTTAGCTCAGTGCTTTGAGATATGAGTCTTTGCTAATGGAAGACCATAGTTTCTTTTTTACCTATTTCACAACTGTCTTATGAAGATCAAATAAACCTCTGCAGAGGAAAACCTTTTATATACTATTGTCTTTATCACAGTTATAGAGGAGACATTGACAAAAGTGTGTGCTTTGGGGAAAGGAATTAATTTAACTAAGATAAAGAGTTCCGTTAGGGATCAAACCAAGACTTGTAGCATGCTCGCTCTTCTGGGTCTTTTCTCTCTGTTCCTTGCAGCATGAAGGCAAAGGAGCCTGACTGATGACTGCCTTTTCACTCTCATCCTGATGGCATACAGTGTTCCTTGGTAACATCAAAAGATGATTCTTTTAGCCCACTGACATATGAACTTAGAAAAATTTGAGTTCCCAAGTGAAGTAGACTTTGGTGTAACAGACATCTGTTTACATAACAATTTATGTGATTAGAGCTGGGTAAAAAGAACTTGTGAGCCGGTATGACAGAATTTCCTTTTAAGTTGTAGAACAATTATTTACATGAATGTTCCAACTGTTCAAAGAGATACTCATCAAAATATCCCTCATCAAAGTCCTATGAGTGAAGTAAATAAAACAGGAGCAATAGTCTTGATTCCAGAACATGTAAATCCTGCTCTGTTTGATTTTCTACTGCTTGTGTTTTGATGTTAAAGGCCCAGTAAGGTTGAGAAAACTGCAAAAGGAAATTGCTTAGAAGTTATGTCTCCAGTTACACAATCTAAACAGTGAAGGAGTCTAATGATCTATATGAACATCTGCTAACTGTGCAAAGACCTGTGGAACCACCAGCAGGGCCATAGAGGGAGCCCTGCTGTCCCATTTGGTTTACCACTAAATGGTTTGGTAGTGTTTAGCAGGTTAGTCAGTAGACAAAAGGGAAATAAGAAGAGTAAGGCTGTTTTCTTGGTAGTTCCTATGGGTGCTACTTCAAATTTCTTCTGTAAACATCTGGGTCCTGAGATTCACAGACCTTCCATTATACATATTACTGAAGCCCTCCCCTGGCTCCTACAGGCTCATATTCCTACCTTCCAAGGAGGAATGGAGTTTATACATTTCAATCTTGCATGGGAGAAAAATGACCTTAAACTATAATTGAGTCAAGTGTAGATGTGGAAATTTGTCTTCAAAAATTCCTTGCTTACATAGTTCGCCTTGACTTGCTCTCTCCTCTCTAGCAAATGTCCTCAACACTAATTAGACTGAGAAACACATAACTACCCATATCCACTTCTCCACCTCTTTCTCTTCAACAGAAGGGAAATAGAAGCAGAATCAAAGTAGGCTGGCATTGTTGGAAGAACTCATAATATAGAAATGTCACATGGTTCTACAAGATTTCTATGTGGCCAAGGTTGGCGAGCCAGCATTGATGATTGCGGCTGGTTGGGGTGTGGTTTGTGGGGGATGTCAAGTAGGCTAGATGTGTAAATTCAACTTATTGATAACTGTATAAGTAAGAGTGCTGGAGTAATTTAATCAGGTTCATCAAGCATAAAGAGGAGCCATATTTCATGTATAGCAGTATTCAATGGTGCATATGACATGTAATAATAGTAACAACTAACATTTCTGAACATTCATAATGTTTCAGGCACTGTGGTATTTATCACTTAATTTTTTAAAAAAATTTAGTCATTTTTTAATTGGTGGAAAATGGCTTTACAATTTTGTGTCACTTAAGTTTGATAAGCAGATGTTGAAGACTTTAGTGATACAAAGGTTCAGACTCCAGCTAATATTGAAGTGTAATGAAAATCACAAGAGTCTTAACATTCAAATGAATTGGAAACAAACCTGGTAGACAGAAAAAAAACTTTGAAATTTTCCTTTTATCCCAGTTATAGATCTGGCAATACTCCCAGGGGCACCAAAGAAGATTGGGTAATATCCAACTTGTGTGGCTCTGGATTTCAAGATAGAATATCTGTGAATGGCACACACATTTTTCTTTTTTTTTTAATCTCTTGTCCTTTTTGTTGCTCCAACTAATTATTTTATTTCTGAATCTTTCCTGTCTGTAGTATTTTGTGGCCATCTGGTGGAACTCAGTGCCATTACCTCCAGATATATTGTTATAAAAATTGAGGTAACTGGTAAACCCATCAGCCCCAAAGCACAAAGCTGAATTTCACTCCAGAAACACTGGAGGAGTAACTTTCCATTTGGTTGCAATTATTTAGAGAATGCCTAATATCATTACATCCTGGAAAAGAGTAGGGGAGAAAGGAGTGTTGAGAAGATCTGTTCTATTAGGTAGGGATGCATCTACACAGGGGCTTCCCAGGGGCATTAGTGGTAAAGAACCTGCTTGTCACTGCAGGAGACGTTAAGAGATGCAGGTTTGATCCCTGGGTCAGGAAGATCCCCTGGAGGAGGCCATGACAACCCACTCCAGTATTCTTGTCTAGAGAATCCCATGGACAGTGGAGCCTGGGGGGGCTACAGTCCATTGGGTCGCACAGAGTTGGACATGACTAAAGCAACTTAGCACACCTGCATGCATCTACACAATGCTTAGGAAAGCTTTCTTCTCTGTATGAGCCTGGACCAATCCTAATCTATCTCCTATCTTCTGGGAAATATAATAAGGTTAGTGGAATCTCCTAAGTATTTGTGTCTTGTTTATGTCTATGTAATGCAGAATTTCAAGAGCACGGTCTTAAAAAGGACAGGTATATGCAAAGGTAATAGTTATTTTTAATCTCTTTTTGCAAACATGGAAGCTCAAGCTGTGAGAATAATTGTTCAGGTTCCTAGAGCTGTTGTAGAGGGAATAGTCCAGAACTGAACCCTGAACAACTGAACTCTAAA
This sequence comes from Okapia johnstoni, assembly GCA_024291935.2. Taxonomy (NCBI): domain Eukaryota; kingdom Metazoa; phylum Chordata; class Mammalia; order Artiodactyla; family Giraffidae; genus Okapia; species Okapia johnstoni. Next base: position 19,676,952 of record CM044317.1, on the reverse strand, counting down.
ACTGTTGCCCTTGAACACCAGGAGAAACAAGGCGATTTTTTTCACCTGATAGAGCACTAATGGAGACATCCTTAAGCAAGACAACAAAGGCATGGATACAGGGAAAGAGAAGACTTTGAAATGGCATACAACACACAGCGAAACTTTTGGGAGTCCATGAAAAGAAAGGCAGCTGTGAATTGAGGTTAATCAAGGAAAACTCTTTGGCGAAGGAAAGTGTCAGGCTGGATTACAATGGCAATGAGAAAGGAATGGGAATTCCTCCGATGTCTGAGCATCATCTTCTTGTTGTCTAGGGTTGCCAGCCAAACAGCTCAGCCCAGCTCTTGCCTCCCAAAGCTGCCATCTGCCACACAACTCCAGCCAGGGCCAATATCAACCTGCATCTTTTCCAGAGTTCCCTAATTTTGCAAAGTCATCCGGAGGTGGGCCGCAGAAAAGTGTCCTCTAAATGACTTCACAGCCCCAGGTAAGTGACTTTGTTGAAGAAGAGATGACAGCCGAAGAAGTGGTTTACAGGGAGGAGGTATGCACTCTGTCACCTGCACTCTCGTCTACATCCCCAAGGAGCACATGTCACAGGCCCACGCCTCCCCATCTGGAAGAAGAAGGAGAAAGGTGGCAACCTTATTAAAACCTGGTGCAGTGCCAGCCTTGCTCAAGCTGTCTTTATTATTCAGTCTTAGGAAAGCACCTTGAAAATAAATAGTGACTATCTCCTATCATGTATGTAGCACTTAGCAAATTGGAAGCGCTTCAGAAAAGTCAATGAACCCTACATAAGCCACCACTATTAATATATATGTTTGATAAAAATTGCATGTGCAAATCAATAAGAAAATTACCATCTTGGGATCTTCAGGCTTTCATTGAATAATCATTTTATTGAATGGAACAATGATTTTAATGCAGATTCATGGTACTAATCATTACAAATATGCACTCAAATAATTTTGAATGCATAATTAGTTTGTAAAGCACTGATTCTAAATGAAAGGACAACTAATTTTAGCTTATCTTTGCCACATCCCATTTAAATGTTTTCTAGTAATGCTCCCCATAACCATGATACCACATGATTTATAAATAAAAACACTAATCTGCAGACTATCATCTGTCCTTTCTATTAAAATTACTGAAGAAATCCTAGTATTAAAATTAAACAAAGAATGAGTAGAGGAAAACTTTACTATGGGAGAATCTTCTTTTCTGACCCATTTATTATTTGTTCTTAAAACTTTTATTTTAAAATAATTTCAGATTTATAAAGAAGTTGCAAGAATAGTACAAAAACTCCTGTATATCCTGCACCCAAATTCCCCAACTGTTAACACTTTATTATATGTGCTTCACCTCTCTTTCTCTCTCTCTCTCTATATATATGTATATGTATATATAGGTACATATACACACACATGCATATACACATATATATATATGAATATATATATGTATATATAAACAAATTAGTATTTTTGAACCATGTAGGAGTAAGCTGGGAGAAGGCAATGGCAACCCACTCCAGTACTCTTGCCTGGAAAATCCCATGGACGGAGGAGCCTGGTAGGCTGCAGTCCAAGGGGTAGCGAAGAGTCGGACACGACTGCGCGACTTGACTTTCACTTTTCACTTTCATGCATTGGAGAAGAAAATGGCAACCCACTCCAGTGTTCTTGCCTGGAGAATCCCAGGAATGATAGAGCCTGGTGGGCTGCCGTCTGTGGGGTCGCACAGAGTCAGACACGACTGAAGTGACTTAGCAGCAGCAGGAGTAAGTTGAAATCATGATGTTCCTTTACCCTTTAACTACTCCAGTTGAAAAAATCAGGATGTTAACAGAATATTCTTCAACACTATTATCAAATATTCAGACCTTATTCATATCTCACCAGCTGTCCCAATTACCTCCTGTAAAGCATATAAAATTAATCCCCAAGCTCCTTAAAAAAAATAAAGTCCTAGTTGCATATATTATCTCTATCCATCTAAAATTAATATATGGATTAATATAAAATGGAATTCAACCAGGTATCATGGTAGGACCATATATGTGACTGAAAGATTAAGTAATGTGATCATTTCATTAATAAAAATCACAAAATATCATCATGATTGAGTCCCTTCCTCCATTGATATGTGTAGTTGTAATAAATGAATAAATAAAAAATTTGATGGTGCCGTTTTATTTTTGAAGATTTAATATTATCATTTACCTCTAAAGATAAAATTCTTTTCAAAACCTAGTATGAATTCTTAGTTGGTTGAAGGTCAGCAAGGAGTTAACATGAACAGTGGGCCGTTAGAAAGGGCATCACAAGAGGAGTATGCTGGCTTTGATCCCTGCTGTGAAATGAGCTTCTACCAGCAGTATCATCACTCACAACACACAGTCTGCTGTTGAGAAGAGTGGCAGAGAAGAGACAGTCCCATGTTAAAGGACACTGCCCTAGAACAGTGAAGATCCTTTCAGCTCAGGCAACATGAATTGAATTGTATTGCAGGAGAGTATGGTATGTAATGTCAATTTTTTCTCTTTATTGAACCCCTTGTGGTATAAAGAAGGGAATGTAATCACTGACTTTGGCGTGTCAATTATCAGGTCACTTCTGGAAATAATTTACAAAATTTATTCAGTAGCCTTAACCTTTGATCCTTAGAAGCCACTCGGCAATTCTCCCTCCTCCCAAAATAGTCTTAACTATAACAAAGCCGAAGACACAAAAGTGTTCACATTAATAACATCATGACTAAGAAGACTTGAAAACCAGGGTTTTACCCGGTTATACAAACTTCCCCAGGTAGGGAGCAGGACTTGCGAGCTCGGCCCAAGCTCTAGCTGGAGTTCACGGTCTGATTAGCACTGATTAGATGAAGGTGGCCTCACCTACTGACCCATTTCTATTCTTGTTTCACACTGGCCCATTCACCAGTTTCTGATTTTGTGAAATACGGTGAGAGCAAGCAGATCACAAACAAACAAGTAAGGCCCAAAATGCTTGCTACACACACTGCAAAGATTGTCTGGGCTGTCTTTCAGTAGCTACTGAATGCTTGATGGGTGAAGCTGGGGAGCTTGTTTAAAGATACAGAAACTTGATGGATAGTGTGGGAGCCCTTAGAAAGGAAGTCAGATTCCCTTGAGAAGGAACCTAAGATACTGCCACATGTTTATATAGTAGCTCCTCCTCCTAGCCTAACCTTCACAACTTGCATTTATTTACCACAGTGATTATGCATAAGGAGAAGGGAACAAGCTAGTTCTTCTTGAGAATTATCCAGCACTGACCCTGAGCTAACATTCACCTAACGATCCAGACACCTAAGAATCCAATTCTACTAGGAGCTAGTCAGGGTAAAGCTCTCTGGCAGCCAATGATAACTGCTCTTCCCTAACAGGACAACCAATCAAAATTACCACAGTCCTGGGAGAATTGCAGGGACCACCACGGCCTTTCATGACTTACAAGACGCAAGGGTGAAGACTCCTACCACAGCCTCAAGAACAGTCTCAGCAAATGAATGTTCATATGAGATGGAGAGTCAGGTGGCAATTGCAACTGTAGCTACGGTTCCCTAAACAGTCCTGGGGAAGGTGAAAGAATTTCTAGGAGAGGAATTGAACCTATGGCCAAATGTAATATTTCAGAGACCTAAGTAGAAGTTGTCCCTGTCTCTCTGAGAACGTGGCAAACAAGATAAGCAAAAACACTGGTCAATACATAGTGATGAAATTATGGAGGGGGCGTGGGAATTCCCTGGCAGTCCAGTGGTTAGGACTCCATGTTTTCACTGCCAAGGGCCTGGGTTTGATCCTTGGTCAGTGAATTTAACTTCTATGCAGAGTACATCATGTGAAAAGCCAGGCTGGAGGAAGCACAAGCCGGAATCAAGATTGCCAGGAGAAATATCAACAACCTCAGATATGTAGATGACACCACTCTAATGGGAGAAAGCAAAGAGGAACTAAAGAGCCTCTTGATGAGAGCGAAAGAGGAGAATGAAGAAACTAGCTTAAAACTCAACATTTAAAAAAACGAAGATCATGGCAACCACTTCATGGCAAACAGATGGGGAAAAAATTCAAACAGTCACACACTTTATTTTCTTGGGCTCCAAAATCACTGTGGATGATCACTGCAGCTGTGAAATTAAAAGATGCTTGCTCCTAGGAAGAAAAACTAAAACAAACCTAGATAGTGTATTAAAAAGCAGAGGCATCACTTTGCTGACAAACATCCATAAAGTCAAAGCTATGGTTTTTTCCAGTAATCTTGTATGGATGTGAGAGTTGGACCATAAAGAAGGCTGAGTGCCAAAGAATTGATGGTTTTGAATTGTGGTGCTAGAGAAGACTCTTGAGAGTCCCTTGGACAGTAAGGGGATCAAACCAGTCAATCCTAAAGGAAATCAGTCCTGAATATTCATTGGAAGGACTGGTGCTGAAGCTGAAGCTCCAATATTTTGGCCACCTGATGTGAAGGGCCGACTCTTCAGGAAAAGACCCTGATGCTGGGAAAGATTGAAGGCAAAATGAGAAGGGAGCAACAGAGGATGAGATGGTTGGATGGCCTCACCAACTCAATGGACATGAGTTTTAGCAAACTCCAGGAGATAGTTAAGGACAGAGAAACCTGGCATGCTGCAGTCCATGAGGTTGCAAAGTCACAGACACAACCTAGCGACTGAACAACAATGGTGAATTAAGATCCCACAAGCTGAAAAACACAGCCAAAAAAAAAGTTAGGGAAGGGTGTGTGCTGGCCAGGAAAGCAGAGTGATCCCTAAAATTATGGTAAGGACAAGAGAACAGAAAGCATCAAGGAGACGAATAGAACCCCTATGGGACTCTCTTGGGGAACAGTGTGGCCAAAGAAAATAGATCCTTGAATCTAAGGACCTGAACTTCAATGGCCTTAGTCTACCAGACAAGGGCATAAAAGGGTTGCCTGAGCCAAGTGGCAATGAAGATCTAGCTAAAGGAACCCCGAGCTTGGGGGATCCCCAAAGAGTATCTCATATGACTACAAACAAGAGTTGCTTATGTATGACATTCTCAAAGACTTCAGTATTTTTATCTAACCCATTATCACAGAAAAAAGAGCTTCAAAAGGCATAATGTAAGAACTATTTACATAGCTATAGACATAAATTATCCCTGTCATTGTAAAAAAAACTACCTAATTTATGATTAATAGGCAGTATCTTTAACATGCTCAGTTCAGCGGCGTCTGTGGAAGGGCTGCTGCTGCTGCTAAGTCACTTCAGTCGTGTCCAACTCTGTGTGACCCCAGAGACAGCAGCCCACCAGGCTCCCCCGTCCCTGGGATTCTCCAGGCAAGAACGCTGGAGTGGGTTGCCATTTCCTTCTCCAACGTGGAAGGGAGACAATGAAATACTAAGTAGGCAGTGTATTATCCCTGGGAGGCAGACAGGCACTTAAAGATTCGCTTGAAAAAATTCAGATTCTATTTGGACAGAAATATGGGTCTTCTAGGATGATGGTGGATTATTATTAACTTAATTAGGTCATGAAACAATAGTATTATGTGCTACACCACCATGACTAGTCTCACATGCTAGCAAAGTAATGCTCAAAATTCTCCAAATGAGGCTACAACAGTACATGAACCAAGAACTTCCAGATGTTCAAGCTGCATTAAGAAAAGGCAGAGGAATCAGAGATCAAATTGCCAACATCTGTTGGATCATAGAAAAAGCAAGAGAATTCTAGGAAAACATCCACTTCTGCTTCATGGACTATGCTAAAGCTTTTGACTGTGTGGATCACAACAAACTGTGGAAAATTCTTCAAGAGATGGGAATACCAGAGCACCTTATCTGCCACCTGAGAAATCTGTATGCAGGTCAAGAAGCATCAGTTAGAACCTGACACGGAAAAACGGACTGGTTCCAAATTGGGAAAGGAGTACATCAAGGCTGTATATTTTTACCTTGCTTATTTAACTTTTATGCAGAGTACACCATGTGAAATGCCGGGCTAGATGAAGCACAAGCTGGAATTAAGATTGCCGGGAGAAATATCAACAACCTGAGATATGCAGATGACACTACCCTCATGGCAGAAAGCGAAGAGGAATGCAAGAGTCTCTTGATGAAAGTGGAAGAGGAGAGTGAAAAAGCTGGCATAAAACTCAACATTGAAAAAAATAAGATCATGGCATCCAGTTCCATCACTTCATGGCAAATAGATGGGGAAATAATGGAAACAGTGAGAGACTTTATTTTCCAGGGCTCCAAAATCACTGCAAATGGTGACTGCAGCCATGAAATTAAAAGATGCTTGATTCTTGGAAGGAAAGTTATAACAAACTTAGCATATTAAAAAGCAGAGACATTACTTTATCGGCAAAGGTCCATCTAGTCAAAGCTATTGCTTTTCCAGTTGTCATGTATGGATGTGAGAGTTGAACTATAAAGAAAGCTGAGTGCCAAAGAATTGATGCTTTTGAACTGTGCTGTTGGAGAAGACTCTTGAGAGTCCCTTGGACAACAAGGAGATCAAACCAGTCCATCCTAAAGGAAATCACTCCTGAATATTCTTTGGAAGGACTGAGCTGAAGCTGAAGCTCCAATACTTTGGCCACTTGATGCAAAGAACTGATTCATTGGAAAAGACCCTGATGCTGGGAAAGACTGAGGGCAGGAGGAAAAGGGGACGACAGAGGATGAGATATTTGGATGGCATCACCAACTCAATGGACATGAGTTTGAGCAAGCTCCAGGAGTTGGTGATGGACAGGGAAGCCTGGTGCGCTGCAGTCCATGGAGTCAAAAATGAGCCCAACACCACTGAGTGACTGAACTGAACTGACTTCTCCATCTGGATCTACAGAACACAAACATAAAGCTCGATGGAATACTAGATTAAGAGAAAAAGGGCTTTTTAGCCTCCGAATAGGAGATCCCTAAAGTGAAGTTGCTCAGTTGTGTTCGACTCTTCACGACCCTGTGGGACTGTAGCCTACCAGGCTCCTCCGTCCATGGGATTTTCCAGGCAACGGTACGGGAGTGGGTTGCCATTTCCTTCTCCAGGGGATCTTTCCGACCCAGGGATCGAACCCAGGTCTCCCTCATTGTAGGTAGAGGCTTTACCATCTGAGCCACTAAGGAAGTCCTAGGAGATCCCTAAGGCCATGATAATTGATAAACTGCTTAACGGATTTGACTCTAACCATTGTTTCTCCAAGGACTCGAAGGACTTTGTAAAGAGTCCTAAAACCTTGTCTTCCTCTAAAGAATGGCCTAAGCACGAGGGTGAATGTAGTTACTTTTTTTACATATAATGAACCATTTATCACTTTTCCAATATCCCAGTTACATACATTACAAGTTTCAGGTTAGGATAAAGGTCAGTGTTCAGCGTCCTCAGCGAAAGAACTTGAGGAGATTCCAGAGAAATAGAGAAATGTACTTTGTGATTGGGGTGGTTTATTTAGGACACCTTAGTTTTTAGTCCTCATTCCAAAATGGACTCATCTGGTCATGTAATTGGTGAAGGGAATGGCAACCCACTCCAGTATTCTTGCCTGGAGAATTCCATGAACAGAGGAGCCTGGTGGGCTACAGTCTATGGGGTCACAGAGTCGGACACACTGAGTGACTAACAATTTCAATTTTGTCATGTAATACCGTCCCACCATTCAAGCTGCTTGGACTTCACTTGTGGCTCAGCTGGTAAAGAATCCGCCTGCAATGCAGTGGACCTGAGTTTGATCCCTGGGTTGGGAAGATCCCCTAGAGAAGGGAAAGGCTACTCACTCCAGTATTCTGGCCTGGAGAATTCCATGGACTGTATAGTCCGTGCGGTCACAAAGTCAGACACGACTGAGCAAGTTTCACTTTCACTTCATTCAAGCTGCTCAGCCAGCTTTGAGAAAGGATTATTCTGTTTCAGCATAAGTGGCAAGATGGACTCTCTGATGGAACAGATGTGCACTCAGTAATTACTTTCAGCTCTTGCTTTTTGCCCTTTACTGTCTGTTTGAAATTTAACCTTAATGGAATCTGAATGGCATTTACCCAGGGATCAGTTCCAGATTATGCAAAACTCACAAAAATAAAGGTTATGGCATAGTAAGTCTACTAATCACTTTTTTGTGATTGGAATTGGTTATCGCTGAGTAGACGAGACTAAGAACGTCAAATATTTATCCTGAAGCAAGAGAAATTAATCATTCCTTTACTCACTTTGCCCCCTGCCATCAACCACCACATGATGAGCCCATGCCGTGACCCCAGAGTGACAGTCCATAACTCCAACATAGCATCTCATAGAGAAGGGTCCATTCTGTTGAAACATAAGTGACATAACTCTGAGATACCAGTGTAAAGTGAAAATATCTCCTGTCATATCAATTAACAAGAATATCACAGCCATCAGCAGTTTCTGGCCTCCAAATGTGAATAAGGGTTCCCAAAACTGTGATCCAGCAGATGCCACCACTCCCCACAGTGATTGCGGAAGAGCTGGGGGAATGCAAGAAGAGCCATCTGTCACTCCTTAAGGTGAGCAAGAAAACAGGATTGGCCCCAGATAGCTGAGGTGCATATGAAAGGAATGAATTCAGTGAGCCCAGAGGCTTGCATCTTCCCATACATAGAATGCTAACTTCCTTAATTTGATATCTGATCTTTGATGTTCAGACTGCCTGCTCCCTTTGCTGCAAACTTGTATATAACCTGATTCCCCTTCCAGTTCCTTGGATCATTTTTCTCAGAGCTACTGAGATACTGTCTCCAGGACTCAGAGTCCTAAACGTTCTCACCAAATAAAATAACTCTCTTTCAGGTGGTGACTATATTTTTTTAGTCAACACCAACCAGTCATCCAGATTTAGAGGCTAAACTGGCCACTAGAAAGGCAGGGCTGGAGAGTGGGAGAAAATTTCGAGTTCCCAAATATGGCAAAAATGGAATCGAAAGTGCTTTAAATCTCCCACACTCTGCTTCCAGAGCTCAGGTTACAATGAGGTGCTTTTTTTCCTTTTAATAATAGTGTAGCTAGATTTGCTAATTTGGGTACTTTGCAAATGTCATAGGATGAAGAAAATTTCATTATTTAAATAGTTGTCTCCTGAATTCCTCTTAGAAGAGCTGTCTTCTCTAAGGAGGAATATCTTGATAAATGACTGGGGGAAAGCCTCTGTTAGAGCTCTATTTTTAAATGTCTTCTAGACTTTAGAGGAGAGGGAAAACTTCCCTGTATAACCTACCATGGAGATTTGACTCCTGAAAGTAAATAGTAGAGAGAGGAGAATGAGAGGGAGTGAGGAGAAGCCACATAGAGACTCAGGACTCAGAAAAAAATGCAATATGGTAGAGAAGTAGTACAAGAGTGCCCCCAACTTTTCTCTCCAGGATTGTTGAAATTGCTGATATAATCTCCCTTCCAACTTCTCTCTTTTCCCTATAAATTTCCTGTTAAAATCATTGAATGATTTTTACTCATGTCTTTTTAGTTGTACTTTAATTTTTTTCTTTAAAAAAAAGCTTTTTATTTTGTATTGGAGTATAGCCAATTAACAATGTTGTGCTAGTATCAAGTGGACAGCAAGGGGATTCAGCCATAAATATATATGTATCCATTCTCCCCCAAACTCCCCTCCCGGTCTGCCACATAACATTGAGCAGAAGTACCCTGAGCTATACAGTTGGTCCTTGCTGGTTATCCATTTTAAATATGGTTATGTGTACACATCCATCCCTAAGAAAAGTTTTCTTGAAGAAGCTACAGAAAGAAGAGAGGTCTTCACTAGAGCTTGTACAATGTCAGGCAGAGGCAGCTAAGGACCACTCAGCAGGGAGCCAATTGGCCCCAAAATGTAAGATCCTGCAGGATCAAAGAGCTTTGGAGAAAACCTTCAGACTTTTGCAAACTGTTAAACTTGGCAAAGGTTTAAGCCAGTTTGCCCTTGCCCTTGAGGGTGAAGGAGGAAAGAGACAGAACAGGCTCCATCTTTAAAGCAGGACTCCATCTTGGGCCGGACTGTGGACTTTGAGCTATATGCCCAGTATCTATGGAAATGACATATCAACTGGAAAACCAGACCCCACTGGATGGAAGAGCCCCAGGGCTTACACCTAGACTCTGTTGCCTAAAAGAATACCCTAATTATCTGTGTAACCGAATAGAATCATAAATTCTATTATGCTTATTGGGGTATGACCACAGGCCTATTGATAATTGTCCAGTGTTAACTACCTAGGCCTAAGGCATATGAATCACGGGTTAACTTTGATTGTATCTTTCTTTTCCTTTGTTCAGACTAGTTTCAGAGAATTTGGGGAGGTGGGTTTGGGCACGTACACTTCAGGTATATAAGGTTTTCACAAAAACTGGTCAGGGTTCTTGGCTAAGAGGAGACTCTGCCTTGGGCCCACCGGTGTAATAAACTGCACTCCACTATCTGCATTGTCCTTCTGAGTGAGTTTGTTTCCCAGAACACGTGGCTACAACACGGGGAGGTGGGCTTCCCTGGTAGCTCAGATGGTAAAGAATCTGCCTACAATGCAGGAGACCTGGGTTTGATCCCTGGGTTGGGAAGATCCTCTGGAGAAGGGAATGGCTACCGACTTCAGTATTCTTGCCTGGAGAATTTTACAGACAGAGCAGCCTGGTGGGCTATAGTCCATGGGGTCGTAAAGAGTCAGACATGACTAATGTGACTTGGCACACACACACAGGATTTTGAGCTTAGAAGGTTTGCTACCAAGCCTCTGTTTTGAAAGGATCACTCTGAGTAGTATATTCAGCATGGATGTGAAGAGGCAGGGATGAAGGCAGGATGACCAATCAAGAGGCTATTGCAGTTATCCACACAAGAGATGTCACATGGTTTGGACAAGGATGGAAATCGTGAGGTGTGAGAAGTTGTTGGTTCCCTACTATGTTTGGAAGTTATATACAATAATACTTCCTATAAACTAGACATACGATATGAGAATTAAAAGAGTTAAGGACACTCAAATTTTTTGACTTTACCATCTGGAAGAACAGAGGTGTCATCAACTGAGATGAGGAAGTCTGTGGGTAGATAATGTTGAGGAGGGAGGAAGTGTCAGGATGTCAGTTTTGGACTTATAAAGTGTGAAATATCTGTTACGCATCTAAGTGGACATATCAAGCAAGTAGTTGAATGTACAAGTCTGCATTCAGAATGGTCCAGACAGAAGATATAAATTTGGGAGACACTAGGATATTACTGGGGCTTCCCTGGGCTCAGACATAAAGAATCTGCCTGCATTGCAAGAGACCCGGGTTCAATCCCTGGGTCAAGAAAATCCCCTGGAGAAGGGAATGGCAACCCACTCCAGTACTCTTGTCTGGGAAATCCTATAGTTCTTAACATAATATCTGAGTACAGAATAAGTAAATATTGTGGACTTTCTGAATGAATGATTGGCATTTAGTTAAATCCTATCATTATGGTGATTGAAGTCTACATTCACATCCTGGGAGCTCAGTTATATGAAAATTCCTAAAAATAGCAATTCTTTGGTACTCCCCAAATTATATAGAAAACTGTTGACACAGATAAGGTACAATAGATGGGTTTACTTCAGCTACAACAAATATTTGGCTCTTGACTCAGTGACTGCCTTTCTGGCAACTGTACAAAATTGCTTTTCTACATTAAATTTACATGAACCAAAGGAGCACATTTGATGACTGAGATAAAATACCAAAGCTCCTAAAATGAAATCTTCTATTTTTTTCACAAGCAAATTGCCTGTTACCTTAATTATGTGATAAATTTGGCAAAGGACACCAGAGAAGGAAAAACTCCAAACAAAAGGAAATAAATATCGCTTTGATATTAAGCAAAAAAAGAATTAAATTCTCTGACTTTGTGCCATTGCCTAATTGCAGCAAATCACCTTCACTTACTCAGCCAAAGGTTCTCAGCTTCCAGCTGCCCCTCCCGGCCACCTAGTCACAAGCAGAGCTGTGACAGCTGCCGCCACAAGCCCAGCTGCCCTCAAGCAACAGCTCCCCTGTTTCTGCCTTTCTCCTGATCAAGACTTGCTGCGGGATTCCAATGCAGGGACCAGTTGTGTGTGTGTGTCCAGTCACGTCCGGCTCTGCAACCCCATGGACTGCAGCCTGCCAGGCTTCTCTGTCCAGTGGAGATATGAATAATCTAAGATATTCCCTCTAGATCAACAAGTGCAATATATTATCAAAAACAAGAGAATGAGAGAGTATCGAATGGCAGGCTGTTAAGGTTTATTACTGGACCTTTTTTTGACTTCATTCACCATCATGGAATTTCTGGTTAGCATGTGCCTGACGCAGAAGACATAATAAAACACACAGAAGCAGGGCAGCGACGAAAAGCGTGCGGTTTAGAGCCAGGCAGCTCAGCCCCGACTCACCACCCCCATTACTGTCTGTCAGTGACTCAGCCTGTCTGAGCCTGGATTTCTTCATCTCTAAAATTGAGAAGATTATGTCTCCCAGAAAGGGCTATTGTGAAGAGTTACTGAGATCACACACAGAAGGCGCCTCGTAAAGAACTTGACAGTCGACAATAAAGGAGACCTGTTCTTCCAAGGAATATACAATCTGCTGGGGAGACATAAATTTACATAATTTACCATAGTAAAATGTTACAAATATTATTAAGCACACTCTATGGGAGTAGAGACAGAAAATTTTTTGTGTGTGTTTTAACCTTTTATTATTATTTTTTAATACCAAAAGCATCTTGTATTAGAGTATAGCCAGTTAACAATGTTGTGGTAGTTTCAGGTGAACAGCAAAGGGACTCAGCCATACATATACTTGTAACCATTCTCCCCCAAACTTCTCTCCCATCCAGGCTGCCACATAACATTGAGCAGAGTTCCCTGTGCTATGCAGTAGGTCCTCGTTGGTTATCCATTTCAAATATAGCAGTGGGCACATGACCTTCCCAAACTCTGTAACTATCCTTTCCCTCCACAGCCATAAATTCATTTCCTAGGTCCCAGTCTCTTTCTGTTTTGTAAGTAAGTTTATTTGTATCATTTCAAGACAAGAGAATAATTAACCTTGCTGGATGTGGGGGTAGGAGGAAGATACAACCAAGCCTCTGGATTTTGCCCTCTGACACTAGCCCAGTTGACCTCACAACCATCAGCAGACAAACAGGGTCTGGTAGCTTTATCATAAAGGTAAATAAATAAATCTTCCTTTAACTTCACATCCTCCTCCAGCTAACTGTTCATTTCTCTCTGCCCTTTACAGCAAGACTTTTGGAAATGTTTACTGCCTCCACCTCCCTTTTTCTCTTCAACCTGCTCCCATCTGGCTGATGTCCTTTCCATGGAAATGACATGTTGCTTCCACTCTGGCCATCTTGTCAGGCATTGTAGCATCTCCTCCTCCGTTACCATGGCCCAGGGCAGGCCCACTTCTTTCCTACCTGCATTTTTTCCTTTACATGATCTCAGCTAGTCCCTTGACTTTAAACACAATGTATTCCCTGATGACTCCCAGATCTACATCCTCAACCCAATCTCTTTCTCAGTTCAGTTCAGTTCAGTTCAGTTGCTCAAGCGTGTCTGACTCTTTGCAGCCCCATAAACTGCAGCACGCCAGGCCTCCCTGTCCATCACCAACTCCCAGAGTTCACCCAAACTCATGCCCATTGAGTCGGTGATGCCATCCAACCATCTCATCCTCTGTCGTCCCCTTCTCCTGCCCTCAATCTTTCCCAGCATCACGGTCTTTTCCAATGAGTCAGTTCTTCACATCAGGTGGCCAAAGTATTGGAGTTTCAGCTTCAACATCAGTCCTACCAATGAACACCCAGGACCGATCTCCTTTAGGATGGACTGGTTGGATCTTCTTGCAGTCCAAGGGACTCTCAAGAGTCTTCTCCAACACCACAGTTCAAAACCATCAATTCTTCGGCGCTCAGCTTTCTTCACTGTCCAACTCTCACATCCATACGTGACTACTGGAAAAATCATAGCCTTGACTAGTCGGACCTTTGTTGGCAAAGTAATGTCTCTGCTTTTTAATAAGCTGTCTAGGTTGGTCATAACTTTCCTTCCAAGGAGCAAGAGTCTTTGAATTACATGGCTGCAATCACCATCTGCAGTGATTTTGGAGCCCCCAAAAATAAAGTCAGCCACTGTTTCCACTGTTTCACTAAAAATCTTTTCCATCCAATTTCTGATTCAGCATGATCACACTGATGGACTTTCCGAACTTAACAGGTCTGTGCATGCATGCTAAGTCATTTTCAGTCATGTCTGACTCTTTGCAACCCCACAGACTGTAGCCTTCCAGGCTCTTCTGTCCATGGAATTTTCCAGGCAAGAATACTGGAGTGGGTAGCCATGCCTTTTCCAGGGGATCTTCCTGACTCAGGAATATAACCTGAGTCTCTTACATCTCCTGCATTGGCATGTGGGTTCTTTACCACTAGCTGCACCTGGGAAGCCCTGAACAGGTCTAACACAACTATTGATTCCACCACACCACCCTCACACAACAAAAGAAAACAAACAAAAAATGCCTGTTCCTTTCTTATGCTTTCCTGTCCTGTAAATGTCAATACCAAGGTCGGTCACCTTTGATTGCCTTTGTTTCTTCACCTCCTGTTTCTGATCCATCATCAGGTTGCTGTCTCTGCCTCCTTGTTCATCTCCCTTTGTGTCCAATGCATCCACCATCGTTCAAGCCACAGCCACCTCACCCAGCCCTCTGCAATAGCTCCTAACCCATCTTGTAGCTTCCAACTCTGCCTCACTCCTCTCTCCACAAAGTCTCCACAACGCAGCTCACGTGATTTTCATAAAATACACTCTCCCTTTTCACAGCCTACAATGCCTTCTCGTTTCACTTGGGAAGAAACCTCAGTGCTTTCCCCTGACCTGGGAAGCCCCACACTGTGTGGCCCCATCTGCCTCTCTGCTCCTTCTCCTGTGTTTCTCCAGGTAACTCACTATACACCTTGGCACAAAGGACTTCTTTCCATTTCTCAAATGTCCCAGTTTATTTCTTTATAGAGGAAAAATAAAATTTGTTTTTGCTCTATGCCACACTCTCCCCGGAGAAGGCAATGGCACCCCACTCCAGTACTCTTGCCTGGAAAATCCCATGGACGGAGGAGCCTGGTAGGCTGCAGTCCATGGGGTCGCTAAAGAGTTGGACATGACTGAAAGACTTCACTTTCACTTTTTACTTTCATGCATTGGAGAAGGAAATGGCAACCCATTCCAGTGTTCTTGCCTGGAGAATCCCAGGGACGGCGGAGCCTGGTGGGCTGCCGTCTATGGGGTCGCACAGAGTCGGACATGACTGAAGCGACTTAGCAGCAGCAGCAGCAGGTGCAATAAAGGCAACTGCCCACTGTCCATTGTAGAGGAGCTCTGTACCCACCCCCATCGATGTTCTGTCTTCTTCACAACACAAATTCCTTTTCAAATTTGTGTTATTCGAATGCTTGTTGATTGTTTCTATCTCTCTAAAATATAAGATTGAGGAGAGAATGGATTTTTTAAATTAATTTTTATTGAAGAGAATGGATCTTGAGATGTTTTGTTTATTGCTATATATCCAGTGCCTGGATCCATGCGTGGGACTTGACAAACATTTACACAATATACTTGATTAAATTAATACAGCTTTGGAAATGTTTGGTAAGAAGAGTTATTGGATTTATTAATTAACTTCAAGGGTCTGGGGAGAGATGAATAGGTAGAGCACAGAGGACTTTCAGGCCAGTGAAACTATTCTGTATGATACCATAATGGTGGACACATGTCATTATACATCTCTCTAAGCCCACAGAATGTACGACATCAAGAGTGAACCTGGGACTTCCCTGGCAGCTGAGTGGTAAAGAATCCACCTGCCAATGCAGGAGACATGGGTTCAATCCCTGATCCAGGAGGATCCCACATGCCGTGGACAACTATGCCCGAGTGCCATAACCACTGAAGCCCTAGTGGTCTAGGGCTGTGCTCCACAACAAGAGAAGCCACTGCAATGAGAAGTCTGCACACCGCAACAAAAGAGTAGCCCCCGCTCACTGCAACTAAATAAAAGCCCACAGAGCAATGAAGACCCAGCACAGCCATAAATTAATTAATTAAATTAAAAAAAAATTTTTTCCGATAAAAAGAGTGAATCTGAATCTAGAAAAATGGTAAAGATGATCTTACTTGCAAAGCATAAACAATGAAACAGATGTAGAGAACAAACGTATGGATACCAAGGGGGAAGGGGAGTGGGATGAACTGGGAAGCCGGAATTGATGTACATGTGTGTGCTGGGTGACTCAGTTGTGTCTAGCTGTTTGTGACCCCCTGGACTGTAGCCTCCCAGGCTCCTCTCTCTGTGGAATTCTCCAGGCAAAAATACTGGAGTGGGTTGCCATTTCCTACTGCAGGGGATCTTCTCCACCCAGGGAATGAACCCACGTCTCTTGTGTCTCCTGCATTGGGAGGTGGATTCATATACACCATTGATATTATGTATAAAACAGATCACTAATGAGAACCTACTGTATGGCACAGGAAACTGTACTCAGTGTTCTGTGGTGACCTGAATGGGATGGAAATCCAAAAAAGAGGGATATATGTACATCTATATGTATAGCTGATTCATTTTTCATTGCAGTAGGAACTAACAAAATGTTGTAAAGCAAATATATTCCAATAACAATTAATTTTTAAAATAGTGACTCCTAATGTAAACTATGAATTTTGGATGACAATGATGTGTCAACATAGGTTCACCAGTTGTAAAAAGTGCACCCCTCTGGTAGGTGATGTTGATAATGGAAGAGGCTATGGGTATGTGGGGGCAGAGAGTATATGGGAAATCTTTGAGCTTATGCTCAATTTTGCTGTGAAGTTAAAACTAATTTAAGAAATAAAGCCTATTAAAAAACATTTGAAAACTTTAAAAATCTTTCACTATAATATTCTTTATGGTTTCACATACTTATGGCCCTTGTTCCACTAGTAAATGTAATTGAAAATCCGCCAAATGTAAAAAGCAGCAGTTAAGCTGAAGTGATTTTACTCATGGAACATCTTCGCGCTTTTGCAAGAGTAGTCCTCAGTTACTGTAAGCAATAAAGGCATGATTCGGGCTGCCAGGGTACCTCTCCTTCTCTGAAAGACATCATACACAAAGCCGTTATCTTTGAGGCACATCTACACCTTGAGTGAGGGTGGTGTTGTTCTTGTTTAGTTGCCAAGTCCTGTCTGACTCTTTGTAACCCAATGAACTGTAGCCTGTCAGGCTCCTCTGTCCATGGGGTTCTCCAGCAAAAATACTGGAGTGAGTCGCTATTTCCTTCTCCAGGGGATCTTCCTGAATCAGGGATCAAACCTGTGTCTCCTGCATTGCAGGCGAGTTCCTTACCACTAGTGCCATGAGGGGGAGGGCACATATTATCCTGAAACCCTTTTCTCCTAGACTAATTAGAAGTTCCAGAACAAGGAGAATATTTTCTATCCTTTCAAATGCTAAGGAAATCCATACCCATTTAATAGAGGAAGTAGCTCTGACAATCAAAGGGGGTGGAAGAAACTAAGAAACAATCTAAAGCAGTCATTTCTACAAAAATGTATGCTAAGTAAATCAAGAATGCAGAGTCCTTTCTAAGTTATTCACTTCTCAGGAAGCTTCAAATGCTGTCACCGGACACATCTGTTCAAGGAAAGTTCCAGGCAATGGAGCTTGAAGGCCAGACCCCCTGCCGCTATAGGGAAGGATTAGTGAAGGAGCAGGCACTCTAGCTTTCCTCCCCTAATTGTCTGAAAACTAATGGTTTTTAACAGTCTACTCACACTGTTATGATTCACTCTGTCCTGAAGGTACTTCATTTGTAATCTTGTGAATTCTAGAAAACTAAGTCCCTCATAAAGAGTCACTCGGTGATATCTCTGCTTCTAAGTCTGAGATTAGGAGACACAGTAAGTGCAGATCCCAAGTCTTGAAATCAGTTTCCTGAGGCTTTCTCTAAATTCTTCAGTGCAAAGATGCTATCGCATCTGCAGGTCCCATGTCTTTTGGGTGGTCACTGGCAACGGTGAAAAGAGATGAGCCAGAGTGGGATATTGTGTCATCACCGGCCATTCATACAGCCAACTTGGCATATGATCACTCTTCAACTCTTTGCCTCCTACACTACGTATCTGATCATTTTCATATTGAAAATCGATGCAACAGAGAAGGAATTCATGAATCTGCCTTCCACATCCTATTATTCCAAATCAGATCACCCCCACCACCACCGCTCTTGGGTCCTGGGACACAGAGTATTAACAAGCCAGGTAAGGTTCCAGAGAGTCCAGTTTGTAACATCTATGATACTATCACTTTAAAGCAACAAGGTAAAATTCTTTTATTAAATTTTGACAACCCTCAAACAAAGTGAATGCAATTCAAGGTGACACTTACTGTCAAGGAAATCTTGCCTCTTCAAGGAGAGTGTTTTTTCGACACTCTGTTCACATTAGAATCACCAGGGGAGCTCTTTTTAAAAATGTACCGAGGGGTTATGATTTAATTGGTCTGAGGTGGGCTGGCTGTAATGAACCGTCACGGTTAAGAACCACCAACCTAAGGCGGTAAGTGGGAGCCTCCAGATTTCTAAAACCCCAGTGGGGCTCCCTGCATTGCAGTAATGACCTTTGGAGCTAATAATGTACAAATATGAAACAATCAAGTAAGTGAAGAAACACAGCTCAATTAGCACTGAAAATTAGGTAAGGAAGATCCATTCTACAGCTTAACGGTCTCAATCACAATTGTGTCCTGTTTACAATTAGTTTTGATAAGTGAAACTGAGTGAAAATGCTCTGTTGTTAGTAGCTTCTATTGTGTTTTATTTCTTCTGATGAGGTACTTTCACTTTGCGAGTTTACCTTTTCAAAACTGACTTTCATAGGACTGAGTTATCCCTCTGCCTGCGGCCCTGCTTTGATGTGTTTAAGGTAGGGGAAAATCCTTTTAAATGAATTTCAAGGCTATGTCAAAAACAGTTTAAAAGTTAGAAAAATATTGTCATAAAATTGCTCTAGTCAGTAGTGTTTTGAGATTTCACAGCAGTGCCTTGAACACTTGAAAGTACTGCTCGGTTTTTATTTTGTGGTTCTTTGCAAGCTATTGATTTTCCAACTTAATCCTCTCAGAACCCTGGAGGGGCTGTGCTATTTTGTTTTTGCCATTTCTATATCCAGTTCCTCTGGTTCATTGCTAAGATGTGAAGTCTGTTTGTCCGCACACACTCAGGTCTCTACGTTCACCCACTTGCATACAAACACAAAGGGCTGTCCACTTAGAACCCAGATACCACTGGCCAGCCTTGGCAGTCACTGAGTTCTCCCCAGGGGCAGATGGGGATTTGTTAATGAGCCTTCCAAACTCAGCCCTCTTGTCCTTAGAACTAATGAAAATACATGAAGACCAATCAAATAAGGCTATTTTGAACTTGCCATTACAAGAGTATCAGCCGTCATCACCCGTGCTTTGGTAGAAACTCGAGGCAGGCAAAAGAGTAGGGATGCTTCATAGTGGAAAAAAAATGGAAGACTTCATGTGTGCCTGTATTGGAGGTTGTTTGCACAGAGAAGATGTAGGTGGAACAAGTAGATGTGCTCTGTGATTGGTTAGCTATAGGTAGGATAAGCATATGTGCTCTATGATTGGTAGGGTACATATCTGGCTTTCTCTGGTTAGTCCTGAGTTGAGCATGGCAGTAAAAATTAGGAAAGCTGTCAATTATTTATCATGTCCTGGCCATTTGGGGCTAATTGTTGTAGAAGCCATTGTTTAGCTTTATGGTCTGTCACTAGAGCTAGAAATCTGGCTTCCTTCAAGTGTGACTTACAGCAGGCGTGGTCTTCCTGCATGGCTTACTGATGATAAGGGGTTGGTTTTCCTAGGCAAGTGGCTGCAGGTTGTGGGTCAATATTATGCTTTTGTCTGTGGTCTGGCCATTGTCTTCTTCTATATTCAGTCTCGCAGAACTAACAGAACGTGATGTGTTATGGGGACTATTTAATCCTCTGCTTTCCAGTCTGTGCCACATCATGACCATAGTGATTAGCCACAAATATACTGATAATTTTAGTTATTAAATATAACTTGTTTTTATATGCAGAATAACCAAGGAAGGTCCAGAAGTATCCTATTAGCTACCTATTTTAGTATCCTTTCTATTGACGGGTAATCCTAAACTTTGGTTTAAAAGGAAAAGAAGGGCCTGGTAGTAAAAGCTGCCCTATAACAGGGTTTTCCTTTATTTGCTTAGTGCCATGCACTGTAGGAGCTTAATACATATTTAACAATAACTTGGAAATAAGAGGAAAGCAGCTATGGCAAAATCAAGATGCCTGGGCAGTAAATTCTTGTTTCTTTGAATGCAAATCAGAGAATACTCGCAGCTCTTCATCAAGGGCTCTTCGTGGCCCCACTCTGCACCCTGTCTCTCTCCAGCTCCTTGAAGCACCACTTATCTGATGATGAAGAAGCCTGAACCACAATCAGCAACCCTGGTTCCCTCAGGAGGAGTATCTCGTACCATCAGGCTTGATTGCCCCTCCATTTCAGCTCAAAAAGTTTGCAGCTGACAAGAACATGAGCCAACATGTATCTCAAATGTAAATCTCTGTCCAATTTCTTTTGTCCTTAGGATATCTGAATGTTGTGACAAATATTGTGCCCGTCAATCAGTTGTAGACGCATGAAAGTACTGATTATGCTGAGATTTAGGTTGTAATTGCACTTGAGATTAATTTAGCCAAAGAACAGTAACTGCCAACAGCACTAAACTTGAGGCTAAACACTTTTAAATACATTCTTCAGAGTAGTCCATGAGGTCATGTGATCCAGATGTTATTTCCATTTCTCAGAGGAGATTGTGAGCCTCTGTCAGGCCCAAGAGACCACAGCGGGAAAATGGCACAGCTTTTATTCCACGGGCCAGGGATCCTCGCTCCTGGTTACTCGTGTATGACTCAGATTCTCTGGAGAATCACAACCAACAGGGAACCGGGAAAGCTGGGGGTATAATCCAGTTTGAGTCCAAAAGCCTGAGAACTGGGAATACTGGTTGTCCCAGCTTGGAGACTAAAGTCGCCTGCCTGCTTTTCTGATTTTTTTCAAGCCCCTAAAGGAGTGGATGATGCCAGTTTGTAACCAAAAGTGGGGTCTGTCTGCTTGCTGCTTAAAAGGTGATAAAAATGTGAGTTTGGTGGAAAGGAAAGTTTGCTTTATTTTGGATGTCAGGGACGCCTGTCCAAAGCTTGACACCCCCACCCCTCCATGACAATCAGGGGGCAAGAGCTTTTATAGACAGAAGGAAGGGATTATAGGCAGAAACAACACAGTCGGCTCTCACAGTCATCTTGAAATTGGTCATCGGTGGTCTGTCCCGCATCATCTTGATTGTTTTAAGTACAGCTAGTCCTCAGTTCCAGGGTCTGTCTGTTCCCATTTCCTTGAGGCCAGTTCTTGGAATTGTGGCAGCTTATGAGTACAGTCTGATTATCATGTAGTTAACTTCTGTCACCTGAAAGGGGTTTCAGTATTTATGAGACAGTTCACAGGATACGGCTCAGAATATCATCTATAGCCCTCGAGAAGAAACTAAAATTCTTGACTTTGCTTAAGGACTAAATTTTAATATTTGGTCTCCTTTGACTGTTTTCCTTCATGTACTTTTTCACTTCTCTAATTAAAATTATTCTTTGGCTACAGTTTCTCCACAGACAAAAGGCAGGTGGAGCACATGGCGGGGTGGGGGCGGGGTTGAGGGGAGCCCGGAAGGACCACAGAGTACTGCTCCAATTCAAATTCACACGGGACTATGGTCTTTATTCCCTCTACCAGGTCAAATGCTAAATCTCTTCTAGAAACACTTTCACAGGCACCCAGAGATAATGTTTACCAGTCATCAGGATATTCTGCAGCTATACCCTTTATGTAAAGGATATTTGCAGATGTATCTTTATATAAAGGTACTCATAAATTGTTTTCTGGTTTTTGCTTGGCCCAGAATAACCAGGGTCACATGTAGTACAGAGTTATAGAGATCACTAGACACCAGGTGGGCTTCCCAGGTGGCTCAGAGGGTAAGGAATTCACCTGCAGGGCAGGAGACCTGGGTTCAATCCCTGGGTTGGGAAGATCCCCTGAGGAGGGCATGGCAACCAACTTCAGTATTCTTGCCTGGAAATTCCATGGACAGAGGAGCCTGGTGGGCTATAGTTCATAGGGTTGCAATGAATTAGACATGACTAAGTGATTTAGCACACACACACCAGGCAGGATTTATATGTTCATGTCCAGGAAACCATCCTTGATTCTCCCAAAACAGTTACACAAATTGCATTATAATAGTGTTAGTCACTCAGTCATGCCCGAGTCTATGGTTTAGTCGGTAAGTCGTGTCCGACTCTTGGGACCCCATGGACTGTAGCCTGCCAGGCTTACGTGTCCATGGGATTCTCTGGAGTGGGTTGCCATTTCCTTCTCTGGGGGATTTTCCTGACCCAGGAACTGAACCCAGGTCTCTTGCATTGCAGGCAGACTCTACCAGCTGAGCTACAAGGGAAGCCTGCATTATAATAATACAAGCATATAACAGTAAATTTCTTCTACAAAAGTTTACAGACCACACTCTGTCTCAGGGAGCAAAGTCATGATATGTTTATCAACCCTGCTGCCCAAACTATCACTATGGAGTCAACAGTGCCACATTCTGCACCTTCACTTCAACTTCGTAGTTAATTCAAAATCACTTCTTGCTTTTGTTATTCTCAGTTCTCCTCCATCCATCTTATCAGCGTGATGTTTATATATGTTTTGATGTTATCAGTAAGAGATAGAGGATTTTTATTTTCTTAGCAGTTGACAGAAGCATTTATCATATGGAGAAGAGGTCCACCAGTGCTCAGAAAATTATTTGAAACCCCAATTGTGGTCAAAACTAAGACTTTGGATGGCCTAAAGGTAAGAATTTGCCCTGCTGGAGGGAAGGATGGGAAATCGTTGCTCACACTGGACAGAGAAGGATCTAGAAAAAGACAGTTGTTTATAATTCCTTGTAACTTTCCTTCCACACGTTAAGGCCTAAACTAACAAAATTCTTGGTGTGATGAGGACTTTTGTGGGAACTGATGAAAGGGATAGCTAAACTTTTGGTTCAGGTCTTGAAGGGGAAGTACCAAGATAGGAAGTTGGACCTAGTTGTATTAACTGGCCTTTTGTTTTCAGTATTCTGATGCTCTGACATCTGGGGTCTTTGGACCTTCCCAGAATTAGTCAATTCCTAGAGATAGTCAACAACTCGGGGCTTTCCTGGTGACTCACACAGTAAAAAATCCACCTGCAATGTGGGAGACCTGGGTTCAATCCCTAGATGGAGAAGATCCCTTGGAGGAGGGCATGGCAACCCATTCCAGTATTCTTGCCTGGAGAATCCCCATCGACAGAGGAGCCTGGCGGGGTAAAGTCCACAAAGGGTCACAAAGAGCCCACTGAAATTGTTCAACTAGCCAATCTTAAGCCTGCTTACCCTCCCTCACCTGTTCTTTCTTGCAGAAACCCCAATAAAGACCTTTGCTCACATGACCCCCACTTTGCCTCATGCTGACCTTAATGATTCCCTGAGTGGCCTCCATGGCTTCACACAACTCTTTCTTTCGGGAACTGAGAGTAACTATCTTTGCCATGGCAA
This sequence comes from Okapia johnstoni, assembly GCA_024291935.2. Taxonomy (NCBI): domain Eukaryota; kingdom Metazoa; phylum Chordata; class Mammalia; order Artiodactyla; family Giraffidae; genus Okapia; species Okapia johnstoni. Next base: position 19,653,238 of record CM044317.1, on the reverse strand, counting down.
CCATCTCCTGACCTGTGGACCTTACTATGTCTTTTCTATTAATGCATTATATTTTAAAACACTAGTAGGAAAAAGTCCAGAGGAAAACACAAGGGAAAAAATATGTCAGAAGTTACTGACTTGGTGAGAAGGGCTCTAAATTCTCAAACACTCAAGGTTGGGGTTCAGCCAAATTTCCTTGTCTCTGAGGGTCAGAAAAGCCCCACACTTGCTTCAGAAGGATATGTCTTTGCTTTATTCTCAGCACTACCTACCTCCCTTCTCCTTTTACCTGGTATGAATTTGTATTTCAATAAATCAATCCATAGCAATTTTATTTCATGATACCAGGGGTTCTCATATCTATATCAGAATCACAGGGTAGGGAGAGATCTTAAAAGTGCATATTTTCAGCTTTGAACCAAAGCAAGGATCTCCAACCTATGTCCCTGGTCAAGCTTGATCTGAACTGAATGGTGAGTAAAGAATAGAATGCTTTTTCTTTTTAGGGAAATGTGTCTTTTATGAAATAAGGACACAATGTATAACCCAACTTTATACAAGAGAGGAAGGAAAGACATATGAAAAAAAAATAGTATGAAAACATTCATTCTCTCATAAGATCTCTTAACTTCTGGCTAAACATTTAGGTTTTTATAAATTCCCTTTACACACATTCAGAAGGCTTAAAAAATGTACTAATCAAAATTTAAAAGTAAGCATACGGTGAACCCAGAATCCTAAAATCACTTAGAAATGTGGATAATTTAGAAGGCAGGTGTATTTGATAGAAATTATTTTCAATTTCCACTTAAAAGAATGTATCAAAATTTAGGATAACTATTTGCACTGTCTGTTCTTATTCGTGATCTATCAAAAAATAAAAATAAGCAATTCAAAGTCAAATATAAGCTTTGGTCTATAAAAGACAGAACTGGAAATCAGTTGGACTATATGTGAGGATGCAACACACACTAATACATGCATGTATGGGTGCACACATGGACACTCAATAGTTTTCTAATTTAAAGGCATGAGGTCAATTTCTTGTGACCGAGAAATTAAGCATGTATGAAAACATTTTTATGAAGAACTAAAAATAATTTTAAATGATGTTTAAGAATTTATACATTCCTAGATATTGAAATATTGAATCTATCTATTCATATATGCATTGGTTGTTCTTATTGAAATCAGTCTTTAATGGTAAGCCAGTGTAATAAATGAACACACTTTGGCCTATTTTTATTCCTTATGCCAAAAGGTCCTTCTGAGACCATATTTGCATGCAAACAAGCTATGTCATTCACATAGCAAAAATTAGAGATTTCATAGGCACTTGACCTAATTTTCAGCAAATGCCTCCATATTAACCAATTGAAGGAGTCAAAGTGAGTCAAGAACTCAGGATTTTCATCTTTGTATTCTCAGCACTGGCAGTTTTGATCATATTTTAACTATTAAATGGATGTTTTTAATAAATGAATGAAACAGAATTAAGGATACAGCCATAATGATGGTCAACAAATGCTCAAGTTCCTCCAAAGATAAGCACTGATCAAATTAACATAAATTTCTCTAAGTGTGATACATTAGAGGAGATTATTGTACATAAAAAGTTACTCAAATCACATTCAGCTTGGTTTCTGGCTCTTGAAAGTCACAGAAAATTATATGTCAAAATACTATATATTTATAAGTAATATGTGCCATGTTTTAGACTTTTTTTAAACACTTATCTTTAAAAACTTAGCTTTATATATAAAAAATGGTGGTAAATAAACTAAGGTTTCTTAAATAAAGCAGAGTAGATTCAAAGAAATCTGAAGCAAATGTGTAATTGGTGGAAAACATTATCAGACTACAAATACAAAAAGGAAAACAGTCAGAAAAATCAAAGTCTACACTGAAACAAGAATGTAGTTACCAAAGATGGTGACACTTTTCCAATCATGAAGCTTCTCTGCTAGCCAAATTCCATCTGGGATCATTGCATTCCACCTTCCTGAATTTCTTCTGCCATTGAAACAATACAGATTTATTTCTTCTTCCTCTTTAAAAGTCATAGTTAGGGCTTGCTATCAGAGGGTCTCCTGGCCTTCTCCTGGCAGGTAGGTAGATTTCAGATGTTGGGAGGAAAAAAAAAAAAAAACCCTTTTCCTCTATTTTCAAGTTCAGTAGCTTGGGCCTATGAATTAAAATGACAAAATACAGGTTAACAGAAGGAAAGACATACAACTTTTATTAGCATTTGTTTAATTGTATGTGCACATGTGTTATCACAGTAAAGAAATAGAAACCAAAAGAAACAGACTCAGGGACTTCTATACTTTTTTTTAAAAAGGGCAGTGCCTTATGGAGATAAATGAGGGGGGTTTGGGCTTCCAGGGATGATGAATTGTGAGAAAATGACTAGGAAGTACATGGGGAAAGTGAATGGAAGATTACTTTAGTAAGATTTGTTTTTGCAGACTAATCTCAGTATGACTCTCCATTCTCAGTGATAAAAGTCTCCTCACCCCAGATGGTTGTGGGGAGGGTATTTAGGTTCTGTTTTCAGGCAGACATGAAGAGGGCAGTGAATTCTTTGTGTGTCTGCTATTTCTCAACTGCTTTTAGCTGGAAAAAAACCAAAATGGCTTAATTTGGGTTAGTATATTATGGTCTCCTTCACAGAAATGGGTCAACATATACTGGATGGAGGCTGCTGAAAGTCATCTTCAGTTCTTTCCAAAATGTCCCTCAATACACCAAGATAAAGGGCATCTTAAGAAACAAGACTTTGGCCACCTGATGCGCCAACACATTGGAAAAGACCCTGATGCTGGGAAAGAGTGAGGACAGGAGGAGAACGGGTGACAGAGGATGAGATGATTGGATGGCATCATCAACTCAATGGACGTGATTTGAGCAAACTCTGGGAAATGGTGAATTACAGGGAAGCCTGGCATGCAGCAGTCAATGGAGTCACAAAGAGTTGGACACGACTTAGTGACTGAACACCAACCAGACAAATACAGGTGATGGCAGGATGTGAAGAGGATACTGAAATAATGAAGCCAACTGCTAAGGCAAAGGAATTTTAATAAAAGGCCAAAATAGCTAGGGAATGAAACATTTTTCACAAAACCAGTTACATTGTCTTCAACTGATGTCAGTGTTGTGGGTAATTTAAATCACCGTTCCTTGCTAGATTCCTCTAAATCTAGCTTTGGATTTTTTAACCTCTGGATTTATCCTTTACTTATTTACTTATTTATTTTTGTTTAATTATATGTTTGATTTTGCCATTTTGTTTTTGTTTTTTTGTGTTTGCATTTCTTAGCAATTCATTCCTAGATTTATGAGATTAAAAGGTTGAAAAATATAGCCTCAAAATATAGAATGGAGGCAAAGGATGTGTTTTTATCTTAATCATGAAAAAGGAATGGCACTTATTGTAATCAATACAATCAAAACAAATTACTATCATGTCAAGTCAAAGAATGATTAGTTAGTGAATTCTGAGAGTTGTCTACACGTGCAAAAAATATTAATATGAAAATAAGCTATCCAGGTTCATGTAAATTGCAACCCATGGAATGAAGAGCATAACTGATTGCCTAAAAACACCCTCGTGGTCACCCAAGAAAACCATTTCATTTACAGGATGAGGATTCTGCAGCTCAGAAGTGTTTCACCCAGAACTAATCAGGAAATTGTGTGGAGGAAAGGACAGGCTATAAAACTGTGGATCCAAGTTCAAGCACAAAGTGTGCTTTAGGTAGAAAAGTCTGACAAGCACCCTGCACTAAAATATAATAAATGGGGATTTTTTTTTTGCTGCCTTGTAAAAGTGATAGGTTTAGCGCTTCTTAACGGCAGAGGCTGGCATGCCTTTAACAACCCCCACACATTAAGAGGACATCAGATATTAATCATGTCAGAGTGCAGGCTTTCAGCCCAGTGGCAACAGGTCCTCTGAAGCCTGGCCTGGTATTGCCTCCTTAGCAAGCAATGGTAGTAAATGCCCAGAAGCCTGGATTCTCCCCAACAGATTCCCAGGAGAAGGGACCCTTACTATTTAATTTTTTCACCAAAATAGTAATCTCTCTATTCACAAGTAAAATGACATACATCACTTGAAAGCTCTGGGCATATTCAATAGTCTTTAGAATCATAAGGGATGTCCCCGATGGCTCAAGTGATAAAGAATCTGCCTGCAATGCAGGAGACACAGGAGACACGGATTCAGTCCCTGGGTCAGAAGATCCTGATAGCTTATAGTGAACTATGTTGGATTCGTGATCTCCAAAAGAGAAGATTTAGCTTCAGGACCAGGGACCAGGATTGATCACTCAAGAGTTTTTGTGTAGCAGAGTTTTATTAAAAAGGAGACAGCCTTGATGTACTCCTTTCCCGATTTGGACCCAGTCTGTTGTTCCATGTCCAGTTCTAACTGTTGTTTCTTGACCTGCATACAGATTTCTCTGGAGGCAGGTCAGGTGATCTGGTATCCCCATCTCTTTCAGAATTTTCCAGAGTTTGTTGTGATCCACACAGTCAAAGGCTTTGGTGTAATCAATAAAGCAGAAGTAGATATTTTTCTGGAACTCTTGCTTTTTCTATGATCCAACAGGTGTTGGCAATTTGGCTTCTCTGCCTTTTCTAAATCCAGCTTGAACATCTGGAAGTTCATGGTTCATGTACTGTTGAAGCCTGGCTTGAAGAATTTTGAGCATTACTTTGATAGTGTGTGAGATGAGTGCAATTGTGTGGTAGTTTGAACATTCTTTAGCACTGCCCTTCTTTGGGATCAGAATGAAAACTGACCTTTTCCAGTTCTTTCCAGGACCTTTCCAGGGATCTTCTACAGATATTTCCAGGGAAAGGAGTATGTCAAGTATGTATATTGTCATCCTGCTTATTTAACTTATATACAGAGTATATCATGTGAAATGCCAGGCTGGATAAAGCATAAGCTGGAATCAAGATTGCCAGAAGGAATATCAGTAACCTCAGATATGCAGATGATACCACCCTTACTAAAGAGCCTCTTGAGGAAAGTGAAAGAGGAGTGTGAAAAAAGCTGGCTTAAAACTCAACATTCAAAAAACGAAGATCATGGCATCTGGTCCCATCACTTCATGTCAAATAGATGGGGAAATAATGGAAAAAGTAAGAGACTTTATTTTGGGGGCTCCAAAATCACTGCAGATGGTGACTACAGCCATGAAATTAAAAGACGCTTGCTCCTTGGAAGAAAATCTATGACCAACCTAGACAGCATATTAAAAAGCAGAGACATTACTTTGCCAACAAAGGTCCGTCTAGTCAAAGCTATGGTTTTTCCAGTAGTCATGTACGGATGTGAGAGACTATAAAGAAAGCTGAGTGCCGAAGAATTGATGCTTTTGCACTGTGGTGTTGGAGAAGACTCTTGAGAGTCCCTTGGACTGCAAGGAGATACAACCAGTCAGTCCTAAAGGAAATCAGTCCTGAATATTCATTGGAAGGACTGATGCTAAAGCTGAAACTCCAATACTTTGGCCACCTGATGCGAAGAACTGACTCATTGGAAAAGACCCTGATGCTGGGAAAGATTGAAGGCAGGAGGAGAAGGGGACGACTGAGGATGAGATGGTTGGATGGCATCACTGACTTGAGGAACGTGAGTTTGAGCAAACTCTGGGAGTTGGTAATGGACAGAGAAGCTTGGCATGCTGAAGTCCATGGGGTCACAACGAGTCGGACACAAGTTAGTGAACTGAACTGAAAAGGGGACAGAGAAAGGCTTCTGACATAGACATCAGAAGAGGGACAGAGAGTGCCCCTCTTGTTAGTCTTAGAAAGGGAGCTATATACTTTTTCAGTTGGTTATTACAGTAAATCAAAAGAATATCTCAAGACTGTAGATCTACTCCCACAATATACATTTTAAGATAATAGGATTAGAACTAACAATAGAAAGATCTTACTGGACCCACTCTCATAATATACATTTTAAGATGACAGGCTTAGTCAGAAGTTTCTCAAGAAGGAGAAACATGTCCTCAAGCAGGATGCATTGTTGTCATATAATCATTGGTACAGAGTCTAAGGGAAAACATATCCTTGAGCAAGATGAGTTGTTTTGTTGTGCATCAGCTCTGGGCTTAAAGAACAAAACATTTGTCCTTTTCTCCTCCTTGAGAACTCCAGACTCCTATCTCCTCCTCAAGAGCCCCAGGCCCCTTTCTCCTCCTGGAGCACCCTGGACTTCTTATCAGCCTGCCTAGGAATTTATTCTCTCAATCCCCTGGAGGAGGAAATGGCAACACACTCCAGTATTCTTGCTTGGGAAACCCCATGGACAGAGGAGCCTGGTGGTTGAAATACCATCTTTGGTGTTGCCTTTCCTATTACTTTTTCCTTCAGTCATCCATATTACCAATTTCAAAGCCTAAATATCTCTGGAATCTATTCTTTCTGCCATCTCCACAATGCCATTGATTTTAGTCCAATCCACCATTATCTTTTACCCAGAACACTAACTTGTCTCTTTGCTTTCATTCTTATACCTTCCTGTCTGTGTTAGCAAAAGCAGTGAGCACTCAACGGCTTACATCAAAAGTCATTTGTTTTGCTCACTTGAGGCGTGTGAGCCGGCTGAGTTCAGCTCTGTCTGTGTCTCTTTATGGGACCAGTGGCTGCAGAAGCACGTTCTTTTCATGACTGATGTGGAGGCCAGAGGCAAGACAAATCATGCCTGCACCTCTAAAGCTTCTGCTCCAGGCACACATGCTAACATTTCATTGGCTGAAGCAAGTCACAAGGCCACCCTACCATCTAGCAGGTGAGGAAATACTGTCCCTCCAATCTAGTGGCAGTCACATGGCTAAAAGTAAGGATCTATTATTCTGTAACTGTGGAGGGAATGTGGAATTAGTTCACTGCATTATTGTTTCCTTTTTCACATCAAGCCAGAGAGGTCTTTTAAGTAAACAAATTTAAATAAACTTTTCACTCCCCTTCCCAGACTCTTTTAACAGCTTCCTTACCCATAACAATAAGTGTACCCGGTGGGGCCCTGAAGAACCCAGACTCTGGGAGCTGCTCCAGCCAATGTTTCACCATTTTCCTCCCCCATTTCTACCCTTTATCATCCTGAACCTCTGCTGGGCCAGCCTCTCTCCCACCTCAGAGATTTGCTCAAGATATTCACTCTGCCTAAAATAACTTCCTCTTCCTTTCCTTTCATTTAAACTTATATCTGAAGGATGTCACTTCTTCAGAGATATCTTCCCTCTCCATCGAGATCACCTTATTAATTACTAACTCCTTCTGATGCTTCCATATCACACATCACAGTCGTAATTAATGGATACTTAGTAAATGAGTCGGACACACTGAGCGATTGAACTGAACTGAGTAGTCTAATGATTGTTTCCGTTGCTAAAATGTAAGCTTCATGATTTTAGAAACATTGTTTAGTGCAGGGATATGTTGTTCCTACCATCCCTGTGTGTGTATGTATTTAGATATATCAATATTAATAGTTGTGTACTTCTGTTAGTGATCTCCCCTACTCATTCTGCCCCTTCAATACTTCTTTGTTTAGCAAAACAGAAAGAGTTTTGGACAGTTTAATTCTCAGTTCTGCCATTCAGTAGCTGTGTGGGTTAATGATTTAATTTTGCTGAGACTTACCTATAAATTAGAGATGATCATTTTTACTTTGTGAGGTTGGGGGACTTAAATGAGCCATACATGAACAGACACTCAGGCTGTTGTTCCCTTCTCTATGCCAATCCTCAAGCCTAGTCACCATGCCTGACTGGTCCTGTTTCTACTGGACATTTTCACCCAGATTTGCTGACAGCCATACATAGCTCCAATCAAACCTGTCAACTTTCTATGAAAACTGCCAACTCATCCTTGTTGTCTACTTCAGTTAGTTTTTCAATAGGTTCAGGTTGAAAACCTGAAAATTACTGTCCACTAAAGCCTCCTCTGGCCCAATCTTGCCCCACCAGCCTACCCACCAGCTCTCTGTGGTCATTCCCGTTTCTCTGTACTGACCCTGACATTACCTCTCTTGAGATGTCTCCTGGGCTTTACCAGTTATCCCGGCTGTGGTCACTATAGTCAAGTACTTCATTCCATCATATTTATTCACATAGGGTAGGTTTCCAATCAAGTCTTCAATGATATGCAAAGTGCAGTAGCTGACAGGGAAGTATGTGAATCATACTGACATTTTTAGTTTTTAAAACCTGTGTCTATACAAAAGAAAAATATCAAATCCAGAAAGAATACAACAAAATATAAATGCTAGGATTACTAAAGTATCTATTTTCCTTTTTTAATACTTGTTCTATGTTTCTTGGCTTTATATGGCAAAAAAGGCACTATTTTTAGAAGTAATAAAAAGACTTATTTTATAAATCTAAATTACCACCCAAAAACAAATATTCTATGACACTTTTTTTCTAAAAAAGATCCAAGTATTTAATCTTGGCATTCAGATCTTTCATGCATGAAAAGTCTTACATGCTTTGGTTCCAGATTATTTTTCCAGCCTTGTCTCTCACCACTTTCCTTTATATTCCCCCATATTACAATCAAACTACATTTTATTTCTCTCTCTGTGTAGGGCTGAGATGGCCCCCCATTCCCATAAGTCTTTGACAAGACTCCTCAATTTCCACAAAGGCACTGTTCTGTTTTGTGCCCTCTTTAACACTTCAATGAACCCTCAATCAAGGACCCAGTTTATTTGCACTTTAAGCACTCATGAGGAAATACAGCCTCAAGCATCTGCTCTCTAACTTCTATTAAGAACCCAAAGAAGAAAAGTATTACCCTCCACAATCCTATGTTAGGAATCTGTTAAATCACTATTTAATTCACAGCAACCTTAAAGCAGGGCATGGATAGATCTAATTCTAAAAGATGTTAATAAAAAGTAGATATCGAATATATATTGTGAAAAGAACGGGGGAAAGATTCACATGGTAGCAACACCCATACAAAACCCACTGTGATTGCCCATTCACTTTCTTCTTCCTCGCCTAAAAGCCTGAGATACCTTGAGACACCTCATCTGTCTCCCACATCTGCTCTCTACTGCCTTTAAAAATCCTCTTTGTTTTCCTAAGAGCTAAATGCAGCTCACACTCACTTTGCTTGCTCTACTCAGGAAGTCAAAAACCTGATACATAAGCCTGCACTTTGGTGGTCCCTGGACCCCAGCCCAAAAAAGAATTATAAAAGCATCCTTCAGACAAAATAAGGCTCCTCCTAGAAGAAAATTCTTTTAGCTAAGAAAATACGGTTTTTCCATACTAGTGTTCATCCTTTAAAGCACTGCTGTGCCTAAATAGAATAAAATAGTGAGTTAAATAATACACTTGGTAAAATTATGTTAAGAATTTTTTTTACTGCATAAACTACACTGAGGAGTGGAGATACCTGTACCTGATTTGCCACCTCCTTAAATATGATTTTAAGTTCTCTCTGTTATTGTACATAAAAATTCTCCAAAAATAACATTAAAAAATTCAGGGAAAAATTGCATAGCAAGAGGTCATGGCCCTGAGACATGATGGAAGTGCATGTGTATGAGTCATAAACATTAAGATTCTTCCTCCCCTGCTCAATTCTTTAGATGTCATTATCTGCTAGATTTAAAGAAGACAAAAGGCAATTTTACTTCAAATGCCATCCTTATTTTTGCTTTAAAATGTACAAGCCTGCTTTACATTGCAAAATTGTATACAGCAATATGACATTTGTTTTGAAGAATTAGAATCCTAAAATTTTCTTTATGGTTTAAACAAGGTATTTTATCTGCAGTGATGTAATTCCATGTCAGAATTTTACTTACATGCGCTGGCTCCAGACTCAAGTAATTGGAACAGGATTTTCATAAGCACAAGTGAGCTCAGAGCAAGGGAATATTTTACTCTTCTAATTCATGGACAATAAATTGTCACACTTCTTAGTTCCCTGTCAAATAAATAAATAAATAAATCCTAACACTATTCACACTGATACTACAAAATATTCCCAAGGAACAGATGACAGAAATCTATCCATTATGGTAATAGAGCCAACCATAGGAAAATTGCTAAGGAATATTGCATCTGGATAAGTTGTCCCAGATGGTATCTTACGATAAGCAGCCTGCCCTTCCTAGCACAAAATTATGGTCAGAGTCCCCCATCCCAGAGAGAGTATGTGTGTGTGGTGTAATAGTGTTTGGAAGCTTTGCAAAGCCACACGGCTCTGTTTCTGTGCATCTACCCTCATTACCATTCACTTCAATATTCTCCATCACCTGCCCTGACATGATCTATAATACACAGGTAAGAGCTAATGGTAGCCAAACTGAGTCCAGGAGCCTTTTAATTAGAATTCATTTGAATTCTCCTCTATTCATACATTGCAAAGTCTAGTACAATGGAAAGCTCATGAAGTGGTGTTTGCAATTGTAGCTTTCAACCCCCAAGCCAGAGAGTTCCCCTCAATACACTCAGTCATCTCTCCTGATGGGGGTTCTGTGTGAGTGAGATTTCATGCCTTCAAGTCAAATGGCCCTTGCAGAAGTCCGAGTAAAAACATGACATAATAAAATTGGATTTTGACTTCTGCTTTCAACACAGTAATGTTACATAACTTGAATAACTTTTCTGATTAAGACAAATTATTTCTCTGGAATTATTTTAAATGCACTGCTGAAGTAGCACGAACACACAAAAACTGAGGAATTCAAAGGCCTCAAATATCACGCGGGCAGTAACCCTGGGAGGTAAGTAAATACCAAGACTGGCTTTTGCTCCAAGGATTTTTTGCTGAACTATGAATAACTTGAGTTTCTGATGTATTAACTTAATACATGGGGACAGTGGAAAATCCCAAGGCCTGCTGAAGATAGAAAACCTAACAGGAGACCCTCATAAAGTGGGGACCCTTAATGACACTAAAGGGAAAAGTAAGGAAATTTTCCTGTCTTGGATTTGACACTAGTTGAAGAGAGAAAAATCTACTCTGAGAATTTGAAATCTCAACCTGGTTCTCAATTGAGTTTTGGCCCAAATTCATACTTTGTGGTCCAAAACTCCTAAGTTAAGAAATAAATTTAAGTTGATTTTAAGTTAGATGTATCATATAGAAGAGAATAAAATAAATGTCAACCCTCTTTGATAGTATCAGCTTCAACCTTTTTTAAAAATTTATTTTTGGCTACATCAGGTCTTCATTGTGAGGCATGGGTGTCTCTCTAGTTGTAGCACATGAGCTTAGTAAATGCAGCATGTGGGCTTCGTTGTCTCATGGTATGTGGGATCTTAGTTCCTCCACCAAGGATTGAATTCACATCCTCTGGATTGGAAGGTGGATTCTTAACCACTGGACCACCAAGGAAGTCTGTGTCAGCTTCAACCTTAACCAAAACTTTGACACAGATATAGACCAAGAAAATAAACAGCTCACAGTACAAAATTCAACAATTCACAAAAATAAGGCACCATAAGAGAAAAACCATAGAAGCAGATTAAAAATAATGTCAGAATTAGAATTCTCAAATAAAGGGTGCTAAACTGTTATGTATAACACACTTAACTAAATTTTTAAAATAAGAAGTTTGAAAGCGTGAGCAAAGAGCAAGACATGATAGAGCTTTACCAGATTTGATGAACCAAATAAAACTATGTTTAGATAATATATCTAAAATAAGCCAAATCAAATTATATTCAGACAAAAACCAAACAAGTAAAAATTTAATAATGAAATTAAGAATTTGAGATCAAACAGCAGATGAGACGTGTGTTCATAGAGAATCAGAGAACTGGAACATAACTATGAAGATATTAGGTGTAAAATATGAAAAAAATCTAGAGAAAAGAGTGACAAGCATTCTCATAATGCCTAATCAGAAATTCAGAGAAAGGTAAAGAATTGAGAACAGACAATATTTGAAGGTAAAATGGTTGAGAACTTACAAGAACATTGTAAGATCTTTAGATCCAAGAGGGTGATACATCTCAAATACGATAAATAAAAAAAAATTCAATTTTAGATACATATTAGAGAGACTGAAGAATGAGAAAGAAAAAATATATTTAAAAGCTTCCAAGGAGAAACAGCTGATTACCTCAGAGGAATGACGATTGGACTGATTGCTGACCTCATATCTTAAAGAACAGATGTCAGCAGACTGCAAAAAACATCCTGACAGAAAATCACTGTCAACCTGAATTTCTATACCATGAAAAGCTGTCTTTCAAGAGTAAATAGGAAACCTGAGAAGCCCTGTGACTCAGTGGTAAAGAATCTACCTGCCAATGCAGGAGACACAGGAGACTAGGATTCGATCTCCAGGTGGAGAAGATTGCCTAGGGTAGGAAACAGCAACCCACTCCAGTATTCTTTTCAGGAGAATTCCATGGACAGAGGAGCCTGGTAAGCTACAGTCCATGGGGTCACAAAGAGTCAGTCACGACTGAGCAACTTAGCATATGTGCATGGAGAAAACAAAGACACTGTCAGACAAAACAAAAAGTTAAGTGTGTTTGTCACTGAAAGATCTCAAGTGACTTCTAAGGAATCTATGCATTTCATAAAGAAGAAACGCCATTCCAGATGGAAGGTTTGATGTGCAAAAAAGAATGGTATGCAGACATCGATAAATATGTGAGTAAAACTAAGCAACCAATGATTGCTTTATACTATGAAGTTAACGTCCAGTTTGTGGGGACATATAAGAGAAAACTGAAATACTCCCTAACAGTAATAGATATTTCTATCCCGGTATTGGCTTTAGACTTAGATCCTGATGGCTAATTCTTCTGGTCCAGCAAACATGCTCCTAAAAAGATTGGTTAATTTGATTTTATATGATTTTGGTGATTAAGGGGAAAAATGATGGAATATGTATGTTAAAGACAGCATTGAATAGACTGATCTTCACCTAGACAGGAGGAATATTTTACTCGTGATTGAAGGAATTTATTCTAGCTCCCTTTTAAACTGAAGCTTTATTCCTTTCCTTCCCAACAGCAAACTTCGCTAATTCAAAAAAACACCAAGAAGACTGGTCTTGTATTTCTTAAATCAGGGCAGGGAACAAAATATCATTCTTGCTGCACTCACCCAACCCTTTGGCAAGGATGGAGCTTGCTGGTTAATCACGGAGCTCTTTGCTGAGGGCCTATCTGCAGTCTCACAATCTTCTCAGGTGCTGCAGGCAGTCACCACCAAAATCAATCAGAACTAACATTTGACATCAAACCTGGCTGCCTTTCTGAACATAAGGCCACCGACTATCCTGTATGGAAAATGGTCTGTGATTCCTACTTCTTTCCTCAGTTGTTAGGGAGAGAAATGCATTTTTTTTTTAATCCCAGAAATATTCTTTCACCCCTGGTTGCAGTCAAAGGCTAAAAAAAGCTTATCAAGTAATAATACTGGCTTAAAGTTTCACACTGCCTTATGCACACAGCCAGACTTTTAGATATACACATTCTATATTTGCTTTTAAATAATTGTACAAGAATGATGTGTTTGCCACAGAACAGAAAGGTCTCATATTTTTATAGTGCTTTACAGTTATCAAAACACATAACCATAAATATTTTGTTCCAAACAAATATGTGCAGAGTAATGCCATGTGACAGGCATTGTACTGGATGCTGGGGTCACAAGTTTTTGCCCACGTGGGCTTATTGCTTAGAAGGGGGACGCAAACACATAAGGGATGGTGCAAACAGAGGACGACACCTATAATGAAATAGAAGTGGGTAGCATGAGGTAGTGATTAAATGTATGGACTTTGGAACCAGGAAAACCTGAGTTCCTGCATCTACTCGATAAATTATTGGCTGTATATTAGTCAGGGATCTTCAGAGAAACAGAACCAATAGGATGAGTATATATATATATATATATCATATATATATATTGAGAAAGAGAGAAAGAAAGAGATATTTTAAGGAACTGGCTCACGTGATGATAGGGGTGGCTGGCAAGTCTGAAACTGAAATTCTGGCAGGCACTGATGTTGCAGTCAAGTGCAAAGACAGTCTGGAGACAGAATTCCTCGCATCAGGAGACCTCAGTCTTCCTCTTAAGGCCTTCAACTGATTTGATTATGCCCACCCATGTGATGGGGCTTCCCAGGTGGCACTAGTGGTAAAGAACCCACCTGCCAATGCAGGAGACATAAGAGACACGGGTTCAATTCTTGGGTGGGGAAGATCCTGTGGAAGAGGGTATGGCAACCCACTCAGTATTCTTGCCTCGAAAATCCCATAGACAGAGGAGCCTGGCAGGCTACAGTCCATAGGGTTGCTAAGAGTCAGACATGACTGAAGCAACTGAGCACACACGTATGCCTGCGTGAGGGAGGGTAATATGCTTCCCTTGAAGTCTGATAGTTTATATGCTAATCACATTGTTTTCCTCTCCTTGCAGCCAGTATGCATGAGGCTTCCTCTGCCTGGAGCACTTAAATCAGTCTCTGTGCCTGAACTAGCTAACTCCATATGTGAGATGGACTATAATTTATGTTGAACCAGGAAAAATCAGCTATATTTGACATACAAAAATCAGCAGTTTTATATGGTTCAGCTTAGTTATCAATATTAAATTATCAAAACTAAGTTATCAATATTTTGTAGCACTATCAGTGGGTTTTCCAGGTGGCACTAGTGGTAAAGAACTGGCCTGCCAATGCAGGAGACATAAGAGACATGGGTTCCATCTCTGGGTCGGAAAGATCCCCTGGAAGAGGGCATGGCAATCCACTGCAGTATTCTTATCTGGAGGATCCCATGGACAGAGGAGCCTGGCAGGCTATAGTCCACAGGGTCACAAATTGTCAGACATGACTAAAGCAAATTAGCACGTACGCACAGCAGTGTAGTTTAAAAAGAAACCACAGGTCAACATTAAAAAATAATTCAAAGGCAATAAGGGAATTAAATTTTTAATCCAAAAATGAAATCTCTAAAATTCCTTTTCTTCTTCTTTGTCTCGCAACATACACACACAAACACACAGACACATAGAAAATTGTGTTTTTGTGTGTGTATGCAAAAGAGTTGGACAGGACTTGGCGAAAAAATAGAAATAAATATTTCTAAATAAAGAATCCATGCATACGTGTATGTATTTCTGTATCACACAGACCGCTCGGCCAGTAGCTCAGTCTGTTCCTCTGACTGGGCCTTGGCTCAGCACTCTCATTTTTCTTTTTTCTCCCCTCTCACCTTCTGGATTTATTCTTTTGCTTTCCCATAAGTAGTTGACCTTTCTGATGTAAACAACTCAAACTTGTTGTGCTTACTTAATAAAGGTGCAGCCCAGCAAAGACAAAGGTTCTGTAATGGAGGAAATTAATTAAGTTACACATTAACCTTTTTTCGTAGTCACAGCATGCTATGCATACATAATCTATGTCTGAATTCCATTACTATTTTATATGCTTATGCTGTGTGCTCTATAACTAAAGTCACTTTATTAAACACAAATTTTTTAAGCGAACTTAAATTTTTACGAATTAGTTTGTCCCAGCACTATGTTTTTAACAAATAATGCTTGCTGTAAATAAAACATAACAAAACCATGTCAAGATTCTCCAGGCCTCAAACTGCACCAGAGATATCTTCAACTGAAAAAATGCTGAACACTCCCTTCAGCTCTGCTGAAGGGTGGTGAGGGGTGACCACAAACTATTTTCATATTTCCTTGTGCAAAGCCAGAAGGTTCTAATTTGTTTTTTTTCTTGCAGCTTGACCCTGATGTGATAAAATTTTCTGAGCTTAGAAAATGAGTAGCCCTTCCAAATTCTCCTACTGGCCTCCTCACGGCTTTAGGGTTAAAAAGGAATATTTAGAAGAAAGAAAATATTTAGAGCTCTGGGGACTGAGGTAAGCAGAGGTGAAGGAGAAGCACTTATAAATATAAGGTAATAAATGGGAAAGGAGAGTCAAACTGTTTGGTTACTGGAGAGCAGCCTTTGGCATCAGGCTCTAGGAAGGCTTCCTGGAAAACAGAATTTCAAGTTCTCAGCTTATCTTACAAGGTAGTATTCTCCTTGGAATGATGGTCGCCTATTTGCTGAAGAAATCTGACTTTCAGGCATGTCTGGTAGCTCAGTGGTAAAGAATCTGCCTGCCAATGCAGGAGACACGGGTTTGATCCCTGGTCTGGGAAGATCCCACATGCCTTGGAGCAACTAAGCCCTGCGCCACAACTATTGAGGCTGTAAGTCACAGCCCATGAGCTGCAACTACTGAAACCTGCGTGCCCTAGAATCCATTCTCCACAAGAGAAGCCACTGCAATGAGAAGCCCATGCGCCACAACTACAGAGCAGCCCCCACTCACTGCAACTAGAGAAAAGCCCACACAAAGCTATGAAGACCCAGCTCAGCCAAAAATAAATAAAATTATATTAAAAAAAAGTAATCTGACTTTCTCCTCCTTAAAAATATATGCAACCATATCACATAACTACTTATGTCTCTGATTTTCATTCCCTCATTGAATATATTTGAAATATTTACAATGATTTTTGTGGACTTTTTGTGTTTATACTTAAATTTGTACATCGCAATCATTCCAGAAAATCTGGTTGTATATATTAGCAAATATTGTACATAGTCATCTAAAAAATTAAGACAGAGGGCCTTTCACTCATAGAAACCATATTATATCTTAGTTCTAATCTGTCTCCAGTGATAAGACACATTCATATGAAAACAGGAAATAAAAGTGTAACAAGCTTAATAGATTATCTGTGCATATTTGTCTAAATGTAAAAAAAATGTATCTAAATATGCAAGTATCGTATTATTACAACAGTGTTTCACTGAATTTTTAAATTCAGAAATGATATATTTTGAGGGTAATCTTTCCATCCATTTTCTGGCAGGAATTCCATAGAGCTGTAGGGAAGAAAAACATTTTCCTCAACCCTCTTAGAGGCCCTGGCTGGGTCTGAAAATTAAATTGATAAAGCTAGGTTAACAGGAGAAAAGCATACAAAGCTTTACTGCATCTTTATGTATATGTAGACGTCTTCGCAAGAGAATCAAGACCTGGAAAAGTGACCACAGCAGGAAACTTTTATACCTTTTAGACACTGAAACAATACATTGGTGAAGAATTGACAAGGCTAAGGGGGTTGAGTTGGGGTAGTGAGTGATTAAGGGCTTCCCAGGTGGTGCTGGTGCTAAAGAACCTGCCTGCCAATGCAAGAGACATAAGAGACAAGGGTTCGATCTCTGGATTGGGAAGATCCCCTGGAGGAGGGCATGGCAACCCACTCCAGTATTCTTGCCTGGAGAATCCCAGGGACAGAGGAGCCGGGTGGGCTACGGTCCATAGGGTCACAAAGAGTTGGACATGACCGAAGCTACTTAGCACATAGCACATAGTGAGTGGTGGAAAAGAAACTAAGGTTTAGTTTAATGAGGTTTATTTGAATGGATTTCTTGGCCCCAAATTCTCCATGTCTGGTGACAACCATGTCTGAACTGACTGAAATACAAGTACAATTGTATGCCTGCAGAAAGAAGTAGAGAGACGGTAACAGGAGACAGATAAAAATCTCAAGATTGAAGGGTCACCTGACCTCTCTCTTGCTTTACCAAAACTGTGGTTGTAAATATTGCTGGAGAAAAATAACTTGTTAGGCTACATTAGAGAACTTAGATTTGAATAAGAGATAAAACTTGATAAAGTTCCAAATTGTTAATATGGTAGGCATGGCAACAGTTTAAAATGGGCTGCTTCTTACAGGTCCCGGGGCCCTGAAGACCCCTCACCCCACCCCTCTTTAACAGTTTATGAGGCTGGCAGGCTGGTGCTTCAAGTCTCATCATGACAACTCTATCCCTCTTAAAATAGATACACCACACAGGAGAGATACTCTATGGCCCATATTTGTCCAGTAGACATGTCTGTGAGTAAGGAGCTCCCCAAGGTCAAGGATGTTGTCTTCATTTTTAGAATTCAGAGGCAGGTAAGATGCATGGTGAAAGGAGGTCATGTACAACTCACTGTAGAATAAATAAATGAACTAATTCCAATCAGTCCCACTATGAATTAACTTACCTTATCTCTGACAATCAGCAACCTATCTGGGAGCTAGCTGTGGTGAGAAATAGAGAGGAAAGGTAAACAGGCAATGCCTAGAGCTTAGGGAAATATCAAAAAAAACCAAACAAACAGGATTGAGTAGATGGTCCTGGCAAGCCCACAGACAACAGAAGCAGAGGACTTGGGAAAATAAATAAGGCTAGGATTCATCCCAATTTCTCTTTCTTGACTATGTGATTTAGGCCAAGTCTCTTAGCTTTCTTAGTCTCGGTTTCTATTATAAAAATAATAGAATTATGTAAATTAAAGATCAGTTCATTTCAGTCACTCAGTTGTGTCCAACTCTTTGCAACCCCATGAACTGCAGCATGCCAGGCTTCCCTGTCCATCACTAACTCCAGGAGCTTGCTCAAACTCATGGTGCATCAAGTCGGTGATGCCATCCAACCATCTCATCCTCTAGTTTAAGTGATTTATGATAATTATCTAGTTATCTTCAACATCGTTAGTGTCAATTAGGACAATAATCACTTACAGGAAAGAGAAAGATTTTTCAAATGATGGTAGAAGGAAAATAGAGAAATTTCCTCTTTCATAATTTTATCTGGGGATGGTCCTTCTTTCCAAAGATACTTTCTCCCTAAAAATGATGGTCTTTTAACATGTAAAGTATGTGCATGCATTCTCAGTCATGTCTGACTCTTTGCGATACTATGACTATAGCCCACCAGCCTACTCTGCCCATGAGATTTTCTAGGCAAGAATGGAGTGGATTGCCATTTCCTCCTCCAGGGGAACTTCCAGACCCAGGGATCAAACCCACTATCCTGCATCCTCACCATTGACAGGCTGATTTTTCACCAATGTGCCACCTGGGAAGCCCATTTAACATGTAAACACCAAATCAATAAGGTAAATTAGTTGATCCCAGCTTCCTAAGAAGCAAATCCCTTCACCACAATTAATCTAATTTGCACAATCATTACTTTAAGAAGACATTATCCACCCTAATCTCTGTGGTCATAACTCAAACTCCTAAGGTGTGCAATTCATAAAGCTTTGCAATCTAGCTGTTGTACTGACAGAAGGGAAAGAAGGAGGAGAAGGAGGAAAGGGAGGCTTGATTGACTTGATCCCTGTCTCCTGTACAATGTCATGAACCTCTGTCCATAGTTCATCAGGCAGTCTATCAGATCTAGTCCCTTAAATCTATTTCTCACTTCCATTGTATAATCATAAGGACCATATCATGGCATCTGGTCCCATCACTTCATGGAAAATAGATGGGGAAACAGTGGAAACTGGCTGACTTTATTTTTTTGGGCTCCAAAATCACTGCAGATGGTGACTGCAGCCATGAAATTAAGAGACGCTTGCTCCTTGGAAGGAAAGTTATGACCAACCTAGACAGCATATTAAAAAGCAGAGACATTTCTTTGCCAACAAAGGTCTGTCTAGTCAAAACTATGGTTTTTCCAGTAGTCATGTATGGAAGTGAGAGTTGGACTATAAAGAAAGCTGAGTGCTGAAGAATTGATGCTTTTGAACTGTGGTGTTGGAGAAGACTCTTGAGAGTCCCCTGGACTGCAAGGAGATCCAACCAGCCCATCCTAAAGGAGATCAGTCCTGGGTGTTCATTGGAAGGACTGATGTTGAAGCTGAAACTCCAATAGTTTGGCCACCTGATGCAAAGAATTGACTCCTTGGAAATGACCCTCATGCTGGGAAAGATTGAGGGCAGGAGGAAAAGGGGACAACAGAGGATGAGATGGTTGGATGGCATCAGCTACGCTATGGACATGAGTTTGGGTAAGCTCCAGGAGTTGGTGATGCACAGAGAAGCCTGGTGTGCTGCAGTCCATGGGGTCGCAAAGAGTCGGACATGACTGAGCAACTGTACTGAACTGTGTACATCAAGTACTTGTACAACAGGTGCATGATGCTACAGATGGACCTTAGCCTTGGAAATCAGCCCAGAAGACAGCAGTGAGGTCAGCGGTAAAATTCATCTGGAAAAGACAATTTGCTGCAAATGTAACTCTCCTCTTAGTAAATCATTTTTGTTCAGGGTGGATTCTACTGACTTAGAATCTTTGAATGCAATTCACACTTTTCTAGGAACTGAAATCATCAGAGATATCTCAAAATTTATGAGTCATAGAGCCCTCATCATATAATAAACTAAATCTTATTTTTTCCAGTTTTTTAGGGGGTGTTCAAGCCAATGTTCTAAGTTAGGGTTGGGTAAACTTTTTCTGTGAAGGGCCAGATAGCATATATTTTAGGATTTGCGAGACATTCAGACTCAACTGTACCTTTAGCACAAAAGCAGCCACGAACAATACATAAGTGAAAAGACATGGCTGTGTATTTACAAAAGATCGAGGGCAGGTTTTGGGCCACAGGTCATAGCTTATCAACTCCAGCAAAAATCCAAATCAACATCTAAATTATGTTATGCCATAAAATTAAATACCAATTTATCAGTCTTTCTGGTTGGAAATTTTAACAAGTAACTATGTGATTTTTTTTTACCAGCTTCAGGTAACTTAGTGATTTAGAGCTAAAACTATAATATGTGCTCATGGTAAATGACCAATAACTACTTGTTGGGTGGATAATGGGATGTATCAAAAAGCAGCATCTCAATCATGCTATATCTCCAGATGCTCCAAGTTTTCTTTAACTCTCTGAATCACATCTTCCTTTGTGTTATGCTGAGGTTTTTTATTACAGCATGTTGATTTTTTTCAGTTTCATTATTACAGTGAAACTAGCTTATTTAAGAAAGTACATACAAGTACTACCAGGTACACAATTGCTTATCTCCAAAACTTAAGGACAGGGATTCCCTGATGGCTTAGTGGTAAAGAATCAGCCTGTCAAGACAGGAGACATGGGTTCAATCTTTGATCCAGGAAGATGCTGTTGAACAAATAAGCCCACATACCACAACTATTGAGCCTGTGCTCTAGAGCACAGGAGCCACAACTACTCAAGCCCATGTGCTTTAGAGCCTGTGCTCTGCAACAAGAGAGTAGCCCCCACTTTCTGCAGCTAGAGAAAAGCCCATGTAGCAAGGAGGACCCAGCATAGCCAAGAATAAATTTTAATAAAGTTTTTTTTAATTTAAGGAAAGAACTTTGGGGGGAATTTGAAATGTTTCATAGTTCACAAAGTTTATACAGTACAGACACTGTATTATATGTCATGTCCCCACATCCCTCAAAGTTTGCAGTAGCACCATTAATCAAACATAGCATTTCTCTAGTAAAACATGTGAATATTCATATTAAATGAGATAAATATAGATTATAATAATCCAGCCATTCTCAAATAATAATTTATGGATCCTTGGGAATCTTTATGAAGTCAAAATTATTTTTATGAAAATACTTTATCTTTTTCACTCTTAACCTCTTATGAATATATAGCAAAGTTTTCAAGGGGCTGCATGCTGTGTGATAGTACAGTAGATTAAATGTAGAAGCAGAAATGAGAATCTGGCTGTCTCTATTAAGCAAGAGTGAAAAGATATTTGAAAGAATATTAAATAATGCCACTCTTCTTACTAAAATTTGGTTTGGGAAAATATAGCAGAAATTTTCATTACTTATGCTAATATGTAATGATCTTGTTATTTTTAAATAAGTACAAAGTAATACTTTTTAACTTTTCATTTTAATTTTTAATGTGGTAACTGGATAGATACAACTCACATCAGCAAAAGAACTTTGGGGTCCATGATAATTTTCAAGAATGAAAGTCCCGAGACTAAACTGAAATGTCTTATAACTGCTAAAAAAATGTTAACATCAGTTCAAGGCAAATTTAGCTGCCAAATGAAGGGAAGTGAAGTGAAAGTCGTTCAGTCAGTTCCTACTCTTTGCAACCCCATGGACTATACAGTCCACGTAATTCTCCAGGCCAGAATACTGGAGTGAGCAGCCTTTCCCTTCTCCAGGGGATTTTCCCAACCCAGGGATCAAACCCAGGTCTCCCGCATTGCAGGTGGATTCTTTTACCAGCTGAGCCACAAGGGAAGCCCAGCTGCCAAATGAGTTCTTCAAAAACTTTCAATTTTCTGAGCATATGAATGTCACAATTACAGTTGAGGAACAATTGGCTTTTTAGGAAGTCTGATATTAGAGGTTGCCTCATGTTTATTCTAAAGCAAAGTCCAAACCCTGGTGTCTTCATTTTAGGAGGTTTTGTAGGTTGGAAATTAAATGCCTGCAGGATCCAGGCAGGTAAAGGAATTGAGTGAAACAAGGCAGTTGGAGACTGTGATACTTGGCCTATGTGATGCCTTGCAGAAGAGCCTGGCTTTACCAAACCTTTAGAATTCAGTAGGGCTTCCCTGGGAGCTCAGACTGTAAAGAGTCTGCCTGCAATGTAGGAGACTCAGCTTCCATACCTGGGTTGGGAAGATTCCCTGAAGAAGGGAATGGTTACCCATTCCAGTATTCTCGCCTGGAGAATTCCATGGACAGAGGAGTCTGGCAAGCTACGGTCCACGTATGTCGCAAAGAGTCAGGCGTGACTGAGCAACTAACACGGACCAACTGAGTAAAATTCAATCGAAACTGGAAATCTAGTATTTGTAAGTGAAAGTTTCTCATTGTATTGACTATTTAAACAGTTTTTTAAAAGAACACTTGATATATCAGAAACATCCACTGGTTCTTGTCCATGTGATATTCAAGCACTTATGTTAGGGGAAACACACCGACTGAAACTGCCCACCCTGGCCAGGCACCATAGTAGCCATGGGTGTGAGTTATTTTATGCCAGGAGGTCCTGGTAAGGAACACAGAACTAACAGAAGAGTTTGGGAAAAGTCAAAAGGAGATGTCACATGTTCTCCCACCTCCCAGAATCCTTCTCATTGGCATCCATCCTGGCTGAGCAATGCATGCGCCACCAGAAAGGACCTAAGTCAGAACGATTGGCCAGAGACAACTCGGAAACTAGTCCCATTATCAAAACACCAGGGACTGTGGGCCACGTAGCAGAGCACTTCTCCTGGGTTCCTCACCCTACTGCTCTCCACCCAGGCGCCCCTTCCCAATAAAGTCTCTTGCTTTGTCAGCATGTGCGTCTCCTCAGGTGATTCATTTCGTTCATTTCCGAGTATTAGACAAGAGCCTCCTTTCAGGCCCTGGAAGAGGCCCCCCTTCCTATGGACTCAGGGCCACATAAGTCTCCTGCTTGCTCTTGAGAAATGCTGACTGAATGTTAGTTCACCTTCTCTCAAGGGCATGGACAGATGGAAGTGGTGACCAGATGTGACAGCAAAAAGCATGGGGAAGCTCCACCACTGACTCCACTGTTATTGCTGGCTCAGCTCCAAGATCATATAGTTTGAAAAGTCAGCTTTGTCAAACTCCTCGACCACAGTTTTCATCTTGAAACAATCACTTTGAATTTTCTTTCACATATTAGTTACAGAGATATAAACAAACTGCTATACCTTCTGAACATTAGTTATTGATTTCCAAATGTTAGTAACACAACTCAGAAACATCTTTCACTACAAATATTCTGAGGAATACAGATCATGGGATGATAATAATTGAACGTGTATACTTATTGTGATTCTTCTTTTTCTCAATTCCATGTCATACTGTGGATAAACACTGTGCTAATTTGGTTATAAATAAAGTATTGGTCAAAAAAGAATGCATCTCGCCTCTCTATCCACTTGCTTTTTTAATAATTGAGCCATTTCCTGTTTTTCATGATTATTAAAAAATGCACATTCATTGTGGATATTTTAGAAAATATAGAAAAGTACAAACAACATAATAAAAATCATCAAGGATCTCATCATCCAGAGATAACTAGGACTACGTTTACAGGGATAGTTACAGGTATAGATGTATTTACATGCACATCCAAAAAAAATTGCATATGTGTGTATTCTCCAAATACATACATATGTAGACATACAATGGAGTAGGAAATTGAAGAGTTGTTGCTGAATCACGAAAGACGCCGGAATTCTTGGCCTCTGAAGGAGAAGAATTTGATCCGGGGCCAGAGACAAGGCTTGATCGCTCAGAGCTTTTGTGTAATCAAGTTTTATTAAAGTATAAAAGAGATAGAGAAAGCTTCTGACATAGACATCAGAAGGGGGCAGAAAGAGTGCCCCCTTCACTAGTGTTAGCAAGGGAGTTATATACTTTTTAATTAGTTATTACAGTGTATCAAAAGAATGTCTGGAGGTTGTAAAGATCTTACTAGACCCACTCCCATAATTTACATTTTAAGATAACAGGATTAGCCAGAAGGTTTTCAGGAAGGAGAAAATGTCCTCAAGCAGGATACATTATTGTTATATAATCCTAAAGAATGTAGAGGAAAAAAATTTGTCCTTTCCTCCCCCTTGAGAATTCCAGACCCCCATCTCCTCCTCGAGAACCCCAGACCCCTCTCTCCTTAGGGACCCCCGGACTTCTTATCAACCTGCCTAGGAATTGACTCTCAAAATGACAACCCATTTCAGTATTCTTTCCTGGAAAATTCCATGGACAGGGAAGTCTGGTGGGCTGCAGTCCATAGGGTCGTGAAAGAGTCAGACAAATCTGAGAGCGCAGGCACACGTGCACATAGATATTCAGTTCAGTTCAGTTCAGTTGCTCAGTTGTGTCCGACTCTATGCGACCCCATGGACTGCGGCACACCAGGCCTCCCTGTCCATCACCAACTCCAAGAGCTTGCTCAAATTCATGTTCATTGAGTCAGTGATGCCATCCAACCATCTCATCCTCTGTCATCCCCTTCTCCTCCTGCCCTCAATCTTTCCCAGAATCAGGGTCTTTTCCAATAAGTCTGTTCTTCCCATCAGGTGGCCGAAGAATTGGAGCTTCAGCTTCAGCATCAGTCCTTCCAATGGATATTCAGGACTGGTTTCCTTTAGGATTGATTAGTTTGATCTCCTTGCAGTCCAAAGGACTCTCAAGAGTCTTCTCCAACACCACAGTTCAAAAGCATCAATTCTTCAGTGCTCAGCTATCTGTATAGTCCAACTCACATCCATACATGGCTACTGGAAAAACCATAGCTTTGACTAGACGGACTTTTGTCGGCAAACTACTGTCTCCGCTTTTTAGTATGCTGTCTAGGTTGGTCATACAAATGGTAAAATTAGGGTAATATCTTGTATTCAATTTTGTCTTCTGCTTTTTTTTTATTAATGAGCACTTGTAGATTTGATTTCTAAGTGGGATTTCTCATTTTAGTGATGCACAGCTCTGAAACAAAGCAAGGGAAGACTGCAGCAGAGCCCATCTCA
This sequence comes from Okapia johnstoni, assembly GCA_024291935.2. Classification (NCBI taxonomy): domain Eukaryota; kingdom Metazoa; phylum Chordata; class Mammalia; order Artiodactyla; family Giraffidae; genus Okapia; species Okapia johnstoni. Next base: position 19,627,897 of record CM044317.1, on the reverse strand, counting down.
GTAAGGACACACAAATAGGAGCTATTATTATAAATGATGGCCATGAGTCAGGCCAGCCCTAACAACTATCTGTTTTTCCTCCTGCTCTCTGACTCACATATCTCCTCTTATTTCTATATATCTGATGGGTTACTGAATGCATGTGAGCTACTTCTCAGAAGTTGGACTATTTATAAGGAAATGATTACCAAGAAACTAAAGTCTGTCTTCCAGACAGTGTCCCTAGCCTTCCTGTCACAGAAACCTGGTTGTTATTTACATGCAGCAAATTCTACTAGAGTCTGAAATGACCCAGTCCTCCAGGAGCTTCTGACATAGCTTGGGCGATATAATGCAAATACAAAGGAGGATGAATATCAGTGATAGATATCATGCTAATTTAATAAGTTAAATAAATCACTAGAGTAGCTAGTATAAATAATAGGTGTACAAGAACAGCACATATGTTTCTTTTCTAGATCAACCTTATTCTGGCCCAGACTGAAAGGAAAATCAACTTGAGTCAATGCCAAGGGCTCCCTTCCCTGAGTTAATGCAGCGTCCAGGTCTGGGTAGTTCACTTGTCACCTGCTCACATGAATTATTTTGAGATACCATTGTTTGGTCTGCATGATTTCTTCAGGATCAAGGACTCTGCCACTTTGAAGCTCTGTGTTGGGCTTGACAGTTCTTGGAGAGGCTGAATTCTGGCATCTAGGGTGCTGCCTCCCTTGGCATAACCACAGCTAAGCCCTATCAATTTGCCCCTGCCCCTGGAATGTTGACTTAGAAGTGCTGCCCAGTCTCCACTCTGTTGTGAGCCTCAGCGCTCCCTCTCTCCTGTCCTATATCAGAGGAGACTCACTTAGCTTCCTCTCAAAGACAATCTCCCCTCCCAACTGCTACTCTAGGGCACTAATATCACCAATTCAATGGCTTATGTTCTTACAAAACACAGGAAAAGCTGTTGACTTCTCATGAGGCAAAATTCCTGAGGGTCTGGCTACCAATTTGAAATGAAGGAACGTATAGGGAGAAAGAATGCCAGCAAGTATTTCTACAAGAGTTGAAAAGTGGCAGTCATCACTGGGCTTTGAAATCATTTAGCAGGGTTCATGGAAGAAATAGTCCTAAATCTGAGACTTGGTGTATAGATCAGTCTTGAACAAGTAGAGAGTAGTCGGGGCTTTCTAAGTAAGTGGAATTGCAACAAGCAAGAAGGTAGAATGGGAACAGTTATATCCTAGTTGGGACCTGCAAAGACTAGTTAGTTGGGAGCTCATAGAGCAGAGTAGACATGTGTAGAGATGCAATGGTCAGTTTGTAGAAAGCGTTGAACGTCAGATTACTGCTACTGCTATTTTACTTGTTTTGTGGACAACAGAAAGCAGTAAAGACTTTTCTGAGGACTATATCACTGAAAATGTGATAAGATAGAGAATCATGGACAAAGTCAACTTAGGGTGATTGCTAGAGAAGGCATCTCTGAGGAAGGGTGTCTTGGGGTTGCACCAGGGAGGGTAAGGTCAAGCCCCCCTTCAAAAGTGGATTTTAAATGGAGATTGACAAAGCCACACAGGCACTAGGAGTTTATTATTCATAAAATGAGGCTTTGTGGGGAGAGCCTAGAAAGATATGAGAGCAAAAAATATCTAAGCCAATTCAAATGCTCAAGCAAAGGGATACCATGTGGCTTTGTTTTGGTTGTGGTGGGGATGGGGCAAGGGTTCCCACATGCATGATGGGGCTTCCATGATTTGGATATCCCACCTGTAAGTGTGCCAAGGGACGGAGGGTATAGGCTTTCTTACTGGCTTACCCAGAGGAGCAGGGCTTGAAGGTATGTAGAATCAAGCATCAAAAATAAACTCAGACTCTTTATTACATGGTGATATTTCAGTTGAAACCAGAGGATGGAAGAGGCAAGAGAAGAGCTAGAGGAAGAGCCTTCCAGACAGAAGAAATGTAAGCAAAAAAACCCAAAGCCGTGAAAGGCCTTAAATGGTTGAGAAACAGAGGCCAGTGTACTTGCAACATGGAAAGTAGGGAAAGATGAGGTTCAGTTCAGTCGCTCAGTCATGTCCGACTCTTTGCAACCCCATGACTGCAGCACACCAGGCCTCCCTGTCCATCACCAACTCCCAGAGCTTACTCGAACTCATGTCCATTGAGTCGGTGATGCCAGCCAACCATCTCATCCTCTGTAGTCCCCTTCTCCTTCTGCCTTCAACCTTTCCTAGCATCGGGGTCTTTTCCAGTGAGTCAGTTCTTCACATCAAGTGGCCAAATTATTGGAGTTTCAGCTTCAGCACCAGTCCTTCCAATGAATATTCAGGACTGATTTCCTTTACGACGGACTGATTGGATCTCCTTGCAGTCCAAGGGACTCTCAAGAGTCTTCTCCAACACCACAGTTCAAAAGCATCAATTCTTCAGTGCTCAGCCCTCTTTATAGTCCAACTCTTACATCCATACATGACTACTGGAAAAACCATAATAGATTTCACTAAGATGAACCTTTGTTGGCAAAATAATGTCTCTGCTTTTTAATATGCTGTCTAGGTTGGTCATAACTTTTCTTCCAAGGAGCAATTTTCTTCTAAGCAGGGCAGCTGCAGGAGCCTTGATCCTGAGAGAATGCATGTTTGTTCTCCGGGCCTGACTAAAGCCCAGGGACCCAGGAAAGAAAGGCCAAGGGTGAGCAGGAAAGCACTGCTCTTCCTGGAAAGAGGTGGGCCCCATGGGATCCACACAGCCCTGAAAGAAAGATGGGTGTCAACCTCCCTGATTGGTCCTGAAAGGATTTTCCGTCTTGTCCCTGACAAGTTCTGGAAAAACAGAATAGGTGAACTAAATCCTCTCTTCTCATGAGGCAGAGAGACAGGCATTAACCATTGTTGCTGTTGTTCAGTTGCTCAGCCGTGTCTGACTCTTTGCGACCCCATGGACTATAGCACACCAGGCTTCCTTGTCCTTCACCATCTCCTGGAGTTTGCTTAAACTCATGCCTGTTGAGTCGATGATGCTACCCAAACATCTCATCCTCTGTTACCCTCTTCTCCTCCTGCCCTCAATCTTTCCCAGCATCTGAGTCTTTTCCAGTAAGTTGACTCTTCACATCAGGTGGCCAAAGTATTAACCATTATACCCCAGGAAACAGAAATCAGGACTGGGGGGCACACTGTGGATTATAACTGCTTAAGACTTGAACCCTGACAAACACTTAATAATGCTTAATAAGCAGAAATATGCACATCTCTCCTTTAAGTCAATGTCAGGGAATACATTTTATGTAAGCATGAATGCTCATTGAAATCAGAAACAATGAATGAATGAATGATTGCCATAGAACTCTACAATCTGAGGCCCTCTTTTTTTAGGTGGTTAAGTTCTACCAAAACTTAACTGCATAGTACATCTCCAAGGACTATATCAGAGGCACAGATACAAAAGGCTATGATTGGAAAGTTGGGGACTTGAGTGTTAGTCCTGCATTGGCTTGACTTTGTCTGCCAGGAGTAAGCAAACTTCTGAAAATTGGAACATTGGGAACTTAGAAGAGCTTTAAGCTCCTTACCTTTTATTCCTTTCTGAAAAAAATTTGTTTTTGTTTAAAATACAAACTCTAAATAGCCCTCAGGACAGTCCCTGTATTGTTGGTGGCCAGTTCATAAGAAGATAATGTTGTGTTTAACAAGATAACTAACTTGTTATCTTGAATTTTTCCACCCCAATATGCAGGTCCCAATTTCAATTTCTCACTCACCTCCTTCCCCTGACACTTCTTTTAAGGTGAGAAACACAGTCTACTGTGTGGTGATTACCTTGGCAGCCATATTACCTCTTGTCCTAAGCATAAACCAGTGAAGGTTATTGAAGGTGAGCTGCTTTTATGGGGCCTGAGATGAGCAAAGCAAAGAGCCATTGACAACACCTTAAACAGCAAAGAACATTCTGGTACTGCAGGCCACCTTTCAAACTGCTAGTCAATCTTTCACTTTTCACTGGGGTCAAAAGAAACTACTCAAGTTTGACTCTTTTAAAAGATGAACTTTTCTGTGGTGTCAGACCAAGGGCTTTAGGCTGTTGCTTGGCAACAATCATAAAGGCAAGAGTAGCCTAAGTCATGAAAAGATCTAGTAGTGGAGTCTGAAGTCTTTTCTTCCTTAAAAATCACAGAACAGTGAGTTGACTTTGACAAAGGGAGACATGCTCAGGACACTTTTAACAAACCCATCATTAATGAGTTAATGTTGTCTTAGACTCACATAGCCTTTCACAGGCGGCATCTTAGCAAGTCTCCTGATAGTCAGGGAACTAGAAGCGGGAGGAAGATTCCCAGCAGCTACTTAACAGCATCCTTGCCCACAAGCTCTTAAACTCTGTCGTGCCCCAGAGCTCTCTATCTCACTGGATGGGTCAATATATATATATTTTTTCTTGACCGATCTATTTTTGTAAAGTTCTCTGAGAATACTCTTCCTTAAGAGCTGGAATTGTTTCTTGGTAACTTTCAAATACTGGTTCTCACTCTCATATCTTTTACCGTGGAACAATTAACACTCACTATTGCAACAGACAAGCCCCCAAATGTGGATGCCTTAAAACAACAAAGGTTTATTTTTTGCTCAAGTCCAGTCCAGTACAGGTTGGAGAGCCAGCTCCTTCTTAGAGCTCGCCAACCGGGAACGTGTTGCCAAGCCAGATAACAGAAATTTGGTGGAAGCAGGCTAGCTCTTAGTGCTTCAGTCTGTAAGTGGCAACAACACATCTGCTCCAAATTCATTAGTCGGAATTGCAACTGACAAGCCCCCAGATTTGGATGAGTTAGAGCCTGGGAAATGTAGGACAGCATAAATGTAGGAATTCAGTGGGTGCCAACTGTGTCTGCCACACCCTGTTTCCCCAACCAAGCACACTGATGGGAAGGGTGAGGCAGGTACCAGGATCTGACCCATCACAGTGACACTGAATCCTGAAAGCAGGGCCATGCCAAGGAACAGCTGGTGTTTCTATGATCCAGAGGGGGCCCAGTGGTCATTCCTTCAAAGTCTGACATCTGGCCTTCTGTCTCTGTGCAGTGCCCTGAGTATGTGACTTTCTCTGTGTCCAGGCTGGGTGTTTAGAGGGCTTAGTGGTGTGAATCCCAGCTGCTCACACTTGCCGTTACTGCAAATATTTGTACCTGTGTCTCAAATCCACCTGCCATTGCAGGAGACACAGAGACCCAGGTTTGATCCCTGGGTCGGGAAGATCCCCTGGAGAAGGAAGAGGCAACCCACTCCAGTATTCTTGCCTGGAAAATTCCATGGACAGAGGAGCCTGGCAGGCTACCGTCCATAGGATCACAAAGAGTCAGACACAGTCAGTGAGCACACTCCAGACTCAGAGATTAAGAATTTGACAGGATAAAGGAAGGGTGTCACATAACTATGTCATTTCAGGTTAATTAAAATCTTCATTTCAGATAATCCCAAGGGTCTAAGAGTGAGATGATATCTAGGAAAAGGACATAAGATTCTTCAACGGGCTGAAGAATTAAGTTGTCATCAGACTCTGAATTGGGAAACTGAGACTCAGAAAGATTGAGTAAATTATCTATACTTACATGACCTGTAAATGCCAAAGTCAGAAGACAAGCCTGGGACCTGCGATTTCTCATCCAGCACCACATGCACTGTTAAGGGCATGCCAAGAACTAGATTACAATCACCTCCATGCTTTCCCTTTTCAAATGTCAGAATACCCAGCAGACACTGCAGGGAAGAAAAATATAGACAGCCAGGCTCTCTCTGATCATGGCACCTGTGGTGTCAACACCAGGCAAATAATAGGCGGTGGCAAATGCACATTTAAATCATGCAGAAATTAGTGGCGTGATGAGGACAATAAGAGGCCTCTGATGGAATAACTGCTTCCCCATGGGGTGTTCCAGCAGCTCGAGGTTGCCGGTGCCCAGACTATAAATGAGTCTGCACTGGAGGTGTCACCGCAGCCAATACAACGGAATATGAAGAGGGAGAAGGCAGCCACAGGCACAGAGTTTCTGAAACCAAATGATATATGAATTGCTGGAATGCTGTTCAGGAAAATTTACACTCTTTAAAGGCTTTGCACTTTGAGGAAGAAAAGGCAAAATGGCACTTTAGCACTGACTCCATCCTGACTCCTGCAAGGTTGGTGTTGTCAACATTCACTTTTGTAATAATAGCCTCAACAGGTATTTTAAAAAACTATTGTTAGGCAACCATAAATTTTTCAGACATGTTTTATTCCTCTCTGGTACTAGAATTTTTCCATGACAGCGTCTGGCAGTCCATGATGATGTGGATCACGACTACAGAAGGGACAGAACACTCATGACAACACAGGGAATCTCGTAAACCCGCAGCAGGTAGTCCTGAGTAGCAGTTTACAGAAGCTTTTAATGAGAATTCTCATGACCATAGTGGCAATGGCAAATGCGTTCTAGGAAATAAATAAATAGATTCTCTTCTCTGACATTTGCATGGTACTCTTGCAATCTCATAAAGCTTCTTGATCATTCTAGAAGGCAAAGTAGTTTCATTTGTCCCCATTCAAAAGCATATATTCAAGTGCATTATTTAAAAGCCCCTTTTGATTTTTGTAGTCCCTATTCTCTTAGCCAGGTAAAGAATTCGCTTGCAGTGTAGGAGACCTGGATTCGATTCCTGGGGCAGAAGATTCCCTGCAGAAGGAAATGGCAACCCACTCTTGTATTCTTGCCTGGAAAATTCCATGGACAGAGGAACCTTGCAGGATACAGTCCATGGGATCACAAAGAGTCGGACACGACTGAGCAACTAACTCTTTCACTTTCATTCTCTTATGCAGAGTAATAATTATTAACATTTGATAGTTTTTGCACGCACACAGCCAGATTTTAATAATGCCTTATTCAAGCCTCATATGGAAGTTGTAAAGTAGATTTGACAGATATTATTTTTTTAAGATTTATTTGTTGCGGTTGTTTAGTTGCTAAGTCGTGTCCGACTCTTTGCAACCCCATGGACTGTAGCCCAACAGGCTCTTCCGTGCAAGGGATTTCCCAAGCAAGAATACTAGAGTGGGTTGCCATTTCCTTCTCCAGGGTATTATTTATTTATTAAGGTCAGTTTTCACTCCAATCCCAAAGAAAGGCAATGCCAAAGAATGCTCAAACTACCTCACAATTGCACTCATCTCACACACTAGTAAAGTAATGCTTAAAATTCTCCAAGCCAGGCTCCAGCAACGTGAACTGTGAACTTCCAGATGTTCAAGCTGGTTTTAGAAAAGGCAGAGGAACCAGAGATCAAATTGCCAATATTCGCTGGATCATCGAAAAAGCAAGAGAGTACCAGAAAAACATCTATTTCTGTTTCATTGACTATGCCAAAGCTTTTGACTGTGTGGATCACAATAAACTGTGGAAAATTCTGAGATGGGAATACCAGACCACCTGACCTGCCTCTTGAGAAACCTGTATGCAGGTCAGGAAGCAGCAGTTCGAACTGGACATTGAACAACAGACTGGTTCCAAATAGGAAAAGGAGTACGTCAAGGCTGTCTATTGTCACCCTGCTTATTTAAGTTATATGCAGAGTACATCATGAGAGACACTGGGCTGGAAGAAGCACAAGCTGGAATCAAGATTGCCGGGAGAAATATCAATAACCTCAGATATGCAGATGACACCACCCTTATGGCAGAAAGTGAAGAAAAACTAAAGAGCCTCTTGATGAAAGTGAAAGAGGAGAGTGAAAAAGTTGGCTTAAAGCTCAACATTCAGAAAACTAAGATCATGGCATCCGGCCCCATCACTTCATGGCAGATAGATGGCGAAACAGTGGAAACAGTGGCTGACTTTATTTTTCTGGGCTCCAAAATCACTGCAGATGGTGACTGCAGCCATGAAATTAAAAGACACTTACTCCTTGGAAGGAAAGTTATGACCAATCTAGATAGCATATTTAAAAGCAGAGACATTACTTTGCCAACAAAAGTCCGTCTAGTCAAGGCTATGGTTTTTCCAGTGGTCATGTATGGATGTGAGAGTTGGACGGTGAAGAAAGCTGAGCGCTGAAGAATTGATGCTTTTGAACTATGGTGTTGGAGAAGACTCTTGAGAGTCCCTTGGACTGCAAGGAGATCCAACCAGTCCATCCTAAAGGAGATCAGTCCTGGGTGTTCATTGGAAGGACTGATGTTGAAGCTGAAACTCCAATAGTTTGGCCACCTGATGTGAAGAGCTGACTCATTGGAAAAGATCCTGATGCTGGGAAAGATTGAGGGCAGGAGGAGAAGGGGATGACAGAGGATGAGATGGCTGGATGGCATCACCGACTCGATGGATATGGGTTTGGGTGGACTTAGGGAGTTAGTAATGGACAGGGAGGCCTGGCATGCTGTGGTTCATGGGGTCGCCAAGAGTTGGACACGACTGAGCGACTGAACTGAACTGAACTGATGTCAGGTCTTAGCTGCCACACTCAGAATCTTTGTTGTGTCATGCTCTGCATGGACTCTAGTGGTGGTGTAAGGGCTTAGTTGCTCCCTGGCTTGTGTGATCTTGGTTCTCCGACCAGGAGTCGAACCACACCTCCTGCATTGCAAGGCAGATTCTTAACCACTGGACTGCCAGAGAAGTCCCATGGACTGACATTACTATCCCCACGTTTAAAAGTGAGGAAGCGTGAGATTCAAGATGTTAGGTATTGATATTTTGCCCATGATCACACAGCTAGCATGAAATAAAACCAAAATTCTTCATTAGGACTCACTTTCTACTTCCTTTCAAAAGCCTACAAGACCTGTAGAGTTTCACTGTTCCCAAGTTTACCAGTCAGACTCATTTTAAAAAATAGACCCTGGAGCACAGATTGTGTCCAGAGTCCCAGTACCCTGAAACAGCCCTGAGGGCATTTGAAAACAAGTGACTGAACAATTCTGAGCCTGGAATCCACGAACAGCTGGGGCTGCATCTGTAGAACCCTGACACTTGTACAAAACACTAAGTCATGTTCATTTTCCTGGGGAAAAAGGCTCTGGCTTTCAAAACTCTTCAAAAAGTTAAGAACCAATAATTCAACAGTAATAGGAATATCCTAAAATAGCATTTCTCAGTCTTTATAAACCTTCCTCTCATGAATCAAAACACAGAAAAATCATGAATAGGACATATATCGGCTTTGTTTTTAAACTACACACATCATCCCACCCTCCAAAGACTTTAATATACTCTTGCTCTCCATCTCTCCCTCTCTCACCCCACAATTCCTTCCGTGGAATAAGTTCACCCCAGGCTGATTAAAACTACTGTCCTTGAACTTAAAGGCAATGCCTGATGGGAATGGAAAGAATTCGTAATTATGGATTTCTGGGGAACACTGCCCTCTTCTGCCTCTCATTTTTTGTCATTTGTTGTCCACTTAATGAGATTAGTTGGGAAGAGACTAGGGGTCAGATTTAAGAATCAAGAAATATCCTCATTGAGACAGCATAGCAGCAGTTTATCCTAATTTATGAAATAGCCAAAGTAAAAATGTAGCAGTTTAAAAGCCAATGGATAAGAATAAATAGCAACTCGTTTTATAAAAACTTTTGTTGGAGTATAGTTGATTTACAATGCTGTGTTACTTTCTGATGTACAGCAAATTGAATTAGATATTTGTTTACCTATATCATCTTTTTGGGATTTCTTTCCCATTTAGTGACCATAGAGCACTGAGTAGAGTTCCCTGTGCTATACAGTAGGTTCTCACTAGTTATTCATTTTATATATAATATCAACAGTGTATATATGTCAATCCCAATCTCCCAATTCATCCCACCCTCTTTTCCCCCTTTAGTGTCCATACATTTGTTCTCTAAGTCTGTCTTTATTTCTGCTTTCCAGAGAGGTTCATCTGTACCATTTCTCTAGATTCTACATATATGCCTCAATATATGATACTTGCTTTTCTCTTTCTGACTTACTTCACCCTGTATTACAGTCTCTAGGTCCTTCCATGTCTCTGCAAATGGCACAATTCTGTTCCTTCTTATGGCTCAGTAATATTCCATTGTCTATATGTGCCACATCTTCTTTACCCACTCCTCTGTCGATGGACAGTTAGGTTCCTTCCATGGTCTAGCTATTGCAAACAATGCTGCCGTGAACACTAGGGTGCGTGGGTTTTTTGGAATTAAGGTTTTCTCTGGGTATATGCCCAGGAATGGAGTTGCTTCATTTTTAGAAACAATTTTATTAAGGTAATATTGACATTTACTGGACTGCACATATTTAAAATGCACAATTTGATAAGTTTTGATATATGTAAACTCCATGGAACCATCACCACAATCAAGACAGTGAAAATATCCTTTATCCCCCCAAACTTCCTCATTTCTCCTTTGTAATCTCTCCCTCCTGTTCTTTCTCAGCCTCAGGGAATTACTCATCTGTGTTTTACTTCCATTTTCTGGAGTTTTATACAAATGGAATCAGTCATACATTGTGTACTCTTCTGTCTGGCCTCACTGCTGAGCATGTTGGATATGTGCTCAGTTGCTCAGTTGTGTCTAACTCTTTGTGACTCCATGGGACTGTAGCCCAACAGGTTCCTCTTGTCCATGGAATTTTTCAGGCAAGAATACTGGAATGGGTTGCCATTTCCTCCTCCAGGGGATCCTGACCCAGTGATTGAACCCACGTCTCTTGCCTCTGTTGTGTCTTCTGCACTGGCAGAAAGATTCTTTATCACTAGCGCCACCTGGGAAGCCCTATGTTGGATATATTAAGTTTATTCCTTCTAGTGTTGAATAGTATTCTACTGTATAGATATGCCGTAATTTGTTTATGCATTTACCTATTGATGGATATTTGGGTTATTTTTGATTGGAGGTTATTACAAACAAAGTTGCTGGGAATGTTTCTATAAAAATCTTTGTATGGCTTTCATTTCATTTGGGTAAATAACGGAGAGTATAATCATGGGATCACATGGGGCCAAGGGTTTAAAATTTTAAGGAAGCACCAAATTGTTTTCTAAATTGTTTGTACCATTTATATTCCCAGAAGCCATATATAAAGTTCCAGTTCTTTGACACCGCCTCCAACGTTGGTATGGTTAAACCTTTTTCATTCTACCCATTCTAATAGGTGTGTAACAGTATTTTATCATAATTTTAGTTTGCATTTCATTAATGGCAAATCACATTTGGAATCAAGCCCCATACCCACCAGAAAGACTCAGAGGGCTCAAACAAACCTCTGAGGTCCTGCACACCAGGACCCAGAGACCCCACAAAGACTGAGACAGAACTGTATTTGAGTGTCTCCTGTGGAGGTATGGGTCAGCAGTGGACTGCCGCAGGGGAAGGGGCTCTGGGTGCAGCAGACTTGGGTATGGCATAAGCCCTCTTAGAGGACGTCACTGTTAACCCCACCATAGAGCCCCAGAACTTACACAGGACTGGGAAACAGACTCTTGCTGGGCGCAAACAGAACCTTGTGCACCAGGACCCAGGAGAAAAGAGCAGTGACCTCACAAGAGACTGACCCAGACCTGCCCGTAAGTGCCCAGGAGTCTGGCGGAGGCGTGGGTTGGCAATGGCTGCTACAGGGCTGGGGGCACTGAGTATAGCAGTGCATGCATGGGACCTTTTGAAGGAGGCCATTATCTTCATACCTCCACCATAGTTTGGCCCCAGATAAATAACAGGGAGGGAACAAAGCCCCACCCATCAACAAAAAATTGGATTAAAGATTTATAAACATGGCCCTGCCCATCAGAACAAGACCCAATTTCCCACTCAGTCAGTCTCTCCCATCAGGAAGCTTCCATAGCCTCTTATCCTTCTCCATCAGAGGGCAGACAGACTGAAAACCACAATCACAAGAAACTAACCAATCGGATCACATGGACCACAGCCTTGACTAACTCAGTGAAACTATGAGCCATGCTGTGTAGGGCCACCCAAGATGGACGAGTCATGATGGAGAGTTCTAACAAAACGTGGTCCACTGAAGAAGGGAATGGCAAACCACTTCAGTATTCTTGCCTTGAGAACCACATGAACAGTATGAAAAGAATCACACAAAAAGGCAAAAAGATAGGACACTAAAAGATGAACTCTCCAGGTTGGTAGGTGCCCAATATGCTACTGGAGATCAGTGGAGAAATAACTCCAGAAAGAATGAAGAGATGGAGCCAAAGCAAAAACAACACCCAGTTCTGGATGTCACTGGTGATGGAAGTAAAGTCCGATGCTGTAAAGAGCAATATTGCATAGGAACGTGGAATGTTTAGGTCCATGAATCAAGGAAAATTGGAAGTGATCAAACAGGAGATGGCAAGAGTGAACATCAATATTTTAGGAATCAGGGAACTAAAATGGACTGGAATGGGTGAATTTAACTCAGATGACCATTATATCTACTACTGTGGGCAAGAATCCCTTAGAAGAAATGGAGTAGCCATCATAGTCAACAAAAGAGTCCAAAATGCAATACTTGGATGCAATCTCAAAAATGACAGAATGATTTCTGTTCATTTCCAAGGCAAACTATTCAATGTCACAGTAATCCAAGTCTATGCCCCGACCAGTAATGTTGAAGAAGCTGAAGTTGAAAGGTTCTATGAAGAACTACAAGACCTTCTAGAACTAACACCCTAAAAAGATATCCTTTCCATCATAGGGGATGGGAATGCAAAAGCAGGAAGTCAAGAAATACCTGGAATAATAGGCAAATTTGACTTTGGAGTACAGAATGAAGCAGAGCAAAGGCTAATAGAGTTTTGCCAAGAAAACACACTGGTCATAGCAAACACCCTCTTCCAACAACACAAGAGAAGACTCTACACGTGGACATCACCAGATGGTCAACACCAAAATCAGATTGATCACGTTCTTTGTAACCAAAGATGGACAAGTTCTATGCAGTTAGCAATAACAAGACTGGGAGCTGACTGTGGCTCATACCATGAACTCCTTATTGCCAAATTCAGACGTAAATTGAAGAAAGTAGGGAAAACCACTAGACCATTCAGGTATGACCTAAATCAAATCCCTTACAATTATAAAGTGGAAGTGACAAATAGATTCAAGGGATTAAATTTGATAGACAAGGTGCCTGAAGAACAATGGACAGAGGTTTGTGACATTGTACAGGAGGCAGGGATCAAGACCATCCCCAAGGAAGAGAAATGCAAAAGGCAAAATGGTTGGCTGAGGAGGCCTTACAAAAAGATGTGAATAGAAAAGAAGCTAAAAAAAAAAAAAAAAAGAGAGAGAAGCTAAAGGTAAAGGAGAAAAGGAAAGATATACCCATTTGAATGCAGAGTTCCAAAGAATAGCAAGGAGAGATAAGAAAGCCTTCCTCAGTGAAAAATGCAAAGAAATAGAGGAAAATAATAGAATGGGAAAGATTAGAGATCTCTTCAAGAAAATTAGAGATACCAAGGGAACATTTCATGCAAAGATGGGCACAATAAGGACAGAAATGGTATGGACCTAACAGAAGCAGAAGATATTAAGAAGAGGTGGGCAAGAATACACAGAAGAGCTATACAAAAAAGATCCTCATGACCCAGATAATCACGATGGTGTGATCACTCACCTAGAGCCAGACATCCTGGAATGTGAAGTCAAGTGGGCTTTAGGAAGCATCACTACGAACAAAGCTAGTGGAGGTTATGGAATTCCAGTTGAGCTATTTCAAATTCTAAAAGATGATGCTTTGAAAGTGCTGCACTCAATATGCCAGCAAATTTAGAAAACTCAGCAGTGGCCACAGGACTGGAAAAGGTCAGTTTTCATTCCAATCCCTAAGAAAGGCAATGCCAAAGATGTTCAAACTACTGCACAATTGCATTCATCTCACATGTGAGTAAAGTAATGTTCAAAAATCCTCCAAGTCAGACTCTAACAGTACATGAACTGTGAACTTTCAGATGATCAAGCTTGATTTACAAAAGGTAGAGGAACCAGAGATCAAATTGCCAACATCTGTTGGATCATTGAAAAAGCAAGAGAGTTCCAGAAAAACATCTACTTTTGCTTTATTGACTACACTAAAGCCTTTGACTGTGTGGATAACAACAAACTGTGGAAAATTCTAAAAAAGATGGGAATACCAGACCACCTGACCTACCTCTTGAGAAATCTGTATGCAGGTCAGGAAGCAACAGTTAGAACTTGACATGGAACAACAGACTGGTTCCAAATAGGAAAAGGAGTACGTCAGGCTGTATATTGTCACCCTGCTTATTTAACTTATATGCAGAGTACATCATGAGAAACGTTGGGCTGAAAGAAACACAAGCTGGAATCAAGATTGCCAGGAGAAATATCAATAATCTCAGATAGGCAGATGACACCACTCTTATGGCAGAAAGTGAAGGAGAACTAAAGAGCCTCTTGATGAAAGTGAAAGAGGGGAGTGAAAAAGTTAGCTTAAAGCTCAACATTCAGAAAACTAAGATCATGGGATCTGGTCCCATCACTTCAAGGCAAATAGATGGGGAAACAGTGGAAACAGTGGCTGACTTTATTTTGGGGGGCTCCAAAATCACTGCAGATGGTGACTGCAGCCATGAAATTAAAAGACACTTACTCCTTGGAAGGAAAGTTATGACCAACCTAGACAGCATATTAGAAAGCAGAGACATTACTTTGCCAACAAAGGTCCGTCTAGTCAAAGCTATGGTTTTTCCAGTAGTCATGTATGGATGTGAGCATTGGACTATAAAGAAAGCTGAGCGCTGAAGAATTGATGCTTTTGAACTGTGGTGTTGGAGAAGACTCTTGAGAGTCCCTTGAACTGCAAGGAGATCCAACCAGTCTATCCTAAAGGAAATCATTCCTGAATATTCATTGGAAGGACTGATGCTGAAGCTGAAACTCCAAACTTTGGCCACCTGATGCGAAAAACTGACTCACTGGAAAAGACTCTGATACTGGGAAAGATTGAAGGCAGGAGAGAGGATGAGATGGTTAGATGGCATCACTGACTCAATGGACATGAGTTTGTATAAACTCCAGGAGCTGGCAATGGACAGGGAGGCCTGGCGTGCTGCAGTCCCTGGGGTTGTACAGAGTCGGACATGACTGAGCGACTGAACTGAATGGCAAATTGTATTTAACATCTTTTCATATGCTAATTTTCCTCTAACTTTGGATGATCTTCTTTAGTGAAACATCTTCCTCAAAATTTTGCTCATATATTCAGTTGAATTTTTTTCTTATTGATTAAGTGTAGTCTCTGTATACATCCTCTTTTCACACATATCATTTGAAAATATTTCTTCCGGTTTGGGGACTTGTGTTTTCATCCTCTTAAGGGTGTCTTTCAAAGAGCAGAAGTTTTAAAATTGATGAAGTCTAATTTTCTTTTTCTCCTTTTTACAGATAGTGAATTGGTGTCATATATAAGATTTTGTCTAGCCCAGTGTCACAAAGATTTTTCTTCAATATTTTCTCTGAAAAGTTTTATATATTTAGTATTTCTTTGGCCTATTGCCCATTTTGTGTTAATTTGTCCTATGGTGTGAGCTATGGATCAATGCTTTTGTTGCTATTCTGAAAGTTTTTTGCCCATATACACCCAATCTTTCTAGCACCATTTATTGCAAAGACCATACTTTTTCCCCTGAATAACCTCTGTACCTTGTTGAAAATCGGTTGTCATTTCTATCTGAATCTACTTCTGAACTCAATATTCTGGTTCACTGATTTGTTTGTCCTTTTCTATGCCAGTACTACACTGTCTTGAAACTAAAGCTTGATAGTAAGCATTCACGTCAAGTAGCCTTTCAAATTTGTCCTTATTTTGCATTTCTTTATGAATTTTAGAACCAGCTTATCACTTTCTACTGAAAAGAAAAGCTTGCTAGCTTCTGAATGGAATTGCTCGAATCTGTATGTGGAAGATTGACATGTTAGTGACTTTCCCAGACCATAAACTCTTTATATCACTCCATTTATTAAGGACTGTTTTAATTTTTCTCAATTTTGCACCTTTTAGTATACTAGTTTTATACCTCTTTTTTTCAGATTTATCCATAAGTATTTCATTTTTAATACTATTATAAATGAAACACTTTTTAAATTTAATTTTTGGCTGTTCATTGCTTATTAAAAGAAACACAATTGATTTTTGTATCTTGATTTTGCTTTCTATAGTACAATATTACCAAGTTATTAGTTCTTGAAGCATTTTTGTAGATCTCATCAGATATTCCAAATGGATGACCATGTTGTCTGCAAATAGCAACAATTTTACTTTTTCCTTTCCAATCTGTAGTATTTCGATTAAGCGTTTTTTAAAAAACACTATCCTTATTGGACTGACTAAATCTTCCAGTACAAAGTTAAAAATAAGGAAAGTGAATGCACTTGTCTTGTTCCTGAACCTAAGGGAAATGCATTCAGTCTTTCATCACTAAGTTGTGATAGTAGCCCAAGTTTTTGTAAATGCCCTTTTATTTATATTCAAGATATTCCTTTATTTCTATGTTTCTGACAGTTGTTTAACAGAAATAAATTTTGGATTTTATTACAAATATTTTTGCATCTATTAAGATAACCATACAGATTTGATTTTTAATTTCTAATATGTAATTTTCAAATATGTGAACCAAATTGGAATTCCTGGAATAAACTTTACTCAGTCATGATGCATTACTTTTATATATTATTAATTTAATTTGCTAAAATTTTGGTTAGAAATTTTGCATCTATGCTTATGCAGGATATTGGTTTATAGCCTAATTTTTCTTGTTAGATCTTTGATTTGTTCCTGGGGTAATGCTGACCTCATAGAATGAGTCAGAAAGTAATTTCCTCCTCTTCAATTTTCCCAAAGTGTCCTGTAAAATTAGGGAATATGCCCTTAAAATTTGGAGACAGTTTGATCTTTTGGGGTCTTGTGTTTAAAATATATCAAGCAGGATAAAAACAGCTTTGATCTGAGGCTAATTTTGCCTCATTACTGATGCAAATTTTTTCTATGTATTTACTCCATTTTCCATGAGTTATTAGGTTATCCAGTCTGATTGGTAGGAATAGTCACAATTTCCAATCCTGCATGAATGCTGGAAACTTTCACATCTCTTCTTTTTCTCAGTCTAGTTCTCATCTCTTCAGTACATTGTGTCGATGATGCCATCCAAATATTTCATCCTCTGTCACCCACTTCTCCTTCTGCCCTCAATCTTTCCTAGCATCAGGGCCTTTTCCAATGAGTCGGGTCTTTGCATCACGTGGCCAAAGTATTGGAACTTCAGCTTCAGCATCAGTCCTTCCAGTGAATATTCAGGGTTGATTTCCTTTAGGATTGACTGGTTTGACCTCCTTGCAGTCCAAGAGACTCTCAAGAGTCTTCTCCAGCCTCAAAATTCGAAACAGTTGATTCTTCAATGATCAGCTTTCCTTATGGTCCAACTCCCACATACATACATGACTACTGGATAAACCATAGCTTTGGCTATACAGACCTTTGTTGTCAAAGTGATGTCTCTGCTCTTTAACGCAGTGTCCAGGTTTATCATAGCTTTCCTTCCAAGGCTCTGCTGGGGCTGCTGCTGTTTCGTCAGTCATGTCCGACTCTGTGTGACCCCATAGACGGCAGCCCATCGGGCTCCTCCATCCCTGGGATTCTCCAGGCAAGAACACTGGAGTGGGTTGCCATTTCCTTCTCCAATGCATGAAAGTGAAAAGGGAAAGTGAAGTCGCTCAGTCGTGTCCGACTCTTCGCGACCCCATGGACTGCAGCCTACCAGGCTCCTCCGTCCGTGGGATTTTCCAGGCAAGAGTACTGGAGTGGGGTGTCATTGCCTTCTCCAAGGAGCAAGCGTCTTTAATTTCATGGCTGCAGTCACCATCTGTAGTGATTTTGGAGCCCAAGAAAATAAAATCTGTCACTGTTTCCATTTTTCCCCATCTATTTGCCATGAAGTGATAGGACCAGATTCCATGATCTTTGTTTTTTGAATGTTGAGTTTTAAGCCAGCTTTTTCACTCTCCTCTTTTATCCTCATCAAGAGGCTATTTAGTCCCTCTTTGTTTTCTGCCATCTTCCTATTTATTTAATGATAATTTCTAAGCATCCTCCACAAACCTTACCCAATTTCCAAACAGAAAATTTTAGAAATTAATATGATTGGAATATTTTCAGATTTTTCCCATCTGAAAGAAATGCATACCGCCTACTCTATCTGAAACAAAACTCCAAATGAACTCTAATGATCTTTAATGCCAATCTCTTTGAAAGAGTTATCAGTCTCTACCCTTTGCAGTATGGTTCCCAAGTGTACTGAAACATTACCAAGACCTTTCTAACTGCCAAATTTAATGACTGTTCTTAGATTGGAGGGATTTTTTTTTCATTTCCTTTTATATATGATCTCTTTGAAGTTTCTGAAATACTTGAAAACTTTTATCTTATTGAAATATTCTTAATCCAATCACTGTTCCTCTGGTTCACTCTCATAATATCTCACTTGGTCTACTGCAATAGCTGTATAATTATAGAAGGAATGCAATAATTGGTAACAACATAATACAGTAGAATATAGAAACAGCTAAATCAGGGATTTAACTGCTTTGAAAGAAATATTCCCATCTTAACATGATGTTCTTAAGATTAATGAGAAAAGTAAACCAAATCCATGCTCCTATTTTGTACTCATTTTTCTCAATAAAGAACTGCATTGCACATGGCTCAGAATATATGAATTACTAATGTGCCTCAAAGTGTTATTCCTCATGTAGTGAGAGGAAGAGTGATTGCCTGATGTTTACTCTCACATACACACTTTATAATCCACAACAGAGGACAAAATATTGAGAAACAAGTTGCTCAGGAGTGAAAAATATCCTCTGCCCAGGCTGCTGTGTTTATTCTCCTGCTGTGATCCATTAGTAAACAGCTGTTGCTTGACTTCCGTAGATAAGAATTCTCTCAGTGCAGCAGGTTGGAAAGAGAAGGGACTCATTTTTTTCAAACAGGTAAAGCTGGGTCCAGAATATTATTTGCAATTTCTTACAACATATCACACAAAGTGAATACCCCATTCATACATTTTGATTGTCATTACTGAGTATAATTCTCAATTTACTCCATTCTTTTGCTTTTGGGTTTTTTAAAAAATATTTTAATATTTATTTTTTAATTGGAGGATAATTGTTTCACAATTTTGTGTTGGTTTTTGCCATAAAACAACATGAATCAGTCATAGGTATACATATATCCCCTCCCTCTTGAACCTCCCTCCTACTCCCCAGCCCGTCCCACCCCTCTAGGTTGTCACAGAGCACTGGGTTGAGCTCCCAGCATCATACAACAAATTCCCACTGACTATCTGTTTTACACATGATGGTTAGATGGCATCACCAACTCAATGGACATGAGTTTGGGTAAACTCCAGAAGCTGGTGATAGACAGGGAGGCCTGGCATGCTGCAGTTCATGGGGTCGCAGAGTCGGACACGACTGAGCGACTGGACTGAACTGAACTGAATATATATGCCTCAATGCTACTCTCTCAATTTGTCCCACTCTCTCCTTCCCTTGCTATGTTCACAAGTCTGTTCTCTATATCTGCATCTCTATGCGCTCTACAAATAAGTTCATCAGTACCACTTTTCTACATACCATATATATGCATTGATATACAAAATTTGTTTTTTCTCTTTCTGACTTACTTCACTATGTATAACTGGCTCTAGGTTCATCCACCTCACTACAACTTACTCAAATTCATTCCTTTGTATGGCTTAGTAATATTTCATTGTATATATGTACCAAACCTTTATCTGTTCATCTCTTGATGAACATCTAGGTTTCTTCCATGTCCTAGCTATTGTAAATATCATTCCCAAGAGGAGGAAAAAAACAAGAATTTGAGTTAAAGGAACTTTTGATGACATATAAAACATACCAAAATATCTAATATCTTGAGAGGTGTGCCATTTTTCTTAAACAAATCCATCTTATTCTCTATAATTCAATTTATCATCAAGAGACTTCAAAACGAAAATTTAATGTTGGTGAAATCTCATAAGCTTCTGAATTAAATACAAGTTATACATGCACAAATCAGATAGTAGTCTGTTTGGAAAGCTGCTTACAGATTTAGCTGTCATTCACTCTGTTGTAAAATGTATTGAGGGCACACTTAACTGCTGACAATGAACACCAAAAACCTCAGGATAAATTTCTCTGATGAACCATCATGAGTTATACAGATGATTGGAATGACTTAATAATGAGCCTTCACTGCCAGATACAGAATTTTTTAGACTTCATTGAGTATAGTATTGACATGTTTATCTTCTGGGAAAAAATATAATCTCACAGTTTAACATCCCTTAATATTGGAAAGAACCTGATAAAAAATATGAATGCTACAGGAAAATAAATTAGCTTTACTTTAGAGGCTTATACATTCTTCACTTAACAAGAATGGACAAATCATGCATTTAATGAATTAATACCTTAGAGAACAGAATTTAAATTCCTCATGTGGGGAGAATTGAGTTATTTTTGAGAAATGTCCATCAGGAAGATTTATTCAATTCAAACTAATTCAAATTTGGGAAAATATTGAAGTATGAAAGTTTAAAAATAATCATACTGTCACTCATTGCTGTAAGTTGTTTTTCCTTTTGTATCATAAATATATATAAACATTCCCAGGTTATTGCTAAATAAATCATCACTATTATTCATTTATTTATTCACCAAACTATTTCTGAGTACTTATTGCATGCCAGAAATAGTGCAGGATATTAAAGATTAAAAGGGGACCAAAATATAGTCCATGATTTATGTTTTGTAGTATAAACTTAAACATTTTGTATCAAAAAGAAACAGGTAAAGACTCAGAAACAATGTATTGACAAATGGATCTGGTCCATCAGAATAAAGAAACCATGCTGATATTTTAACAGAAAAACTGTACTACAAGGGATTATTTATTAGTTATGAAAGAGAACTCTAAGGAGTCCAAAGGTAGCAGATGCAAAAGCTGCTACTTCCTAACTAAGGAAGAGTAGAAAATATGGAAACTCATGAGTAGGCGAGGACCTTGCCCTCACCCAAGGCTGAGATCTAGCCCTCTCTGAAAAAGGTACGTCTATGACAGGAGCACAAAATCTGAGGGTGACAAAGAAACTTGCCAGAGGGAAAGGGACAGTGCTCTTCTGTAGAAACAGCCCAC
The DNA here is from genome assembly GCA_024291935.2 of Okapia johnstoni. NCBI lineage: Eukaryota > Metazoa > Chordata > Mammalia > Artiodactyla > Giraffidae > Okapia > Okapia johnstoni. Next base: position 19,606,713 of record CM044317.1, on the reverse strand, counting down.
GTTTCTAAAGTTCGAGGGCAGCCCGGAGTTGATTTACAGACACAGCCCACCTCTGTGAGAGAGTGCAGGAGGATTAGACCTTCTTGGAACTGGCTACTGGTGAGGAAAAGATGATCAGAAATGCAACTGGACAGAGTATTTCATTATTGCTCTCATTTACAAATGGGCTTATTTCCACAAAATAATAGATGCATTATGTGTAGAATCCAACTTTTATTTGAGAAGTGGAAGCTGAGTCTTATTGCTGAGGAGGGGACACAGGGCATCCTGGGCATTGGGAAGTAGACTACCAAAAGCAGCAACAGGATAGAGATTTTGTAAGAGCTGTGTTCAATGAGGATTTGTCTAGGGGCAGGATGTGTAGTGTGTGACTGTCACCCTTTTCAGTGCCTCTATAAATCTTAAGTAGAGCTTACAAACATAAGATAAAAAAAGAATGATGATGAATGGTAAGTGCAGTTGGATTTCATGTGAAACTAAGTGAAGGGGCTGAGTTTCATGTACTGATTGATGTTAGACCAAAAGTAGGGATGAGAAGACCGCTAATAACTGGGTTACTCAAGCAATCATGGTCACTGTAAAATTCAAATTTTTAAAAGAAAGAAACATGACAAAAGCAAAGCAAAACTTTTGAAAAGCATTCCCAACTTTGAGTTTCCATTCTGACATATAAAGAGCTTGGTAATTGTTGCTGCCATCCTCTAAATGAGAAAAAGAAAGCTACACAAATTAAAAAGCAATGACCTCCATTAGAAAACTGAGGTCATAGGGCAAACTGCTGCTCTGAAGTCTGGGAAGACAAGAGAATACAGAAAACCACAGCTGAGATCTGTTGACCTAGAGCAGAAGTTGCTGGAGCCATCTACTGTAGGAACATGTAATGGTAACTTTGACAAATTTCTAGAGGCTGAGTGTGGACTAGACTGAGAATGAAAACTCCTGGAGGCCACCTTCTAAGGGAAAACCTCACACGGAGGGGTTTACTTCCAGAAATCTCACAAGGGTTTCATGGAAAAGAACCAAGAGAGACCTCCTCATGGTTCCGGCAAGGGAAAGGAGAGCAATCATATTGAAATATGCCCAGAATGTTCTCCCAAACAAACAGAATAGGGGCAGGATAGGAATAGGGGATTAAGAGGTACAAAGTATTATGTATAAAATAAATAAGCTACAAAGATGTATTTTACAGTGCAGGGAATATAGCCAATATAATAACTATAGATGGAGTAGAACCTTTAAAAATTGTGAATCACTATGTTATACATCAGTAAATCACTTCAACTAAAAATATATTGAACTTTAATAAAAAATTTAGAGCAGAAATCAATAAAGTTGAAAACAGGTAAATAACAGAGAAAATCAATAAAACCAAAAGCTGGTCCTTTGAAAATATCAATAAAATGACAAGAGGGAGAGAGACAGGTGAAGGAAGGGAGGGGAAAAAGGGAGACAAGAAGAGGGAGGACACAAAGTAACAACATAAGAAATAAAAGATGGGTTGTTACTGATCTTATGAATATTAAAAACATAAGAAAAGAATCCTATGAAATAACTCTATGCCCACAATTTTGATAATTTAGCAGAAACTGACCAATTCCTTGAAAGGTATAAACTCCCAAAACTCATGCATAGAGAAATAGTTTTATGAATATATTCATTAATATGTTACTTATTAATAGATCTATTAGATGAATTGAATTAAAAATTAATAACCTTAAAAAGGAAAGTACCAGGCCCCAGTAGTCTCACTGGGGAATTTTTTCACATATTTAAGTAAGAAATGATAACAATTCATCATAAATTTCTTCCAGAAAACAAAAACAGAGGAAACACTTGCTAACTTGATCTATGATGGTAGCATTACCTCAATACCAGAATCAGACTGACATTATAAGAAAGGAAATATATAAGCCAACATTACTCATGAATATACATGAAGAATATTTAACAAGATATTAGCAAATTGAATCCATAAATGCTTTTAAAAGATTTATACCAGAATATATATTGAATAAAGTAGGGAAAACCACTAGACCATTCAGGTATGAACTAAATCAAATCCCTTATGATTATACAGTGGAAGTGATAAACAGATTCAAGGGATTAGATCTGATAGACACAGTGCCTGAAGAACTATGGATAGAGGTTCATGACATTTTACAGGAGGCAGTGATCAAGATCATCCCCAAGAAAAAGAAATGCAAAAAGGCGAAATGGTTGTCTGAGGAGGCCTTACAAACAGCTAAGAAGAGAAGAGAAGATAAAGGCAAAGGAGAAAAGAAAAGACACATCATTTGAATTCAAAGTTCCAAAGAATAACAAAGAAAGATAAGAAAGCCTTCCTTAGTGATCAATACAAAGAAATAGAGGAAAACAATAGAAGGGGAGAGACTAGAGATCTCTTCAAGAAAATTAGAGATACCAAGGGAACATTTCTTGCAAAGATGGGCACAATTAAGGACAGAATAGTATGGACCTAACAGAAGCAGAAGATATTAAGAAGAGGTGGCAAGAATACACAGAAGAACTGTACAAAAAAAAATCTTCATGACCCAGATAACCATGATAGTGTGATCACTCACCTAGAGCCAGACATCCTGGGATGCGAAGTCAAGTGGGCCTTAAGAAGCATCACTATGAACAAAGCTAGTGGAGATGATGGAATTACAGCTGAGCTACTTCAAATCCTAAAAAATGATACTGTGAAAGTGCTGCACTCAATACGCCAGCAAATTTGGAAAACTCAGCATGGCCACAGGACTGGAAAAGGTCAGTTTTCATTCCAATTACAAAGAAAGGCAATGCCAAAGAATGTTCAAACTACTGCACAATTGCACTCATCTCACAGGCTAGCAAAGCAATGCACAAAATTCTCTAAGCCAGTGTTCAACAGTACATGAACTGTGAATCTGCAGATGTTCAAGCTGGATTTGGAAAAGGCAGTGGAATCAGATCAAATTGCCAACATCCATTGGATCATCGAAAAAGTGAGAGAGTTCCAGAAAAACATCTACTTCTTTTGGCATAGCTTTAGAGACTATGCCAAAGCCTTTGACTGTATGGATCACAACAAACTGCGGAAAATTCTGAAAGAGATGGGAATACCAGATCACCTGACCTGCCTCCTGAGAAACCTGTATGCAGGTCAAGAAGCAAAAGTTAGAACTGGACATGGAACAACAGACTAGTTCCAAATTGGTAAAGGAGTACATCAAGGCTGTGTATTGTCATCTTGCTTATTTGACTTATATGCAGAGTACATCATGCGAAATGCTGGGCTGGGTGAAGCACAAGCTGGAATCAAGATTGCCAGGAAAAATATCAATAACCTCAGATATGCAGATGACACCACCCTTATGGCAGATAGGGAAGAAGAACTAAAGAGCTTCTGGATGAAAGTGAAAGAGGACAGTGAAAAAGTTGGCTTAAAGCTCAGCATTCAGAAAACTAAGATCATGGGATCTGGTCCCATCACTTCATGGCAAATAGGTGGGAAAACGAAACAGTGAGAGACTTTATTTCGGGGGGCTCCAAAATCACTGCAGATGGTGACTGCAGCCATGAAATTAAAAGATGCTTGCTCCTTGGAAGAATAGCTATAACCAACCTAGACAGCATATTAAAAAGCAGAGACAATACTTTGCCAACAAAGGTCCATTTAGTCAAAGCAATGGTTTTTCCAGTAGTCATGTATGGATTTGAGGGATGGATTATAAAGAAAGCTGAACCCATGGCTGATTCATGTCAATGTATGGCAAAAACTACTACAATATTGTAAAGTAATTAGCCCCCAACTAAAATAAGTAAATTTATTAAAAAAAAAAACAAAAACTGCCTAGTTATATCTTAGTTCTGCCACTTATCAGCTGTATAAGTACTTTGAGAAAGTTACCACACTGGGTCACATTTACTCATCTGTTTGTCATTTGTAAGTTAGAGAACAATTAAAATAATAATAAATACTTCATAAAATTAAAAAAAAAAAAAGAAAGAAAGCTGAGTGCCGAAGAATTGATGCTTTTGAACTGTGGTGGTAGAGAAGACTCTTGAGAGTCCCTTGGACTGCAAGGAGATCCAACCAGTCTATCGTAAAGGAAATCAGTCCTGAATATTCATTGGAAGGACTGATGCTGAAGCTGAAACTCCAATACTTTGGCCACCTAATGCAAAGAACTGACTCATTTGAAAAGACCTTGATGCTGGGAAAGATTGAAGGCAGGAGGAGAATGTGATGACAGAGGATGAGATGGTTGGATGGCATCACCGACTCGAAGGACTTGAATTTGAGCAAGTTTTGGGAGTTGGTGATGGAAAGGGAAGCCTGGCGTGCTGCAGTCTATGCGGTCGCAAAGAGTTGGACACAACTGAGTGAACTGTGAACTGTGATACCAGGATCAAGTTGGATAAACATCTTGGCATGTATATTTTTGTGTGCTATTGAATTATTTCCTTGGGATAAATTTCTAGAAATAGAATTTCCAGATTATAGGGTGTGTAGATCCTAAAGAATTTTAATTAATATTATTAAAATTACCTTCAAGAGAGCTGATCTGATTTTTATGTCCACTGCAAGAACCTATGACAGCTCTTTGATTTTATATATATTCTTTTTGGTGATTTTGTTTTGTTTCTGCTAGGTTTTCTCTGAAGTTTTAAAACAATGATTCATAAAGTAAGAATTTATGAGAATTGCTCATATTTTCTGCCTTATTTTTCCTGTTTTGTCACTTGTCTTCTAGCTCTAGTCTTGGCATCTGGCCCAAGGAATTTATTTTTTTTAACATGCATGTAATTTAAAATCTGAATATTTAGTCCATTGTATGTTTTGAAATAGTAACTCAGCTGTATCCCCCACTGACTTTAATTTTTAAATTTATTGCTATTCAATTGTAAATTTACGGATTTATTTTGCATTTTTTATTTTATTCTTTTGATATATCTTTCTTCTCCGACATCAGAACCATCTTTAGTTATAGAAATCATATATTACCTTTAAATTTCTTTAAACTTTACAATTACTCAGATTAATTTACTCTTTTTTAGACTGAGTATAAAATCATGTAATAAATTCTCAGAACGTATTACACTGATTTCTGTTTAACTGAATTGCAATTTCGAGAGAATTAATAGCTTTAAATATACACTGCACAGATTACATCATCCCATTTGTTCAAACACACAAAGATGTAACATGTGCACCTTAGGTTGAGGTTTATTTCACATTTTTGTTGTTCTCTCAAACATAAAACATACTTAAATCTTTGTTTTCTAGCCACTTATTATTCTAGGTAGGAAGCAAAGCTACTGTTTTTTTATATTGACTTTGAAGCCAGTCACATTTCAACACATTAATTTCCAGAAAAGTTTTTGAAGCAGTTACATTATTGCAAATAACAGTGAGTTTTGCCTTCCTTTACAGTCATTTTTAGACCTTTTTTTTCTTTCTTGTTTGCTTATCCCAGCTGCCTTGAGTAGCATTTACAAAAAAAAAAAATGTGCAATAGTAGCTACAACTGTTTGTGTCCCAATTTGCAGCTTGGTTTTAATGAGAAAGCCCTCTGACGGTGGGCTTCGCTTTCTATTAAAGGAAAACCCTCTGACTAATGATGCTGGCTGTTGGGACCTGTCCTCTCAGAACACAATGCAATAAAACAGGGTGTTAATAAAGAATGTTAATCCCAAACAGTAATACTACAGTGATTATATAGTTATAACTATAATAAAAACTTAAAGGCCCTAAACAACTAATAACATATAAGTGTTATGGTTGGTAGTATCCTGCTCTTAGTGTTCTAAGGCAACATATCAGTAACATATACTATGATTCATCAAATATGTTTATTAGTGTTGAGACTGACGAATGTTTTCTATCCTTTGATAAAATAGATTAATAGATTTCCTGATAAAACATTCTTCCATGACTGGTCATTATACAGTTTTCAATTTAGTGGTGCTTTAGTTAGGCAGTGTTAGGGTTAGTTGCTCAGTTGTGTCCAACTCTTTGTGACTCAATGGACTGTAGCCCACCAGGCTCCTCTGTCCATGGAATTCTCCAGGCCGAATACTGGAGCGAGTAGCCAATCCCTTCTCCAGAGGATCTTCCCAACCCAGGGACTGAACCTGAGTCTCCTGCATTACAGGCAGAATTTTTACCATCTGAGCCACCAAGGAAGCCCAGTAGTGCTTTATATATTGCTACTTCTATATTTGCAAGTAAAATAAAATCAGTCCTCTGGATTTGTATGTGTGTGTGCTCACATTTTCCATTTTAGTACTATTGTATGAAAAGCTTTTCAATTCTTGTTAAAAGAGTTCCAACGCTATAGAAATATTTATTCCTTGAAGGTTCCTAGAACTCCTGTATAATATCAGCTTAATGTGTGTTTCTTCAGTTGTGTGTGTTTGTTTGAAGATGTTTTGAATGATAAATTTATCCTTTTCTTTCAAAGTTAATTTTTCTTGATTTCTTATCTTTAATAATTTCACTTTCACTAGGTAAAGTGTTTCATTAAAATTTTCAAATGTGTTTGCATAATATTACATAGCATTTTCATTTTTAAAAATTATTTTAATATATGTAGTTATATCCATTATTTTCCATGTTATAGAGTTGTGCTTTACTGATTTTTTTCTTGGTTAACATTGCCAGAGGCTTCTTTTGATCTCATATGTATATCAATTCAGCTTTTTTCTTCTAATTCATTTATTTCTGTTCTTCATGATTTTTCCATTTTCTTTATTTTTGCTTTTTTAGTTTCTCAAATTAAAGGCTTAATTTGTTTATATTTATTGCTTTTTTTAAACTAATACAATGGTGTTAGTGCTATGGTCTGCTTCTGAGTACAGCTTTCTCTGCATCCTACATGTCCTAATTATTTTTTATTATTTTCATTAAAGAAATATAATAGTAACTTTCAGCTGTAAGTAGTGCCATTTCTCTTCAGAGAGCTTAAGAAAAAGTGTATATGTATTTAGATTTCTCACAATGAACAATAGATTCTGTTGGCATTAGATACCCAAAGATTGGGGCTTCCCAGGTGGCTCAGTGTTAAAGAATCTGCCTGTCAATGTAGGAGCTGCTGCTGCTAAGTCGCTTCAGTTGTGTCCGACTTTGTGCGACCCCAGAGACGGCCACCCACCAGGCTCCCCCGTCCCTGGGATTCTCCAACCCCATGGAATCGCAGCCATACCATCCATGGGAATTTCTCCAGTATTCTTGCCTGGGAAATCCCATGGTCAGAGGAGCCTGGCAGGCTGTAGTCCATGGTATCACAAAGAGCTAGACATGACTGAGCAACTAAGCACACATACACACACACACACACACACACACACACACACACACACACACACACACATCCAAAGATTAGGTGTGCCAAATAGTCTGCAATGCATAGGTGTGTCCCACAGAAAGAAGCATTGCCAAAGGGTAAAGCCTGGTTGCCAGAGGAACCAACCACCTGATTAAACAGTTGGAAATTACAACCCTCCCTCTTTCTCCTGGCAGGGAAAGAGGGGCTGGAGGTTAAATCAGTCACCAGTAGCCACTGGTTTAATCAACTGTGCCTATGTAATGAAGCCTCCATAAAAACCCAAAAGGGCAGTGTTTGGAGAGCTTCAGGGTTGGTGAACACGTGGAGGTGCTTCAAAAGTGACACGTCCAGTGAGGACATGGAAGTCCCCGGCCCCTTCCCACATGCTTTTCCCTATAGAGCTTATCTGGAAGAGAATCTGCTATTCCTAAATAAAAGAAAAACCTTTTTTTTTTTTTTTTTTTTGCTTAACTGTTAAAAAAAGTCAGTGAGCCTGATCCCTTTAATCTGTGGGTTATCCCAGCGACTAGATGAGACAGAAGACTTTCCTGACTTGGGGAAGTCAGTCAGGTCCTTTTTTTATGTGCCCTTCTAGTACTGCATTCAAGATACTAATTTCAGTTTTTATCATACAATTTTATGTGATTTGTTTGTTGGCATCTGTCCCCCAAAAGACTAAGAATCCTGAGATCAGAGACTGGATCAATTTTACTTCACCAATGCTTATCACCTGGCACTTCGTGTAGGTAACCATCAGGAACATCTCCTGGAGAAGGAAATGGCAACCCACTCCAGTATTGTTGCCTGGAGAATCCCAAGGACAAGCGGAGCCTGGCAGGCAGGGTACAGTCCACAGGGTCGTGAAGAGTCGGACATGACTGAAGCAACTTGGCACACATGCATGCACCCAATAAATGCTAGTTGAAGAAAAATAAAATCACTTATCAAGTGAATCCATTCTTCTATTTTTATACTTTCATCGTACACTTGTCTTTATTACTGTACTTAACACATTATACTGATATTATCTATTTACTGGTCTGCACATCCTAATAAGAGTATAAGCTCCTAGAAGGGCAACATTATTTCTCAATTATTAAAAACCCTTAAGAACTACTCAATAAATGTTTGTTGAACTGATCTGTGCCTTGAACTGGGAATTAGTGTTTCTGCCATGTATATCAGATGGCTTACATAGCTTCTTTGAGATTCAATTTTTTTTTTATCTGTAGAATGAGGAACTTATTCTAAAACTAATCTCTTAGAATCCCCTTCAATTAAAAAAGCTAAAAGTTATGTAATTTTAAACATAAAATACACTCTCATATCCCAAATCACTAACAATATATTAAGCAACTTAAATGAGAATTAAAAAAAGACCTTCAGGGTAAATTTGAAGGTGTGGGGAGAAATTTCATTAAAAATATATAGCATAGAATTTTGCCGATTATTTTACTTTTACTCAACAGATTTATAAGCAATAAAACGTTTATTCACAGAAGCCAAACTGGATAACAATAAAGAGTTTATGCTCTTCTGGGGCCATGGGGAAAAAAACCTTAAAATATGTGTGCATTTTTAAAACTTATCATTTTAAGAAATAAAGTAGTTTGTACTTCTTGGGAATTTGAGAAATGTGATTATGCCTGCTGGATAGCCTTACTGTATACAAGCAGTTGAAAGTTTCCTTTAGGAATTTACTATTATATTCAAGAACAATATATTAGATTTTGGGCACATTAGACCATTTATGATAATTCTCTTTTAACAAATGTGATTTCTGGTAAAGAATAAAAGATATATATTTGAATGATTCTGTTTTCTATACTGAATCTACAAAATATAACCATTGGAAAAAAATCTAACCCAGACACAAAAGAGTATCTTGAAATACTCTATCCAGTGAAATAATGCTTTCCTCATAAATAAAACTTTCCCCACTTAGTTTTATGGTGGTGATGGTTTAGTCACTAAGTCGTGTCCAACACTTAGGATCCCACGGACTGTTCTCCAGGTTCCTCTGTCCATGGGATTTTCCCAGGCAAGAATACTGAAGTGGGTTGCCATTTCTTTCTTTAGGGGATCTTCCTGACCCAGGGGTCGAATCCATGTCTCCTGCATTGCAGGTGGTTCTTTACTGCTGAGTCATCAGGGAAGTCCATTAAGCTTTCCAGCAATCTTCCAAATAAATAATTTATTTAGTGGCATTTTGAACCTGAGAATAATTTTCATTAATCAAATAGTTCATCAAGTTGTTTCAAAGAAACAGAAAAGAAAGGTAGTTTAAAAACAATGGATAAATGAGAGTAGCTGTTTTCTTTCTCATATCATCATGCAAAATATACATCCCTTAGGCAACAATATTACTTCTTTTTGGAAAGCATCAGATAAGAGTATATTACCTCCAATTCCTTCCAACCTTACTTTCAAATGACCATGAGGACCTTAAATGTAAGTATGTAGAAAAAGATCTGAGTTTGAGAAACACTAATGAGGCCCACTGGCCTCTAAAGATGAACTCACCTAGACTGTCAGAGTATCAGACATTTCACTACTAGGGATTCATTCCTTGGGCATTTTTGCCATGTGGAAACAGGTCCCTTTTTGTGTCTAATTTTGGACGGAGCACCAAATACATCAAAATTTTGCTATTCAATCATATTGTATCTGGAACTTAGAATACTGTCAGCCCAACCATGAGAGTAAGTCACAAGCAGGAAATAATATCAGATAGACTAGAGAGATGAGGAGAGAGGGGGCTTGTAGCCACCTGCTTAGGGGCCAGGCGAGGCATGCCTTATTGGCATCGCTAGGGGTGGGAAGAGGGAAGGAAGGAACAGGAAGAGTAATGGATGCTTAAAGGAACAGCTGGACATGAGTTTGAGCAAGCTCCAGGAGATGGTGAAGGACAGGGAAGCCTGGCGTGCTGCAGTCCATGGGGTCGCAAAGAGTTGGACACGACTCAGCAACTGAACAACAACAACAAAAGTAACAGCTATATGATGGCAAAGATTAAATTTACAACTTTTCCAGTGACAGATTACATGTTTCATGGTCAACTTGTTATAGAAATGTTGCTTCTGAAAGTCAGAAAGTGGCTTTAACTGCCACTTTGAGAGACCTTTCAGAATTTCCAATGACAACATGTATTCACCAGTTATAACAATTATACCAACATGCCATATATGGTAAGTCAAATATTTTTTGGTTTAACACGTTCTCATTTGAGTATTAAACATTTTTTTCCCTATTTTTTTTATCTTTTATAGAAACCCAGAGAAACATACTCTGAACGGTTTGGGCACTACTCTTACTTTTGATATCACCAACCCCTGGTTACTGACCCTGTACCAGGACATGTGTACTTCATAAACTCAGGCTCTTCCATTAGACTCTTCTCTGAAACAGGGATGCTAAACAGGAATTCTTCATTCTGAATTTCAGCCACAGAAAAGGTAAGAATATGATTATGCTGACTGCAAGCTTCAACAAGGAATATATATGGATCCTATATATGGCTCAGAGGTAGACCAACATCACTGTAATTCAGGAAAACGGACATTCAAAAGAGAAGGCTCTCAGGCAAAGACACATTGCTTATAATGCTGTTTTCCAGATGCAAAAAGGGATGGTAACATTAGCATCAAATTTTTATATCATTATTTAACATTTATGTCCATTAAAAATATTTAAAATAAAAAACTTCATGGTCAAAAAGAAACAAAAAATCTGCTTTCAGACTCAGACAAAATAACTCAAAAAGTGATACATCAAATGACAGCATATTTAATATGGTTAAGGAGAAATTGTGGGGACTTCCCTGGTGGTCCAGTGGTTAAGAATCTGCCTCACAATGCAGGGGATGTGGGTTCAATCCCTGGTTGGGGAACTGGTATCTCATATGCCTCAGAGCAACTAAGCCATGCATTGCAAGCACTGAGCCCATGCATCACATCTAGAAAGGCCGTGCACCAAAAAGAAAGATCCCATGTGGCAAAACTGAGACGTGGTACAGCCAAATAAATAAACATTAAAAAAAAATTTATTGAAAAAAAGAAGAAGAAATTGTGAAAAAATAAACTACAGGAAACTTTCATCATACCTTAGATTCATTGACAAAGAAGCCACTTATAACCCTACCTATTCATCATACAGCTTTTTACTTCTGCTAATTGATAATTCCTTCAGAAACCATCTAAATTCTTATTAATTTCACATCCAGTAAAGAGACAAAGAAGAAAATGAAAATTAAATCCAGGAACAAGAGTAGAGAAGTTTGACTCTGCATGAATAAAAGCCAAATTGCTTATGGCTCTTGTGCCCCCTACTCAGCTATTTCTGTGCCCTGCATGAACTTCTGGAGGCAGCACACATGTATAATTTAATTTTTCATTTCTTAACTGTGCAATTTATTTTATTTTTTAGACATCATCATTCGTTTTCCCCACTGGTGCATTTTCTACATATAGGAAAAATAATACTCAATACCCTGCTGTAAATAAAAAATATATGTGCTTTTTAAAGCATATGTTTACATTTTATATTAATTTTTCATATTTAAATATTTATATATTATATTAAAATTTTATGCAGAAAGCATTTCTAAATTGCTAACCAGAATCCATTTGAGCTATTTCAAGACAAAAAATAAAGGCTTCATAGTTTTTTATTAACTATTTTAAATACCATTCTTCTACTTTAAAAAATATACACAGTTTGTCTTCAATGCAAATCTAAAAAATAAGTCAGCTGTAATGGCAACGTGGCATAGTGGTTAAGAGTGGGTTTGTGGTATCAGAAAGCCTGATTTTAACTCTGCCTCTAACACTTTCAAACGGTTTTACCTTAGAAAAGGTATTAACCTCTCTGTATCTCAGTTTCCTCATCAGCAAATGAGAACAATCATAGTACCAACCTCAAAGAATTGTCATGAGCCTTACTCATTAAAACCATTACTGTTTTGGTTACCACAGGGGAAGGATAGGGATGAGGGATAGTTAGGGAGCTTGGGATTGACGTGTACACACAGCTATACTTAAAATGGGTAACCCACAAGGATCTACTGAGTAGCACAGGGAACTCTGCTCAGTATTATATAACAACCTAAATGGGGGAAGAATTTGAAAAAGAGTACATACATGCAAGTGTAAAAACAAAATTACTATTGTGTCGGGTGCCAACCAAGGAGATAGATATCTTGACAATATCTTTTCATTGTCATCCCAAAGAATCAATTCTGTACCTATATACACAAGAGTGTGTTTGCTTTGCTAGACACAAGGTACATGAGTTCATCAGCTGAGTCCTCTCAAAACCTGCAGACTCACACATGTGCACAGGCAAACATACACACATCCTGCAACAGAATGGCCTGTACCAATCTCTGAGATATCCAATTAAGAACATCATCTATGGGTGTACTGGGTTGACTTTAGAAACAGGTCAAAGGTAAATGGGAAGGGATATGGATATGTCCATGGACGTTCTTGGGAATTCTGTGTTCCATAAATAAAAGTACTGATCCCCTCTGGTTAGTCTAGAAAGGCTTCAGGAAAGACTAGTGACAGTGACAATTTAATGACAGGAGAGACACACTTGGGTGGATTTGAAAGAAACCCTAATCTAGGCTTACAAGGCTGTTATCTTAAAGGCTTTGCATTTGTGCTGGAATGACTGTATCATGGGAGTGAGATAAGTTTGTCTAACAAGACATCCATCAGACTCTGGATGGGGGCGCATGACAGAAGCCTGACGGCCCCCATTCACACACAACCCGGCCCACCACAATCACTCCCACGCCCATGTGCAACCCCCACAAAAGGGGAGGGAATATGGGGTGTGTACCTGGCCAAAAATATCAGTTCCCAATGGCAGACGGTGAGGACAAAGACAACAAAGTAGCACCTGGCCCCTCAACTGAAGGGGCAAGGGGAACAGGCACAGCTCTCTCACCATCTCAAAAACCACAGTCACAGAAAACTAACCAAACTGATCACATGGACCACAGCCTTGTCTAACTCAAGGAAACTGTGAGCCATGCCATGTAGGGCCACCCAAGACGGACAAGTCATGGTAGAGAGTTCTGACCAAACATGGTCCACTGGAGAAGGGAATGGCAAACCACTTCAATATTCTTGCCTTGAGAGTCCCATGAACAGTATGAAAAGGCAAAAAGATAGGACACTGAAAGATGAACTCCCCAGGTAAGTAGGTGCCCAATATGCTACTGGAGATCAGAGGAGAAATAGTTTCAGAAAGAATGAAGAGATGAAATTAAAGCAAAAACAACACCCAGTTGTAGATGTCACTGGTGTTGGCAGTAAAGTCCAATGCTGTAAAAAGCAATGCTGCATACGAACCTGGAATGTTAGGTCCATGAATCAAGGCACATTGGAAGTGATCAAACAGGAGATGGCAAGAATGAAAATCAACACTTTAGGAATCAGGGAATTAAATCGACTGGAATGGGTGAATTTAACTAAGATGACCATTATATCTACTACTGTGGGCAAGAATCCCTTAGAAGAAATGGAGTAGCCATCATAGTCAACAAAACAGTCTGTAATGCAGTACTTGGATGCAATCTCAAAAATGACAGAATGATCTTTGTTTGTTTCCAAGGCAAACCATTCAATATCAGAGTAATCTAAGTCTATGCCCCAACCAGTAATGTTGAAGAAGCTTAAGTTGAAAGGTTCTATGAAGACCTGCAAGACCTTCTAGAACTAACACCCTAAAAAGATGTCCTTTTCATTATAGGAGACTGGAATGCAAGTGGAAGTCAAAAGATACCTGGAGTAACAGGAAAATTTGGCCTCACAGTACAAAAAAGCAGGTCAAAGGTTAACAGAGTTTTGCCAAGAGAATACACTGGTCATAGCAAACACCCTCTTCCAACAACACAAGAGAAGACTCTACACATGGACATCACCAGATGGTCAATACTGAAATCAGATTGATTATATTCTTTGCAGCCAAAGATGGAGAAGCTCTATACAGTCAACAAAAACAAGACCTGGAGCAGACTGTGGCTCAGATCATGAACTCCTTATTGCCAAATTCAGACTTAAATTGAAGAAAGTAGGGAAAACCATTAGACCATTCAGGTATGACCTAAATCAAATCCCTTAGGATTATACAGTGGAAGTGACAAATAGATTCAAGGGATTAGATCTTATAGACAGAGTGCCTGAAGAACTATGGACAGAGGTTCATGACATTGTACAAGAGGCAATGATCAAGATCACCCCCAAGAAAAAGAAATGCAAAATGGCAAAATGGTTGTCTGAGAAAAGAAGAGAAGTTAAAGGCAAAGGAGAAAAGGAAAGATATGCCCCTTTGAATGCAGAGTTTCAAAGAATAGCAAAGAGAGATAAGAAAGCCTTCCTCAGTGATCAATGCAGAGAAATCATGTAAAAGAATAAAATGGAAAGACTAGAGATCTCTTCAAGAAAATTAGAGATACCAAGGGAACATTTCATGCAAAGTTGGGCACAATAAAGGACAGAAATTGTATGGACATAACAGAATTAGAAGATATTAAGAAGAGATGGAAAGAATACACAGAAGAATTATACAAAAAGATCTTCATGACCCAGATAACCATGATGATGTGATCACTCACCTAGAGTCAGACATCCTGGAATGTGAAGTCAAGTGGGCCTTAGGAAGCATCACTATGAACAAAGATAGTGAAGGTGATGGAATTCCAATTGAGCTATTTCAAATCCTAAAAGATGATGCTGTGAAAGTGCTGCACTCAATATGCCTGCAAATTTGGAAAACTCATCAGTGGCCACAGGACTGGAAAAGGTCAATTTTCATTCCAATCCCAAAGAAAGGCAATTCTAAAGAACATTCAAACTACTGCACAATTGTACTCATCTCACATGCTAGTAAAGTAATGCTCAAAATTCTCCAACTCAGGCTTCAACACACACGTGAACCATGACTTCCAGATGTTCAAGCTTGATTTAGAAAAGGCAGAGGAACCAGAGATCAAATTGCCAACAACCACTGGATCATCAAAAAAGCAAGAGAATTCCAGAAAAATATCTACTTCTGCTTTAGAGACTATGCCAAAGCCTTTGACTGTGTGGATCATAACAAACTGTGGGAAATTCTTCAAGTGACAGGAATACTAGATCATCTGACCTGCCTCCTGAGAAACCCGTATGGAGGTCAAGAAGCAACAGTTAGAACTGTACATGGAACAACAGACTGGTTCCAAATAGGAAAAGGAGTATGTCAAGGCTGTATATTGTCACCCTGCTTATTTAACTTATATACAGAGTACATCATGAGAAATGCCCGGTTGGATGAAGCACAAGCTGGAATCAAGATTGCCAGGAAAAATATCAATAACCTCAGATATGCAGATGACAACACCCTTATGGCAGAAAGTGAAGAACAACTAAAGAGTCTCTTGAGGCAAGTGAAAGAAGAGAGTGAAAAAGTTGGCTTAAAACTCAGCATTCAGAAAACTAAGATCATGGCGTCTGGTCCCATCACTTCATGGCAAATAGATGGGGAAACAATGGAAACAGTGACACACTTTATTTTCTTGGCCTCCAAAATCACGGCAGATGGTGACTGCAGCCATGAAATTAAAAGACGCTTGCTCCTTGGAAGAAAAGTTACGACCAACCTAGACATCGTATTAAAAAGCGGAGACATTACTTTGCCAACAAAGGACTGTCTAGTCAAAGCTATGATTTTTCCAGTAGTCATTATCGATGTGAGAACTGGACCATAAAGAAAGCTGAGCACCAAAGAACTGATGCTTTTGAACTGTGGTATTAGAGAACACTCTTGAGAGTCCCCTGGACTGCAAGGAGATTCAACCAATCCATCCTAAAGGAAATCAGTCCTGAATATTTATTGGAAGGACTGATGCTGAAGCTGAAGTTCAATAGTTTGGCCACCTGATGTGAAGAACTGACTCATTGGAAAAGACCCTGATGCTGGGAAAGGTTGAAGGCAGGAGAAGGGGATGACAGAGGAAGAGATGGTTGGATGGCATCACCAAATCGATCGACATGAGTTTGAGTTAACTCCAGAAGTTGGTGATGGACAGAGAAGCCTGGTGTGCTGCAGTCCATGGGGTTGCAAAGAGTCGCACATGACTGAACTGAACTATCTAACAAGATTAAAGACACATGAACCGAAGAACAGAAATAAGGAAATGAAGTTCAAGGTTTGTCCATGAGAGGCTGTGATGTACGTATGTGTGTCTTAATTCTCCAGGGAAGAATACTGGAGTGGGTAGCCATTCTCTTCTCCAGAGGATTCTCCCACCCAGATATCGAACCTGAGTCTCCTGCATTGCAGGCAGATTCTTTACTGTCTGAGCCACCAGAGAAGCCCAATTCTGGAGAACATAGTCAGTGACAAAACACTGTAATCTTTTGAGAAAATGGCCAAGAGCATTTTAGAAAGAACTTCAAGGGGCTGAGGTATGGATGAGGAAAACAATGCTGACCCCAAGGATGACGGTGAGAAGTACAGAACAGCTGTAGGAAGGGAGTCCATGAGGAGAATAAAATTGATCAAGATACAAAATTAAAAGTATCTGGGACAGGTAGCTATCTGGTATGGAAAAAATGTGGGAGAGATATGAGAGGGAAACATGAAGCAAAATGAAGTTTAGTTTACCAATACAATGCATGAACAGAATTCAGAATGCAGAGGAGGTGAAATGACACTAGCTTGTGGCTTGAAATGGAAAAGAGGTGATGATGACCCAACTGCTTTGATTGACAGCAAGGTGGAAGGGAGGATATGGAGAAAAATATATCACTGTTCCTGAATCATCAGCTGACATGGGATCTCCGTCCCAACTCACTCTAGGTTCAGGGAAATATAAATCAAGAGAGGGGGCAGGCAAGAGGAAAACTCCATTTGTATTTTAAAGCTCTTGATATCATGTGAGGTCAAACTCATTATCTAAACCCTTTGCTGCTTCTCTTCTACTCTTAACCCTTTGTCTCTTATCAATTACCATGTCCGTTATTGGGCACTTCACCTGTGCAGGGTGAAGATAGTGCATAGGTTTCAAAAATAGCTTTATGTACACACAGACTGGCATATGCATGCAGACACATACACCTTCCAAAGCTGGAAAATATATCAGAATTAAATGTTGGTTGAGACTTCACCTTCCAGTGAAGAAGTTTCAGGTTCAATCTCTGGTTGGGGAGCTAAGATTCCATATGCTTCAAGGCCAAAAAACCAAAACATTAAAAAAAAAAAAGGACAATATTGTAACAAATTCAATAAAGATAAAAATGATCCACATCAAAAAAAATTTTTTAAAAAAAACTACTTTATTAATACCTTTTTCATGTCATTTTCTTTCCTAAAATGACTCATGCTTTCTGTACTTACTTATATGAAAATACTTTTGCTATTCCTTACACTAGTTTCACAAGTTTCACTTCATAAACAGTTGAATCGTGGTAAATGAGAAGGATTATTCACATTACCTCTTTAGCTGGTCGTCTCTCTTCTCCAGTGGTACTAAAGAAGAAAGTAGTATAATCAACACATTTTTAGGCAGCAAATAGCACAGAAGAAGTGCTGCTTTGAGGGCCATTTTAGTTTGATGCATTTTCAGAGAGCCATACAACAGGGTTGAAGAAATAGAGTGTGCCTCAGAGAAAACAGCAAAACAAAAAGTTACTCTCAGTATAAACATCTGTGAGCCAGTTTCCATTCTGAGCTAAGTACTTTCACCTTAGCACAAACAATAAATATCTAATTAACACAAATATCTAATTGCTTTAACAGAATAGGCAGTAAATTATATCAAAGGGAAAAAACTATACAGTAGGGGAGATGGCGAGAAAACTACTCAGGGGATTATTTTTGTGAGAAATGTGATTATACTCACAAGTATTCTTCTCTTTAATGTACTTGGCGAAGATGTTGTCTCAGCAAACAGCTCTTGTCCCATGAAACAGTAAATGGAAGCCAGTTCTTCCAGCAAGAGGCAGAGGATGGTGGTTAGCCACAAGACTCGGTAATTAGTAAAATCCTAGCATGTCTAATACACTTGCCTTGAGAAGTGTTCTGAGTCAATTGATCTGATTCTATGCTTGACTCAAACTTAAAATAAAAAATGGATAGGTGAGCAGGAACTGATCAGTCAATATACCTTATCTCTCAAGAATCCCACAGACAGAGGACCCTGGTGGGCTACAGTCCAAAGGGTCGAAAAGAGTCAGACACAACTGAAGCGACTTAGCATGTATGCACACACATAAACCATAGAATTATCTGCCAATAAACTAGAACTGTGTCCAGAAATGATTACATTTAAATAAGTTTTCCTGACACCAGGTTGGATTGTTGTTAGAGATGTTTTAAAGTAAAATTTTCATGAATTCCAAATAAACATCTTACATGGAAATTGCACAGAGAAGATAATGATTTATAGTCAATAAAGACACTTATATGAACTCCAAATGATTTCAGGGATTGACTCCTGTGGCAAAGATGGCCTCTTCTCTCCTGCAGGCTATGAGCCTCTTTTGCCTTTAAAGTTCATCTCATTAGAGAAGCTCTCCTGCAGCTCATTCCATTTGACCTCAGATATGTTATTCCAGTGTTGCCTACATACATAATGTGAACCCCTGCATCTCAACAGAAGGCTTATACTTATTTATTTATTTGTTCATTCATTCATTCCCTCCTTTACACTATCTTCTCCAACATCATTAGGGAGGAACAAGAGTCGACTGAGCATTTAGGTTTCTCTTTGAGCATGGTAGGACATCTGTACTGTCCTCTCATGTTCTTTGATAGCCTTGGTAAATGTCAGTTTGTAGCTTTTAATGTTCAAGGGAAAAGAGGAAATTGAAAATTGACATAAATCATTCATTAGAAGCATAGATTGTTAACTTTGAAAAGGACCTCAGAAGTCATAAGATAAGTCTTCCATCTAGGAACCAATCCTCTTTAAAATATTTGTAGAGGGGGAGTTTTCAACTTCTAGTTTAAAATCATTTGTGGTGGGAAGCTCATTATATTACAAAACAAATCTGTTTTACCATTTTCCAATTCTGTTTTTTCTAGTAGTCGTGTATGGATGTGAGAGTTGGACTATAAAGAAAGCTGAGCGCCAAAGAATTGAGGGTTTTGAACTGTGGTGTTGGAGAAGACTCTTGAGAGTCCCTTGGACTGCAAGGAGATCCAACCAGTCCATCCTAAAGGAGATCAGTCCTGGGTGTTCACTGGAAGGACTGATTTTGAAGCTGAAACTCCAACACTTTGGCCACCTGATGCGAAGAGCTGACTCATTGGAAAAGACCCTGATGCTGGGGAAGATTGAGGGCGGGAGGAGAAGGGGATGACAGAGGGTGAGATGGTTGGATGGCATCAACGACTCAGTGGACGTGGTTTGGGCAGACTCCAGGAGTTGGTGATGGACAGGGAGGCCTGGTGTGCTGTGGTTCATGGGGTCGCAAAGAGTCGGACATGACTGAGTGACTGAACTGAACTGAATTCTGTTCAGAAAGTTATTCCCTAAAGGAAGCCAAAATTGAAAGTGTTAGCCTCTCAATCATGTCCAACTCTTTGTGACCCCATGGACTGTAGTCTGCCAGGCTCCTCTGTCCATGGAATTCTCCCAGCAAGAATACTGGAGTGGGTTGCCATTCCCTTCTCCAGGGGATCTTCTCAACCCAAAAACCACCACCATTTAACTCCCAGCCATGAACCTTTCTTCTGGCCTCTGGAGAAGCAAGTGCAAAAACTGCCTTATTTATATGTCAGTGTTTCAAATATTTGGAGTGTTATTTCTTTCTGTAGTCTTCTTTTCTACAAATGAATTATCCCAAGCTCATTTATATATATTTTGATACTTGCATCCATTTAACAAAACCATTGTGAATATTAAGTGAAAGTCCCAAATAATAACTAAAAAATAGTACACTTTTGCATGATTGTTCAAAAGATGAATTTACTAATACAAAGAGATCCCATGGACTACGTAGTCCATGGAATTCTCCAGGCCAGAATACTGGAGTGGGTAGCCCTTCCCTTCTCCAGGGGATCTTCCCAACCCAGGGATCGAACCCAGGTCTCCTACATTGCAGGCGGATTCTTTACCAGCTGAACCAAAAGGGAAGCCCAGGAATAATGGAGTGGGTAGCCTATCCCTTCTCCAGGGTATCTCCCCACCCAGGAACTGAACTGGGGTCTCCTGCATTGCAGGCTGATTCTTTACCAATTGAGCTATCAGGGAAGCCCATAAAGAGATCTCTGGATCTTGTCTTCTCTATCCATACTTCTGAAGAAATCAGAAATCCTCTTTGGGAAACTGTCTAATCTGTAAATGTCAATATCCTACTGCAAACTTGTTGACAAAATAGCATAATTCTTCAATGAACTTGTGGTCAAAACAAAAATTCCACACTAAATACTTTATGTAGTCAAGACCTGAGTGCTCCTTGTTTGTACATTTTTGTGTTTAAAATCAGTGCATCATTTTGTTAGTCTTTTTAGCAACAATAGCAAATGGTGAGCTCATTTAAATACCCTCGATTTTTTTCACTTGCACTATTCCTAACCTAGGTTTCTCTCGTTTTTATTTTTGCAAAATATCTCATTGATAACATTTTTATTATGAGCTAGGGAAGATTGATTCCCGACTAAAATGTAAATTTTGTTTATGTATCTTCTATTTCTTTTATTAAAAATGGCAATCAAAAATCATATATCATATGAATCAGAAAAGTTTTCTCTTTGATCTAGAAAAAAGTAGACCACTGAGGGATAAACCTATTCTGTGCTAACAACAAATTCCTGGAGAAAGAATACTGGAAAATACTTCAAACTGAGACATTTGCTTATAGACACTTCAAAATCACTTTTCAAAAGACACTTGAAATATATCAGCTGTTCTTTCTCATGCATAATCAGAGCTATTTAAATAACTTAATAATAAAACAAATTTGCTTTACACAACTCTGATTACTGCTTGCCAATGATTATATACAAGCCTACTTTATCTAATTGGTTTACATATGCAATGATCTATTATCTTCCAAAGAATGTCACCTCCATTTTCAAATAATAAGCTCAATATATTTAAAACACTGAAAAATTTCTGTGTACAGAAATTTGAATCTTTTTAAGAAATAAGTTAACAATTTTGGATTATCCTTGGAGAAAAAAGTATACAATATATAGGAAAAAGTTAAAATGATATTAATTTCATAAGGGAATACTGCCAACGTCATAACAATACTATCAGAAATGCAGTTTTCTCTGGAAGAGAGAATTCCACTATTCAGACATCTGAAGTGTAACAGGTCACTAGCTTGTCTAATCTTTCAGTTGTGAGTTTTATTTGTGACTTTCTGAGGACTGCAGCTGTATTTATGCTCAACAGAATAAACAGAGGAAGAACAGGTGTTCACATCTGATTATTTACTCCATTGATTATAAATGAAATTATGGAGACTAGGCAATTTGTTGGATTAGCCAGATAAGGAAAAGCAAAACACATCCCTCCATCTGTAAAGTTTTAGACATATAGGAAACTTACGATGATGACCTGAATTCTAACTTATCCTTGCTTAATCGTAAGAATGCATCTATCAGTCAAATCAATACATAGGCATGAAGACATTCTGTGGATTTGAGACAATCCTCTGGTATTTGTGTCCATGAGGCAAAGGATGAAGGGTAACACTATTTTTAGAGTATCTTCTGGTTTCCCAGGTGGCACTGGTGGTAAAGAACCCACCTACCAATGCAGGAGACATAAGAAAAATGGGGTCAATCCCTGGGGTGGAAAAGAGGCCAGGAAAAGAGACAAGGAAATGGCAACCCACTCCAGTACTCTTGCCTGGAGAATCCCAAGAACAGAGAAGCCTGATGGGCTAAGGTCCTTAGGGTTGCAAAGAACTGGACAGGACTTAAGTGACTTAGTTGCATGCACACAGAGTATCTTCATTTCTAAAAAAGACAAAATTTTACCCTGAAACACATATGACATTTCATGACATTTCACTTCTTTTTGACATTTATACAAATAGTATTCATTCTTTATTGTGCAAATGCTTCAGCATGGCAACTATTTTATTTGTGTATTTATTTATACTGCTCTTTCTCCAAAAGGAATTAAATATGACACTTAAAATGGATTAAACAATATAGAAAAATGAAAATAAAATTTGAAATAAGTAAGAAAGATGGGGCAATGGAGTAAAAATGGGTAGAAATACAAGGCAGAGTAAAGTTAGTTCAAGAAATGTGTACTAACAATCTTAGTTGTTACTGAGTAGAGGAAAACAATTATCTGTAAGCTTCACACTCACATAAAGTACTTTTTATTGCTCAAGAAAACAACAACTTTGTCTAATTCCTTGATCAGAAGGAAAATTTCTTCCACGAGATCACTCACCATGAGAACACTAAGCAGTATAACACAATCGATAATATTCTCAGTACACATAACATTGTATTTCATAAGGCTGTTCTTTTTGGAAAGCCATCAGTATTAGCCTCTGATGGCAGATGGGATTGAATAAATGCAATTTTCAGCAATAGATTGGGTTGAAAATGCAATATAAAATTTTATAGGATCATGGCTTTCTGATGTTGATATATATTTGCTATGACAATATCATTAAATACTAGTGGTATATATATAGAAATGGATATTAAACAAAAAACAAAAAAAGCAAGCCTCTTATAGTAGTTTTCAATAAATTACCCAATCATTAAATTACATGAAAAAAAGTTATTCTGAAATGTTTTCTTCACATTTCTCTTAGGTTAAAATATACATTAGATCCGAGCACAGGTACTAAAGAAGTATTTAGCTAAATTAATATGTGCAAAAGCCTATATTGCTAAACACTATTTGAAATTCCTACCTAAATATGTTATGGTGCAGTGAGGTAAGTGCCTGAAGAACAGTAAACATGGGTCCCATGAAAATAATGGAGAGGAGCCACTTTGAGCACCCATGCAGACATCTCAGAGAAGGCGACCTTGGAGAACAAAGGACAGGCCAGACATAGATGGAAGGTAGAGGAAAGAGTATGTACAAAAGCCAGAGGGTAAGAAAAGGTCATAGAACATGTAATTCACTGTGTACTCTTAAAGGATAGTTACAGGAGTTACAAGATAGAAGGAAAGGCATGATATGGATCATAAGAAGTTTTGTGTGTGTGTGAGTGAGTGTTCTGTCGTGTCCGACCCTTGGCGACCCCGTGGCCTATAGCCCACCAGGCTCCTCTGTCCATGGGATTCTCCAGGCAAAAATACTGGAGTGGATTGCCATTTCCTCCTCTAGGACATCTTCTCAACACAGGGATCAAACCCATGTCTTTTGTGTTTCCTATACTGGCAGGTGGGTTCTTTACCAACTGAGCCACTGGGGAAGCCCTCCATTTCAAAATAAGAACTTTTTAACCTTTTCCCTAGAACAATGAGGAGCCATCGAGAAATGCTGAGCAAGAAAGAGACAGGATCATATTTGAATTTTAGAAAAGTTTCTCTGGTAGCCATATAAAGAATGGTCCGGAAAAGGGTAAGAATAACAGGAGGAAGATAAGTCAGAATGTTTTAATAATCATGTCAGAGAAGACAGTAGGAAGTGGAAACACTTAAGAGATATTTAGGAAGTTGAAAGAAATAATTGAAAGAACTTGTTGAATCATTAGAGGGTTGGTGAATGGGAGGAAAGTGGCAAAAATGACATTCAGGTTTCTGACTTGAGCAACTGGGAGAAAGATGTGGCCACTGCCCGCCCAAAGGAAAAAATATGGAAGGCTCAGTAAAAGAAAGAAAACTTCATTTTGTGGCATGTTGAATTTTAAAGCTATCATGGGAGATGTCCAAATAAAAATGTTCAGAAAAAATTTTGATATATGGGCCTGGGACCCAAGAAAGAGCTTTAGGATTGAGGTTTGGGTGTCACTGGTATGGATGATGATTGAGAAAATTCTGATTTAACATGGCAAACCTGCTCTCCCTCCTGACATCTGAATGGAAATTACAACATAAATTTGAGGATAGAAATCCACCTGCAACAATGAATAGAAAATTAAGAAGGATGACCAGCAGAGAAGATCGTTCAGCACTTGTTTCTGGAAGTGCATTGATGGATGATCTAAACGAATGAATTGTGACTTAGAACACCGAACAAGGAGATGTGATACTGCAGGGAGATGGGCAGTAATGTGCTCGTTGGAAACTTGAAACTCACTGGGCTTAAAATTCTTACATATAATGGACGTTGGGAGAGATAGGAAGAAAATCAGCTGGGGTAGTAACTGTAAGTCTGGCAATGAAGAGTGTGTCCTCATCAACATTTGCTTTGCCCTCCCTAACAACTGAAAAACAGAAATACGAAAAGGAAAAAAAGAAAGTAAAACAATTCATTATTATAAATGTGATAATGTCAATAGGAAGGAGGGATAAAGACCAGTGGCTGTAGGTCAATGTGAATGTTTTTTCCTTTAAATAACAGGAAATAAAGTCAAAACTAAAAGCAAGAAAGGAGAAAATAAGGCATAGAAAAGCATAAAATTATTGGGAAATAAAAACTAAACCGTAGAAACAAGTCCAAATATATCAGTAACCATAATAAACAGAAATGGCTTAAGCCCCTGAAACATGTAAGATGCTGGGCAGACAAAAAAAGTTTTGTTTAAACATCATTATGTAAGAAATGGGGTATGCTTATCTTGTTCACCCACAATGGGTACAGAATCTTCACTGCAATTGTCTGGACCATGAATCCATCTTTGGATTTGTCATTTAGCTTTAAGAAAGCAACAATAGGGATCTCTATTGAATGAAAAATATATTCTATTGAACTAAATTTTATTCAGTGAGTTTTGGGTTTTCTCTCACTAGGAATTGATGAAAGCCTTGATAGTATGACGATGACAATTACCTGTTCTGTGCTGTGCTTGGTTCAGCTCTTTATTCTTTCACTGTCCAGTTTGTTCTGAATTTCTTTTTTGTAATCCATATCAGGTCATTTAATACTAATCATTTACAGTTCAGGTTTTAAATGACAACAATCTTACTCACTGAATGCTAAGTAGTGTTTCCTTTAGTAATGTTGCTATAATGCCTGATATGACTATAGTACAGGAATTCATCCTGCCTGTTACTTGAATGGCCCCACATTTTCTGTCTGCCTCCAAACATTCCTTCAGGTGTCTCTGGATTTTGTTCTTCGGTTTCTGTCCTTTGAGGCAAATGATAACTTCCCGATCATATTTGAGTTTAAAGCTTTTCCCCATTGGATAGATTCTTAGGTACTTTATCATATCTTCTAGTTACAGGAGCCTAACTGTTTAACTATTCTATGCCTACTATAATGTAAACTAACCACATATTTTATGTTGACACTAAATTAATGCTAAGAAATCAAAGAAAAAAAAGCAAGAAAAACTAACAAGACATCTTTAGAAGGTGATAAGAGTTGATATGGTTTTTCCAGTAGTCATGTATGGATGTGAGAGTTGGACCATAAAGAAAGCTGAGCACCGAAGGACTGATGCTTTTGAACTGTGGTGTTGGAAAAGACTTGAGAGTTTTGGACAGCAAGGAGATCAAACCAGTCAATTCTAAAGGAAATCAATCCTGAATATTCATTGGAAGCACTGATGCTGAAGCTGAAGCTCCAATACTCTGGCCATCTGAGGCAAAGAGTTGACTCATTAGAAAAGACCCTGGTGCTGGGAAAGACTGTAGGCAGAAGGAGAAGGGGATGACAGAGGATGAGATGGTTGGATGGCCTCACCGACTCAATGGACATGACTTTGGGCAAACTCCAGGAAATGGAGAAGGACAGGGAAGCATGGCATGCTGCAGTCCATGCGGTCACAAAGAGTCAGACATGACTGAGCACCTGAACAACAAGAGTTGCTCAGTAGAAGACTAATGATATGAAATACACAAACACATTTTTACTAAACTATGAATAATCTTACATAATTAAAAATATAGCATTGGAGAAGGAAACGGCAACCCACTCCAGTATTCTTGCCTGGAGAATGCCAGGGATGGTGGAGCCTGGTGGGCTGCCGTCTGTGGGGTCACACAGAGTCGGACATGATGGAAACGACTTAGCAGCAGCAGCAGCAGCAGCAATTATTCAACCAAAGAAAGTTCTGAATGTGTTTTGTGTTAGGGTTTTGAATAAAATACAAAATGTTTTGGTGTTAAAAAAAAGAAAAAAACTTGGTCCAAGGGTCTTCCCTGGTGGCTCAGTGGTAAAGAATCCTCCTGCCAATGAAGGAGACCCAGATTCAACTGCTGGGTCAGGAAGATCCCCTGGAAAAGGAAAGGGCAACCCACTCCAGTATTCTTGCCTGGGAAATCCCATGGACCGACGAGCCTAGAGGGCTACAGTCCATGGAGTTGCAAAGAGTCAGACATGACTTAACACCTGAGCAGGGACACCACCAAACCAGGAGTGAAACTGTCCTGCTTGCCTTAGAATAAGTTCACATTTTCTCTGTGACTCTAGATTTCTTATCTGTAAAATGGGGATAGTAATAATATTTACCTCATAGGATTTGCTGGGAAGACGAAATATGCTGATATATGTAAAGCACTTAGAGACAAGTACATGGACCACATATGCTTTCCATAGTTATTAGCTACTCTTGGCCTTAACTCATCAAACCACACCAAGCTCCATTACAGGCACTGTTAAGTATATCGCCAAGCAAAACAAATACAAATTTTGGGCTTTATGGTTTTTACATTTGTAGTAAGAGAATGCAGACAATAAAACAGATAAGCAAATGATGTGATATACCGGTCAGTAGTAAGTTCCATGAAGAAAAATGAAGCAGAGAATGAGAAGTGGGAGGGCTGGGACTCGGGGTGGTGATTTCAGTAGGGTGGTGCAGAGAGGCATTGCTGGAGAAGGGATGGGAGTGAGCCCTGTGCATACAAGGGAAAAGACCACTCTGGGCAGAGAGAAGAGTTAAGTGCAAGCGCCCTGAAGTAGAAGTCTACAGGGAATAATCAAAGAGCATGATGGCCAATGTGGGTAGAGCAGAGTGAGGCAGAAAGCGGTAGGAGGTTAGGTCAGAGACATAACAGGGGACCAGGTTGTGGAGGTCCTTTTATTATCAGCAACATGGCAAGACACTAGAGGTTGTGAGCACAGGAGTGTTATGATCTGACATACATTTTATAAGATTTCCCTGGCCACTTATGAGCATGGTAAGGGCAGGAGGCAAGGTGAGACACAGGCAGGGAGATCAGGTAGGAGGCTGTTTCTGAAGTCCAGTCTATAGATCATGATGGCTCTACCTAGGGTTGTTTGAGGGAGGAGGTAAAACATAGTCAGGCTATGTAGATATTTTGACAGGAGAGCTGACAGGTTTTCCTGATGGATTAAATGTGAAGTTTGAAAGGAAGAATGGGGCAAAAAACGACTTAACACCACCAAGGTTTCTCAGCAATCAGATCAATAAAAATGGAAACCTGGAATAGAAAAAAAAAAAGAAAACAAAATACAAGAATGACTTAATTCCATTGAGGTCTGAACCTGAGACTCTGCAAGCTTATTTATATTAACCGGATTGGGGAAGACTTCTGGAGTAACGGTTTGGGGAAGGAAGGAACAAAGTTGTCACTGTTGTTTTTCCTCTTCCCTTTATTATTATTGCCATTATTTTTGTTGTAATGAGAGGTAGTTTCACCAGCCCTTCTCTTTTTATTCTTAATCCATCTCCTATCAGATTTTCTCTTTTTTCCCAGCAGGTAATAAGCCACTGTGCATCCCACCCCTCTATTTGGTCAACACACTACAGCAAGCTGATCCTTTTTCCTATCGTGATCTAGTCCCACAGAGAAGTAGATGGATACCTAGCGTGACCCTCTACCCAGGGAATATAACCTTGACCCTGCCCCCACCCCCCATTTCTACATTCACATCTTCCTTCTCAATCTCCCCAGTAGTACTGTTATAAAAGGAAACACCTGGTTTTTCTTCTTTTGGAAATTCTGCTGTTCTTCGCTTTTTCTCATTTTAGCCATTTCTCTTCCACTTACTCCAGGTTCCATTAATCCTCCCACCAATTCTTCCCCACTAACAACACTGTCTGCTTTCACTCCCCTGAACTCTCCTACAACCCATCAACATGGCAATAAATCTCCTGACCTATCTCCCTAGCTCATTGCTTTCCACTGGTCCTCAATTAATGCTTTTTGCTGCAGGAAAGAGTCATTTGAGGTCTCTGAGTTCAATCCTCCGTAAAATAAAGGAATTAAACTAGATTATCTCCAAAGATATTTTCAGTTCTAACTTCTGATCAAACTGACTCTGTTTAATTATTCAGTATTTTTTCATGTGTGGCAATCTCTCATTTCCTCATGAGCTCATCCTCAATTTTTTTTCCCTTCATTACTTCCTATAGTTTCCAAAATCCTAACCAAATTTTTTATCATTTTTTCTTAAAATGGTCAAACCAAATGGTTTTCACCCATACCTTAATGTTAATCAAAAGAGTGTGTCTTTTTTTAAATTTTTCCTAACATTAGCACACAAAATAATTAAAGGAAAATGTTTCGAGTCTAAGAGAAAGTAAACTTATGCGGACATTTCTTTACCTTGGGTGAGATGTTATGATTTTCTTTGAAAAATGTGTGACTGAAAAGTTTTGTTAATGCCAGTGACAAGCAGCTAATGGTACAACATCACTTTGATTTTCTCTGACACACCCTTGAGCTTTCCATCTTCACGTCTTTGTGGTGTCCTCACCTTTGACTTTCTTTTGTCCTGTAACTGCCTATTTTGATCAACTAATGAGAGAGTGAGAGTGATAAGCAAAAAACAATTTAGCTCAGCCCACTGCTTCTTTTTCAAATAAGGAAACAGTTTGTTCTTCGAGATTTCAAACTAAGTTAAAAACATTTTAAAAATCCTGTACACAGAGGTCATTTTTAATGCTTTTATTTAGCAAAAGTTCCAGGTGATTTTTAAATACATTGGACATCCCATTCATTGAGGTTGGGAAGTTGTTCCAAAACATTTTTTAATAGTTCTAAACTGATTTTGTCTATCAAGGCAAAAAAAGGAAAAATCTACCTAAAAAATGTCTTTCTATAGTGGAAGTTACATAGCTGGACTTCCTAGACATTAAAGAAATTCACACACACACATACACACACACATTTATATAATTAGAAATATTCCATTTTTAAGATTAAATTTTACCAAACACGTTATGACTTTAAATGGGTTACTTGAACACAGTAGTTACTTCTACTTGTTTTTAGCAAGAGAGCTGGTCTTCACATTATATAATCCTAGCTTATAAATTTTACTCTGAAAATCATAGGATACATTTGTCCTGCCTAGCCTTCTCTGCTCCAATGAAACACCATTTCCTCTGCGTCCCAGTTATAGGACACCTCTCCCTCCTCTGAATTCCACTGGAACTCACCTTTCGTCCTTCTCGCCCCCATACTTCCTAAATCAGACTCTCTCACAACTATCAATAAATATTTGTGGAAGAAGAGAAGGAGCAGAAAAATAAATAAGCGTTGTAGGTTAATAGAAAAAAGCACGGCTCTGAGTCAAACAAACCTTATCATATTTCATCTATTTATTCGCCACATGACTGAGGACAGTTGATTTCATCTCTGTGAGTCTTAGTTTCCTCATCTCTATAACAGAGATAATAAAAACCTTCCACATGGGGTACCATGAAGATCACATTACATAAGATTGTAGAGCATCCAGCACATAAGAGGCACCCAATAAAAGTTATTTCCTCTTTCCCATACCAGCCAATCACTACTAGTTCAACCCTGCAGTGCACCTGATTGAACACAGGGATGCTTCTAGGCTATGAGCTTTCTGAAGGCAAAATCTTATTAATCTTTGAATTTCTTATAGAGCCCCAGATAGTGAATTGCACTGTCTGGAGGCACAGTAACTGTTTTGCATTAAACTGAGGGTAAACCAGGATCACCCCTAATCTGTGAAACAATTAACTAAGGACTTTGGCACTTGGGGCTTTTCTGGGAACACAGTTGCTCTTGTGAGCGACCTATGGCTTGGGCCACTCCGACCTGGAGACAGCCCACTGTGGTTTAAATTAGGATAACTAACTTTCCTGAATTCTATGGTGACTGTTAGAACACTGCTCCATTTCTCACTGTAGAAACTGCTGCAGACAAACTGACCTTCCACTGGGAGAGACTCAACTCACGAAAGTGCGCTGGCAACACCACAGGTGTTGTGCTTTTCACAACACTGAGTCAAATAAACCTGGGTGATAAACTGGAGCTCATCCCTGACCAGCCTTGAGACCCAGGCACCTTAGCTCTGCTCACAGAGCCTCAGCTAAAACACATAAAGATACTAACGCTACTGAGGTCATCACACTGGGTTGCGCATACAGAAGGAAAGTGACACTTTGGAACACGTTTTAACAACACTGAAGTAGGATGCAAAAAAAAGAAAAGACTAGAAAGTTGTCACTTTGGGTCATATGGGGCTCTCCCTTTATTATAGTCCAGGCTCTCATCCATTCTATTCTCTTCTTTGGCCAACTGACCAATTCTTACTTTATAATTCAGCAGGGGCCATCTGCAGCAGAAAGCCGCTTTCCGTGTGTGTAGCTGCTCGTGGATTTTTCTCGGGGTCAGTCACAGCACCCTAGGAAATACTGCACTTTCCTGAGGCTCCAGCCCAGCACGTACTGCAGCCAGCCGCACACTGCGGCGGTGGAGCGCCCCACGCCGGCGTTGCAGTGCACGTACACCGTGTGTCCCTTCTCCAGCAGCGCGTGCAGGAGACACACCGCCTGCGGCAGCATCTGGACGCGGCCTGCGGTCGAGAAAGCACAGCACAGACCGGTGAGACCGGAACCACCCCGGGCCGCCCCCAACAGTCACTCCAGCGGCGCACCCCAGACATTGCGGCGTTTCGGCGGCAGAGGCGGGCATGGCGGAGCTTGCTTCTCTCCTTTGTGTAGAAGGGAAAGGGGAGCCGATAGCAGAACCTGCGCATCACGAAGTGGAAAGAGCAGCCGGGAGGCAATAGATAAGATCTGAATTGTCACTAGATTTTGCTGCTCTTTTGAGTGAGCCTGCATCCGTGCAAACCTCCCTTCAAAGGGAAGTTCACTAGCGCCTAGCCTCAGAAGCATGGGTCCTTTCATCTATCAGAGGGGTCTGGGCAGAGGTTTAAAGGATTTCAAAGAGAAGCTTACAGGTCCTATCACCTGAATTTCCTTTAATCCAACAGGATCTTCCAGGTAAATGCAAAACAGAATTAGTCCATATTGGTTAAAGGAGTCCATCTGCCTCATCGGACATAAGCTAATTTTGATTTGTCCAAGGGAATGGCTAACTTGTTAATTGACCCACATTGGATAGCCAGTCATTCATGTATTCCCTCATGATAACAGTGTGTACTGGGGCTTCCTTGGTAGCTCAACAGTAAAGAATTGCCTGCAACACAGGAAACCTGGCTTCCATCCCTGGGTCAGGAAGATCCCTTGGAGAAGGAAATGACAACCCACTCCAGTATTCTTGCCTGGGAATCCCCATGGACAGAGGAGCCTGGGGGGCTACAGTCCAGGGGGTCGCAAAGAGTTGGACACAACTTCGTGACTAAACACCACCACCATCAGTGTGTATTAAAACGGATTCAGTTTCCCTTTACTGGGCAATTATGATTATAGGTGCTGCTGCCCTGTGGCTCCTGTCCTGATGACTAGATGTCCAGTGTCTTCCCCTCAGCACACTGAGACAGGATATATAATGCTCTGCTGAGGCCCTCTGGACCCATGCCCTCTCTATCATCCTAGGGACAGAGAGCCCCCTAAAGCCAGCAAACTCTTAGATGCCTAGAGTTTCTTCTGCTCTCAGATTCTCAGAGCAAAATGAATCTGGTGGATTTTTTTGGAAGGTGGAGGATGGTCATTGTAAATTACTTCGAGAATGGGTGGAAGAGGGAAACTATACAGAGTCCTGGGTGAAAACTATGTGCTATGGCCTCACATCCTCCAGCTGATCTCTGTCCTCAACCACACGGAGACACCACAGCCCTGGGGGGGATCTTTCGAGGGCCACAGAGAAGGCCTGTCCAGCCTTCACACTTACCATCCCACTGGATGACCGCAGAGGTGGGAAACGCCCCTCCCTCACTGAGGCCTAGAATTCTCCCATGAAGCTGTTCAGGTAAGTTTAAACTTTCCTTAGATGTCCTTTTTTTTAAATGCAAGTGCCTTGAAGGGGCCAACACAACACATTGCAATCAGGTATCAGTATCAGCAGCTTAGAAGGAGAGAGTTACCAAAACCCCACTGTGGCCTGAAGACCCTCCCAGTGACCACTCGACTGTGACAGGAGGGGGCTTGGCTTCAGGCCCACCCTGCTATGCTATCAGAGCCGGAGATCTATAGGAAGCCAGAAAGGATTTTAGCAGCTCCTGCTGTTCTGTTACTCCCTCTGACTAAGGAATTGAAAGTCGCCCCATGGCAGTTTAGAGATGGTTTTAACAGGAATGATTTAAGCAGAGCACACTTCACAGTTCCTGCAGCTCCATCTCTCCCAGTGCCTGCTGCCACACTTTCACTTCCCTGCCTGGTCCCTGAGGGGATCTGAAATGAAGTCACACCAGCCCCTAGGCCTTGCTTGACTTCTGAATCCAAACTGTGCCATAAACTTTAATTGATCTATGCCTCTGTGCTTGGTTGCACAGTGCTCTGAGGACAGAGCCTGGGGGGCCTGCCATACAGTCAGTTGCTCACGGCACTCTCCTAGAGGCGGGGAAGTAACACCGGAGACGGAACAAGGTGTAAGCCACCATATGTATCAGAGAGCGGTCTTGCCGGAGGTCTCAGGAAGAGGACTGTGTATTTGGTCCACTATTTGAGTTGGGAATTCAGATGAAGTAAAACCTCCAAGGTCTGTGTGAGTGACCATGCTGATAACTGTGAGGCCTGTTCAAATGCAGAACTCCTCTTTCCATGGAGGGGGGTGTTAGAAGTTTAAGGACTGTTGGCCAGGAAGGGAACTCCCAGTGATAGCTCCAGGAAGCTTAGGCTCTTCCTGCTCCTGGCATAGTTGGCATCACTTCTCAAGTTCACCATTACAGTTGCTTCTCCAGTTTCCATGTTCATTGCCAGGGAATAAACAGAAACATTTTTATTGGGAGTTTTCAGCAAATGCCCAATACACAAGTAGACCACAGTGGCCATTGGCAGGAGGAGCTGCTGGAGTCAGAGACCCAGAGTTAACACTCAGCTTCCGCAGCATCAGGACCAGTCTGCCCTGGCCAGGTCTACATGGACCCATCAGAACCCCCTCCCTTGACCTTCTCTCTGGCCAGAAGTACCCCCAAGGAAGGATCTGCATCAAATGGCCAAAATAACCTAGTATTTCCCCCTTTCCTTTTTATCTGTAAAAGATTCTTCAACAGGTATTTTAGAAGTTGAAAAAGGATTTGTGTTAGTTTAAGGTTCAGTGAGCTCAGACACATAATCCTGGAATGTAAATGTCAGCTGCCACTCAGAAAGTCCAGAAGGCTCCCAGTTTAAACACAGGTCTCACCCACTAGAAGTCTTCTCCTAAAATCACTCAGCCGTCCCACTTAAGGACTGATGAACACTTATTTAAATAACATAAAGAATTAAGAAAGAATAAAAAGGGGCACCAGCCTATCTAGGATGCCCACCCATCTCAGCCTGGCCTAGCTGGAGCCCTCTTTTATCTTGACCCTGCTTTGATTGGTGGCTCAGATGGTAAAGAATCAGCCTGCAATGCAGGAGACTCGAGTCCAATTCCTGGGTTGGGAAGCTCCCCTGGAGAAGGGAAAGGCTACCCACTCCAGTATTCTTGCCTGGAGAATTCCATGGACAAAGGAACCTGGTGGGCTACAGTCCATGGGGTCGGAAAGAGTCAGACACGACTGAATGACTTTCACTTCACTTTGATTGATGACAGAGAACATGTACTGAACTCTATCTGCCGAGCGCTGTTCTAAGCTGTGTGTGCAATAATTTCTTTACAGCCACCATTCAACAAATATGGGGTTGGCACTATTATCTCCCTCAGTTATATCAGAAATTTGTGCAAGGTTATTCCTTAATGACCACTCCAACCCAGCCGTCCAAATTCTGAAGTCTCTGGTTTTAACCTCTGTACTACTATCTTCCCTAACCTACCTGGTCCATGGTTGGCTTGCTGGCCCCCATGCAGTCAATGTGAAGCCCCAGGGAGGCCCTGTCCCCCACTTCCCTAGTCATGCAGCAGCTGTCACCCAAGTGGGACAGTGACACCCTCCCTGGGGCTCAGCATCTCTGTCCTTACCCAGATGGCTGTCTGTGCCCTATAAGTGCATGTCTTCTTGCTTGAAAACCCATTCTAGGGGCCTGAGCGAATACACATCCTCTTGAAAAAATAATCACAACCTAAAAGTTGGGAGTTATGTTTTATTTGATGGGAATTTTTAGGTCTTCAAGCCCAGGAGACAGCATTTCAAGTCACCCTGAGAGAACTGCTCCAAGGAGGTGAGGGGATGAGCCAGGTTATATAGAAGTTTTACAACAAAGGGCAGGGAGTTTGAACATCAAAAGATTATTGTTAAGTAAAGGAAACCAGATGTCCCCAGTTAAGGAATGTATCTTTTCTATGTAGGGGAAGATGCAAGAGTCTGGGCTTACTGGAACCATTCCTTTCATATGCATCTGAGCTATTCTGGGGCCAGTATCCTGTGCTCTTCACATCCTGAGCTCCTGTGGGCTCAACCAAAGGAAGTGACTGCAGTCTGAGGGCTGTAGATTATGGGTATTCTTCTTCCTCAGTGCCCTTTGACCTCACCAGCTCACATCAGAGGGCTGGAATCACTGATGACTTGACATCCTTGTTTACTGATATGGCAGGAAATATTCCATTTCTCATACATAACCCACCAAGGAATCACACGAAGGTCCCCAGGATCAGGGCTCACACAATAAAGCCAGTGTCAACCAGAGCCCCTAACTTGAATGTTTCATACGTTTAGCCTCCAGATGGAATTTAATTCAATAAAATGTTTCCACTTTTAAAAACAATAATACCCCAAGGCAATATAGAACCACTGATTTTTTTTTTTAATGTAAAATATTCCAAATTTTAAATGTTGGCAAGTAAGTTGAAAATTTTAAAGCCAGTACAGGTCCAACAAAACACTCCACCATCTGTGATTTTTACTTTGGAATTTAAAACAGGCCTTGACTCCCCATAGATGCTCAATAAACATTCACTGAATACATGAATTAAAACAAAGTGAAATAAAACCATTAATACTGATTTGATCTGAGACAGTCCAAGACCCTTCTTATCTAACTTCTGGTCCACATCTCCTCTAAGTTAATCCAACTCTGGAATGGCTTTTGGGGGTCCCTGAAATTAAAAGACGCTTACTCCTTGGAAGGAAGGTTATGGCCAACCTAGATAGCATATTTAAAAGCAGAGACATTACTTTGCCAACAAAAGTCCGTCTAGTCAAGGCTATGGTTTTTCCAGTGGTCATGTATGGATGTGGGAGTTGGACGGTGAAGAAAGCTGAGTGCCACAGAATTGATGCTTTTGAACTGTGGTGTTGGAGAAGACTCTTGAGAGTCCCTTGGACTGCAAGGAGATCCAATCAATCCATCCTAAAAGAGATCAATCCCGGGTGTTCATTGGAAGGACTGATGTTGAAGCTGAAACTCCAATACTTTGGCCACCTCATGCGAAGAGTTGACTCACTGGAAAAGACCCTAATGCTGGATAGGATTGGGGGCGGGAGGAGAAGGGGACAACAGAGGATGAAATGGTTGGATGGCATCACTGACTCGATGGACATGGGTTTGGGTAGACTCCAGGAGTTGGTGATGGACAGAGAGGCCTGGCGTGCTGCAGTTCATGGGGTCGCAAAGAGTCAGACACGACTGAGCGACTGAACTGAACTGAAGATATCTGAGGTTGACCTAAGGCTGACCCTGAAAGAAATTGTTCCTGGCACAAGTTTCAGCCTTTCCAACACACACACACACATCTTTCCTTTCTTAATCCAGAGGCAGATTAATGCTGAATATATTACAATTTTATTTGAGTGCATCTTCTTTTCTTTAATATAAATAAGGTCCCTGTTATCCATAACACCCTTTAATAGAAACGGAAGAAATTGGCACTGATAATATGGTCCCAACTTAGGAATTTTCAAAGCTCTTCCATATCAATTATCTTATTCTACTGTTATAATCCTGTAAGGCAGATATTATTACTCTCCATTTTCCAAGTCTGCCCATATCACACAGCTGCTCCACGGTGATGAGGCTCAAGCCCAGGTGCCATGGCTCCAAGGTCAATGTCTTTGCTTCATGGCAACACTGCATTTAGTGTGTTGAGTCAGAGAAAAGACTCAGACCGTGACAACAAAGGGGTGGGCAAGGATTCTGGAGAACATACTAACCCATTTGGGAGGCAAGGTTACACCGTTTGTTATAAATGGCACTGCACTGACAGAGGTCAAAACACAGTCTGAGTACTTCCTGTGTGAAGGATAACTTACTTCTAGTGAACAGATTTTATGTGTTCAGGTGAGTGCTATATTTGGGAGCTTTTTGTCTCTCAGGTGAAAGACACAAACAAAAAAAATTTTTTTCTTTTAAAAGAAAAGAAAAAAAACCTAAACAATCCCAACCCTTCTGAATGACAAAAAGTACAAGAGTGAGAATCGATGGCACAATTGATTATAAGAGGTCTGTGACAACCAGTGGTGACAGTCAGGCCTAACAAACTGTCTTCCTTCTCAGACTTTATCTGACAGCATTATGCTGTGGCTCAAAACACTTCCAGATGGATTTTTCTCCAGAGTTCTAAAAATATTCAGCTGAATTAATCTATGTGTTCATTGTGCTAATGTTGTGAGCCACGGAGATTGATCTATTGGTCAAAAATTCCTCTGCAATTCAGGAGTGGTTGTTAACCCTTGGATTACTCCCCCAGGTTTTGCTGAACCAAAGAAACAACCAAAGGAGCTCTTTACTCTTGGGTTTTGGCTTTTTTCAAGTGGGAGCTTTCAGTTTGCTGCCATTTCTCTTGTTTCCAAACCGCCTCAGTGTGAAAGACGGTCCACTGTTTACATGGGTCCTGGTGACTCCATGACCCCCACAAGATTTTAATACAATTACAGTGGTTCCTTGGGGATAGCATTTTTCCCTCAGGCTTCTGCATATTCCCAAACTATCAGGCAAATTGCCTACCAGTTAGCAGGGTTTTGGGGATAATCAGTGCATGGGGTAGGGCAGGCCATATTTATCTCAGCTTCTCTGAGCCTAGTCTCACATCCTATTCCAATGGGATAACGAAGCTAGAAGATCACAACCAAAGAAGTGAAAATCAAAACCCTCCCTGGAAGCTATAGACACACTATCCTAACAACCTTCTCAGTTTTGAAGCCAGAGAAGCAAACGGACAGGGCAAATATGACCCAGGGTCACTGTGCTTTTCTGGGCTAATAATGTTTTGTTTTGTTTTTCGTTCCTTGAAAAAAGACAGAGTTCTTTAAGCTTAATCAAGCTCCTTTGGATCAGCATTAATTACCAAGAAGAGTAACCAACCAACCAAACTATCTCTTCCTTCAGAAAGAAAAATAATACCTCATCCCCAGTGATAGTTCAGTTCAGACAGACCCTCTGAGCGGCCTGGCCTGGCCAGCAGGACCATAAATATTCATAAAGAGTTAAGATGGCCAAAGTCCTAAGACTGTCAGAGTCCCCCATCCCCACCTACATCTTGGTGTATTGACTGGGGAGACAAGCTATCTCCCCAGAAACTCATGAAATGAAAGTGAAGGTCGCTCAGTCATGTCCGACTCTTTGCGACCCCATGGACTGTAGCCTGCCAGGCTCCTCAGTCCATGGAATTCTCCAGGCCAGAATCAGGGAATCAGGGGATCTTCCCAACCCAAGGATCAAACCCATGTCTCCCACAGTGCAGGCAGATTCTTTACACTTTGAGCCACCAGGGAAGACCAAAAAACTCATGTCTTTGTCTAAATCCAGCTGATGATGAACATGGCAGGTTGAAAGTGTGGGTGGTGGTCTGTATAAAGTGCATGAAGAGTCCATGTGAGCATGTAGAGAAGCTTCATTGCACAGTGGCAGGCGCAGTGTTCTGAGTCTGACTGCATGTGTTGAAATCCAGGCTGTGTCTCTGCTGTATGACACCAGCCAGGTTACTTAACTTTTTTGTCCCTCATTCTTTCTCAGCAAAATGGAGATAACAACACCTGCCTGGACTCTTGTCATGAGAATTAAATGAGATAACGTTCGAAATTGTTCAAAACAGAGTTTGATACATAATGTATTTGGGGGGGAAGACAACTGATGATAGAAACATTTCCTGGCTGGGCATCACTGTCTTCCTTCTTTCCTCCAGAATAGCAGTTCACCAAATGCCTTCAGAAGGACTGATGCTGAAGCTGAAACTCCAATACTCTGGCCACCTGATGCGAAGAACTGACTCATTGGAAAAGACCCTGATGCTGGGAAAGATTGAAGGCAGGAGGAGAAGGGGACGACAGAGGATGAGATGGTTGGATGGCGTCACCGACTCGATGGACATGAGTTTGAGCAAGCTCCAGGAGTTGGTGATGGACAGGGAAGCCTGGTGTGCTGCAGTCCATGGGGTCGCAGAGTCTGAGTCTGACACGTCTGAGCCACTGAACTGAACTGAAACGCCCTCATTCTGCAACGCCCTCATTCTGCGCCAGTCCATAGCTCTCTGCTGCCCTCTGCTGGCATCTGATTGATATTATTCGAGTAGCTTATTCTCTTGGATTCAGAGATCTCCACTCCTTTCCTTCAAGAACCCTATTCCCCAACCAGGCTTAAATACAGATTATTCCTCTAAAATTCCCACGCCTCTGTACCTTGGTTGTCTCTTCCACCCGGCATGCTCTCTCTCCCTCTACGTTGACCTGCCACGCCCACCTCAAATCCCAGGACACTCACATCGCCTCCCTTGCTTCTCTGCAGAAATTCTCCTCCTCCCACACCATAACCCTCCTAGAGCGCGTGACTCATCCTTCTCATCACCTTCTTCTTTGCATTTTAATTAGCTTTGAACTTGCCTTACTGCCTCTTATCATGAGATCAAACTGTTCCTAACTTGTCTCTGATTCTTGGCAGCACCCCTGTCACACCCTAATTCCCTCTTCACACAGACAGGTTCAGCCAGTGTTTGTGCAATAAATGGAAGCATCACTATTGCCCTGCCCCAAGCTGCGGTTCTCTCTCCTTACCTCTCACCTTAACTGCTGCAGTAACTTCCTAACTGGCCTCCCCAGACCCGCTGTGGGCCCATCCCCGTGTTCTCCACACTGCAATCTAAGGGCACTTTTGGCGAGTGGCAGGCAGAAAGGTTATCTTGGCATCTCTCAGCCTCCCTCCCTTTCAATTGCTTCTCGCTGCATAGGGAGAGAGTCTCAAGTTTTCTTTGTGTCCCAAGTCCTGCAGGACTTTGTTCCCTTCTTCCCAGACCTGCAGCCACACTGACCATCTTTCAGTTCCTACAGTACTCTGTGCTCTCCTGCAAGGAGGACTCTTTCCAAGCTACTCCCTCTGTCTGGAAGCCTCCTGCCCACCTCACTTGTGCCCAACTCCCACTTTGGATCTCAGCTCAAGCACACCCAAGAAAACCTTCCCTGGCCCTTTTTCCTAGGTCTGATTTGCCTGTGCGTGCTCTCATTGCAGGATCTATGTAACTTTCTAATCAGAAAACTGACCTGAGCTTTACATTTCTATTTGCAGTCATTTGATTAATGCTTATCTTCCCTATTGGACAATAGCTTCATGAGGACAGGAACTGTGCCTGCTTTTCTTCACCTCTGAATTCCCTGCTACCAGCCTAGGGCCCCACACACATAGTAGATACACAATAAATATGTGTGATGAATAAATAAAGGAACCAATGTGAAACAGAATCTTAGCCAAGGTGTCAAAAGATATATATATATGTCTTATATACACCAGATATATATATAATATATTAACCCAAAAACTTTATATTCATTCCATATCTATCATTCACATACAGGTTTTGAATTACAGACAGAAAGGTAGGTAGGTAGATAGGCAGACAGACAGAGAGGAAAAAACCCACAAGGGCTTCTCTGAAACACATTCAACAAGCTCCCTCGGACGCTTACCTTCAGTGCTCATATCTGGTGTGGGCATCCAGATGTAGGCCAAGCCTTCCTCCTTATACAGCTTAATCATAGTGTCTGGTGTCATGGGTTCTGGGTAGCGGTTACAGCCTGAGGAATTCTGTACAATATCCCATTCCGTCTGGAAATTCATTACAGCTGTAACCCCTAGTTCATGCTTCAGTTTGATGGTTACGTGTTCCACTTGGCGAGGGCAGCTACCCAGCCAGATATTTGGTAGAATCCTAAGAAGAACACATGGAGTCAGCTATAACTATTGTTGGTGTTATAGCAGCTGCATAAAACATGCAGTGTTAAAATGCAATTAACCTTTAACACTGGCACAGGAAAAGGTGTATAAAGAACATGAGAACCAATATTATTATTAAAAGACAAAAATACTAGTGGTGGAGTTTTGAGGGAAACAAATAATTCAATTAACTAGAAGGTAGGGTATAAGCATTAGGAAACCAAATCTAGCAATATATCAAAATAAGTCCACCATGTTATACTTACTCCATGAATGTATATGTGGTTCAATATTAGGAAATCTATCAACATATTTCTAAGTACTAACAAATAAAGGGCAAAATTCCTATGATTATATCATAAATTCTGGAAAATATGTGCTAGAATTCAGCAATCATTCCTGTTTAAAGCTCTCATAAAAATTTCAAATAGTATGATATTAAGAGAAACTAATAACAACCTTCTTTTAAATAAAATCAAAGTAAAGATTATTTCCATTAGTATTCAGCATTATTCTATATGCTTCATCTAAAGCTATAATGTAGAAGAAGAAATATCTCTCTGTCAAAAAAAGATTCAACTACAAGAGCTATGAACAATATTAAAAGTATTAAGATTAAATTATCTGGATGAAGGAAAATACACAAAAATCAAATAACCATTCTCTGTACTACTAATAGCCAGGTAGAAATAGATTGGGAGGAGGAGGGGAAGTCTTATTCAAAAATAATGACAAAATTATAAAATATCTAGGAATGTCTTTAACCCAGAAAGAACTATAAAATTTTATCAGAGGACATTATAAAAACAATAACAACAAGTAAGTAGACATACTGTGACGCTGTGATTTATTATAAGAAACATATATTTGTTCTTCATCCCCGTATCTGACACAGAGCTCCTAAATCCATTGAAATTTCCTAAGTGATGACAGCCATAAAGGTGTCTTTTCTTAATGAGGTAATTTTGAAATGCAGCTAAGGGTGGGACAGGTTGCCAGGGTTATTAGAGGG
This sequence comes from Okapia johnstoni, assembly GCA_024291935.2. Classification (NCBI taxonomy): domain Eukaryota; kingdom Metazoa; phylum Chordata; class Mammalia; order Artiodactyla; family Giraffidae; genus Okapia; species Okapia johnstoni. The sequence goes on along the minus strand of CM044317.1, from coordinate 19,564,951 downwards.
TTGGAATTTTCATCCTACCCCCTGATCTCCTGGGAGGGGAGAGAGACTAGAGGTTGAATCAGTCACCTTTGGCCAAGGATTTCATTAACCAGGCCTATGAAATGAAGCCTCCATGAAAACCCAAACAACAAAGTTTGGGGAGCCTCCAGGTTGGTGAATACAGGATACTGGGAGAGCAGAGGGCATGGAAGTTCTGCTCCTTTCCCTTGCCTTCCCCTAGGGATCTCTGATATCTGACTGTTTCTGAGTTATATTCTTTTATAATAAACTGGTGACCTAGTAAGTAAAGCGTTTCTTTGAGTTCTGTGACCTGCTCTAGAAAATTAATCAAATGCAAGTCTAAGGATGGGCATGGGGAATCCCCAGTAGGTAGCCAGTCAGTCAGAAACACAGGTAATAACCTGGGCTTGCAACTGACCTCTGAGGGTACGTTGGGGGACGGGGGGTGTCTTATAGGACTGAACCATTAACTTGTGGAATCTGATGCTATCTAGGGGTAGGAATTTCCCTTGTGGATATTAAAGATTATTGTGGAAAAAATAAAAGGATAAAATTTTAAACAAAGAGAAATGTCGAAAACCCAGAAAAGACTTCATGGTACCCTGAATAGGGGAAAAGTGAAAGTGTTAGTTGCTCAGTCATGTCCAGCTCTTTGCAACCCCATGGACTGTAGCCCACTAGCCTCCTCTGTCCATGGACTTTTCTAAGCAAGAATACTGGAGTGGGTAGCCATTCCCTTCTCCAGAGGACCTTCCAGTCCCAGGGATCAAAACCAGGTCTCCTGCATTGCAGGCAGATTCTTTACAGTCTGAGCCAACAGGGAAGCCCATGTGAAGAGGGGCATAGGATCCAAAGGTTTTTTTACTTTATTACTGACCCCAAAGAATTCTCAGACACTCCATTGGCCCCAATGGGCTGACAGAAAGACCACCAGCAGGGACACATTTAAAGCACCCTAGAGCTATGCCTGACCAAGACTCTGTGAGTTGAGTAGTCAAGTCTTTGCAGAAATGGAAACGTCACACCCATGGGTCACTGCCTCTTCTCTCTGGCTGTTGTAATGAGAGCAGGAACGTTCCTCTACCTGGACATTCCCTCCCTTCTTTCAAACTATTCCATAGACTCCTCCCGCAGCAACCTGCTGGGTGCCAAGCAGGTAATAGTATTGGGCCACCATATCTATACTTTGGGGTTTCACTGAGCATACTTAAGCACACTCAACTGGAAAAGAGGCAAGTAGACAGCTCAGTTAGTTACACAGCCTTCTGAACAATCATGTACTTTTACTGGCAAAATCTTGAAGTGAACTGGTTACATATTAAAATGAATATTCATGACAGCCAAGCTAAATTTCAAATGTTACCTGGAGTTCTGTTAAATATAGTATTCTTTGAGTTGGAGCATCAGTATTTCGCTAGTAAACAAATGCCAAAATAAAGTGCCTAATATGCAAGATTTGCATAAAAACCAAAGAGTTCATAGATATATACAAAGGGTAAAACAGGACATTTGAGCCTGTGAAATAAGAAATCAGAATCCCAAACCAGACTCAATACATAGATCATACTGTGTTGCTTAAAAAGAGTATTATCATCTCCCTCAGTCCTTGTCTTCAAATGTATTTAAACTAATCAGTAACCTTAAGAAACTCAGAATAAATCAGATAAAGAGGCCCAAAGTTGGTACCTTAACGCACATATTTCCCACATCAAATTTCTAATGGAAATAAGACCTTGAAATACACACTGACAGATACACATGAATAACACCAGTTTCTATATCAGATATTTCCAAACTTCACATAGCATAATGTATTTGTCCTCTAAAAATGCTAGGAGTCAGAGTACAGATTTAAGAAATTAATATAAAATAATTGCTGATTTTTTAAAGTAAGCTGTCCTGAACATAGGAGGTGGGTAACTAAAGATAAATTCTAAAAACAAGCAGCATATTGAAAGAGAGAGAAATGAAGTTGTAAAGTAAATCAGATGGAACCATTCTATGGGATATGGAGACAAAATACTGGGCTTGTTGGAAACACATGGATCCATAGATTATGCTTAATCAGACAGCTAATGTGCCTTTGATATGCATCTTGTTTCAGTTTGTTGTCTCTAATAGTAGGTGATACATCTCAAGTGTGTCCTTTCTAAATAGTAATTCAACTTTTACTTCTCCACTCAAAAGAGAATGATTTGACACCATCAAAAATCAATTTTTACTCATCTCAGTTTTAATCTCCTTTTGGTGTCAATGATACTTCAGATGACAAAATCAAGATTTTTTTTTAAAAGGTGAGAAGCAATTTGTTGAAATATGGGATTTAGGGAATAAAAAATCTTCTGTAAAGGTAGTTTTAATGGCAAGACATACCAAACTTCAAAGACTCAATAACAGAATAAAAATCATAACTTGTAATTATATTGTAAATGACATCATAAAACTTCCAGAGAACTATTTTATGAATAACTCACTATCAATCATGAATTACAACAGAGATTTCTGGCATCTTCACTATAGATTACTTGAAAAGGTCAAAGAAAAATCACTGTACCAAATGGATATTGACAGTCAACCCAGAATAGAAGTTCCCAGATGTGGCTTTGCATTCAAGTCACATGTGGTGCTTCTATAAAAACTATTACCAGGATCTATCCCAGAAAGTATCTGTCTATACTCACAAAGTGGCTCCAAAATGAGGTCTCAGATTCTGTGAATTGATTTTTATTTTTTTAGAAATTAACCATATTACATGTATAATATATGCAGCTAGATTCCAGAATCATTAGCTAGAAGATCCCAATAAATGTGTAGGAGGAGCTGAGTATATAAATCTCAATACCTTTTGGTAGCAATGAAGATTACGGAGACCAGAGGACGTGGACTTGCTTAACTCTACACATGAACAGGTAAAGTGAAGCTCTTACTTTCTCCAACACTATTTTCAAGACCACAAATGATTCCTAGACAGACAGTGAGGAATGGGAACTCTCGGTTGTGAGAGAGTATGTGGAATGCAGAATCTTTAGTTGCAGCATGTGGGATCTATTTTTTTGTTGTTGGGACATGCAGGATCTTTAGTTGGGACATGCAAACCCTTAGTTGAGGCATGTGGGATCTAGTTTCCTGACTAGGGATTGGACCCAGGCCCCTGGCATTGGGAAGACAGAGTCTTAGCCCCTGGACCCCCAGGGGAGTCCCAAGAATGTACCATTATTGGAAAAAACTGCTCACTTCAGTTTTGACTATTGCCACTATGATTCGACAAGGTTGAATTTAGATAAAATCCAGCCTAGTAATATCACAACTTGGTTAAAGACCAAGGGAAAGACATGGATGGCTGACATTCTGGAACCTTACTTTCCTGGATTGCAAATCAAAAGCAATTGCATTCATTTGAGTTAATCTGGATTTGTGGTTCCAGGTAATTACACCACAATACTACACCCTGTACTTCACTTATCAGGCTGGGACCTGTGGTACAGCAGCTACTGAAGCATATGAATCAGAATTCACTTGCCATCTCAGCTATCAATCAAAGGAGCCCTCACTGGCAATAATGAGTACAATAGGCAGAATGAGCACCCAAGCACTTTGCACAAAACATCACAGGGTATTGAGAGAAGGGGAGGGGGGTATCAGGAAAGGAGACAGTCGTACAGGCTCCACATTGCAAATTCCATCCTTAATGGCCATAAGAAATGGCAGAATAACCTTTTCCTGAAGGTGAAAATTAGCATTATGTTCTGTCCACAGGGAAAATATAATTAGGAAAACTACAGGAATGGTGCATCAGTGTAGGAACATAAGCTTTTGTTTACTTATCACACTAAGAGATACAGCTCTTGAATTGTGGCACCTATTCTTAGCCATACAGACACAGAACCATTTCAAAGACAGAGAAAACAGATTTTGCTGAGGTTCTTCACAAAATCCAGCTTAAAAATTTAGGAGCAAAGAGAAAAATGAACACATTTCCTAAGATAGATAATTGTGCTACATTTACCTTATTTAATATTTTGTGGGCAATCTGATGTGAAATTAAAATGTGATCTGGCTTTTAAATAATGGGTGAAGAGAAAAGTCTATCAGTCCTATAATTTAGATCTCATTAGTGAGAAAGCAAGAGAAACATTAAAATCAACCTCCAGTAAGCTCCAAGCTTCATTAGCATGTATAGCTCCTTCCACTGAAAATTTGTTCTCTGGTGTCAGGTGTTAAGTTATTAATGCCAAATTTCTACCCCAAATGGGTGCTTGTAACAGATTTCAGTCAAGGCTGAATAACTGCTCAAAGACAAATTCTAATGTAGTGAGTGATGCTAATTAACTTCTTCAATAAAAAATAATTTTATTATCGCTTCTGGGTCATAGACTACAGAGTATAGAGAGCATATGTGAATTTCGTGCAATTAGCCTCTTAGACTTTTTGGATGTGCAATGTAGTTTTTAGCCACATGAAGCAAATATTTTTGACATGTTCTTTTATTTTCTATATTATAAAATGCCATATAAGTAAATTAATTGCGAAGGTCTGTTATGGGTTGAATCACATTTCTCCCACATTCCTATGTTGAAGTCCTTAACCCCGTGCACCTTAAAGTGTAATGGTATTTGGAGATAGGTTCTCTACAAGAAGTAACCAAGTTATAGTGAAGCCATGAGGGAAGGCTAATTCAATAGGAATGTTGTCATAAGAAGGGAAATTTTGGTCGTAGACATGTATGGAGAGAAGATGATGTGAAGATAATGAGAATAAGATTTCGATCTTACAGCCCCCCAGAACAAATCAATCTTATAGACACACTGATCCCATATTTTGAGTCTCCGGACCTGTGAGACAATATATGTTTGCTATTTAAGCCCTCTGGTGGGTGGCACTTTGTTATTGGCAGCCCCAGGAAATGAACACAAGGTCTAAAATTCAAAGGTAAAATATATACAATTAACCAGACTCTTCAAATATCCATATATCAGGTGCACATAAAGTTAAGCATTTTAATAGATATCTTTCAACTTTCATCTTGATGTTCAGAATTCTACAAATACAATTAATATTTGACTATGGTGCCAAACTATTCTCTTACACACAATACTGCCCACCCTCCCTCCTTTATTTGGGTCCTTCAGTCCATCACTTGAGCACCTACAACACGGCAAAAGAGCTCATCAGGCCCCTGGCTGCTCTTTTGTCTTTTTTCTTGATATAATAACTCAGTTCTAAAGTCATGAGCTATTTAGTTTTGATAAATACGGAAGAATCTTGGGACCCTCTCCTTGGCTTTCAGAGAATGAATGACAATGGAGAATTACCTGAAATGTATAAGAACACAGTCTCTCAGATTCATAACTGCTTCAGACTCTTAGATCCCAGAGAGTTTGGCCTTCTTATTTTTGCATATGTGTTGCCCTGAAATGTAGGTTTATATGTTATATTGTGGAGAGGGCAATGGCAACCCACTCCAGTATTCTTGCCTGGAAAATCCCATGGATGGAGGAGCCTGGTAGGCTGCAGTCCATGGGGTCGCTAAGAGTTAGACACGACTGAGTGACTTCACTTTCACTTTTCACTGTCATGCATTGGAGAAGGAAATGGCAACCCACTCCAGTGTTCTTGCCTGGAGAATCCCAAGGACAGGGGAGCCTGGTGGGCTGCCATCTATGGGGTCGCACAGAGTCGGACACGACTGAAGCAACTTAGCAGCAGCAGCAGCAGCATGTCATATTGACAGATCATAGTGGTAAAGAAGGCAACTAGCACACTTCACTTTCTTAGTCAATCACAAGGTACCACAAACTGAGACAAATAACTAGGCTAGCAGCCTCAGTTGGTTACCTTGATACAAATTTCAACAAATGTTCTATTAAAATATCCTCTTGGCATGTTAATTTTGTTTCCAGTGCTGAGCATTCCTTGAAAGAGTAAAATGTCATGTTTAATATTTCTTCACATAATGAACTTGAGAGGACTTGTTCAAAATTAATCACTTGCATAATGAATTAGGTAACACAGAAGATCAAGGAAGTAACAAAAAATTAAGCATGTGAATTATGTATTTATTTTAAAGTCAGCTTGTCTATTCAACAAAAATGTAGTGGTGTCTGCTTTTTGCCAGGTACTCAACCATCAGTGGTGAGCAAACAGTCAAGGTATGCCCTTATTTGAGCCTACATTCTTTGAGGAAAACAGGCAATAACCAAACAAATATTCAAATGTATAAAATTTATAAATTAATTTGGATTGTGCTATTGATTTTTTTATATTTCTCCCAGCAATCTTGATTCCAGCCTGTGCTTCATCCAGCCTGGTATTTTGCATGATGTACTCTGTATATAGGTTAAATAAGCAGGCTGACAAAATACAACACTGACATACTCATTTCCCAATTTGGAACCAGTCTGTTGTTCCATGTCTAGTTCTAACTGTTGCTTCTTCACCTGCATACAGATTTCTCAGGAGGCAGGTCAGGTGGTCTGGCATTCCCATCTCTTGAAGAATTTTCCACAGTTTATTGTGATCCACACACTCAAAGGCTTTGGCATAGTCAATAAAGCAGAAGTAGATGTTTTTCTGGAATTCTCTTGCTTTTTTAATGATCCAACGGATGTTGGCAATTTGATCTCTGATTCCTCTGCCTTTTCTAAATCCAGCTTGAACATCTGGAAGTTCACAATTCAGGTACTGTTGAAGCCTGGCTTGGAGAATTTCGAGCATTACTTTGCTAGCGTGTGAGATGAGTGCAATTGTATGGTAGTGTGAACATTCTTTGGCACTGCCTTTCTTTGGGACTGGAATGAAAACTGACCCTTTCTATTCCGGTGGCCACTGCTGAGTTTTCCAAATTTGCCAGCATATTGAGTGCAACACTTTAACAGTATCATGTTTTAAGACTTGAAATAGCTCAGCGGGAACTCCATCACCTCCTCTAGCTTTGTTCATGGTGATGCTTCCTAAGGCTCACTTGACTTCAGACTCCAGGATGGCTGGCTTTAGGTGAGTGATCACACTCACACCACACAACCTCACACCACACACCATCACACACCATCACACCACACAACCTCAGTTATGCAGATGACATCACCCTCATGGAAGAAAGCAAAAAGGAACTAAAGAGCCTCTTGTTGAAAGTGAAACAGGAGAATGAACAAGTTGGCTCAAAACTCAACATTCAAAAAACTAAAATCATGGCATCTGGCCCCATCACTTCATGGCAAATAGATGGAGAAACAAAGCAAACAGTGACAGACTTTATTTTCTTGGGCTCCAAAATTACTGCAGATGGTGACGGCAGCCATGAAATTAAAAGACACTTGCTCCGTGGAAGAAAAGCAATGACAAACCTAGATAGCATCTTAAAAAGCAGAGACATTACTTTGCCAACAAAGGTCCATCTAGTCAAAGCTGTGGGTTTACCAGTAGTCATGTATGGATGTGAGAGTTGGACCATAAAGAAAGTGGAGGACCGAAGAATTAATTGATGCTTTTGAACTGTGGTGTTGGAGAAGACTCTTGGATGAAACCATTCAATTCTAAAGGAAATGAGTCCTGAATATTCATTGGAAGGACTGATGCTGAAGCTGAAGCTCCAATACTTTGGCCACCTGATGTGAAGAACTGACTCACTGGAAAACACTTTGATGTTGGGAAAGACTGAAGGCAGGAGGAGAGGGGACAACAGAGGCTGAGATGGTTGGATGGCATCACCCACTCGATGGACATGAGTTTGAGCAAGCTGCTGGAGTTGGTGATGGACAGGGAAGCCTGGTGTGCTGCAGTCCATACGGTCACAAAGAGTCGGACATGACTGAGTGACTGAACTGTGCTATAGAGGACATAAAAAGGGAGCTAAAATAGAGAACCACAGAGGAACTAGAATTTACATAAGACAATCAGGAAGGTCATTCCTGAATAGGTGACGTTATTTATTTTTTTAAATGGAAGTATAGTTGATTCACAATGTTGTGTAAATTTTTGCTGCACAGTTTATAATTGTGATTCAGTTATAACATATACATACATTCTTTTTTATATTCTTTCCCATTATGGTTTATCATAGAATATTGAATATAGTTTCCTGTGCTATACAGTAGGACCTTATTATTTATCCATTCTAGATATACTAGTTTGCATCTGCTAACTCCAAACTCACTCTCCATCCCTCTCCGACTCCCCTCCCCACTTGGCAACCACAAGTCTATTCTCTATATCTGTGTCTGTTTCTGTTTCATAGATAAGTTCATTTGTGTCATATTTTAGATTCCACATATTAGTAATATCATATGGTATTTGTCTTTCTCTTTCTGACTTACTTCACTTAGTATGATAACTCTACATGCCTATGCTCATGCTTAGTCGCTTCAGTCCAACCCTATGGACTATAGCCCTCCAGGCTCAGTCCATGGGATTTCTCAGAAAGAATACTGGAGTGATCCCCTTCTCCAGGGGATCTTCTCAAAGCAGGGATCAAATCCACAGCTCCTGCGCTGCAGGTGGATTCCTTACCCGTGAGCCATGGGGAGAAGCCCATGATAACTCTAGGTCCATCCATACTGCTGCAAATGACATCATTTCACTCCTTTTTATAGCTGAGTACTATTCCAGTGTGTACATGTGCCACGTCTTCTTTGTCCATTCATTTGTCAGTGAAGATTTACATTATTTCCATGTCTTGGCTATTGTGAATATGCTGCAATGAACATAGAGGTTCATATATCTTTTTGACTTATGCTTTTGTCTGGATGTATACGGCTCAGTGGGTAAAGAATACCCACCGCAATATAGAATTCCAACTGCAATGTAGGAGACACAGGAGACGTGAGTTCAATCTCTGGGTCGGGAAGATCCCCTGAGGGAAAAAATGGCAACCCACTCGAGCCAGTATTGTTGCCTGAAAAATCCCATGGACAGAGGAGCCTGGAGGGCTAACTCCATAGGGTTGCAAAGAGTCAGACACAACTGAGCGACTAAGCACACACACACACACACATGCCTAGGAGTAGGTTCCTGGATCGTATGGTAACTATATTTTTAGATTTTTAGGAACCTCCATACAGTTTTCCATAGAGGCTATACCAATTTACATTCCTATCAACAATGTACAAGGGTTCCCTTGAAAAGATGACATTAAAACTGAGACATGATGTACAAAAACAAGCAAGCGAGATACAATGCTTTATGGTGAGAAGAAAGTATACACTTTAGGAACTGATAATGGAGTGAAAGGAATAAGGAAGAAGTGTGGCACGAGATAGATGGAAAAGACCATGCCAGGCCTCACCGATCCATTAAGGAATCTGTACAAGAATATAAAAGCAGTGACATGTCAATGAATGATTTTTCAGTCTAGGAGTTGCATGGACTTGTTTTATAGTTTTTAAAAGGTGACTATGGCTGCTATGAGAGAGAGGGAAGACCTTTTGAATAGTGATGGCTTGGAATAGAGTTAGTAGAGCAGATAGAGAAGTGGATTAATTCAAGATGTACTTTAGCAGTGGAACCAAGAGAACTTGCACATTAATTGGATGAAAGGACTGAGGAAAGGGAGAGATTCTAAAATGGCTTTAAGCTTCTGTGTGTGCATGCGTCTAAATCACTTCAGTCATGTCCAGCTCTTTGTGACCCTATGGACTGCAGCCCACCAGGCTCCTCAGTCCAGGGGATTTTCCAGGCAAGAATACTGGAGTGGGTTGCCATTCCCTTCTCCAGGGGATCTTCCAGACCTAAGGATTGAACCCAGGTCTTCTGCATTGCAGGCAGATTCCTTACCATCTGAGCCACGAGGGAAGCCACTGGAGACAAAGTGGTACACAATGAAACTGATTGATTTATTTAATCGGTTCCCTAAGGAGTTATTTTTTAAAAATTTGTTCTTTGCACCTGTAGGTCTTTATTTCAGCTAGAATACAAAATGGCTGGAGAATGAAAAAAATTCATGATTGTTTTTCTTTCTGATGTTAATTCCTCATCAGTGCCATTAATCATTTGATTGAAATACAAGGAAGTTCTATTGTGAAAAGGATTCTATTGGGTACTTTGAGCCATAGCAGGTGCTTTTCTTATACTTTCTTCATTCAGAGTATTTATATGGTTATTATTCATCTAGACCAGGGTTTCTTAAATACTAATGTAGAGAGGAATCATCTGGGATCGTGAGAAGATGCAGATAGTGATTCAGTAAATCTAGGTTAGAGCCCGAGATTCTGCATTTTCACAAGCTCCCTTCTAATAGTATCAATGCTGCTGACCCTTGGAACATACTTGGAGTAGCAAGGAGACCTGAGTCTCCTGCTTTGGCAGGTGGATTCTTTACCACTGAGCCACTAGGGTAGCCCCATACATCACAATTGATCAGTACAATTCATAATATTCAGGTGTACTGAGAAGGAAACAAAATAAGGTCCTCTTACAAGTAGAAACAGAAAGACAAACCTTTTATCTCTGTTGTTGATACTAATACTACAGACCTAATCCCTGAGCAGAGAGGCTTGCTATTTTAAAAAAGTCGACTAATTACAGAAAAAAAAATTAAATCTCTTTAGCCCTCTTTCTTGATTTCTCACTGAAGAATCTGTAGAAAGCCAAATGGTTATATGTACACAATAACCTCCCTTGGTTCTAAAACATTCCTGTTTTCTTCTTATTTACAATGCTTATTGGCCTCTTGATAGAATGAAAAAATCCCTATTGTGTTATCTTTTTTAAATGAAACTTGAGTTTTTTTACATGTAGATACTGAAAACTGGGAATGATACACACAAGACTTGAAATTCGTGGAACACCAGGGAATTTAAATGGTTGAGAGCTCTGATACAATTGGCAGTGTTACTGTCAAGGGTGGGCTTCCCTGACAGCTCAGTTGGTAAAGAATCCACCTGCAATGCAGGAGACCCCAGTTCAATTCCTGAGTTGTGAAGATCCACTGGAGAAGGAATAGGCTAGTCACTCCAGTATTCTTGGCTTCCCTTGTGGCTCAGCTGGTAAAGAATCCGGCTACAATACAGGAGACCTGGGTTTGATTCCTGGGTTGAGAAGATGCCCTAGAGAAGAAAAGGCTACCCACTCCAGAATTCTGGCCTGGAGAATTCCATGGACTGTATAGTCCACGGGATTGAAAAGAGTCTGACACAACTGAGCGACTTTCACTTTCATAGTGAGGGGTGTCAGAAGTTAGATATTGTTGCAGAAAGATGAACATTAAACACCTCCTCTCCCCCTTGAGATGTAAGTAGTTTGGATGGCAAGTACAAAAGAGAGAGATTTGTAGCTATCAGTTCAGTTCAGTTCATTTCAGTCACTCAGTCATGTCCAACTCTTTGCGACCACATGGACTGCAGCACGCCAGGCCTCCCTGTCCATCACCAACTCCCAGAGTTTACTCAAACTCATATCCATGAGTCAGTGATGCCATCCAACCATCTCATACTCTGATGTCCCCTTCTCCTCCCACCTTCAATCTTTCCCAGCATCAGGTCTTTTCTAATGAGTCAGTTCTTTGCATCAGGTGGCCAAAGTATTGGAGTTTCAGCTTCAGTACCAGTCCTTCCAATGAATGTTCAGGACCAATTTCCTTTAGGATGGACTGGTTGTATCTTCTTTCCGTCCAAGGGACTCTCAAGAGTCTTCTCCAACACCAAATCAACTTTTGAATTGATTCAAAAGCGCAAATTCTTCTGCGCTCAGCTTTCTTTATAGTACAGCTCTCACATCCATACATGACTACTGGAAAAACCATAGCTTTGACTAGATGGACCTTTGTTGGCAAAGTAATGTCTCTGCTTTGTAGCTATAAATATTGTATTACTGGGACCTAGAAAATCCCTGTGAATTTTGCTTCTTTCATTCTGCCTGCATTCGGGGCAAATATATTTCATGATGTCCAAAATACAGTCATGACAGTCAATTAACCTGCTTAAGGAGGTTGAATCAAAAAGACTTCTGTTCTCTTTAAAGTTACGAGATTGCATTCAGTTATGTGGTGCTCTTATATGCAGTTAATTCATTCTGGCAAGATCTTCTCAATACAGTTTTATTTCAGGTCATCCATTCCACTGAGCATATTTAACTTCCATTTATTTAAGGGCTTCCTTGGGAAAAACTGGCCTTCATTGTTTAAGCTAAAACTGCCTCTTCCATGTTTCATGGCCAAGGACATCATCACCCCCACCTTGTGCTGTGTTTAGATGTTTTCAAGAGTTTTCAGGAAACTTATCCTGTATTCGCAACTGGGCTTAAGTGCGTGGAAGAATGTTCAGATTTTAAACTTTTGAAACATAACTGGTATCTAAATCTCTGTCTCTTAAATAATATAAATCATCCACAGGCTCCTACTAAGAGAAATCAGCCCAGCAGCCAGAGATCCAACACCTGTCAAGTCCCATCTGGCACAGTTGACATTTCACGGTTTAATGAACACTTTCTATCTCTGTCCCAAATTACCTCCCTATTACACCTAGCAAATTACCAAATTACATCTTGATTACATTATCCCAAGTTACACATATCCTATTGATCACTTCCATTATCCCACAAACGCCTAGTTTATTCTTGTTTATGCTTCTGCTTCCTTCATAAACTGTGTCCTTTAGAAGCCTTTTAAGGGTATTTCTCAGCATTTCAGACTCTGGTCTCTCTTTGATTTATATACTCTTATCTCACTAACATACGTTTCCATCTATAACTGCCATCTGCTGCTGCTGCTAAGTCGCTTTAGTCATGTCCGACTCTGTGTGACCCCATAGACAGCAGCCCACCACGCTCCCTCGTCCCTCTTGCCTGGGATTCCCCAGGCAAGAACACTGGAGTGGGTTGCCATTTCCTTCTCCAATGCATGAAAGTGAAAAGTGAAAGTGAAGTCGCTCAGTCATGTCTGACTCTTTGCGACCCCATGGACTGCAGCCTACCAGGCTCCTCTGTCCATGGGATTTTCCAGGCAAGAGTACTGGAGTGGGATAACTGCCATCTACATGCTGGTAAATTTCAAATATATTGCCTGCCGCTCAGACCTCACTGCTCTACTGGAATTCTGAACTCATAGTCCCATAAGTATCACTTGAACCCATCTCCACCATCTTCTATTCTTTGCTCCTGATCCACAAACCTGATCCTCCCAGTTGCTCTAGAGACCCATGAATTGTGCCACAAGTCACCCAGTCACCTAAGCCAGGGAACTTTTTTTTCCTTCTTTCCACTTCCCCTCCCTACAGGCCATTATCTCAGTCATATAAGTCAAGCCCCTGAAGCTGTAGAATCAGTCCTCTCTTCTCTATTCCCATTGCTTTCCTTCAGATCCTCAATACTCTAGAAGTGAATTACACTAATAGACTCTAAAATAACCTCCCAGTCTGTCTCCTTTCCACACTGTAGCTAAAGTGATCTTTCTAAAACACAAATCTGACCACGTGACTCTACTGCCTAAAATACTAAGGTGACTACCCATCACTTTCATATGAAGTCTCAAGTCTTCAGCCTGACCCTTTGGAGTCTGATCCCTGCACATGTCTCTCATCATGATTCCCCATATGAACCCCACCCTCCAGTTAGGGGAGATTCTAGTCATTCTCCTGAGCCACCATACACGGTCCCTTCTCTGCCACTAATCCTGCCGCTGTTCCTCTTGGGATTCATTTTCACTGCTCATCCATCTGATTAAACCTATCCAATCTTTCCTGGTCCCTCACAATCTCACTTAGGTCCTCCTTCTTCGTGTTCCCATAACATACACACAGGATTTCCCTGGTAGCCCAGCTGGTAAAGAATCCACCTGCAATGTAGGAGATCCCAGTTCGATTCCTGGGTTGGGAAGACCCTCTGGAGAAGGGATAGGATACCCATGCCCATATTCTTGGGCTTCCCTGGTCGCTCAGATGGAAAAGGATCTGCATGCACTGCGGGATACCTGGGTTGGGAAGATCCCCTGGAGGAGGGCATGGCAACCCACTCTTGTGTGCTTGCCTGGAGAATGCCCACGGACAGAGGAGCCTGGTGGGCTACAGTCCACAGGGTTGCAGAGTTGGACATGACTGAGAGACTAAGCACAGCACAGCACAGCACAACATACACACACCTTTATTTCAGGCTCTGACCTCTCCCACTCAAAATTTTGGTTTCTTTGAGCATTTTCCCCACTGTACTGTGAGCCGCTTGAGAACAAGAATGACATCTTATTGATCACTGTATTCCCAGAACTTAACATTGTATTCATCATAATGTTAGCAATTAAAAGCAAATAGGTGATTGAATAAATGAATGAGTGAATGATTGACTGAACAAGTGTCTTTACTTGGTTCATTTGACTGCATGATGGTTCTTACAGCTATCACCAATTAAACAGCATTTCTATGACTTGGGAAACTGTAGTGAAGATATTTTTAATTGTGTTATCCCAAGGATATAGGTGTTAAATTACTGGTTGAAATTAGTTTAAAAAGAACAGTTTTCTCTGCAGACAAATGCGGAAGTTGTTTTTAGCCATAATATAAAGCTATTTCACCCAACACTTTTCCTTTTTTTGCCTTAACTACCAGAAAAGTTAAAGACAAACTTAGTGTTCAACAGTAGTAATTAGACCATCTCAATTTGCTAATAATTTCTATCCCATTTCCTCTCATAGATGGTCAATTTCTACCTAAATTATTTTACTACACATAATTTATTCTCTAAATTCTTCTATTATAAATTATTTTAATATATGTAAGTAGACAGAGAATAGTGGCAAAACCTAATCCTCTAAAATATGTTTCTTCCACCTTAAGTCCAAGGTATCAAAGAGCCACATCAAATTAAAGAGGGGAGGGACAAATTAGGAGGATGGGATCAACAGAAAGTAGATAGGCAATAAGAATTTACTGTATAGCACAGGGTATTATATTCAGAAACACGTAATAATGTATAATTGAAAATAATCAGAATAAAATAACTGAATCACTTTGCTGTACACCTGAAATTACCACAATATTGTAAATCAACTATACTTCATTTTTTTTAAGAAGTCAAGATCAGCCTCTATTTGAGCCACACAGACTCCTGGCAACCTGCCAGAATCCCTGAGTTTCTTGGGTAGTCTGGTTCTGCAACTATGCGTGTCAATCCAAAAGTCCCACTCACATAAAACTGATTGAATATTATAGCCACTGGTACAATTTATCTGCAATAATAAAGTTCCGCTCATGCTTGGAATGTGGTCACATTTTTACTAATTATAACCCATGGACAATAGCCATAAGTTTCATTTCATGCCATGTAGTATTTTAAATGTAAGCTGTTAATGCAGCTGGACAAATTTAGCAGACAATAACAAATGTGATTCACAACCCGGCTACACATGAGAATCTCCTGGGGATAGCTTTTGAAATACTTACACCAGATCCTCAGTTAAAACGTAGTTTCTGAAGCTGTAAGGTGGGGCCCAGCATCGTTTTGTCCAAGTGCCCCAAGTGATTCGACTATACATTGAGGCTTGAGAATCAAGGACTCAGAGCCAGGAAAGAGGTCCGAGTTAGAGATAAATATTCATCATCTTTCTCTTGAGAGGAGATTGCCTATCAGAATTTTTAAAGTGAAAATAATTCTACTTTTTAAAAATCAAACTCTTCATTTACCCCCATTGAAATGAAGCTCATTATAAAAATCTGAATTAAAAAGGGGAAATTCAGAGATGATTATTCATTATTAAAAGGATTTGTCTTTATAAAGGATTAATTTAACCATTTCTTCAAGTACCAGTTACTGACTGAATTGACTTGTAGACTGGCCTCAGTCATTAATTATACTTGTGACCTTTGCAAAGTCTCCTAAATCTCTCTAGATGTTGCTTTTACAATGTGTTAACTGAGAGAACTGGAAGAAAGATGTGCTTTCTCAGTTCACACTATTTCCCAGAGATGTCAAGGCATTACACAGAGGTGGAAGGGTGGCTGAGGGCACAGACCATGGAGCCAGGCCACCTAAATTTGAATCGGGACACCACTGATTATGCTACCTTGGGCAGATTAAGTAAACTTTCAGTGCCTCAGCTCCATCAAATATAAAGTGGAGTTAACAGCTACGTTGTTAGTATTCCCTGGTGGTCCAGTGGCTAAGACTCCAACCTCCCAATGCAGGAGGCCTGGGTTTGATCCCCAGTCAGGGAACTAGATACCACATGCCGCAACTGAGAGTTCCCGTGCCACAACTAAAACAAAAGAAGATCTAGTGCAGTCAAATAAGTAAGTAATTAAAAAAAAAAATACCACATACTTCATAGGGTTTTGAGATTAAATGAAATAACTATGTAAAATCATTTACAATAGTTCTGGCCATGTAGTAATCACTGTTAAAGCATTAGTTACCATTTCTACTACTACTATTATTACACCCCCCAAAAGAGTCAGAGTCCTGAGTATTGCTAGTGCATTGATGAACCTCTAAGAAGGGGGTTCATCATGTAGCGTTTCAAAATATATTTGACCAGTTAGCCTTTGGTTGCAGGGGGACAGCTTGGAGAAAGCTGGACTACCTGACTGCCATGTCCCTTTAAACACGAGTATCCTGTGATTCATCTCCATGTCTTAGAGACCCAGAAAACTATGGCCCGTGGGCTAAATCCAGCCAACCATCTGTTCTTGTAAATAAAGTTTTCAGGGAATACTGCCATTCTCATTTGTTTACATAGTCCTGGATCTACTTTCACACTACAACAAAAGAGTTGAGTAGCTGCAACAGAAACCATATGGCCCACAGCCTAAAATATATACTGTCCGACCCTTTGCCAATGCGTATCTTAGATGTGTAATGTACCGCAAAGCCTACAGCTCTTCTCCATAGTAACTTAACCAAGACAAATTTTATTCTATGAATAGGCATGTCTATTCCATCCATCCAGTTGGCTGGAGAGAGAGAAAAAAAGAGTCATCGATGTGGGAGGCAAAGAGAGACTGGATATGGAGGTTCTCAATTATATGGTCTGGAAGATAAACAGCAAAGATCACAGAAGAACTGCTGATGAGGAAAAAATGGAAAGCAATTGGAAAAACAGAAGGTGACCCGAAGTCCTTGACCCTCTTTAAAGGTGCTACGTAGGAAGAACATGTTTTCCCATCACTTTCCCAAAAGTCTACTCATCCTTCCCAAAATATTAGATTCCCTTTATAATTACTACTATTAATCAAGAACAATCCTAGAAAAATGCTTTCCTAGAAAAATGCTTTTGTTATGCTATTTGTTTCTTTACATATATATGTATGATTATCCTAATTTTATAGAGGAATAAACAGCAAAGTTTATGCAACTTTCTCACAGCTGATCAATGGTTGAGCTCTTACTCAAAACTCATTTTATTGTTCTCAGATTTCCCATTATGCCTCCACTGAAGTTATTTGGCTTTAGAAATTTTCTTAAATGCAGATAAGTGCTAGGTGAAATTCTGATGACCAGAATTTCTTATGCACTGTGCTCAATAATTGTTTATCACTGGGCAAAGCTTTACTATTTCTACCCATATGAATAATCTATTGCTCTCCATTAGTTGAGCTTTGGAGTTGGGGGTAAGGGAGGAGGGGAATGGAGAGCCAGGTGATATAAGGAATCTGACTACAGCCTGCACAGATAGCAACCCTGTTGAAATGTATCTTACCAAGAAAGATAAAGAAAGGAATTCATTCAGTATGAATAGAAACACAGGAAGCTATTGAAGAATAGACAAAAATGCACTGTTTGAAATTGCAGCTGCAAACCTTATCACTTATATTCCGTTGCTACAAAGACTAGTCAGCTTTTCCTAGCCAAATGTGAATTAGAAGAAATATAATTTAGTGTTTAGAAAATATGCCTAATTTACCACCCAAGCCATACAATCTTGAAGTAAGGAATTCTACATCAGCTTTTTAAAATGATGGTGATTAAGTAGACTACAATATACTTCCAGTGTTCTGTTCTTTTCATTATTCGTGGCACCCTGATGAAAAGTAATTATGCTTTGGTGAATTTTCCTCTTATATGTAATTTGGACCACTTATCCGAGATTCTCAGAAGGGAGCTGACTTGACAACTAAAAGAGAACACCTGTTTCTATCAATGTAAAGGTTCTTTCCTGAGAGGCTTTTCCTCTGCTTAGCAATGTGTAGCATTTCTGCAACCAGAAATATTGAGTGATGTATTAATGAATTGCCTTCTCTATTCAGCAAACAGAATCAGGAATTGAATGGTATATTTTTATATTTACAAAAGGGAAGAAGGACTAATAGCCATGAATATAAAATAACCAAAGAGGAGAGGCAGTGTGGCAGTAACTGGGAGGACTGAGCTCGGCTATCGGCTCTAGTGACTTGCCTACCTGCACTGAGACCTCTCAGTTATTCAAGCACATAAAAAAATTTCATAACTTGGGATTCTGTTACTTTATTAAATAGGCCAAAGGAGATCTGAAGAAAAGGTTGGGGTATGTTTTATTGTTTCCTACACACATTACCTGTGTGAAAATTCCATCCATCCTCTTTTCACTGATATTAAAAGCAGGTAGCTGGCATGATACTAACCGTTCATAAAAAGAGCATGGTCCCTCCATTTTATTGAAACACTAAATAATTCTATGTTCTGACTAGGACCAGTGATGCTTCAAATATACTTATAAGAGGCTTTATTTGTTTCTTTTATGGTCAATAAAAAGGCTATACTCCTATTACTTTGGCTTTTCCATCCTGTTTTAATGAACATCAAAAAGCACTTTTACAAATATAATCTTTTGGCCTCACTGCATTCTTGAGATGAACATCAACAAGTAAAATAAGTACGGTACCAAAGATCTAAAACACAATTTAGGTGGATCTACTGAAAATCAGTTAATGGTATTTAAGGAAATTTGTTTTTCTTTGCCTGTACTTTACCATCCCTTTCTTTTTGCTTCTAATGGGAATTTAATTTCCTTCCTTTCCCTTACTGAAAGGAAATGCTGCAACAAGTTGTTTTGGTTGCTTATATTTGTAACACATTAGGAGTTTGCACCCTATTAAGTTTTCTAAGTATCTGCAATACTCAGTACATGAACTTTAAAAATCTTTCCACCAAAAGTAATATACACTAAAAATACACGTAAGTATACTGCTCAATGATTTTTTTATAAATAATATATTCATATAGCCAGGACCCAAAATCAGAAACAGAATTTCCACCAGGCCCTAGAAGACTCTCCTCACACCCCTTTCTAGTCATTATAAAGATAACCACCATTTGAACTTCTTCTGACCCTAAATATGTCAGTTCCATAGGGTCAAAGGTAGGTACGTTAAATCTTACAAATAGGAATTTCCTGGCGGTCTAGTGGTTAGGACTCCACAAACTCATTGCCATAGGCTCAGGTTCCATCCCCAGTCAGATAACTATGATCCCACAAGCTGTGCGACATGACCATAAATAAATAAATAAAATTAATCTTACCAATCCTCATTGATCCTCCAAACATAAGCCTGGCCTCAAAATTCTCCATAGTGATAATCAAGTCAGGAGACTAAAAACAACATCTAAATATATTTGAAAGTAATTAAAAACTCTATGTCTAATCAAGTTGCCATCTATGTATAAAGATAATATGAACACATATTAAATATGTAAAAGATTTAAGAAATAAACTCCCATGAATCCTTCTTGAAAAACTACCCTGTAACTTAATTTAACCAACCCGGGGATGACTTTAAAAAGACTCAGAGCAGATAATGCCCATATATGAAAGACATGATCATTAAGCAACTTATTTAAATACGTAATTAAATCTAAAGAGTTGATTATAATGACAAAACAATGTGCTATCACTTAAAAAATAAAGCCATACAATATTAAAAATAAAAGTAAATAATTATAAAGGACAGGGGAAAAAAATTAATACTAAGAACTGAGATAGTAGCCAAGAAAGAGTGGGTTCTTTATCTATCTATGTAATGATATCTACAGTCATTCAAGAGGAGGCCTCGTTGGGTGCTTTTAATTGATTAAATTGAATTTGAAGTAACAGTATGTTCACATTCAAAACATAACCTAAAGGAAGACAAGAAACATTCTGTATATCTTCTAATTACCAGAAAGAAGATCATATAGAAAAGAAATAATAACAGGAAATATTTAGAAAGCATTAAAAAAGGAAACTTAAAATAAGATGGTATAATTAAAACTGAGCATCTTATAACACTAAATATTAACATACTATATTTACCTATTAATGGAAAACTACTTTTCCACTGACACAAAATATAAATCTAACTAAATGTTAAATATAAAAGGCAAAGTAAAAACACTGCAATTTGGAAGTGAATAAAATAAGTGGATAGACAAAAATTTGTCTTTTTACTATTAATTTATCACTAGATTCTAATTTGAAAAAATTAATCAAGGAACAAGAATTAAATAGCAGGCAAGATTGAATTCAAGGCAAGAATATTAAAAGATTTCATTTTATATTAAACTGAAAGATTTGACTTTTTCAAAGGAGACAAATTTCTGAGTAGAAAATTATGATTGTATTTTACGACTCAAATAAATATAGAGTTTTTATTGTCTATAAGTGACCAAGGAAATTACTGATCTGCCCAAACTTTTATCCAGGGAGAATTTTCCTACTGAATTCTGGAAGACAAAATAAAGTTGCTGCTTGTTCAGAATGCCAGTTGCGAAAATAATTAAGCATGTATTAGGCACTTACTAAGTGTGTTAATGTTTTATCTCCTTTAATCCTGGCAACAGCCTATTAAGGTTTGAGTTTATTGTTATTTTACAGATGATGCACAGCAGTTAAGTAACAAAGCTCTACTGCTTAAGAAGTGGTAAAACCGGAATTCAATACCTGGCAGTTCAACTCAGAGCACACGCTTTTCATGAATACATTAAAATATGATGGGGAAAAAAGGCCACTCGCACAGACTAAGCATGCATGTACCTTGGATTCACACCAGGACGACCAGATACCAGTCTAAGACTAAAAGGCTACCTACGCCTCTGCTGATTGGTGGTGATGGGCCTTCCGAGACCCTGCAATCCTGGCCAGGACTGGCTAAACACATTACCTAGGCTGAATGCCATAAAGTGAGTAGTATGTCAGGGCTCCTCAAGATCACTCCAGGTTTGGTGATTTACTAGGTGATCTCACAGGACTCAGCATATAGTTGTACTTGTGCTGAGATTTTATTACAGTAAAAAGATACAAAGCAAAATCAGCAGAAGGTACACAGGAGAAGTCTGGATGAAACCAGATGCAAGCTTCCAAGAGTCCCCCAAAACACAGAGCATAATTGCATGGGCATGCTCAATTCCTCCAGCAACAAGTTGTTAAAATAAATAGGAAGAATTTTCTACCAGGGCAGCTCATCAGAGACGCCATCAGTGGTTTTTACTGGAGAGTGAGATGTAGGTATCCTCTGCCTGTGTGCATGCTAAGTCACTTCAGTTGTGTCCAACTCTTGGCGACCCTATGAACTATAGCCCGCCAGGCTCCTCTGTCCATGGAATTTTCCAAACAAGAATACTGGAGTGGGTTGCCATGTCCTTCTCCAGGGGATCTTCCCCAGCCAGGGATCAAACCCACATCTCTTATGTTTCCTGCATTGGCAGGCAGGTTCTTTACCACTAGCGCCACCTGGGAAGCCCTGCCTAATATGTACCAAAATTCTAGATTCCCAAAAGGAAGGCAGGTGTTAAGTATAAACACATCTTTTTGCAGTTTGGGCATAGTAAGCCACCATTATTTTTTAGGGAAAGGTTTTTTTTTTAATCAGTAGTTGGCGGGGGGGGGGGGGGGTTGTTTAATAGTTAGATTCCCAGAGACCAGCAAGACAGGCAACCTTGTAAGCAGGTTTTTCAAAGAATAAGCAATTTCAGACCTACTCTGTTCTTTTTCTGCACAGTGAACATGAAGCAATCAACTACCTTGATCTAAAAATTCCCCTCTATGCTTTGTGATCAATATATGCATTGATCTAATATATGCATCTAATATATACATTGATCCTCTGCACCTATAACAATCAGTTATGTGCAAGGCATTGTTCTATAAGCAGTGAACAGATGTGACGCTGAATTCAGGCATATATCCCTCACTGAAGGAGTATATAGTCTTCTCATAGGATTCTTCGTTAATTAACTTTTACATGGGTTTCAACATGGAGGCACCACAACTGGGAATACAACAGTGAATGAAATAGACAGAGTCTTTACTCTCATTCCCAGAAAAGGGGTAGGTGGCATCAGAGAAGGGGCCTGATCTATATCCAGATATGTCAACATGATGACACAGCATCGTCATCATGGAAAACAGTTGACCCAGGTACAGTCCTGCGGCCAAAGGAGCCATATGAAGCTGGATGGGATAATTTCCTGAACCATTGTGACTATGTTCCATCTGCAGGATGCCATGCACAGTATTTAAAGTGTCAAAATATCCTTGTTCTCCAAGGCTCTATAACACTCCTTTGATAGGGCGGCAACATGAAATTTGCACAATCTTATAGATAAAAATGGAAGCAATTGAATATTGTACTTCAACAGGTGAAATAATCTGAATCTTACATTTATTAGTCAATGTTTTTAGGAAATGCTAGAATTTTTTTTCAGTATTCTACGCTTTTTTTTGTTTACATTCTTTATTTCTTTTCTTCCATTAGCTCCTTCTCCTTCTGTGCTAGCTTCTCTTAACCACCTGATCCGTAATCAGAGACCTAACTTTCAATGTAAGCAGCATTTTTGTAACAGTGTGTGGTCAGTTGGGATCTGAGGCTGCTACAGGGCAGGTTTTAATTAGAATTTTAGAAACACGAAGCAGCCTTTTGTGAAGATTTTCAAGTTCATTTTAAGGACCAATTTCATGCTCTCATCAAATGACGGACATTTCGCTCTTAAAACAGCAGATTTACAATCTCTGTTCCCAGAGTCTGCTGAACTCAGACATAAGATCACTCAGGTGATGCATCTCTGGGGACTGCTCTTTAACCTTGTCCTAAACTGTTACTATCAAATTCCCATCAGCTTAGTATATCATAAGTCTATGTTTGGTCTTTCAACTTCTGGGATAAAACTTTGTTTCCTTTATTTGTCTTAGCACGCTAGCTACCTTTATGTGCATGCTACATTTGCTATTAATATTTTGATTGTCCCAGAAAATCTATTTGCATTAGCAAGAGAGCAGCTTGAGACAAACATCTTTAAATAAGCTGAAGAAATTGGTCAAGTCAACAAGAAAAAAATATGTTAAGCCAAAATTGGATAGTAAATACTGTCTGCATCTGTCCAAGCATGCAGTCATGATTCACCTTCTCTTTATTTTGTGTTTTATTTATAGACGTGCTCTATTAAATGACCTGTGCTGAACTACTCTGTAGCATTTTTTTAATTTTGGGGCTTCTTATTTTTAATGAAGATCTGTAGTTTGGATTCACCATTTACAACACAATAGATGGTTTTTGCTCCTAGACTCATTATTTCTTCTTCTCCTTGCAATTACTAGACCTCTGAGGCAGCTGCAGTCAGAGTTAGTTGTTCCTTACTTTTATTTCTAAAGGCTTCCCTGACAGTTCAGTTGGTAAAGAATCTGCCTGCAATGCAGGAGATCCAGGTGCGATTCCTGGGTCAGGAAGATCCGCTAGAGAAGGGATAGGCTACCCACTCCAGTGTTTTTGGGCTTCCCTTGTGGCTCAGCTGGTAAAGAATCTACCTGCAATGCAGGAGATCTGGGTTCAATTCCAGGGTTGGGAAGATCCCCTGGAGAAGGGAAAGGCTACCCACTCCAGTATTCTGGCCTGGAGAATTCCATGGACTGTGTAGGCCATGGGGTCGCAAGGTCACGACTAAGCGCCTTTCACCTTCATTTTCACTTTATGTCTAACCCTAGAAGATGCCTTTCCTATTCTTTTCATTTCAAACTCAACTTATTCTGTAATGGCATAGTTCACTGAATTCCAGATGGAAGCTATGTTGTTTTCATTAAAATTCATTTCATAATTAAGCAATAAAAGATCAACTATGGGATGACATGCCTTATAAGGCTATTTCTATTTCAAAAAGCTAAATACTAGGAAAATCTACTTTGCCTTTTCTAAGTTAAAGTAATAAAAAGCCATAACAGTTTTCTAAGTTCAAACTCCAAAAGTGGTTTTGATTTTTAATTAAATTAATGTCAAGTGTTAATCTTGCCAGTGTATTAGGGGCTTTCATACAATTTTTGAATCTCCATTTTCCTACAGTGTTTAGAAATATTTGTTTCTAGGTTTAGATACTTTCCCCTATGCAAATTCCAGGAAGATTTTTCAGACTCTTGTAGAGAAGGAATAAATTTCTTTCCTACTGTCATTCTATGGACTTCCCAGGTGGTGCAGTGGTCAAGAACCCGACTGCCACTGCAGGAGACAAAAGAGATGTGTGTTCGATCCGTGGGTTGGAAAGATACCCTGGAGGAGGAAATGGCACCCCACTCCATTATTCTTGTCTGGAAAATTCCATGGGTAGAGGAGCCTGGCAGGCTACAGTCCATGGGGCTGCAAAGAGTCAGGCACAACTGAGCACATAAAGCATTATTACAGGTTTACTTGCCCAGTAGAATCCTCTGTACATCCTCTAAAATCTACTCCCTGATTTCATTAGCCTAAATCTGAGAGTAAGGCCCCAGCAGTCCTGTTAACCACTTCCTGTAGCCCGTGGGCAGAAAACAATCCTTTCATTATAAATGAGAGCCTGCACAAGTAGGTGTTATCAGGGTCTGTGTGTGTGTGTTGCCACATCCAGTGTTTTTTTCAGAGTATTTATCAACTACTTGGTGAAACACCTAGCATTTATATATGCTAATCAACTAAATTAGCATTTAATCACTATTGATTTATTTATCAGGAACAATAAGTCTACAGGACCTTCAAAGCAAAAAATTTAAAGAACTTTGAGACAGAAGGACAAAAAGTCCTTCACAACTTATCAAAGCATGAAAATAAAGATCTTGCTTTTCAAAAATAATCTTTGAATGCACAAGTCATAATAGGGCTTTTATGATGTAGAAATATTCAACAGCAAAACTGATTATCTTATTTAGTATGTAACATGTGCATTTTCACTACTCTTTCTTCATTGATCCCTTCTCCATGGGTTTCACAATTTTGCATTCTGTTCGGCCAAAACTGAGACTATGATCTAAGAAACTAGTCATTTTCATCCTATTTAAATGATCACAATCAATGGCCGGCAAAGTAATATACATATACTAATCCTCTGAAAATAGGAAAGAGCTTTCCCCAGAGTGTTCACTGACTCCAATATAAGTAGGACCACTGTTCTTCTGGAAGTGGACCTTCCATAATGGTCAGCATAATTACTTAGACTATTTTCTGATCTGGGTAGAATCACACAGAAAACTGTCAAAAATATTCTATCTTCTGTACTCATTTAAAATGAGGGAATAACTTCTTTGCTTGTCATAGCCACTGTAATATTGGAATTGGGTGAGTCTCGTAAAAATTAAAATTCATGAGTCAGTACATTTACATTCCATTAGTTACCCATGTCGCGAGTGTATGCCTGCTCAGTCATGTCCAACTCTACAACCTCATGGACTGTAGCCTGTAGCCAGCCAGGCTTCTCTGTTCGTGGAATTTTTCAGGCAATACTGGAGTGTGTTGCCATTTCCTCCTCCAGGGAATCTTCCCAACCTAGGAATCCAACTCACAACTTCTGCGTCTCCTGCAGTGGCAGGGGGATTCTTACCACTGCATCACCTGGGAAGCCATTATACTGCTCGCTCAAACCTAAAATTCCTGTCTCTTCTCACTCTCATCTGATGACCTTGCTTCCTATCTCATGGAGAAAAGAGAAGCAATCCACACGCCCTCACTACTTCATTGACCTACCTACACACATACCCGTTATCTGCTTCCTCCGAGACCACAGATGAACTCTTTGCTCTCATGTATTCAGATCACTCTTGTTTACAAAAAAATATTTTGCCCCATGATTCTTTCCTTTCTCCTCTAAATCATTAATCTTTTCCACTTTATGGAATCATTGTCATTAACACCCAAGCATTCTGTAATAGCACCCATTTTACAAAGTACCCTCTCCTACCCTATATTTCCTTGATTCTCTGCTCTCTTTTGTAGTAAATTTGTCGTATTTCCCCCACATAATGATGTAGGAATCCAAATTGCTTAACTTATAGGATAGAATAGTCCCTTTTTCTTACTACCATTCCTATAGACACACTCTAAGATCTGAAAATCAAGTTCTCTCTTTTCATCAAGTTTCTCTCTCAGTCTCCTAAACAAGACACTTCAATCATAATTTAAATAACAATGTTGCTGACAATAAAAAAGGCAGCACAGAATCCAGCTGCTTCCTTTTATATTGTACTTCAGCCACAACAGCACTCTCAGCAGAAACTGACTTCATAAACTTTAGCAGACACATTTTAAATGACGCCCAAGAGAAAAGAATTAAGGGGTATGTTTACAATTAGTTCATATTACCATTAAGATGCCAATATTTATCACTTATTTTTTGATATGATACTGAAAATAAATCATCCCAATATAATCATCAATATAACATGAGATATATAATCTATTTTAAAAATTTTATAAATAAAAATGTGTATTTTAATCATTAGAAAAACAGGACATCCATCAAGTTGACCTTATAAAATATGAACAGCATTATTTACATAGGGAAAAGGAACTCTTTAAAGAAATCTCACACACTCAATTAAATTGTTGCTGTTATTGTTGTTCAGTCACTAAGCTGTGTCCAACTCTTTACAACCCCATGGACTGTGTAGTATGCTAGGCTTCCCTGTCCTTCACTACCTCCCTGACTTTGCTCAAATTCATGTCTATTGAGCTGGTGATGCTATCTAACCATCTCATCCTCTGCCACCCTCTTTTCCTATTGCTTTCAATCTTTCCCAGCATCAGGGTCTTTTCCAATGTGTTGGAAGCTTGCATCAGGTGGACAAAGAATTGGAGCTTCAGCATCAGTTCTTCCAATGAATATTCAGGGTTGATTTCCTTTTAGGATTGACTGGTTTGATCTCCTTGCAGTACAAGGGACTCAAGAATCTCTCTAGCACCACATTTGAAGGCACCAATTCTTTGATGCTCAGCCTTCTTATGATCCAACTCTCACATCTGTATATGACTACTGAAAAAACCATAGCTTTGACTCTACAGACCTTTGTGGGCAAATTAATGGATTCATTGCCCAATCAGAAGAACTCAATAAGAAGGAAGATTATGTTGCTTTTCTATCCTAGTATGATGAACAACTATAATCTTGGCTTTTATGTTTAGAAAAATTTTAAATCATTCAATCAAATGCAAATATCAACTGAAATTACCTTCTTCCTTTGACCAGAAATATGTTGATTGTGAACTACAGAAGCAGCACAATGTAATTAGATTCTGTAGCACATAGAACTTAGTGTCTACTCTCCATTTACTCCAAGAGAGATTCCTTGTCAAAATTTTACTATAAATATGAGCAACGTAAAAATATCATTATGACTGGATGAAGCACAAGCTGGAATCAAAATTGCCAGGAAAAATATCAATAACCTCAGATATGCAGATGACACCACCGTTATGGCAGAGAGCAAAGAAGAACTAAACAGCCTCTTGATGAAAGTAAAAGAGGAGAGTGAAAAAGTTGGCTTAAAACTCAACATTCACAAAATGAAGATCATGGTATCTGGTCCCATCACTTCATGGCAAATAGATGGGGAAACAATGGAAACAGTGACAGACTTTATTTTCTTGGGCTCCAAAATCACTACAGATGGTGACTGCAGCCATGAAATTAAAAGACACTTGCTCCTTGGAAGAAAAGCTATGACCAACCTAGAAAGCACATTAAAAGCAGAGACATTACTTTGCCAACAAAGGTCCATCTAGTCAAAGCTATGGTTTTTCCAGTAGTCATGTATGGATGTGAGAGTTGGACCATAAAGAAACTGAGTGCTGAAGAATTGATGCTTTAGAACTGCGGTGTTGGAAAAGACTCTTGATAGTCCCCTGGACAGCAAGGAGATCCGACCAGTCAATCCTAAAGGAAATCAAAGAGTTGGACACGATCAAGCAACTAAAGGAAATCAGTCCTGAATATTCATTGGAAGGACTGATGCTGAAGCTGAAGCTCCAGTACTTTGGCCACGTGATGCGAAGAATTGACTCATTAGAAAAGACTCTGATGCTGGGAAAGATTGAAGGCAGGAGGCGAAGGGGACAACAGAGGATGAGATGGTTGGATTGCATCAGCAACTCGATAGACATGAGTTTGAGCAAGCTCCAGGAGTTGGTGATGGACAGGGAAGCCTGGTGTGTTGCAGTCCATGGCTTTGCAAAGAGTTAGACACAACTGAGGTAAGTGAACTGAACTGAATAACTATTTACATACTTATTAAGGATTAAGGATTAATTATACACTGACTATAAAGTTGTATATTTCCAAATATTTCTGTAGAGTAGGACTGAATCTAGGTCCTGGGCTTACAAAAATGAGGGAAAGTGCTTCTAGGTGTAGAAGCAGCACGAGATTACAGGCATTTGGTGGCTCCATCTGAAACCACAGACGCTGATATGGAGTACAGTCACTGTTACGTCAATATAATATATCAGCAAAATGTTGCATAATGTTTTTGTCTTTAACTGTAATCCTTGATTATTTCCAGAACTGCCTTTAGTGTTCGTCAAGTTCAACTAGCTCACTATGCAAATCAGGAGACTGAAATTCAGAACTGTTACAGGATTGTCCCAAGGTTGCCCTGCAGTAAATGAGAGAGCTAGGCTGGCACCAAATTCCTCACTCTTTCTCCAAAGTAATTAATGCCATTCATTTGGAAAATGTGCTAGATAAAACAGTATCCAAAATGTGTTAAATTATTATTCTACCGTGTATAAAATAATTTTGAGTTTTGAAAATTACCCAATATCTTTTCTTTATAAACCAAAGAGGCTACAAAATATAAGTGTGCTTTTATAACACATTTTCTAAACTATAACATTTTTATAAGAGTTTAAAGTGTGATTCATAAAGTCTAATTTATGGTTCTTGAAACGTGTTTAATTGGCAATAAGCCTTTTCAAGATACAGACAGCACAGTCCCTTCCCACTGAAGTCTCATTAGGTTAGTTATCTGTGTCTTTAATGCAAACATTCATTCTTTTGCATAAAAAAATCTATTGACAAGAGAGATGTAGTTTGGTACCAAATACATGAATAAGGAAGTGCATACCAATTTCTAAAATCTCATTCTGGCATGTAGAATCTAACTTAGGTTGGAGGACAAAATACAAACTAAATGTTAGAAATGAAGAAATGTATTTAATATTTATTGAGCTACTCTTTATCAAGTTTATGTCAGACATTTTGAATTCTTTATTTAACTTTAATTTTATTGAAGAAAAATTGATTTCACACATCTAACTTGACTTTCACCAAATCCCTTTACAACAAGAATAAAGAGATTCTATGGGAAATTAAACACATAAAACCCCAAGAAAGAGAAAATTGAGGAACAACAAAATTGTGGAAACTGGAAAGCAATTGATTGATTACTGAATAATTTAACAGACTGAGGAAAAATAAATTTTAAGGCCAACAGTGAAGAAAGCTGAGAACCGACTGGAATTGAACTACAGAATCCCCAACAGGCTCAGAAACTGGATTTCCAGGTACTTCCAGATGTAAGTGAAAAGCACAGAACTGGCAAGTCCATTTGGGACAAAGCCAGACCCTCAGATTCATTTTCCCAGTGTCTTCAGCTGGGACACTTTCCCTCCGTGCTCTTGATAAACAGTGGAGATGTGTACTCTGTGGAAGGTTAAACAAGTCTCTGAACTGGGCAACACAGATAATTAAATGAAGAGCTTCTGGAAAACAAAAAAATGATAGCAGAAATGAAAAACTAAATAGTAGTGATGGATGATTAAGTAAGTTAAGAAAATCTGTTAGAAAGAACAGAAAAAAAAAAAACCCCAAATATAAGCAAAATATAAAAGACTCAGACTAGGATTCCAGTATCTAAATAATAGAAGGTTCAGAAAGGGAAATAAATCATCAAAGAAATAATTCAAGTAGTTTACCTAAAAAGAATTTGGAATTTCAGAATTTACAGAATTAGGAAATCTACTCACTGAGAGCTTAGCAAAATGC
The DNA here is from genome assembly GCA_024291935.2 of Okapia johnstoni. Taxonomy (NCBI): domain Eukaryota; kingdom Metazoa; phylum Chordata; class Mammalia; order Artiodactyla; family Giraffidae; genus Okapia; species Okapia johnstoni. Next base: position 19,534,816 of record CM044317.1, on the reverse strand, counting down.
ATAAAACAATGGCCACATCAAGACATTCCATCATTAAATTTCACAATACTGAAAATGAAGATTCTGACAGCTTCTCCAGAGGGGAAAAAACATAGTTCAAACCTAAAGAATCAGGAGCCATAATAGCTTCAATACTCAATAGCAAGCCTGGAAGGAATACATCTTCACAGAAGACTTAGACATGTGTGAACAGTTAGGGGTGTTCAATAGCGTTTACACAGGCATACGAATAAATGTGGATACTATCTCATTAGGATGATGGTATAACTATATTGGGAGGACTGAACAAGAGAAGGATGTCACTGAGGTTTGGGGGGGAACGGGAAGAAAAAAGACCTACAGTTTCATTCTTCGTGGTATGAAAGCAATAGATAATACCAAAAACGAAAATCAAGAAGTAGTAATACAGTGATATTTTTTATCATTTGTTTGTGTGTGTGCTCACTCAGTCATGTCCGACTCTTTGCGATCCCATGGGCTGTAGCCCACCAGGCTCCTCTGTCCATGGAATTTTCCAGGCAAGAATACTACATTGGGGTGCCATGTCCTCCTCCAGATCTTCCCAACCCAGGATTCAAATCCACATCTCTTGTGTCTCCTGCATTGGCAGGGGGATTCTTTACCACTGCACCACCTGGAAAGCACTATTTATCATTCATCTGAAGGTAATTAGCAACTAATAAGCTTAAAGATATGAAGGCAGTTGCCTATAGACACACCAAATGAGTGGTGATGTGGAGTTTGGGGAGTGGCAGACTTCTCTTCATAATAAAGCTTGTTGATCTACTAGATTCGTGAAACATGTGCATGTACACCTCGGTTAACATTTAAAACTACAAGGTATACACAAATCCCCTAACCATGGTCACACCATAGAGTGTGAATTTCTGTAAAGGACATACACAGTTCTGCTGCTGCTGCTGCTGCTGCTAAGTCGCGTCAGTCGTGTCTGACTCTGTGTGACCCCATAGACAGCAGCCCACCAGGCTCCGCCGTCCCTGGGATTCTCCAGGCAAGAACACTGGAGTGGGTTGCCATTTCCTTCTCCAATGCATGAAAGTGAAAAGTGAAAGTGAAGTTGCTCAGTCGTGTCCGACTCTTCGCGACTCCATGGACTGCAGCCCACCAGGCTCCATTGTCCGTGGGATTCTCCAGGCAAAAGTACTGGAGTGGGTTGCCATTGCCTTCTCCGACAGTCCCTCTATTGGAGCTTATCTCTCTGGATCTGATTATGGGGACATACCAGAATGTTCTCTTCTACATGACCTGCTCTCTAGGTGGCCCTATGTTCTGGTGTTCTCAGAACAGTCCTACTTTATACCTGTATGCAGGCTAATTATCAAAAGTACCTATTTTTACTCTCAAAATTATCCTGATTAGGTCAACTTAATACTGCTCTCACAGTTCCATACCTTGGCACTTGCTATTGTCTTCACCTTGACTTCCCTCCCCCAAATGTCCTCCTGGAAAAGAAAAAATTGCCCCCGTTTCTGTTCAAGTTCTACTCATAAAGATTTCCTTGCACTAAAGATTTCTCCTCCGGTCCCTCATTCCCCTGCAAATAAAACTTTACTTCAGCAATTATCTTACGATATTAGAGCTGTTAATATGTTTGTCATCCACAAGAAGATGAATTCCTGAGAGCAGGCATCATTGTTGCTGCATCTTTGATGGTCCAGCACTGACTCAGTGAATGAAATTGTCACACTACACAACATTACTCTTGATGAAAGTGAAAGAGGAGAATGAAAAAGCTGGCTTAAAACTCAACATTCAGAAAACGAAGATCCTGGCATCCAGTCCCATCACTTCATGGCAAATAGATGGGGAAACAATGGGAACAGTGACAGACTTTATTTTCTTGGGCTCCAAAATCACTACAGATGGTGACTGCAGCCATGAAATTAAAAGACACTTGCTCCTTGGAAGAATAGCTATGACAAACTTAGATAGCATATTAAAAAGCAGAGACATTACTTTGCCAGCAAAGGTCCATCTAGTCAAAGCTATGGTTTTTCCAGTAGTCATGCATGGATGTGAGATGGACTATAAAGAAAGCTGAGCACTGAAGAATTGATGCTTTTGAACTGTGGTGTTGGAGAAGACTCGAGAGTCCCTTGGACTGCAAAGAGATCAAACCATTCAATTCTCAAGGAAATCAGTCTTGAATATTCATTGGAAGGACTGACGCTGAAGCTGAAGCGCCAGTACTTCGGTCACCTGATACAAAGAACTGACTTATTGGAAAAGACCCTGATGCTGGGAAAGATTGAAGGCAGGAGGAGAGGGAATGACAGAGGATGAGATGGTTGGATGGCATCACTGATCAATGGACATGCATTTGAACAAGCTCTGGGAGTTGGTGATGGACAGGGAAGCCTGGCGTGCTGCAGTCCATGGGGTCGCAAAGAGTCATACATTACTGAGCAACTGAACTGAACTGAACGTAACATTTAATTATTAGATATTTTTTAAATCTTCAGATCTTGACAGTCTTATCATTATGAAGGGTACTGACCTCATAATTTTTTTACCCCAACCATAAAAATAAAACTAGGCAAAATTTCATTCCTGTAACCAAATTAAAGGCTGATAATTTGTGATTATAAATTATTAGGTGACTTTGATTATCTCTATTATTACATATGCTCAAACATATAACATATCATGGATTGCATCTCTTTCAGCAACAAAAACAAATCCACAAATTGTTTCAGCACTGTACAGTCAAATGAGTAAAGTAAGTAGATAGCTATTAGATGTTTTCAATTTAACAATGAAATATATTATTGTCTTTTCAACTCATAAACTGAATTCACGTTTTTATCTTGTCCAGTTTCAAGTGAGGATGAATTGTAGCTAAAATTTATAAGGGGAGTTAGACTGAAATAACTGATAGCACATAAAAGTCTTCACTTTTAAATTCTAAATTAGTCTTTATTCAGCTAATCACAGAAGTTCTCAAATTCTTATGCCTCAAAGAATCATATGAAGAGGTTGGAAAAGAGATTCCAGGAATTTATGGGGCTCATCAATCTATATTTTTAAAAAAACAAAACACCCAGTTGATTTTTATTTTTAAAAATTATACCACCCAATTGATTTCTCAAGTAGGTAATCTTGAGACTGAACTGTGAGAAACACTGGAAGTTAATGGAACTTCTTAAAAATCAGAGAGATGCCAACAGATCCACTATGAACAATTGCTACTTATTTACAAGTTCCCAGTTATCTCTATTATAGAAATAAACAAATAGAAGAAATACTGTTACGCCCAAAATTCTGAGTATGAGATTTTTTTCTTATTTATATATGCATATAGGTATTGTATCTGTGTATTGTATACTACATATACCCCATGTGTAAATATATATATTCTCTACACTATACATATTATATGTCTGTCATCTATTTTATGTACATATATTATTATATAATTTTATATATTATTTTTTTTTCTTTTTATACCTAAGGAGGATAACAGGCTGAATTACCTGAAAATTCAGTAGGACAGAGACTTGGTGAAACTAAACTGCTTTGAAGAAAATTTTTAATGCAACCTTTCTTGTATGAACAATGAATACATGAACTATGTTTCATATTCAATCCATATACAGCCATGATCCCATATGTGAAACTGAAGAAATACCTTCTTTAAAAATTGAAACAGTTTTTAAAAAATTGAAACGTTTACTTGTGGAGGGAAAGTTCTCAGAGTGAGAGGTGTGCCCCACACAGATCCTCCCATCTCTTCATTCCGGGAGGGGTGGTTGGAGGGCCCACTCTGATTGTCTGCTTCTCTTCCACTCACTGAGATGTGATCTGCCCAAATGCACACAGCCTGGGTGAACACGCCATAGGTATAGAAGCTAGTAATGGAAGATGAAACTCATGCCCACCAAAACTAATAAACAACTTACTCTTTCAAATGATGACTATGAAAAATTAAGGGTTAGCAGTTACTTTTTAAACAATGAAAGAGAGAAGGATCAAAAATGAATAGAGAACAATTGATTTAGGAGGAAACAAGATCACTCCAGGAATAGAAGATAACTTTAAAATAATTCTCCATAGTACTTTAAGCAAGTACTCATTCATAAACTAGAACAAACAAATATGCAAAAAGAGAATAAAAGAATAAGGAAGAGCCCATGAAAATTAAGAACCAAAATTAAGAGAAAAGAAATGAGGTAAGCTGGAAAAACAATGAAGTCTCCCAAAATGTAAAGCAATAAAACCAGAAGCTGAAAAATATTTTTAAAGAGTCAAAAATAGAGTATAAACCCAAGAGGTCTAACATCCATCTAAAGAGTGTCTTCAATGACAGAACAAAGACAAGGAAGGAGGAAAAATAATCCAATAGCAGAAGAAAATCCCTAGAGCTCAAGACGTGACTCAACACACGAAAGGGTTCAGAAAACGTGGCTCAGCAAAAATGAAGAATAATCCATTAACACATCTTCATTAAGTGTCAGAACATCTCGATGGATGTTCCTTCTCATTCTTTTCTTTTGATCTTCTTTTTCTCCTGCGTTCCTAAATTGTGTGACCCCGAGGACTCTTCTTTGTAACTTCTTTATTTTCATCGAGTAATCTATACACTCAACTGTGTCCGACTCTTTGTGACTCTATGGGCCACCATGCTCCTAAGTCCACAGGGTTCTCCAGACAAGAGTACTGGAGTGGGTTTCCAGTTCCTTCTCTTTATTTTACTTATTTGCTACATGGTCTCAACTAGACCGATCACTTTGAATGTCACCTGTATATTGATAACCCCAAGTTTATATCACCATTTCCAACCTATCCCTGAAACTCCAAAACTAATAAACAACCTACTCTTTCAAATAATGACTATGAAAAATTAAGGGTTAGCAGTTACTTTTTAAACAAACAACGAAAGAGAGAAGGATCAAACTCCATACAACACATGGATTTCTTTTCTGCAATCTAGCCTACATTTCAAAGGCAATATGTCTAAAATAAAATTCTCATCTCAGTCCCTACTCCAAATTGTTCTTCTCCTAAATCTTCCCCATCTTATTTATACAGTTTCTCAGACCATAAAAACACAAGTTATACAGAACTCCTCTTTTCCTCCTGCTGTGCATCCAATCCATCAGTAAAGCCAACATCTAACATGAATTTATAAGAAAAAGTGTGTGCAAGAAGAATATTCATTTCCTAACACTATGATGAAGTTGTTTTCTCCCTCTCTCCTACCCTTTACAACCCTGTTTATATTAGTCATATCTCTCATTCAAAGCAAAACAATTTTTAAGAACATGAGAATGCATCTTTGTCTATGGTACAAATACTGTGTGTCCTACAGTAAATAATACATACAGAGAATTTTAAATGTTGAATATTGGTTTTAAATTTTAAATCATCAAACTATGAAAGATTCATTTATATTTGCTAAATTAAATCCAACTTCTATAACCCTTAAAAATGTAAAAATAATGAAAAACAGAAGTTAATGGGTGGAAGTAGATGTGGAGGAAAATATAGGGATAATAAACCTCTTATCTCATACATTAGAAAATCAAGGGGCACTGTCAAAAATTTATGGGTCAAGAAATAGAATTTTTATGATGTTAAATAACGAAAGAATTTTTTTAATGAGCCTGGTAGGGGTTGGAGGAGGGGAGAAAAAATAAGTGAGCTAAATCTGTCTCATGTCATAGAGGGGAGTCAAAAGCTACTTTTTTTCTATTTTTCTGAAATATTTTAATTTTTTAAACTTTTTATTTTGCATTGGAGTATAGTCGATCAACAGACAATGTTGTGGTAGTTTCAGGTGAACAGCAAAGGGACTAAGGCATACATATACATGTATCCATTCTCCCCCAAACTCCCCTCCCATTCAGCCTGCCACATAACATTAAGCAGAGTTCCATGTGCTATACAAAGGTCCCTGTTGGTTACCCATTTTTAAATACGGCAGTGTGTACATGTCCATCTCAAATTCCCTATCACTTCCCCATTGCCTTCCCCCGGCAACCATAAGTTTGTTCTCTAAGTCAGTGAGTCTCCTTCTGTTTTGTAAGTAAGTTCATCAGTATTATTTCTTTCAAAAGCTATTTTTAAATTGACATATTAATAAATAAAATATATGCATATTATTTAAGATTTGGATTTAAGTTTCAGAAAAACTAGCAATAAAATAGTTTAAAATAATTATTTCTAGCGAGTGGGAATGAAAGGAAAGTGTATGGAACCTTACTTTCCATTTAGCTTTTTCTTCAGTGTTGAATTTGTATTATGACACATGCTGTTAGTATAATAATTAAATAAACAGATAAATAAAAATAAATCTGTTAATAAATAACAAAGCAAATGACCACATCCAATCTAGTCTTATGTCTAGATCTTCACACATATTTATTTGAATTATAAAGAGACATCAATTTTTGTTTCACTGCTGGTAAGTAGCATAAGATACAAAAGCTGATTTAGGGTATTTTTAGTCTAGTTTTTATTTTTAACCCACTACATAAGTACAAAAATTGGTTAACTAGTGTCTGATCAAAATATGTTGATGCCAGAGTATGTATTTAGTATAAAAAAAAATTCTATAAAAAGGATCCTTCATGTCTAGAACCAGGAAAGCTCATACAGTAATTCACTGTAATTTACCTCCTCAAAGTACCACAGGCCTATACAACCCTCCAGAGGGAGAGACTGCAGTTTTGAACACAGTGACCACTTCCATTGTCCTAATGCTACCCTTGTCCTACTTCTATGCTTATAAACATGACACTATTTTTACCTTGAATAATGCATGGCTTGGTGGCCGGCAATATTAAAATAGAAGTCCGTTGTGTGCTTCATCTCATTGGTGTGCCCGGTGGCCTCAATCCAGTGTCCTATTGGGAGACAATAAACACCATCCACCAAGTTGTTTTCATTGTAAGTACAGCAACGGTCGTGGTGAGGCCCATTGCCTAGAACAAGAAGAAACGACAGGCAAAGCAATTACATCAATGCTTTGCTTCAACAGTCATAGAGTTGCTGATGCAAAATTCATAGCAAGACAAAAATAAATACAAAGCTGCATAATCTACACATCTCAGAATAAACAAAAATAGACTAAGTTGGTGACGGACAGGGAAGTTTGGCGTTCTGCAGTGCATGGGGTCGCAGAGAGTCAGACACCACTGAGCGACTGAACTCAAGAGGGAACATAGTAAAAATATCTAAAGAATTCCTTGTTAACTTCAGAGTACTATGCTCTCAATGAATACATGGATATTTATAAAAACCATATTAACTCAGAATTTCATGGGACCACTCAGGGCCTTAAGAGCCCATTGTGAGTCACTCTGCAGTCTGATAAGCTGCTGAAAGGGGCTTCCCAGATGGCTCAGACGGTAAAGAATCTGCCTGCAATACAGGAGACCTGGGTTCAATCCCTGGATCAGGAAAATCCCCTGGAGAAGGAAATGGAAAACCGATCCAGTATTCTTGCCTGGAGAATTCCATGGACAGAGGAGCCTGGTGGGCTACAGTCCATGGGGTCACAAAGAGTTGGCCAAGACTGAGCGACTTAACACTTTTTACTTTTCACTTTTCAAGCTGATGATAAGGGCTCTAAAGGACATTAATGTCCCTCTGCTGCATATTTTTACCTCCCTGGAATGCATATTTATGACTAAAATCACAAATAAAGTGTTTCAGTATCAGCTCAAAGAACAGATACATTTTTTAAAAAATAAATACATTTATAAATAATAAAATAAAGGGACCATATCCAATCCAGTTTGCATGTAAATCAGTGGTTAGTATTATGTTCAGATGGGAAAACTAAGCATCACAGAGATTAACCAGCTTGCCCAGGATCACAGAACAAAGTACAGAGCGATCAGTAGCCTGGTACCCCTAGTCCCCCACCTTTTAGGCACTTGATACCTTCATGCTGTTTTCTCCTGCTTACGTTACAAAACCACCAAGACAGACTCTCTTCTCTCCAGGGAGTGGAGCAAAGGAGGCAGAGACAGGACAACATGCCTCTGATAACATCATTTGCTTACATCACAGTTCTGCCCCGTATCAACTACACTAGTAAACAGACTCTCAATTTCTAAGAAAATTGTTATTTCTACACTATTTTTATAATCTTTTCTTCTGTGACCACCCCATTTCAAATCAACCCTTTCCTTAAACTACCTAATTTTCACATAGTGTCATTAATAAGAAAAACATATAAAGTGTTAGTCACTCACTCATGTCCACTTCTGTGCAACCCAGTGGACTGTAGCCCACCAGCCTCCTCTGTCCATGGACTTCTCCAGGCAAGAATACTGGAGTGGTTTGCCATTCCCTTCTCCAGGGGATCTCCCGACCCACAGATTGAACCCAGGTCTCCTGCATTGCAGGTGGATTCTCTACCATCTGAGCCACCAGAGAAGCCCAAGAAAAACATAATCAAAATAAAATAGGAATAAGTCAAAATTATTATGAATATGAAAATTTGAGTCATTCATTCCTTGCTCTGTCTTCCAAAATATTTTATCTAAGGTTATTTAGCATGTAATCTATTTTTTAAAATGCTTAAGTCATTAGGCAGTTATTTAGAACATAATTCCCCTCATCAGACAGAGGGTACAGGATGGCACCTTTAACAAACCATCATTGATCTTCCTAGCTTAGATTCTTCTTTTCCTCTTGATGGCTACAAGGTACTACACCAATTGCCTTATTAACCTTGATATTTAATAGAGAAAACCAAACTATACTAGCAATCTCACTTCTAGAAACATACCCAACAGAACTATAGCAAAAGTAAAGAAAGATACATGGATACATACATGTGTGTAACAATACTATTTTAATAGCAAATACTACAAACTATCTCAGTTCATCTATTCATTCTCCCAAAAATACTTATTGAATGTTGACTATATGACAGGCATTGTACTAAATCTTGTTAAGGATTTAGGTATTTCCCATAAAAGCAATTTTTTAAAATGAATTATTTTAAGCAGGCAGTTGACATGACCAAATTTTTATTGTGAAAATATCTCTCTGGTTACAGAGTAAAAAATTAATTCAAACACAATGAGATTAGAAGCAGAAAGTCCACTTAGGAAACTTCTGTGTTAGCCCAGGTAAGAGGTAATAAAAGCCTGAAGATAGAAATAGAAAGGAATGGGACAATTCAGGAGGGAAAAGCCACAGGACTTAATGATTAATTGGATATGGGAGGTGAAGATAAAGAATCAGTAATGATTCCTAGGCTTCTGGCAAATACAACTCAATATATAGTGATACCATTTACTGAGATGTGAAAACAGGCAGAGTTGGAAGAAAAGATGGTCAGTCTGGTTTTGGCATTTTGGACTTGGAATGCTATTTAGACACAAAAGGAGCTGTTAAGTAGAGAGCTAAAGTTATTGATTTGACAGTCAGACCAGAGATTGGAACTAGAAAAATAAGTTCATGAGTCATCTAAGTATAAATGGTAACTGAGACAAGGATATAGATGACGTACAAAGAAAAACAATGTTGATTGAGGAGAAAAGGCTTCTAGAACCAAGTTTGAAAGCATCTCAACATTTTACAGCTGGATAGAGAAGGATAAGATTAGAAACGAGGAATAGGAAGAGAAGCTGTAGAGGAAAACTAGGAGTGAGTAAGTGAGGTGGGGGAGTATAACTGAAACCATAGACTAAAAACAGGATGGATGCCTGTCTAACTAGCAACAGTAGTTATATCTGGAGAATGTAACTGGGAAGGAAGGACTGTTTTACTCTAAATTATTTTGAATCCATTGGATTTGCTATAAAAAGAAGACATTACTTTTTAGCAATGAAAGAATAATATCTATGGCTCCTGCTGAGCAGTACAAGACTTACAACAATTTACATGTTATAACTTAAATAAACATAATTATTGAGGAACTCAAATATACATAAATTATACTGTTCAAGAAAAATTATGTATGTAACATGAACTTCCAAAGAATTCTTCATTCCTAGAATTGGGGTTTTAAATTACTCATTTTTACAAATACATCTTTTAGGAGAAGTAACAAGACACATCTATCTCTCTCAGTCAGAGAGGTATCATATCAGTGAAGGTGTAGTGGAGAGTGGGAGCTCCCACCCCATTCAGCAGTAACAAGGAGTCTGATCCCTTCAGCTGTCAGTGCAAACTGGATGGGGAACCTGGGTGATGAGGTGGTACCTCCACCCTCCTGCTGAGGCAGTGTCAGAGAACCAGAAGGTGGATCAGATGTAGAGTCTCATTATAAAATACTTAAAATGCCCCAGCTTCAATAGAAAGTCACTCACTACACGAAGAATCACAACGATCTCAAACTGAATGAGAAAAAATGCTCAAAAGATGCTACACTCAAGATGACAGACATGTTAGAACTATCTGACAAAGACTTTAAGCTTCAACAGTCCATTGAACACACTTGAAATGAAAAATCACAAAGTCTTAGCAAGGCAATAGAAGATGTAAACAAGAACTAAATGGCAGGGGATGGGCTCAAGAGCAGAATGGAGGTCAGAAAGAAAAGAAATAGCAAGCTATAAGATAGAACAGAAAGTATTCAACAGAGAGAACACAGATGGAAAAAAAAAATAGAGCCTTAGGGACTTGTGGGACTATAACAAGAGATGTAGCATTCCTGTAAATGGCGTCAGAAGAAGAAATGAGACAGGGGATGTAGCGGGAAAATATGTGAGAAAAATGATATCTAAATATGTCTAAATATTTTCTAAATTTGCCAATAAAGATACTGGTTCAAGAACTTGTGCAAACTCCAAAGAGGATAAACAGAAAGAAATCCAGGCCACAACATATCATAATTATATTTTTGAAAACTAAACACAAAGAAAAAGTCTTGAAAGTAGCCACAGAGAAAAATAACAATTTAGGAAAATAATCATTCTAATGTCAGTATTTTTCTCCAAGGCAAGGGGGGGGGGGGGGGGGGGGGGGCGTTGCTTAACAGAACGTCTCTATAAATAGAAAGGAAGTTGTTTAACATCAGAAAGGAAGAACATGATAAGCAAATGGGCAAGTACTGTAGATTTTCTTTCTTCTCTTGAGCTTCTAACAAATATTACAGTGCTCTCTGATGTCCTACATGTATGTAGTGGAAATATTTAAGGCAGTTATATGGAGAAGGGCAAAGAAATAAGATTCCTCCAATTTATTTAATATGGCAAAATGATGAAACCAGTCATCTATGACAAGTTATGTTTGTATAATGTAGGTAAATCAAAATGGAACTCAAAAAAAAATGTTTAAGTATGAACCATATTTCCATAAAAAGGCAGAGAAAGGAAGCAGAAAACAAAACAAAACAAAACAGAGAAAATGACCATAAACAAATGAAAAAAAATAGCAAACCTAAGTCCTAATATACCAATAATCTCATTAAACATACACTGTGCAAATACACGTTAAAATTCAGAGATTTTCAGAGTAGATTTTTTTTTTTTTTTTTTTTTTAGTGAACCAGCTATTTGCTGTCTAGGAAAAACTTACTTCAGATTAAACAGGCAAGTGGAAAGTAAAAGTATAGAAAAAGATACACCATGCAAGCGTTAATTAAAAGAAAGTAGAAGTGGTTACATTATTATCATATAAACTAGAACCTGGAAACAAAGAAAATCACTAGAGATAGCGAGGGAAATTATATGGTGGTCAAAGTATCAATCCAACCTGGATTGACCGGAAAGGATTATGGAAAGAGAAAGACAGATACTATATGATCTCACTTACATGTGGAATCCACAAAACAAAAAACAATACACACAAAAAAAGCAATAGAAATGTGTTTCAATGAGTGAATAACAAATCCTGGTATGTCCATACCATGATTCAGTCAAAAAAAAAAAAGGAATGACCTGTTGATGATGCAAAAATCTGGGTGAATCTCAAAAAAATTATGCTGACTGAAAAAAAAATGCCAATCCCACATACTGTATAATACCATTTTTATAACATTCTTGAAAAAAAATTTACAGAGATGGAGAACAGTTTAGTGGTTGCCAGGGTTGGAGGGAGGAGGAGGTAGAAATCAGGTGAGGCTGTAAAGAGGACAAGGGAGATCCTGGTGGTGAATATGTTACCAGTGAGAGAAACAGCAAAAGTTACTCAGAACCTTTCTGTATTATTTCTTACAACTATATGCAAATAAACAATTACTTCAAAATAAAAAGTTTCATTTAAAAATAAATAAATCTTGTTTGCCTGTTTTTTCCAAATAGACTAGAGAATTTTTCGGTTTCCAATTCACTTTTTGTTCCATAGGACTGGCCTAAGAGTACAATGTGTAGTTCAGTCGCCCAGTTGTGTCAGACTCTTGGTGACCTCATGTATTGCAGCACACCAGGCCTCCTTGTTTTTCAACACCTGGACTTGGCCCAATTTCATGTCCATTGCACTGGCGATGCCATCCAAACATCTCATCCTAGTAAACACATTGTTTACTAGCACTGTGATCATTTATGCCTAGAGGGTTAGCTAACTTTTCCAGGTCTCTTCTACCTCATGAAAGTGTCAGTTGGCTACGCTGTATCAAAGTTAAAAGGTAACTTTGTGGCTTCTTTGAAGGTTGGGGTAGGATGGGGAGGGAGCCCGCAGGAGTGAATTATCGGTTTCATTGGAGCCGCCCACTGTCATTAACTTATTAGCATTAATCTTAAGTAAATAAACATACAAACAACTCACTAAGGCAGGATGAACTAACCTGTACTATTGGCAGAAAAGTAGAAAAGGATTCGTTTAATAAACAATAAAAGCCTATTTCCTTACAGTGGACTTGGCCATAATGTTATCTGTTCACTGAGGCAAATCACGTAAATTAAAATAAAGCGAATGAATGTGAAGGAGTAAGAGGACTGCTTTCTGGCATTCCAATTAAAGCCAGAGAAGTAAGAAACCTCAAAAAATCTAAAACTCCTGACTAGCACATTATTTTAAATAGTTCTGTAAGTTTGAAAGTTCAAGTTAAAATGACTTAATTTTTTTATAAAGTCAGAACGTTTGAAATATGGGACAAGCAAAATTTATTGGATAGCAGTCTACTTAAAATTCTAATTATTTTGCATATGTTGTTTTATTTTAATCTATCCTCTTTGGAGTTTAATTACCTTGCAGTTTTTATTTCTAGCACATGAACATCAATTTGAACCTAACACATTAATCTCTAATTTTAGCTAGTAATTCACCGAAATCAGATCACTCTCATGCCCATCTGTTACTTACTACTCCAGAAGTTATTGGTGCATAAAGTTGTACAAACATGGTGTAATCATTACCAGCTCTGGCATTTTGATATTCTATTCCAATGGCAAAAGCAAAACAAAATAAAATGCAAAAAAATATTTTTGTTCAACCAACTGCCTCTTTGAGAGAGTGGATCTTGTTCCAATTGAACACTTTGATAAATTGCAGCAGGCAATGGCTGAAAATAGCTGAGTTTAGTAGTGGTGGGAAACAGCTAAACTGCATCACAGAAGAGAGGACATGGGTGCAATCAAAGAAGGAAAGGATGGGAAAAGAAATGTGAAGATTGAGAAAGAGAAGGAAAGGTGAGATGGAGAAAGAGAAGAGAGATGGGAAGATGCAGCTAGCAGACTATGTAAAGTGCAGTTGATAATCAAAACACCCTGGTCATGAGACCACCAGAGAGCAGGTAAAGGCAAGTGTTTTAATACCTAATTTGAAGTTGTTTGTCCTTCTATAATATTCCTCTCTACTCACCAACCCTCCTCCCAACCTTCAATATAACCTACTACATTCACACACAAATTTCTTGCTTGGAGAAAGAGAGAGGATAGTTCATTAATGAAAATTCATTTTAAAACTTAATTTCTTGCCAATGTTGACTTGATGTATAACACGGCAATATAAGCAGGGCAACAAGAAGCTATATCTGCTAAGCAGAGCAGAAGCAAGGAAGCAGATGTAAGGAAGACCCAGAGGATTTAAATCTCCCCTTCTCCACAGTTATCTTAGAGAGCTTTCCTTCCTCCCCAATCTATAGAACAGGGATACATACGTGTATCATAAGGAGGAAGACCACAGTTAATATCTAACCCTATGCAGTTATACAGTCGCTTTCAGAATCTGTGTACACACAACAAAATAAAATTTTAAGAGAGAAAACAAGAAAAGTTAATAGGAAAATAATAAATGATACAAAATTATGAAAGAATATTATTATTTACAGGATTTTTATCTCATTTGATTACAGAATGCAAAAATCTTACATGCAAAGTGTAAAGTAGACAACACTTCATGCTAATGGCAAAAAAAAACGAGATTTGGTGTAATGAAAATTAGAAAATCAAAGACTATCTATGGGCAGGAAGAAAGTTCTATACCAATCCAGATAGGTATGTAGATGAAAGTTCACTTCCTGTATAACAATACTGAATTAAAATAATAGGAGATTTATATATTCAAGAGTGCTATGCCACAAGTTAAAGCTAAAATAACTCCAAGGAAAAATCCAGTACAAAACAATTCCACAAATTCAGGAAAGAGCTCCAAGAGTTTTGGTTTAAAATTATAGTAATGACTACAAAGACACATCACAACAATGAAAACAGGAACTAGATTTAGAGATAATAAGGCTTTTCTACATTAGACATGAGAATATTATTGATAAGGAGGCTAGAATTTGGAGGACCAGAAAGGAAAACACTAAGTGTGACAGGATGATTATGATAATGAGTCAAACATCTGACTCCTCTGTATGTATGTGTGCGTGTGTGCATGCACACGCATGCAAATGTGTATATGTGTGTGTGACTGTCTTTCAAGTTAAAAACAACTGATTATTATTGGTGATTGATATTTTTAAGGAAAATGGTAAGTTGAAATGTGATATCTAAGCATCATCCTTTCTGTAAATCTGTACAGGTAAATTTGTCTAACCCTTCAAAATAAGCTACTCAGCTTAAGATGGTTACTTGACAGAACCACAAGTCAGGGGCTCCTACCTTTGTACGTAATAGATCTGGCTTCACTTGTTCTCGTTAACAGTCAGACTTAAGACCATTTACTTATGCTTCAAATTCTATGAGACAATCAACAAAAGTCCTTAGATAGTTGCTTATTAGGCAGGTGTAATGTGTTGGTCTTCTCAAAGCTGAGGTTAAGGTGTGCAGAAAGCAGGAACAGCAGGAGTGATTAATAAAGCTTAGCCTTGGATTCACTCTCTGCCAGGCCTCCAGAGGGGATCTTTTAGGTAAAACTCCCCAAAGAGCCTTGATCAGTTCCAGCTAAGAATTTTAAAGAAAAACTTAATTAACACCTGTCAAACCACGCAGAGCAGAATATTAGGAGGGAAATTTTCCATGATTAAATCGAGGCTTAGATCAAGCCAGGTTGAAGAAATATAATTAAAAACTGGTTATGGGCAAAGCAAAATTCAATAGTTCTTTTCCTAAAAGGTTTGCTAATAATTTAATCTCTCTTTGTTGCGAACAAAATTAGGTACCCCCTGAAATTTATATGTTGAAACTCTGACCCCCAAAGTGACTTTCTCTGGATATAGGGCTGTTAGGGAATTCGGGTTAAATGAGAACGTAAGTGTGGAGCCCTAAACCAACAGGACTGGTGCCCTTCTAAGAAGGGAAAGAGAAGCCAGAATCTCTCTCTCCATGCAGGCATTGAGGAAAGGCTATGTGAGGACACACCAAGAAGGCAGCCATCTGCAAAACAGGAAAAGAGTCCTCTCCAGAAACCAAATCTGCTGGCCCTCTGATTTGGGACTTCTAACTTTCAGAACTGTGAGAAAATAAATTTCTGCCATTTAATCCACCCAGTCAATGGTATATTGTTATAGCAGCTGGAGTAGACAAATGCACTCACATATATGAAATATTCTAGAGTTTAATTCAGTTAATGGACTATGCAAGTATTATTGAGAGATTGTTGTATATCCAGTCCTGGGGTAAACTGAAGCAGACAAATGAAATTTACAACATGATTCTCACAGTGAATAGATTATTGTTGATTAGACAACAATTACATAAAGCAATTTATGAATGAAACAAAACTAAACTAAACGATGAAAATAATTTTAAAACTACCTAAGACACTGATACATAAGCAGACTATTCAAGGACTGCAAATAAGCTTAATCTCCAGGGACATTTTCCATTCATTATGACTGGAATGCGATGTTAGGATGTATTCTAAAGAGCACTTGGCTCACTAGGAAAGGAAACTATGATAGATCTGTGGTGTGTACACGGGTTTCCCTGGTGGCTCAGATGGTAAAGAATCCACCTGTAATGCGGGAGACCTGGGTTCAATCCCTGGATTGGGAAGATCCCCTGGAGAAGGGAAAGGCTACCCACTCAGTATTCTGGCCTGGAGAATTCCAAGGCCTCTATAGTCCATGGGGTCTCAAAGAGTTAGACATGACAGAGAGACTTTCACTTTCACTTTTCACATGGATATAGAAGACTGAAAATGAAGTATCAGTGTGAGCTACATCTAGTGAGAAAGGTTTTGTGATAAAGAGGGTGGATCACAAACTGTGATGACAATATCAGATGCTTTAGATACATAACAAAGATGACAATACTGGATGCTTTAGACACTTAACTAGCCACAACAATGTATCAATGAGTATGGTTTAAAGCAGAAAATAGATAGTAAGAACAAATGTCTATTTTAGTGGGTAGAGTGTGAACAAAATATGGACTTGTAGGGGGTCCTACTTCCCAAATTCTAAAGCAAGCAATGTGAAACAACTGGATTTCATGACTTGGAAAAGCATAAAAGAGAATTATCAGTTTTCTAACCATTATTTAGGAAGCCAGACTTCCTTTTTTATTATAGATGATTTCTATGAATTAATGATTCATAAGGATGCACACATCTTAAAATGGAAAGCATCACAAAGATTGAAGATTCTCTTTAAAAATCATCCCCCAAATGGCATTACTAGGCAATTATGCTTCCATTTAAAATTAAATACAACAAACCTCTCCATTTTATATAATTTTTAGAGAAAATCTGAAACTTAGATTGCTCTTAATAGGCTTGACTCAAAGCACCAAGACTAAATATTAATAATTCATTCAATGTGATGATAATCTAGAGAGAAGCCAAAAGATTTGACCACCTGATTTGAAGTGATCAGATCTTGTGGTAGCTAATTATGCCATGACTCAAGAGATTAAACAAGAAGATCCAAATATTAAAATGCTCCATCTCTGCATAATTGGACATATCTCTACATACTGCATTTACTTTCTATGTCACATGCAGTGATGTTTATTCATGTATTTAATATATTTTTATTTGATTGCTCTCATAATTTTTAATGTTGATTTTCCTACTGCCATTTAAACAATTTTTATAGTAGTGTCTAGACTTTTGTTGTTGTTAAATTGTCAGGTCAATTTTTCTCTCCATAGCACTCTTAGACTTGACTAGAAATTTAATTGCATTTCATTGTCCGAACACAAATCCAAGTTACACTATAAAAATAAAGCATTTACATTAATATTAGACTCAATATATGAAGCAAATGCTTTCAACCAAATTTCACTACTCCGTTTGACATACCCTGAAGCCCACAACAAAAGCTCTCATGTCACCTATCTTTTGTGCATGGGTGCTAAGTCACTTCAGTCATGTCCGACTCTTTGAGACCCTATGGACTGTAGCCTGCCAGGCTCCTCTGTCCATAGGATTCTCCAAGCAAGAATACTGGAGTGGGTTGCCATGCCCTCCTCCAGGGGATCTTCCCAACCCAGGGAAGGAACCTGCGTCTCTTACGTCTCCCACATTGGCAGGTGGGTTCTTTACCACTGGCGCCACCTGGGAAGCCCCGATCTTTGTGTACTTTAAGTCAAACAATGCTGAGGCAGAAGGCAATACCTTCCCTAGTAACCATATCTCTAATGTCCCACGTTTAGATGCAAAGAACTCAAAATAATCACCTTCATCCCAGGAACTCTGAAAACACTGAGGATTGTTTTACATTTAACTCCACCCTGACCCAGCTCACGCAGTGCACAGGCATTTCAGTAGTTTCAAAGTCAGTCAATGCTTTGGCACGAAATCTCTCTGCAATTAAGATTTTCTAGAAAGTGGACTAAATGGTTTAATGAGACATTCCCTTGAACTGGTCTAGGTCTGAGGTGAAAACCATCTCTGTGGCTTCATGCTTTAGTTTCTTCCATGACAAAACTATTTTTTTTTCTGATAGAGATACAGTTAATGTAAACATCACATAAGCACTGCTCTAGTTACTGAAAATAAATTAGAAATAAATAGCTAGTCGAAATAAAGGATAGAGTGGCCCAATGTTTTTAAACACTAAATTGTTTCTGAAATTGATAAGGCAGATTAAAACCTTTTTAATGAGACATTATAAGCTGTAAAAATAAAAAAGAATGTTAGAGAGATTTTCTTAAAATTTATCAAAGCCATAAACTACATATGTATGAAAAATAGTTGATGAAGATTTTTGCTTCTCTGATTCTTATGTCTGACTGCGAGCAACAGAAAAACTAACAGTGACTTCAATAAATACATATATATCTCTCATGTAACAGAAGATGCAAAGCCAGGCAGTCCAGAACTGGTGAAATACCAAGTACCTTCTAAATGTCTGCTTTGCCATCCTTCACACATTGACTTTGCTGTCATGCCTGTCAACTCATGTTCAAAGGGTGACACTCTACTAGTCATGAAAAGGAGAGAAGAGCCTCTGGTTCCTTCTCATGAGAAAACTGAAAGCTTTCCTGGGAGCCTCACCCAAAAGACCTCTTACATCTCATTAGCTAGAACTAGGCAACATGGACATCCTTAGACCAATTGTTAACCAAGATGAATAAGAGTACCATACTGATTAGTGCAACAATGACTGATCCCATTGCTACCAAAACAAATAAGGATTTCTAATATCCTTAGAAAATGGAGAAAAACAAATGCTAATTAGGCTGCTGAGGGTGATGGTAATGGGTTGGAACACATCATCTTTCTCAAGCAAATCATCTCAGAAGATAGATCAAATTTCTTTTGGTATCTCATGTCTCTCCTTGATATAATTCAAAAGTACCTAATGCATTAAATTTTTATTTGTAAAATATCTTTAAATAAGTTGAAAATAAAACTAAAAGCATTTTAATATATTCTAAAAACTTGAAAATTGCCCACAACCCACCCTTAACAAAATAGAGAATAGAGGCTCTCTAGTTCTTGACTGTGTTTATCTTGTGCTAATATAACCTCTTCATTGTAACACAGACTCTCCTTCTAGGAGTAGCCTTCTGAGTGTGTGTTTTCAGTCGTGTCCAACTCTTTGTGACCCCATGAACTGTGGCCCACCAGACTCCTCTATCCATGGAATTTTCCAGGCAAGAATACTGGAGCAGGTTGTCATTTCCTTCTCCAGGTTATCTTCCCAACCCAGGGTTCCAACCAGCATCTCTTGCATCTCCTGCATTGGCAGGCAGGTTCTTTACCCCTGAGCTACCAGGGAATCTCCTAGCCTTCAGTTCAGTTCAGTCGCTCAGTCGTGTCAGACTCTTTGCGACCCCATGAGCTGCAGCATGCCAGGCCTCCCTGTCCAACACTAACTCCCAGAGCCCACCCAAACTCATGTCCATTGAGTCAGTGATGCCATCCAACCATCTCATCCTCTGTCATCCCCTTCTCCTCCTGCCCTCAATCCTTCCCAGCATCAGGGTCTTTTCCAATGAGTCAGCTCTTTGCATGAGGTGGCCAAAGTATTGGAGTTTCAGCTTCAACATCAGACCCTCCAATGAACACCCAGGATTGATCTCCTTTAGGATGGACTGGCTGGATCTCCTTGCAGTCCAAGGGACTCTCAAGAGTATTCTCCAACACCACAGTTCAAAAGCATCAGTTCTTCGGCACTCAGCTTTCTTTATAGTCCAACTCTCACATCTACACATGACCACTGGAAAAACCATAGCCTTGATTAGATGGACCTTTGTTGGCAAAGTAATGTCTCTGCTTTTTAATATGCTATCTAGGTTGGTCATAACTTTCCTTCCAAGGAGTAAGCGTCTTTTAATTTCATGGCTGCAATCACCATCTGCAGTGATTTTGGAGCCCAGAAAAATAAAGTCAGCCACTGTTTCCACTGTTACCCCATCTATTTGCCATGAGGTGATGGGACCAGATGCCATGATCTTAGTTTTCTGAATGTTGAGCTTTAAGCCAACTTTTTCACTCTCCTCTTTCACTTTCATCAAGAGGCTCTTTAGTTCCTCTTCACTTTCTGCCATAAGCATGGTGTCATCTGCATATCTGAGGTTATTGATATTTCTCCCGGCAATCTTGATTCCAGCTTGTGCTTCCTCCAGCCCAGCGTTTCTCATGATGTACTCTGCACATAAGTTAAATAAGCAGGGTGACAATATACAGCCTTGACGTACTTCTTTTCCTATTTGGAATCAGTCTATTGTTCCATGTCCAGTTCTAACTGTTGCTTCCTGACCTGCATATAGGTTTGTCAAGAGCCAGGTCAGGTGGTCTGGTATTCCCATCTCTTTCAGAATTTTCCACAGTTTGTTGTGATCCACACAGTCGCTTTGGCATAGTCAATAAAGCAGAAATAGATGTTTTTCTGGAACTCTCTCGCTTTTTCGATGATCCAGCAGATGTTGGCAATTTGATCTCTGGTTCCTCTGCCTTTTCGAAATCCAGCTTGAACATCTGGAAGTTCACAGTTCACATATTGCTGAACCCTGGCTTGGAGAATTTTGAGCATTACTTTACCAGCGTGTGAGATGACTGCAATTGTGCGCATTCTTTGAGCATTCTTTGGCATTGCCTTTCTTTGGGATTGGAATGAAAACTGACCTATTCCAGTCCTGTGGCCACTGCTGAGTTTTCCAAATTTGCTGACATATTGAGTACAGCACTTTCACAACATCATCTTTTAGGATTTGAAATAGCTCAACTGGAATTCCATCACCTCCACTAGCTTTGTTTTTAGTGAGGCTTCCTAAGGCCCACTTGACTTCACATTCCAGGATGTCTGGCTCTAGTTGGGTGATCACACCATCGTGATTAACTGGGTCATGAAGATCTTTTTTTGTACAGTTCTTCTGTGCATTCTTTCCACCTCTTCTTAATATCTTCTGCTTCTGTCAGGTCCATACAATTTCTGTCCTTTATTGAGCCCATCTTTGCATGAAATGTTCCCTTGGTATCTCTAATTTTCTTGAAGAGATCTCTAGTCTTTCCCACTCTATTGTTTTCCTCTATTTCTTTGCACTGATTGCTGAGAAAGGCTTTCTTATCTCCCCTTGCTATTCTTTGGAACTCTGCATTCAACTGGGAATATCTTTACTTTTTTCCTTTGCTTTTTGTTTCTCTTCTTTTCACAGCTATTTGTAAGGCCTCCTCAGACAGCCATTTTGCTTTTTTGCATTTCTTTTTCTTAGGGATGGTCTTGTCTGCTGTACAATGTCATGAACCTCTGTCCATAAGTTCATCAGGCACTGTCTATCAGATCTAGTCCCTTAAATCTATTTGTCACTTCTACTGTATACTCATAAAGGATTTGATTTAGGTCATACCTGAATGGTTTAGTGGTTTTCCCCACTTTCTTCAATTTAAGTCTGAATTTGGCAATAAGCAGTTCATGATCTGAGCCACAGTCAGCTCCCAGTCTTGTTTTTGCTGGCTGTATAGAGCTTCTCCATCTTTGGCTTCAAAGAATATAATCAATCTGATTTCGGTGTTGGCCATCTGGTGATGTACATGTGTAGAGTCTTCTCTTGTGTTGTTGGAACAGGGTGTTTGCTATGACCAGTGTGTTCTCTTGGCAAAACTCTATTAGCCTTTGCCCTGCTTCATTCTGTACTCCAAGGCCGAATTTGCCTGTTATGCCAGGTGTTTCCTGACTTCCTACTTTTGCATTCCAGTCCCCTAGAATGAAAAGGACATCTATTTTGGGTGTTAGTTCTAAAAGGTCTTGTAGGTCTTCATAAAACCTGCTATCCTTAAACCTCCCCAAATTCCTCCTCTTCCAGTTTTCCCTTAGTCTCTGCCCCACCATCATCTATGACAATCTCATTTTCCTTCTACCTGCCCCAGTTCTCAATAAATACCCTCATTTCCCTATTCATTCTTCAGGGGCTACAGTTTGGCATCTGCCCTCATTGGCCCACTGTGGGGGGGGACAACTTTAAATGAAGTCATCGTATCAGATTCATTTTTTGCTTTTCTTTACCAGCTCCAGCTTGTAATGATAGTGTGCACTCTGTTGAAACTCTCCTCTATCGGCTCCATACTACTATTCCCCTGGATGGGAGGATATCACAGCAGTGAAGAGTATGGACTCTACGTTCAAACTCAGACTGCATTCCAAGTTATACTATTCACTACTTGTAAACAGTAATAAGGAAGTCATGTAAGCAATCTGTGCCTCTGTTTTCTCATTTGTGAAAAAGGAAGAGTAGTACTACCTACCTCATAGGGTTGTTCTGAAAGAATTCAATTAAGTGATCCATTTAAAGGATTTAGCACAGTACCTGCCACGGTTGCTGTTCAATACCAACTCAGTAGGAACACTTAACTATTACTCTTCTATCTCTTCCACTCTTAGTCTGTTTGCAAAACTGGTCACTGATATGCAAAACAGGTATACCTCGAAAATAAGCTCAAAATTTTTTAACAACAGCTTTGTTCGGATCTCCGTGTTCCAAAGATAAGACCACTGATTTTTTTCCAGCACCTCAGCTGGTTTACAAATTCTGACCAATCTCTTATCAAACCACACTAACTTCTTCCTAAAATCAGAACTAATTGAACTCCCAAATCTTTTCACTTTGAATTGTTCTCAAGACAAATTCTCTAGGTCTCTATTTTTACAAAATAATTTATTAATGCACATAAGGCTTGACTTTTATTAATTTCTTGTTGGTTTTTTCCTATTTGGGGGACTTAATATTTTAAATAATGCTACTCTCAAATGAAATAGCAACCCTTTCCCAGGTTCCTCTCTTCAGCAAGTGTGACAAGCATGCTTCCTAAATTACTAATAAAGAGATTTAGCAGGAAAGGACCTAGAATAAAGTGACTTGTGAAATGCCAGTTGCACTTACCCTCATGTTCCTACTGGTTTATCAATCCCCGTACTTTAGGTCAGTCGTACAGCTTCAGTGAATCCACCTAACTAATCTATTAGCCATTCAGTCACTTTCTAATCTGAAAGTGTTGGTCTCTCAGTCATGTCTGACTCTTTGTGACTCCATGGACTGTAGCACACCAGGTTCCTCTGACAATGGAATTCTCCAGGCAAGAATACCAGAGTGGGTTGCCATTTCCTTCTCTAGGGGATTTTCCTGACCCAGGAATCGAACCCAGATCTCCCACATTTCAGGCAGATTCTTTATCATCTGTGCCAAAAAATCCTTAACTAAGATACACTGTTCCTCCATTTTTTCCATTTGCATAAATGAGAATTGATATTTTATGAAGTTAAAATTCTAAACCTACTTTAAAATATGTAATGATGATGAAATGGCAGAGTTTTTTAAAACTTTCTGGAGTCATAAATTCTTTTGAGAATCAATAAAAAGCTATGGATCATCTTCCACAAAAAAAAAATTGTGTGTGTTCATGCACACAGTGCAAATAGCTTATCACTATTCTGTACATAAGAAAAGAGGATATATGATTCATAATTATGACCATAAGAGAAAGAAATGAAATTCATTTTAAAAAATCAATTCATGTTTAAACATCTATCTTTCTATCATTACTTTTTTTCCTCCTTGAAAAGAGCAAAAATTTGACAAAAAACAATTAAAATTTAAATTTTCTATCAAATGTCAGCCATTTAAAAATAAAGATTTCTCTATTTACACCATTTTACAAGCAACTTTTAAACAGCTTTTCAAAGGAGTTACTTTCTCTTATATAGAATGCAGCGATTATGGCAGTTTAGAAATTGCATTGATGGTCTCCTTCCAAGTGGAAACTAGCAATCCATTATGTTGCTGAAGAATCTTGATTTTTTTTTTCATGCTACATGGAAAGACAACTCTAGTAGACCTAGACCATCACTTTGTTGTTGTTGTTTAGTTGCTAAGTCGTATCAGACTCCTTTGCGACCCCATGGACTGTAACCCGGAGAGCTCTTCTGTCCATGGAATTTCCCATGTAAGAATACTGGAATGGGTAGCCAGTCCTTCTCCAGGGGATCTCCCAACTCAGGGATGAAACCTGTGACTCCTGCATTGGCAGGCAGATTCTTTATCACTGAGCCACCTGGGAAGCCAACTATCCCTTATATGGAAGCCTTAATATCAAAAGAAGTCAGCAAGGAATAACTTATCAAGCTTTACAAGTGTACTTTTCCTATTGAACTGATCTTGTAGAATTAATTTTCTAAGAAATTCTGACACAAGGTAAACTGATTCGGAACCCTGACAGTGTGTTTCACAAACATGTCATAGACATCAAAGGATTCAGCATAACAACCTTATTATCTTAGGGTACATAGGATAAAACTAGCATCAGTGGTAATATCAGTCAAAAATGTCTACATGAGTTTATTGAAAAAATAATTGTTAAAGCACTCACAAAAAAAGCCAACAGCAAGATATTTGCAGGTGACTCTTAACTGATTTTAATTACCTACATCAAAGTAATTTAACTACATCTGAGCTAAGTTAAGCTATCTAAGGCTTCTTCCCAAAAGAAGCAAAGTGTTAGTCCTTCAGTCGTGTCCAACTCTTTTCAACCCCATGGACTGTAGCTCGCCAGGCTGCTGTGTCCATGAGATTCTCCAGAAGAGAATCCTGGAGTGGGTAGCCATTCCCTTCTCCAGGGGATCTTCTCAACCCAGGGATCAAACCAGGGTTCCAAAAGTTCTAGATAAACTGCTAAGTTTTAGTGACTGTCCTCACATTTATGTCATTCAATCACTTTTAAACAAATGGTAACAGATTCTCAGAATTATTTTGGGAGGGAGTGCATGGGATGGGAAAGGAAGGAAATAAGATTGGGAGAAAATGAGATGGTGATGAAATTCTTTTCTATGAGATTATATACAAACTGTAAAATTATAGTCGAGTGCAAGTGAAATAGTGCCACCCAGTGGAATTAAGATAGAAATAAAATCTTCGAATTTGAAAAGAATGCAAGAATTTCATACCACTTTTCAAATGGAACAATAGAGCTTAATAATTTTCAGAGTACTTTCAAATATATTATTTCTCACACACACACACAAAAAAAAAAACCCAGTGGGACAGACAACAAACATGTGAGTACCTCTTTTCCTGAGTCTGAGGTTATAGCAGATTACATGACTTGACAGTCCTATACTTATCCAGCAGCAAAGCAAACACCAGAGGCACCCAGTCCGCTGCTGCTGATACCACGCTGCTGCTGCTGCTGCTAAGTCGCTTCAGTCGTGTCTGACTCCGTGCGACCCCATAGACGGCAGCCCACCAGGCTCCACCGTCCGTGAGATTCTCCAGGCAAGAACACTGAAGTGGGTTGCCATTTCCTTCTCCAATGCATGAAAGGGAAAAGTGAAAGGGAAGTCGCTCAGTCGTGTCCGATTCTGTGCGACCCCATGGACTGCAGCCTACCAGGCTCCTCCGTCCATGGGATTTTCCAGGCAAGAGTACTGGAGTGGGTTGCCATTGCCTTCTCCGGCTGATACCACGCAGTTCCTTCTAAAAAGAGCCTCTATCTCCACCCTTGACCAAAACCTGCACTTCATAGAGGAGAAAAGTGAGACTCAGAGATTATCTGGTCTTTTCAAACATTTCCAAGGGATTTCAGG
Source organism: Okapia johnstoni (assembly GCA_024291935.2). Taxonomy (NCBI): domain Eukaryota; kingdom Metazoa; phylum Chordata; class Mammalia; order Artiodactyla; family Giraffidae; genus Okapia; species Okapia johnstoni. The sequence goes on along the minus strand of CM044317.1, from coordinate 19,509,042 downwards.
AATATAGATTATAGTAGAACCCTACTGGGGTTTTCCTGGTGGCTCATGGGTAAAGAATTGCCTGCAATGCAGGAGATGCAGGTTCGACCCCTGGGTCAGCAAGATCCCCAGGAGGAGGGCATGGCAGCACACTCCAGTGTTCTTGCCTGGAGAATCCTATGGACAGAGGAACCTGGTGGGCTACAGTCCATAGGGTTGCAACAGTCACACATGACTGAAGTGACAGCACACACACACACATGTGCACACACTGTGATAACTGACAACTCCAAGTTTTCAGTGGCATAGAAAAGCAAAGGTTTACTTCTCTGCTGTGCTAGAGCTCATTACAGACTAGCTAAGTAAGGACTCTCCTTCATGTTGTCGTTATCTCCGTGCTGGGACCTTCAGAAAGAGGAACCACTTTTTGGAATATCAATAGTAATCTCTTGTCAGACAGAAAAAAGTAAGGCAAAGCAACAGGAAGTGACATACATCATTTCTTCTTACTTTATTGACTAAAGCAAGCCACATGACAAAGGTATACATCTTCAACAGGGCAAAGAAGAACAATCTCCCACAGGGAAAGGATGTAGATATTGGTAAACAATAATCACCTACCATACCTCCAACTGTTCCAAATACGTGGAGAAAAAGTGGTTCTTGGTTACACAGAGGAGAGAGGTCAGATCCCTCAGTATGTGGGATGGGGATTCAAGCAACTTTACTTAAATATCAAAAAGAAAGGTTAGGGATTTCCCAGGTGGTCCCGTGGCTAAGAAGCTCGCAATGCAGGGGACCTGGGTTTGATCCCTTGTCAGACAACTAGATCCCATATGCTCCAACTAAGACCCAGCACAGCTAAATAAATAAAAGAAAAATCTATCATAGAAGGCTAGAGGGCTTGAAATATTTATGTTTCATAAATGGGAAATAAAAAATGAGTATGTATTAAACAAGTAGACCAAGAAAAGGTATTTAGAATGTTTGTAAGTATGAGTGATGACTCTAAGTCCTAGTTCTGGATACAGCACTTTATCAATAGAAACTCATAGAAGCTGCCTGTGTTCAGGGAAGGATACCATATCTCATCAGATATGGCAGGATTACTCTCACCACATGGCAGGGTTACTTAATCTACATATACACAAAACTATAGCTATGTGGGTGGGGCTACCAGAGCTAGATAAATGCAAATTACATCTATTATCATGCATCATTGCTGCCTTACTTACACATATGTTAAACCTACAACAAGTTGAGTGGTGGTAACAGAACCAGGATATGCATTAATTGCATATATGATGAACATGTTGTTGTTCAGCTGCTAAATCACATCCAACTCTTCGCGACCCCATGGACTGCAGCATGCCAGGCTTCCCTATCCTTCACTAGCTCATGGAGTTTGCTCAAACTCATGTCTATTGAGTAAGTGATGCCATCCAACCATCTCATCCTCTGTCGTCCTCTTCTCTTTTTGCCCTCAATCTTTCCCAGCATCAGGGACTCTTCCAATGAATCACTCTTCGCATCAGGTGGCCAAAGTGTTGGAGCTTCAGTTTCAGCATCAGACCTTCCAATCAATATTCAGGATTGATTTTCCTTAGGATTGACCTGTTTGATCTCCTTGCTATCCAAGGGACTCTCAAGAGTCTTCTCCAGCACCTCAGTTCAAAAGCAATAATTCTTCAGCGCTCACCCTTCTTTATGGTCAAACTATCATATCCCTACATGACTACTGGAAAAATTACAGCTTTGACTATACAGACCAATGTCAACAAAGTAATATCTCTGCTTTTTAATATGCTCTCTAGGTATGCCATAGCTTTTCTTCAAGGAACAACATCTTTTAATTTCAGGGCTTCAGTCACCATCTGCAGTGATTTTGGATCCCAAGAAAATAAAATCTGCCATTGTTTCCACTTTTTCCCCATCTATTTGCCATGAAGTGATGGGACTAGATGCCATGATGTTTGTTTTTTGGATGTTGAGTTTTAAGGCAGCTTTTTCACTCTCCTTTTCACCCTCATCAAGAGGCTCTTCACTTTCTGCCATTAAAGTAGTGTCATCTGCATATTTGAGGCTGTTATTTTTCCTGGCAATCTTGATTCCAGCTTGTGATTTATCCAGCCTGGCATTTTACATGATGTACTCTGCATAGAAGTTAAATAAGCAGGGTGACCAAGATATATGAGTTCACGAAACCATGCTATTTTCATAGCTCAGTAACACTTGCTCTAGCAGGAGAGATGTGTATTGTTCGTTCCCTCTGCCTATGCTAATGTTAAGTCTCTGATCAGAAGCTCTAAAATGAAAACCTTTCTACTGAATCTAATCAACACTGATGACCTAGCCAGCTGCCAGAGAAAAAGAAAGCAAGCTCGCCTAGAAATGCCATCAATGGACCATGACAGACACCCCTTAGGGAGTAAGATAATAATCCCCTATGTTCTTAATCCAAAGAAGTATGTATATGCAGGTGTGTGTGTTATGCATGAATCAGAAGGTTTTTTAAGATAGATTCAACAATTTCATATTATATAGTCATTTGTTGTACTTAATAATTTTATAATAAATGTAAATTACTGAAAGAGGTTAAATAATCTATATTTATATCTCTTGCCATCTCCTTTTTGACTGCTTCCAATTTACCTTGATTCATGGACCTAAAATTCCTGGTTCCTATGCAATATTGTTCTTTACAGCATCCGACTTTACTTTCACCACCAGACACATCCACAACTGGGTGCTGTTTCTCCTTTGGCTCAGCCTCTTCATTCCTTCTGGAGCTATTTTTTTTTTCTGCCTTTCAGTAGCATATTGGGCACCTACTGACCTGAGGAGTTCATCTTTCAGTGTCACATCTTTTTGCCTTTTCATACTGTTCCTGGGATTCTCAAGGCAAGGTGGTTTGCCATTCCCTTTTCCTTAAAGAAGTTACTTCTAACTGGTTTTCATATTAGTTCCCCAAAGCCAGTGGAATAATGCAGCATGGTTTGTTACAGATCTGAGACTGCTATGGTTTTAACAGAAATCCAAGAAAAGGATACAGCACTAACAAAGAGGTGCATAAAATATTGGGAGAAAATAAGCATCTAGGTGGACTGAAACTTAGATTGTTTTTAGGAAATAGCAGGAAAGTACAGGCAAAGTAAATTTTTTAAAGTAAATAATTGCCAGATTTTGAGGAAACTGAAAGGTCATAATACAAGTTTAGACTCATTTTATAGGAAATAAGAAATAGTCAAAGAATATTCAATCACACCTGGGACATTATCAAATCTGTGCTTTAGGAAGACAGCAATGTGGAAGAAAGAACGAATAGAGAAGGGATGTAGTGGAGTTAGACCTGTAGAAGCCACCGAAATGCCAAGGAACTAAAGTGACTGCAGAGGCAGGAAGATAAACATAAAACTGGATGCAGGTGCAGTCTGAAATATTTCACCTGCAGAATCTCTTACAGTGGTCTTCCAAGTCAGCTGCTTATCAAAAGCACTTGTAAAATTCTTACTCCCTGGACAATCTCGGAATTATTAACTCAAAATGTTGGCCTAGGAAATGCCCTAGAGACTCATGATGCAGGCATTCCAGTCTAAGAAGTATGAATGTTTTATACACTTGAGTGACTAAGCTATAGTGTCTTCAAACCAGGACAACAGAAAAAGAAGCTTTGCAAAGGCTGATTATAAGCTGAGGTTTGAATATCCTGAGTTTAAAGTACTTGCAGGACATCCAGATGAAACCGTCTCATAGACAATGGAATAAATAAGCCTGAAACCCAGAAGAGGGATTAGAGCTAGAGCAATATCATCATGGAATTGGAGGAGGTCCTCCTAAGAAAGAAGGTAACTTAATAGAAGAGGTGATCTGGGGGAAGAAGCTCACAGAGCACTGACACCCAACAGTAGTGCGCAGAAAGATGCATATGGTAATATTAGGGTTAGCCAGGAAAGGACAGATGTATTTAACAGATAATTCCAATAAAGCAGCATTAAACAAAATCGCTCCTCTTGTTAACAACAAAGTGAAGCACTATACAAAACCAATTCATGCATTTCACGCTTTAATGTGCCCACTGCCTATTCTATACTTTTATTATCCATCCAAGTATCTGCATCAATGTCACCTGAGATAGTTTAAAAAAAAAAAAAAAAAGAACTCTCAATGACTGAACATCTGAAACACAAACAGCCCAATGAAAAATGAGTGAAAAGATGTGAATAGACATTTCTCCAAGAACATACAACACACATGTATCTTCTGATTGACACGTGGCCAATAAGTATATGAAAAGGTGCTCAACATCATCAGCCATTAGGGAAATGCAAATCAAAACCACAATGAAACATCCGTTCACACTCCCGGGATGATTAAAATAAAAAATACAGAAAATAACAAGCATTGTCAACCAAGTGAGAAACGGAAACTCTGAAACATTGTTGGTGGGAATTTAAAATGCTGCAGTCACTTTGGAAAACAGTTTGGCAGCCCCTCAAAAGTTAAACAATGGACTTACCATATGATTCAGCAGCTATCTTCTGGGTATATACCCAAAAAAAGTAAAAACATTGGTTCACACAAAATTGTACACAAATGTTCATAGCAGCATTATTCAAAAACTTAGAATAACCCATATGTCCATATGGGTTGAGCAATGAATAAACAAAATGTTGCACATTCATACAGTGAAATACAATTCAGTCATAAAAGCAAGACCCCTGTAGGACACGCAAGGAGCCCCTCCACAAAAGGTTGGATGGCTTACATGCCTCTGAGCCCTCAGATTTGGGCTTTGTCCTTCTCACTTCAGTAAAACCAGGACTCTCACTTGAGGAGGATAAAGGCAGGACACCAATTTCCTGTTGGATACACATCAGGCAGATTTTTTTTTAATAATCTAGTTTTTATTTTCATAGTTACAGATAAAAGGGGGCAGGGAAGAACTTATTATTCTTTAAATACCAAGTTCAAAATACTACCCTTCTGTAAAGACTTCCCCAACTCCTTGAATTCCCACCTGGATGAACTTCCTCCATAACACCATATATAGATTCTTAGATTTCTGTCACTGTCCTTACTTGATTAAAAGACTTTTTCTCTCAACTAGAATATGTCTTTCAAATGCAAGGGCTGTGAATTTTTCATCTATGTTTCCCAGCACCTATTGCAATTCCAGGTGGATAACTGAGCCTCAAAATTGTTTGTTAAATGAATTGAATAAACAAATCAATACAGATTCTGATTTGTTAGTTTTTGCCTAAATGAGGGAGGGAAAGTAATAAAGATTTTTTTCTCAAAGGCTAAAACCAAAGTAAGGTTTTAAATAATAACAAAATTGGTGGTTTAATGATACCGATACATTTTTATTTTCATGACACTTTCCCCTTTGTAATAGCAGACTACCTAGAAGAGTTTTTTTTTTAAGTTTGATTTGGGTTATGTCTCTCTACATTCACACCTAATTAGATTGATCCACTAATGAATTCTAAGTACATCTCTCTGATAAATAATAAAACCTCTTCAACCACCAGCAAAAAACATTATCAAGTGAAAATTTCAGATTCAGATTTCTAAACAGATTAAGTAAAGACAAAAGTCTGTGCAAAAAAAGCATACACAGTTCAGGGGTAAAGTACTTTTAATAAATTTTTATGGGATACTCCTTCATTATAAATAATATTGGAAATGTAACCAAAATATAATAAAGATAAATAGGCCAATAGCAAAATCTTAATATTTTTAATACAAAATATTTATCATTTTAATTTACAAAGAATGCTCCTCTATATTAACTCAATTCTTCCTCATAATTATTCTGAATCAGTAACTGTTAAAGCAACACTTTAAACCAATGTGTTCTGCACAACACTCAGAATCTGCACAAACTCAGAATTCAATAGGTGATATATTGTATAGTTCTGAGGGCTTCCCTGATGGCTCGGTGGTAAAGAGCCTGCCTGCAATGCAGGAGACCTGGGTTCAATCCCTGAGTTGGGAAGATCCCATGGAGGAGGACATGGCAACCCACTCCAGTATTCTTGCCTGGAGAATTCCATGGACAGAGGAGCCTGGAGGGCTTCAGTCCATAGGGTCGCACAGAGTTGGCACGACTGAAGTGACTAAGCAGCAGCAATAGAATAGTTCTGAATCTAAGATCATGGAAATAATAGTATAACTCCCAAATGTAACTTTTTGTGTATGGGACTCTGAATTATTCTTTTTCTGGATAGTGACTCTCACACTCATCAAACAGATTTTTAGCGATTGTGGTCAGTAAAGGCAGTAGTATATGACATAAGTGTAGTAAAGACATAAATGTAAATGCTATATTAACTTTTTCCAAAGGTACAAGTCTACAAACATAACATTTAGAACAAGCTACAATATGCATGAAACTTTGAAAACATTATGCTAAGTGAAAGTTGATTGTACTACAATAGAAATTTTGTCAATAACAGGTCAAATGGTGATCTATTATTTCTCACAGAATAGAGACTTTTACAAGTAAGCTGAAAAAAGGAAATCATTTCAAAGTAACCATCCCTATGATTCTCTTTAATTAGCTAAAGTTTGGGATAAAGCTCTTTGTTAATGTGACATGATGATTTAACTTTTAAAAAAATGAAGGTCATGAAGCTGAAAATGTTAAGTATCTCACTCCACTGTATACTGGCTGTACTACAGACCTCAGCCAGCTGCACATGGCCCATGATCCCACCATCAGAGCAGAAAACAGAAAATTTTTAACAGAAAATAAAGAAACTCAAATTGATGGCTGTCTTGGAATAATGAAACATTTTCATTAGCTTACTGGAATGGAAACACTGGCGACAACACTGGTAACCAAGACAGAGCTATCTCTCATGCTTAGCAGAGACCCACCCAGCTGGTCAGAACTGACCTGTCAGCCAAGTCAGTTTCTTTTACAGAAAGTTCAAATCTCCTTGGGCTTCTTTCATCTCATTAAGCTACCCATTCTCTGACTTTCTACAAATCACAATTTATAAATCTTTTTCTCATTCACTCTCATGTCCCAGACACTCCTGAGCTTTATCTTTACACAAAGAAACATGTTGGTTGGAGTATAAAATCCCCACCATACACATTTCATTTCCCTAGATTCCCCACCATAAAATATGTTATACTGGTTTAAACTAATATTTTATCCAGCTTATTTTGTTTCTACAGGAGCACCAAGGGACATTTTTTCAGAAGATTAAGAGAGTATCAAAAGAAAGAACCATTTGGAATAAATCGAGTCTCAACTCACTTCTCCATTGTTTCTCCATCAAATCCCTTCTCAGTGACCATGCAGAGATAGCCTAGGTATTACACAGCCACCACGACCTCCTGCTCACCTATGAAGTCCCAGAGCTCAGAGTTTATGTACAAGATATTAAAATTCACTCACCAAACCTATTTGCAGGGCAGGAATAGAGACAGAGATGTAGAGAACAGACTTGTGGACACAGCGGGGGAAGGAGAGAGTGGGATGAATTGAGAGAAGCATTGACATATATACACTACCATGTGCAACACAGGTAACAGAGAGCTTCACTCAGTGCTCTGTGATCTAGAGGGGTGGGGCAGTGCGGGTGGAAGGAAGGCTCGAGAAAGAGGGTATATATGTATACTTAAATAGCTGACTCATGTTGTACAGCAGAAACTAACACAAAATTGTAAAGCAACTATACTCCAATTTTAAAAATGTAAAAGTAATAAAACAAAATTCACTCATCAAATCTCCATGCCCTGCCTAGCAGAGGTGACACTGTCTGGAAGGAAAAGTGCTAAATCATGACACTTGTGTTCTAGCCTAGTGTTTCTCACAGGCTAGCAGTGTGTGAGCTTAGTCACCCACTTAAATTTGATGGGTCCCCACTTTATCCATCAAAAAGTGAGGAGAGTCAAATTGGTGATGTTATGGTTCAACATAAACTCAGGTTTCCTAGGATGGTTTCAGATGATTAAGAACAAGTAAAATTAAATTTATTGTAATTTTTAGTGAGTAGAATTTTTCACTCAACAGTAATAAACTATTGTTGAAATGAATATTTCTTTCTTAGCATTTCATGTGTCACTCTTCAAAGTTTTATTTATACTTGTTTTTCATAACTCTCTCTTTAAGCTATCTCATATAATGCTCTACCAGGCACCTCAATTTATGTTCCTTTTTAATGATTTATTTGATAGTTTGAGTGCAGTAAGCATAGTTATGCTCTTGAAAGACCCTCATCTCCTAATGGATGAAACAAAGGACCAAAGTTATATCTAGAGAACTTTCTTCTACTCAAAGTTTATCCAATTAAGAGTGAGTGTACTGTATTCACAAAATTGGACTGGAATGTGGATAATCTCTCTTATGTAGTATGTATCCATCTATCCTCTACTCAAACCCAGTCCTCACCAAGGCATAGCACAGTAAGAGCAGAAGCATAGTAGAAATGGGTGATGCAAGTAATTTTTAAGAGGCTGCAGCATGGTCTAGAATACACTGGCAACACAGGTATAGTTTGGGATCAGGGTATGCAGTAGTCCAATATTACTTAAAACTGATGCCTCAATAAACACAAACTGTCTTTAAGATCAAGAAATTGCATCTTAGTAAAAATGGAAAGGCACAGGTAATTCAGTTGCTAGAAACTGCTGACTATCTTAAAGCTACTACGTTTTCCTAGATACTTTATAAATTAGTCCTCACAATAGCCCTGGTGTGTTAATTACCCCTTTGTAGAGGGGAAGAAATGAACTCCTGGCATTAGGTAATTTATGTAAGGTTATATAATAACTCTGGCAGAATCTGCAGTCTAACCTGGGTTTATCTTATTGCCAATATTCATTCTTCCTACTATACTATTGTTTCCCTTCTGATTGCCTTCCAAATAGGTGCTTTCATCTAGAATATTGATAACAGTGAAGTAACTATACAGAAGGTTTTTTCTACCCAAAGACAAATGATAACCTGCTTTAATAATACAGAATGTAGAGAAGTTTGATAAATGAAATAAATATTGGAAAAGATTTACTACTGGTTATAGTTTTAACCTGGAATTCTAGACTCCAGAACTGTGAGACAATAAATTTCTGTTGTTTATGCCTTCCAGTCAATAGGAGTTTATTATGACAGCCTTAGCAAAAAAATGCATTATCTTAAAAACATAAAGTTGCATGTTTATTTGCATAATCTTCCTAAATTATAATAATCAATTATTTAAGGATTAAAACTTTTAACGTGTCAATACTACTCTAAACAAATCACTGTTGTGGCAAAAAAGGTAATATGAAATGAAGACTAGCTTTTCCAGAGGAATAAAAGTGGAGTAAGAAATAGTGATAATTTGAATGTTGAATTTATGATCATTAAAATCTAAGATTAGGATGCCTAATCCAGAGCATAATTGAGTGGAAACAAAATTTAATGCCAGTTTATAATTAAAGAGTTAGTAATCTTCAGCAGGAAAGGAAATACTACCAAATAAAAAAGCCTAATCTTAACAAGAAAGATATAGGTTAGATTCTAATCTGTGTGTGTCTGTGTGTGTACTCACATACATACATATGTACATGCATACACAAATATACTAGAAATAAATTAAACAACAAAAGGAATTGTCGTTTTGCAAAATTTTTAATAATATGCTGTAAAAATATTTAACAGCAAACTTTTAAAAATGAAATGAGACTTGTGAGAGGGTAGCAGGCAAGAAGGCCAGGGGTCTCCAATTGGAGGAAATAGGCTGCAGTGTCAGATATTTGTCTCTCTCCCTTAAGCAGCAGGAGGAAACAAACTACAAGGGTCAGATTTTGTTTCCTTCTCCGCGCAAAATTAAAAGGAGGTTTCTCTTAAAATTCTCTGTTGCCATGATGACACCTGGTTCCACCTGAACTTAACTTTTCTCAAACCTTGAGCTAACCAATGCATTTTTCTTATGGAAATGTTTTTCTTAGGCAATGTTAATGAAACTATGTATTTGCTTTGGAATTGGTCTTTGTTCAAAATGATTCCTCCTAAGACTAACTGTTCTTCTTTTCTCAAACCTTGAGCTGATAACAGCTCAACAAACCAGTGTTCATATCAATTGTTTCATGGCTGGGGGATGACACACCTGTGCCATCCTATCTCAAAAATGCATATTGTGGTGAAACTCCTTCAGCCTTGAGGTGTCTCTCTTAGCTGATTAACAGCTTTCTAATAGACATAAAACATCTGGCTAAAGACTAGTGGGGGGCACTCTTTCTGCCCCTTCTGATGTCTCTGTCAGAAGCTTTGCCTATCTCTTTTACAATTTAATAAAACTTTATTACACAAAGGCTCTGAGTGATTAAGCCTCGTCTCTGGCCCCAGATTGAATTCTTCTCCTCCACAGGCCAAGAATCCCGGAGTCTTTCACGGCTCAGCAACAACCTTTGGCTTGTTACAGGCAAGTTACAGAGACTTCGCCCTCCTTTAAAAGCAACAACTTAAAAAATGGCAAAATATATGAACAACGTTTTGGATGTTGAACAAAAGGCATACAGGACAGATATCTCTGAGAAAAGGAAAAAAGACAAGGGGAACAATATGAATGCCATGGATTTCTGCCTGTAGAGAATTTCTGAACCGTGACACAGGGGTGGAGTCCCAAATAGCATCCAATGATGTCACTGACTGAGGAACTAGAAATACAAATATAGGGAGAATAAACTGACTAGAATTTGTAGGGCCTACTTCTAGAAAGGAGAAAGCTATATGGAGAGGTCCAAAAATCTTCATAAAGGTCTCTTAGATTCTTTGGTTTCATGCCTATCTGTGGATGTATAAGTTGGAATTTGACAGAGCCATATAACCAATGACAAGAAAACAGAAATTTCTAAAATTTGTAAGCCAAAGAATTAGCGCAACTCATGGAGAGCTGGGAAACATTTGAGTTTTCATCAGATAGAGTAAGAAGATCTTATTCAATACATGAAGCAACCAGGAGAAAATGTAGAGGGATCATTGCTTAGTAGTGGGGCTAAACTAGCTCTACAGTAAAAGCTACTGTGCCATGCTCTTATAAGCCTTCAAAATAAACCTCAAAGGGGACAAGCTAATCAATAAAGAACTGCTACAAATAAAAATCCCAAACTTTCTTAAAAACAATGTAAAATTACAATGTCTACCATCCAAACAAAAATCAATAGATACAAATGTCAATTTTTTCTATATACTATCAATGAACAATTGAAACTTAAAATTGAAAAGCTTTTCAATACACCATTAAAAATATCACCCTCCCATTAAAAAAAAAAACTTATGTATAAATCTAATGAAACATGTATAAGATCTGTATTTGGAAACTACAAAACATTGGTAAAAGAAATTAAAGACCTAATTACACTTTTTTAAATGTATTTATTTGGCTGCACTGGGTCTTAGTTGCAGCACTTGGGATCTTCATTGCCACGTGCTGGATATAGTTCCCTGACCAGGGATCAAAATCATGCCCCCTGCATCGGGACCATGGAGTTTTAACCACTGAACCACCAAGAAAGTCTGCACAAAGACCTAATTAAATGGAAATGTATTCCATGTTCACAGATTGAAAGATTTAATAGTGTTAATGTCAATTCTTCTGAACTTGATCTATAGATTCAATGCAATCCTAATCAAAATTACAGCAAGCCATTTTGTAGATTCAACAAATTGATTCTAAAATACATATGAAAGGGCAAAAGACCAAGAAAAGCCAACACAATACTGAAGAAGAACAAACTCAGGGGACTCACGCTACACTATTTCAAGATTAGTGTTAAGTGACAGTGATCAACACATTGCGATATGGTACAACAATAGACACAGATTAGTGGAACTAAATTAAGAGCTCAGAAATAGATCTGTGCAAATACAGTCAACCTATTTTTGATTAAGGCAATTCAAACAAGACAGGATAGTATTTTCTACAAATGGTGCTGGAAAAACTGGACACTGATATGCAGTCCATAGGGTTGCAAAGAGTCAGACACGACTGAGCACCTTCACTTTCGCTTTCATATGCAGAAGGGAAAAAAAATCTAGATACAGACCCTATACCACACATAAAAAATAACACAAAATGGACTCAGTTCAGTTCAGTTCAGTCGCTCAGTCGTGTCCAACTCTTTGCGACCCCATGAATCGCAGCACGCCAGGCCTCCCTGTCCATCACCAACTCCCAGAGTTTACCCAAACTCATGTCCATTGAGTCGGTGAAACCATCCAGCCATCTCATCCTCTGTCGTCCCCTTCTCTTCCTGCCCCAAACCCTTCCCAGCATTAGGGTCTTTTCAAATGAGTCAACTCTTCACATGAGGTGGCCAAAGTATTGGAGTTTCAGCTTCAACATCAGTCCTTCCAATGAACACACAGGGCTGATCTCCTTTAGGATGGACTGGTTGGATCTTATTGAGTCCAAGGGACTCTCAAGAGTCTTCTCCAACACCACAGTTCAAAAGCATCAATTCTTTGGCGCTCAGCTTTCTTTATAGTCCAACTCTCACATCCATATGTGACTACTGATCCAGAAGCTTTTTTTTAGTTCTTCTTCACTTTCTGCTATAAGAATGGTGTCATCTGCATATCTGAGGTTATTGATATTTCTCCCAGCAATCTTGATTCCAGCTTGTGCTTCTTCCAGCCCAGCGTCTCTCATGATGTACTCTGCATATAAGTTAAATAAGCAGGGTGACAATATAGAGCCTTGACCTACTCCTTTTCCTATTGAACCAGTCTGTTTTTCCAAGTCCAGTTCTAACTGTTGCTTCCTGACCTGCATACAGGTTTTTCAAGAGGCAGGTCAGGTGGTCTGCTATTCCCATCTCTTGAAGAATTTTCCACAGTTTATTGTGATCCACACAGTCAAAGGCTTTGGCATAGTCAATAAAGCAGAAATAGATGTTTTTCTGGAACTCTCTTGCTTTTTCGATGATCCAGTGGACGTTGGCAATTTGATCTCTGCTTCCTCTGCCTCTTCTAAATCAAATACCTTATGATTATACAGTGGAAGTGAGAAATAGATTTAAGGGACTAGATCTGATAGACAGAGTGCCTGGTGAACTATGGGCGGAGGTTCGTGACATTGTACAGGAAACAGGGATCAAGATCATCCCCACGGAAAAGAAACGCAAAAAAGCAAAATGGCTGTCTGAGGAGGCCTTACAAATAGCTGAGAAAAGAAGAGAAACAAAAAGCAAAGGAGAAAAGGAATGATATTCTCCTTTGAATGCAGAGTTCCAAAGAATAGCAAGGAGAGATAAGAAAGCCTTCCTCAGCGATCAGTGCAAAGAAATAGAGGAAAACAATAAAATGGGAAAGACTAGAGATCTCTTCAAGAAAATGAGAGATACCAAGGGAACATTTCATGCAAAGATGGGCTCGATAAAGGACAGAAATGGTAGGGACCTAACAGAAGCAGAAGATATTAAGAAGAGGTGGCAAGAATACACAGAAGAACTGTACCAAAAAGATCTTCACAACCCAGATAATCACGATGGTGTGATCACTCACCTAGAGCCAGACGTACTGGAATGTGAAGTCAAGTGGGCCTTAGAAAGCATCACTAAGAACAAAGCTAGTGGACGTGATGGTATTCCAGTTGATCTATTTCAATCCTGAAAGATGATGCTGTGAAAGTGCTGCACTCGATATGCCAGCAAATTTGGAAAACTCAGCAGTGGCCATAGGACTGGAAAAGCTCAGTTTTCGTTCCAATCCCAAAGAAAGGCAATGCCAAAGAATGCTCAAACTACCACACAATTGCACTCATCTCACATGCTAGTAAAGTAATGCTCAAAATTCTCCACGCCAGGCTTTAGCAATACATGAACTGTGAACAAAATGGACTATAGACCTGCAAATAAAGTGCAAAATTATAAAACTTTTAGAAGATAACATATGAGAAAAGCTACATGACCTTGGATTTGGGAAAGAGTTTTTTAATTCAAAAACCACAAGCACAATCCAGGAAATGAAAAAATGGTAAACTGGACTGTATTAAAATGAAAAGTTTTTCATGGTAATAGACACTATTAAGAGAATAAGAAGACAAGTCATAGTCAGGGAGGAAATGTTTGCAGATAACATATCTCTTAAGAATTTGTATATGAAATACACAAAGAATTCTTAAAACTCAGTAACAAGGAAACATCCAACTAAAAATAGAGAAAAGAACTGAGCAGACATGCAATTAAAGATGTTATACAGATGGAAAATAAGTATTTACAAAAATACTCCACATAATTTATTTCTAGAGCATTGCAAATTAAAACAGTGAGATACCATGGCACACCTATTAGAATGGTTAAAATCCCAAAAATGAACAAAACCAGAACTGTTGTACTGGGCTACATCTACTGCAGAAGAGATGGAGCTCTTGACTGCAAAATTCAGTCTTAAATTGAAGAAAATAGGGAACACCTACTTTTTAGGCCATTCAAGTATGACCTAAATCAAATCCCTTATGATTATATAGTGAAGGTGACAAATAGATTCAAGGGATTACATCTGGTAGGCAGAGTGGCACAGTCAGCTTCAGATCTTGTTTTTGTTGACTGCATAGAGCTTTTCTGTCTATGGCTGCAAAGAACGTAATCAATCTGATTTCAGTATTGACCATCTGGTGATGTCTATGTGTAGAGTCGACTCTTGTGTTGTTGGAAAATGGTGTTTGCTATGACCAGTGTGTTCTCTTGACAAAACTCTGTTAGCCTTTGCCCTGCTTCTTTTTATATTCCAAGGCCAATCTTGCCTGTTATTCTGGGTATCCCTTGACTTTCTTCTTTAGCATTCCAATCCCCTATGATGAAAATGACATCTTTTTCTGGTGTTAGTTCTAGAAGGTGCTGTAGGTCTTCATGCTGCTGCTGCTGCTGCTAAGTCACTTCAGTCATGTCCGACTTTGTGCGACCCCATAGATGGGAGTCCACCAGGCTCCCCCGTCCCTGGGATTCTCCAGGCAAGAATACTGGAGTGGGCTGCCATTTCCTTCTCCAGTGCATGAAAGGAAAAAGTGAAAGTGAAATCGCTCAGTCGTGTCCGACTCTTAGCGACCCCGTGGACTGCAGCCTACCAGGCTCCTCTGTCCATGGGATTTTCCAGGCAAGAGTACTGGAGTGGGGTGCCATTGCCATCTCCGTAGGTCTTCATAGAACAGGTCAATTTCAGCTTCTTCAGCATCAGTGCTTGGAGTATAGACTTGGATTACTGTGATGTTGAATGGTTTTCCTTGGAAAAGAACTGAGATCCTTCTGTCATTTTTGGAGAGTGCATCCAAGTACTGCATTTCTTGGGCTTCCCAGGTGGCACTAGCAGTAAAGAACCCATTTGCCAATGCAGGAGACATAAGAGACACAGGTTCTGATCCTTGGTCAGGAAGGTCCCCTGGAGGAGGAAATGGCAACCAACACCAGGATTCTTGCCTGGAGAATCCCATGGACAGAAGAGCCTGGCAGGCTACAGTCCATAGGGTCGCAAAGTGTTGGACATGACTGAAATGACTTAGCACATAGCACGCACTGCATTTCTTACTCTTTTTTTGACTGTGAGGACTACTCCATTTCTTCTGAGGGATTCTTGGCCACAGTAGTAGATGTAATGGTCATCTTAATTAAAATCACCCATTCCCATCCATTTTAGTTCACTGATTCCTAAGATGTTGATGTTCACTCTTGCCATCTCCTGCTTGACCACATCCAGTTTTCCTTGATTCGTGGACCTAACATTCCAGGTTCCTATGCAATATTGTTCTTTACAACATTGGACTTTACTTTCACCACCAGATACATGTACAGCTGAGCATCATTCCTGCTTTGGCCCAGCCACTTCATTCTTACTGGAGCTATTAGTAATTGTCCTCTGCTCTTCCCCCAATAGCATATTGAACACCTTCTGACCTGGGGGGGCTCTGGTGTCATATCTTTTTGCCTTTTCAGACTGTACATAGGGTTCTTCAGGCAAGAATACTGGAGTGAGTTGCCATTTCGTTCTCCAGTGGTCCACATTTTGTCAGAACTCTTTGCTATAACCCATCCATCTTGGGTGGCCCTGCATGGCATGGCTCATAGCTCCTTCTCAATGACAAAGCTGTGATCCACGAAGGGGTGGTTTTTAATACCATTCTACAATAAAACAAACCAGAGCTCTTTGGAGAAATAACTGATTTTTTCGTTAGGGCTTCTGCAGTAGATGTAGCCCAGAACAACAGCTCTGTCCAATTATAAATATGAGAAAGAACTATAGGAATACCTTAATGACATTGCTGATTTGGTTCCAGGCTATCAAAATAAAGCAAATATCAAAATAAGGCAAATTTAAAGAGCAATTTAAATACCTTAAACATACTCTACTGCTAAAAATGCTGACCATCATCTGTACCTTTACCAAGTCATAATTTTGTTTGCTGATGGAGGTTCTTGCCTCAATGCTGATGACTACTGACCCACTAGAATGGTGGCTGGTAAAGGCTGGGGTGGCTGTAGCAATTTCTTTAAAAAAAGACAACAGTGAAATCTGCCACGTCAATTGACCCTTTCTTTCATGAACAGTATTTCTGAAGCATGCAATGCTATTTGATAGCCTTTGACCCATGACAGGACTTCTTTCAAAACTGGAGCTAATCTTTTCAAGCCCTGCTGCTACTTTATTAATTAAGTTTATGTAATATTCTAAATATCCTCTTGTCATTTCAGCAGTCTTCACGACATCTTCCCAGGAGTAGATTCTATTTCAAGAAATCACATTCTTTGTTTATTCATAAGAAACAACTCCTCATGGGGAAAGCCTTACCATGAGATTGAAGCAACTGAGTCACATCTTCAGGCTCCTCTTCTAATTTGAGTTCTCGCTATTTCCACCACATCTGCTGATACTTCTTTCAAGTCATGAGCCCCTTAAAGTCATCCATGAAGGCTGGAATCAATTTCTCCCAAACTTCTGTTAATATTGATATTTTGACCTTTTTCCATGAATCACAAATGTTCTGAATGGCATCTAGGATGGTGAATCTCTCCCAGAAGGATAAAAAATATAATAATAATGAAAAAGTTTGAAGTATTGCAAGAATTACCAAAATGTGACGCAGAGACATTAAGTGAGTAAATGCTGTTTATAAATGGCACCAATAGATTTGTTCAACACAAAGTTGCCACAAATCCTCAATGTAAGAAAAAAAAAATGCAACATCTGCAAAGCTCAATAAACTGAAGTGCAATAAAGCAAGGTATATCTGTACTCTGTTGAAGGGTAGGGAGAATGCCAGCAAAGTTAATGCTTTCTAGATTAAAGGGGATGCCTATGACTCACATTTCCACTCTTCCCTCTCCTCCCTTATTCTACTGAATGCAGATGCAGTGATTAGAACAGCAGCTGTAGCCTTGAGGAAAAGGCTAAGAAAATACAATGGCACCTCACCTGATATCCACAAGCTATGAACCATTATCACTATCACCTACCTATGAACTTTTTATAGCACAAAAACTAACCCTTATTTGTTTAAGCAACTGCTTGTTGTGTTTTCTGTTAGCTTGCAGCCTGTTGCCATGCCCTGCTCTGGGGGATCTTCCCAACCCAGGGATCGAATCCAGGTCTCCCACATTGCAGGTGGATTCTTTACTGTCTGAGCCACCAGAGAAGCCCAAGAACACTGGAGTTGGGTAGCCTATCCGTTCTCCAGGAGATCTTCCCAACCAAGGAATTGAACCCAGGTTTCCTGCATTGCAGGTGGACTCTTTACCAGCTGAGCTACCATGGAAGCCTAACTTGCAGTCTATTGCTTCCAAACTGCTTCTCAAACAGTCCACATTTTTTGGAGGTGGGGAGATCGTCCTCCCTACTGTTCATACTCAGTTTCTATTACTTACAATCAGAGTCCAAGTCACTATAACTAATGCAATTTTAAACTATAAAAGAGATATAAGGAAAGGAACAGGTGCCAAGAGAAAAAAAAGTAGTTAAGAAAGACTTGTGGGACTTCCCTGGTGGTTCAATGGTTAAGACTCCTCAATTCCCACTGCAGGGGCATGTGTTTGATCCTTGCTCAGGGAATTAAGATCCTACATGCCATGGGGAATGGCATCAATAAATAAATAATTTTAAAAAAAAAGAAGAAGAAGAAGAAAGACTTGTAAGAAGAGACTTAACAAATAGATGCCAACCTAGAAAAAAGTTGAAGAAATGGTCTCCCACCTGCCTCCTTCCACCCTACCTTATCCCTAACATGAAATAACGATGCTCTAAATATAGGATGAAATGGTTTTCCTGGAAAGGACCTGAGAAGAGGAGTAGGATCCAGAGATCTGGACAGAACAGATCTTGAGATAACTATGTACCCACCGACTGGGAGGTAAAAGAAAAAAGGAGCACTAGATAAACTAGACTGAAATGTTTCTTCCCATAGTCACGTTTTTGTTTGCTTTGTTTTGTTTTACTTTGTTAATGATAAGGACCAGGAGTCCTCTGGATCCTCACCCATTAACCCTAAGTGAAGAAAATCTTCCCTCCACAAAATCTGACAAATTACACCATATCCCATGAGTGCCCTTCCATTTAGAGGAGATTTTGGATAAACATAAGCAACTTCAGCAGGGATCCAGCACAGTTGCCTTTACAAATCAACATAACCTTTATTCATAAAAATAAATGGTCACCTAAAGATTACCAGACACTTGAGGAAAACTTTTAGCATTAAAAAAAATATTGCTATGGGGGAAGGGACAAAAAGTTAATGCAAGACAAAAACAATTTTTAATCAATTCTATTTAATGTCCTCAGATAGATTTAAATATAAATTATCCATACAGGAAGAAAAATCAGCTCTGGAAAAAAAGAAATCAGAGAATAACAGAAAAATGTGGGAGATTAAAACTGATTGTCAAAAAGAAAATTTAGTATAAGAAGTAAATAATGGACTAGGTAGTATTAAAAACAAAACAGTGATCTGGAAACATAGTTGGGGAAATTTATCCAAACAAAAGATGGAAAACACAGGAGAAATGCTAAGAGATACTCACATAAAAGCAGAAGGTAGGAGTAAGACATGTCAGAGGAAAGAACAGAGAAAACAGAGAGGAGGAAATAAAGAAACAGTAGAAAGTTTCCATTAGTAAAAAATAATTGCTGGAATCGAAAAAGCCAACCAATTGTCAAGTCATAAGAACAACAACAACAACAAAAGACTCAGATACAACCTGGTGAAATAATGTAAGGAAAAGTTTTTGAGCTTCAAAGAGGAAAAAGAAGTGCCTACAAAGAAATGGGCTTACTTGACATGAGAATTATCAACCACAACTGGTGCTAGAAGGTACTGGGGCAGTGCCTTCAAAGGGAACATGATTTTGAGACTAGAACACTCTACCAGATAACTAATCAAGTGTGGAAGCAATATAAAGACCTTTTCAGGCATTTAAGAACTCAGGTAGTTTCTCTCTCACTTACTGTTTCTTCAAATTATTTGAGGATACAATCAAAAGAAAGGATAAAGATATTCAAGAAAGTGGAAAATGTGGAATCCTAAACAATGCAACTAACACAGGAGTTCAATTAAAAACACAATAATATAAATCCCAGATAGCTGTGTTCAGAAAGATATATATCAATATTAGCGAAAATTAGAGCAAAACCCCCAGTTCTTCAAGGAACAGAATGTTTTCAGAAAGTGAGGAATTTGCATTCATCAAATAGTTCATTTAAGCTAGGAAATTTTGAGGATCAATGTGCTGTTCCTGTTTTTAAAAAGTAACTAGAAAGTTTAAAACAAGGTGTAAAAGAATAATGCCACCCAAATATAAAGTAAAATGAACTCCGGTATTATTTTAAATAAAATCTGAGCATGATTTATAGCGTAAGAGAGCTTTTCCTCCTGGTACACAGGTTTCATGTCACAGAATTATATTTCCAAACTTTTTAATTAGTGTAATTGCTCTACTTGGTTCTGCAATAATTATTTCCCAATCATAATAGTAAAATAACAATAAGTAACACTTTAATATATGTTAATATATAAACAATATTTAACACTTAATATATGTCATATCCTAAGCTCTTTAGATTTATTAGCCAGTTTGGTCCTTTCAGCAATAGCACAGTAAAGTTAAGTGACTTGCCCAAGGTCACACACTGGTTGGTGAAGTAGACATTCTGGCTCTAGAATCCCTGCTCTTAAACGTTGGCTATGCTGCTTCTCATTATGCTGTCTGTTAACTTACAATTCTTCGAATCAACCTATCAGCCTAAAACAAAATGGCATAGTAACAATTGTAAAACAAAACACAAATTGTATAGAACTTAACATAGAAACAATGATTAATCAAAGTAAGGAAAAGGAAAGGAATGTGTAGGTGTTATTTTTCTTAACCTTTTACATACACATGGGCTCCCCAGGTGGCACTGGTGATAAAGAACCTGCCTGCCAATCCAGGAGACATAAGAGACACAGGTTCTATCCCTGGGTGGGGAAGATCCCCTGGAGGAAGGCATGGCAACCTACTCCAGTATTCTTGCCTGCAGAATCCCATGGACAGAGGAGCCTGGGGAGGGGGCCACGGTTCATAGGGCCGCAAAGCATCAGACACGACTGAAGTGACTTAGCACGCACACATGCAACTTTCTATATAAAAGAAGTATAATACAGAAATTTCTATATAATAGAAAGTCAACAGTAAACTACATGAGTATAATGTAAAATAATAATAAAAAAATCAGCAGGGAGGAGAGAGAGAATGAACCTGAGCTAAATTTCTCATATTTCACAGCAAGGAAGATAGTTAATTTTATAGGTATATAGCAGCTGTCAGTAGACATTGTCTAATTTTAAAGTGTAACATATAATTCATGTGGCAACTCTCAGAAAACCTAAAAACAGAAAAATTCAAGTTGATACATTAAGAAATTCAGAAGAATATCTGAATTTGGGAGAATTCGGAAAAACTAAAAATTGAAAAGGAGGGGAAGTGGGGAAAGGGAAGATCTTTGGTTTTAACCATCTTAATTTTTATTAAAATTATCGATATTACTTTATTATGAAAATAACTATGCAATACTACTAATAATAGAACATCCTATAAAGAAGGACATAATTGATGAGAGTACCTTTCAATTTTGGCATGGTAACACAAAAGGACAATAAATGGTACCAGACTATGAAACTCAGTGGGGTACAAAAAGAGGAACAAGGATAACATAAAAACATATTACAGAACACTCGTGCTCTTTGCTGATTCTTTGTTTCCACATCACTATGGGCTAAATGGCCTACTTTGTCATATAAACTTCCCCAGGGAACTTTCATCCACTTTAGACAACCACTGAGCCACACACACTCCAGTCCCCTACTCTGCACATTTCATTTAAAGAAAGGGCTGTCGACATTCACACGCTGGCAGGAGCCTACACTTGGCATCACTTTTTCAGGGAATAATTTGGCAGCCCTTATTCCCTGGTGGCTCAGATGGTAAAGAATCTGCCTGCAATGCAGGAGACCTGGGTGGGGAAGATCCCCTGGAGAAGACAATGGCAACCCACTCCAGTATTCTTGCCTGAAAAATTCCATGGACAGAGGAGCCTGGCAGGCTACAGTCTATGGGGTTGCAAAGAGTTGGACACAACTGAGCAACTAACACTACTACTACTACTGAAATGTAAAACATGGCTACTCTTTGACCTAACAATTTCAATTCTCAGAATCTACCCTACAAGTTATACAAGGACTTTCAATTAAGCTATTACTGTTTATAACAGAAGATGGAAAGTAATCCAAATGCACATTTTGGTAGATACAGAACATTTCCTTACTATTTAGAAAATGAAATACATCTACATGGAGTAACACTAAAAAGTTTTTGCAACATGTTGCAGAGCAAGAAGAGGCAAGAAGTAGAATAATATATTATACAAATTGTGTGTGAGATAAACGGACACGCCATATATTGGTATATATGGGCTTAGGGTGAAAGGAGGAAACAAGTTTTTACTTTTGTACATGTTTTTGCTTTTTTTTTTTTTTTTTTTCAGTCAGTATGTATTGGTTTTGTATTTTAAGAAATTGGAGTATATCTCAACTGGCAAATTATGCTGTGCTTATTCGCTCAGTCGTGTCCGACTCTTTGTGACCCCATGGGCTGTAGCCCGCCAGGCTCCTCTGTCCATGGGATTCTGCAGGCAAGAATACTGGAGTGTGTTGCCATGCCCTCCTCCAGGGGATCTTCCCGACCCAGGGATCGAACCCAATTCTCCCGCACTGCAGGCGGGTTCTTTACCTTCTGGGACACCAGGGAAGCCACATATTAAGGGCTTTGAAAAAAATTTCGAAAAGAGAACACGCTCAAAGTGTTGCCATTAGTTCAGTCTCAAACGGAAAAGAAAAACAAAATACACTAAGCAGCATGCTGCCGTTTAGGATTAGCGACAAGGCTAGCTTTACTGGTTGGGTCATTTTTTAGTGAATTGGGGCAGGAAAATGAGGGCACAAAAACAGTCACGGCGGAGATGAGGAGCAAAACCCAGGAGCGGCGGGGCCCAGGGAGGCCGGGGACGCCCTCAGAGAGGACGCGGGGGGCGAGGCGGGCGAAGGCCCGAGGGCCGGGGCAGCGGGGGCAAGACACCAGGTCCCGGGTGTGTGGGAAAGAGGCCGGAGGGGCAGAGACCGAACGGACGGCAGGCCAGGAACACAGCCTCCACCAGGGGAACCTGTCGGGAGCGGGACGCCCGGCTGGTGGCGACAGCTGGGCGGCCAGACCAGGGTCAGCCCGGAGCGCCCGGGCAGTCCGGGCGGCGGGCGAAGCCCGAGATCCGGGCCGAGCGCCCGGGGAGCCGCGGCGGGGGCAGTGGAGCCCACCCCAGGCCGAGGCCGGGGCTCCGGGGTGCAGGGCGGCACAGCAGCCCCCCGTACCTTCCCAGGAGAGCTCTCCTCCCGGCTCGCGCTTCAGGAACTTGTACCAGAACGTGTCCACGCGGCCCGGCTCCGCCCCGTCCTGCGCCGCCTCCTCGGCCGCCAGCTCCACCTCCCCGAGCCACAGGCCCGGCTCCTGCAGCGCCAGCGCGCCCGCGCCCGCCGCCGTGCCAGCCGGCCTCAGACGCACGGCCCCGCGCGGCTCCCAGCGCCCCAGCTCGGGCCGGGACCCCACGACCAGCAGCTCCGGCCCGGCCCCGGCCACGGCGGGCGACACCACCACCCCGAAGCGGAACCGCATGGCGCCGACTCCGGGTCCCCCGTGTCCCTGCGACCGGCGGACGCGGCCCGAGCGCTAGGCGGACGCGGCGATTGGGTCCCGGGCGCCGGCGGGGACACGTGCGAGGCTGCACCTTTTTTGGGTTGCATCACGCGGCCCCAGGAGCCCAGAGCCTGATCCAGGCCGGGGCCTCTGGCCGCGGCAAGTGGTTCGCTGCGCCCACGACCCGTCGCACCCGGAGAAGGTGGCTGCGCCCGGCCCGCGGCCTCTTTTAGTGGCTCCGCGGTTGGCTGGGGACCCGGGGAAAGCAAAAAAAAAACAAACAAACAAACAAAAAAACGGGTTAGGAAAGCAAACTCCCCATAAACTCCAAAATTTTCCAGTGACCTTTCCAAAAGACTCGAAATTATTTCTGTGAGTATAGGAATAATGTGGTCTTTTCTATGAAAGAATATAATCAACCTCCTCCCTAGGAAACCCACGCCATTTTGTAGTCTTAAGTTCCTGCACTGCATGGCAAATAGAAGGGAAAAGGGTGGAAATAGTGACAGATTTCCTCTTCTTGGGCTCCAAACTTACTGCAGACGGTGACTGTAGCCATGAAATCAGTGTGGACAATGACTGTAGCCATGAAATTGAAATAGGATTGCTTCTTGCCAGGAAAGCTATGACAAACTTAGTGTGTGGAAAAGCAGACATTACTCTGCCCGCAAAGGCCGGTTTAGTTAAGGCTGTGGTCTTCCCAGTGGTCACTTCCGATTGTGAGAGCTGGACCTGGACCATAAGGAAGGCAGAACCCAAAGTCAGAATGCCTTCAAACTATGGTGCTGAACCAGACTCCTGAAAGTCCCTTGGACAGCAAGAAGATCAAACCAGTCAATCTTAAGGAAGATCAACCCTGAATATTCACTGCAAGGACTGATGCTGAAGCTGAAACTCTGGTATTTTGGTCATCTGAAGTGAACAGGGAGAAGGCAATGGCACCCCACTCCAGTACTCTTGCCTAGGAAATCCCATGGACGGAGGAGCCTGGTAGGCTACAGTCCATGGGGTTGCTAAGAGTCGGATACGACTGAGCGACTTCACTTTCACTTTTCCCTTTCATGCACTGGAGAAGGAAATGGCAACCCACTCCAGTATTCTTGCCTGGAGAATTCCAGGGACGGGGGAGCCTGGTGGGCTGCCGTCTATGGGGTCGCACCGAGTCGGACACGACTGAAGCGACTTAGCAGCAGCAGCAGAAGTGAACAGACGACTCATTGGAAAAGTCCCTGATGCTGGGAAAGATTGAGGGCAGGAGAAGAGGGCATCAGAGGAGGAGGCATGACCGATGCAATGGACATGACCTTGGGCAAATGTCCGAAGATAGTAAGGGACCGAAATGCCTGGCGTGCTTTAGTCCATGGGGTCGCAGAGACTGGGTGACTGAACAACAAGGAAAGTTCCTGTAACCAAGCTTCACGTGTTGGTAGGTCTCCCGCGTTGCAAGCGGATTCTTTACCGACTGAGCCACCAGGGAAGCCCCTTCCCCACCTAGCTGCTTCATTTGTTCCTGGCCACCTCACTTGGCAGCTGCTTCACTTGAATTAGCCAATCGCGCTGGATTGTGCTACCACGCTCCCATCAATCCGAGTTGTTGTTGTTGTTCAGTCCCCCAGTCCTGTGCGAGTCTTCAGGGTCCCAAGGACTGCAGCACGCCAGGGCTCCCGGTCCCTCACCATCTCCTGGAGAAGGGGTGCAACATGTCGGATGAACACGGAGGGGAGCGGACTTCCCCTCAGTGTGATTGCCCGTCAGACTGTTGTCGAGTATTTTTCTCATTCTCCCCGGCAAGAGCCGGATTATATTTCCAACAATTGGGGGCTCGTCGGGGATCCACATCACCTGGAGAGGTCGAATGAACTACCCACACCGCCTCCACCCCCCACCTCAGTGCGCCACCCCTCCCCAGGAGATGCATCCCACTGTTTCGTTCAGAGGAAGGGGAAATCGGCGATCCCTTGGGCTGACAGTGGGCTCCAGGTCTGAAGTTGATCCGCAGCACAGGGGAAGGGCCCAGGCAAGCACCTCAGCAACCAGGTAACTTCGTGCAAGGAGCAAGGCAAGAAACGTCACAAGAGGTGACAAAGTATTTCCTTGGCGTCAGGTCATCCCAGAAGCTGTCTGTGTGTGCGTGAGATGTGTCCTGAACACGAGGTGAGTGTGGAGTCCTGATCCAAGTTTCCACTAATATCCTTTGGTGACTTCATATGGCACAAGACAGTCCTTTCGGACCAGTCGGGGGCTTATACTGACCTAAGAGTAGCTAAGAAGCACCTCTTCTGGGGATATTTCTCCTACGTGGGAAACAGCAGGAGACAGAATTGAAGCGACTGGAAAAGAGTGCAAGAAACCTCTGAAGAAAGGAAGGGGTGGGGGTTGGGGGTGGGGGTATGAGCCTTCAGTCAAGCCTCTGATTGTTCAGAGGAGATGTGTGCTTGCTAACTCGCTTCAGTCGTGTCCGATTTTTCAACCTATGGACTGTAGCCCGTCAGGCTTCTCTGTCCGTGGAATTCTCCAGGCAAGAATACTGGAGTGGGTTGCCATGCCCTCCTCCAAGAATCAGATGATAGGGATGGGTAGTAAGAATTCTTCTTTAGGCAAGAAGGATTCCAAGGAGAGAAAGGCCAACAACAAGATTCCCCTAGACAGTCCCCTAGGACACGTGCTCCAACACTGGGGAGATAATCCTAGGACAAAAGGGAAAAAGAAACAACAGATGGTATAGTATTTCTGTTTCATTTGGACTGAAGAACCTATATTGAAACCATCAGTATTTTGGCCTAAGTTTGGGTCAGATGAAGATTGGATCTGCCAATTGCTTATAGAGTTTGTTAATGACAAGAGTCCAGTTGCCCAGGAAGAAATAGATTATGTTCTTTGTTGGAGAAAGGGGCCAGTGGTTCTATTCCCCTTAAAGGTGGAACTAGGTAAAGAAAGGAGAATGAAAATAATAAGTGGGATCC
This sequence comes from Okapia johnstoni, assembly GCA_024291935.2. Taxonomy (NCBI): domain Eukaryota; kingdom Metazoa; phylum Chordata; class Mammalia; order Artiodactyla; family Giraffidae; genus Okapia; species Okapia johnstoni. Next base: position 19,482,901 of record CM044317.1, on the reverse strand, counting down.
TTTCAACTGTTTGCCTCATCCTTATAACCCAGGATACCTACAGCGTGAACTGCCCAGGAACAGCCTGAACCACCTCAGATAGAAGAGGAAATAAGAACAGAAGAGAGGGAAACCGAGCTTGGCCACCATGCCTCAGCACCCTCTCCAGCACTGCTTCCCTCTCTTCCTCCATTGAGGAAGGAGATAGAACAATGTAAAATGGACATTCAGAGTTTACCCTTCACCCTCAAGAGAGAGAAACCTCAGGCCCTCTACCTCCTCCAAGAAGTTCCCCTAGGAGGAGGGGGAACTGGATTTGTGGACGTCCCCCTTACCAGCTCTGAGTTTTGAGAATTGCAGAAAGAACTGAAGCCCCTATCAGAGGATCCACCTGGGGTTGCAGACCAGCTAGATCAACTCTTAGGCCCCCAAATTTTCACATGGGCTGAGCTTATGTCTATCTTAGGTGTTGTGTTTTCTGGATAGGAAAGATCAGTGAGTTGGAGAGCAGCGATGGCCGGCTGCTTGGAAAAGGGAATACCCAGCTGGCCCAAATGCCTTAGTAGCTGAAGTGAAATTCCCTAACCAAGAAGCCACAATGGGATAATAACAATCCTGAACATAAGGGTCATATGAAAGATCTCAGGGACCTAATTATAAAAGGGATCAGAGAGTCAGTTCCCCAATCCCAAAATATTACTAAGACCTTTGACATCCAGCAAGGAAAAGATGAAGGGCTGGTCGAATTTCTGAGTAGGTTAAAAGACCAAATAAGGATATACTCTGGATTGAATTTAGATGATCCTCTTGACCAAAATATGTTGAAATTGCATTTTGTAACTAATACTTGGCCAGATATTTCTAAGAAATTACAGAAATTAGACAATTGGAAATATAGAAGTTTAGAAAAATTAAGAGAAGCTAGAAGATAGGTAGGGATGAACTTGACCCTCAGTTCCTAATGACTCTACTAAGGTCACCATGGTAGAGGTGAAGGATTTACACAAAACCCTACAGCAAAGCTAGAAACCAGAGAGCAGAGGGATTAGAACCAGTATTATTCTGATGGGCCACCATCAATGAAAGTGTGGATTGGATAAACTATATTTATTATAACCAGCGGAGATTTGTCAACTATACTAGAGACACTATCAAGGGAATAAAAACAATTAGACTCAACCAGTAAGATGACCTGGGAGACTGACTGGCCTTAGACATGATCCTGGCAGAAAAGCAGGGAGTATGTTTTATGCATGTGTGCAGGCTCAGTCGCTTCCATCATGTCTGACTCTGTGACCCTATAGACTGTAACTGCCAGGATCCTCTGTCCATGGGATTCTCCAGGCAAGAGCACTGGAGTGGGTTGCCATTTTCTTCTCCAGGGGATCTTCCTGACCCAGGGATCAAACCAGCGTCTCATGGGTCTCATGCCTTGCAGGCAGATTCTTTACCACTGAGCCACCAAAGAAGCCCGTATGTGTCATGACAGGAGGTCAATGTTGTACTTTCATACCCAACAGTGCCACCCCTTATGGCACAACAACAAGAGCCCTGCAAGGTCTTACCACCTTGGCTAATGCGTTGGCTGAAGACTCAGGGATAGATAATCCTTTCTCCATCCTGATAGTGGTTTGGCAAATGGAAAGGTATAATGACCTCTGTCGTGACCTCCCTAATCATTGTATTTGGAGGAATGGCCCTAGTAGGATGTTGTATAATTCCTTGTATTACAAGTCTTGTGTTAAGAGTAATAGAAACTGCCCTTACTAAACTGTCTGCAAAAGCCTATCAGAACAATTCTTACTATTAGACGCCTCAGAACATGAACTCCAGACCTTCCATAGGTCGTTTACTCTCTGGGCCTCAGGTTCTCACCTGTGAATTGAGTAAATAAAATAATGAGCTGTAAAGGCCCTGCCAGCTCTAACGGTTCTCTGGTTAGTGGGAGAGGCACCACTTAGAGCCACGGTCTCATGCGAAAACATTTCATAGTTTTCCCTTGTCTAGACCAATGTGATGCCTGAAATGACACATGATCACTTTCTCTTTTTTTGGAAGAATGTTATAATACTTTTAGTATGTATAAAATGGGTTTACAGTAAACATTTTCAAGCTTTTCCAGGGTAAACAAAAAAAAAATGGTAATTCTATGACTATAAATGTATGGCTTTGATAATTTTTAAATGGCATAAAATAAAACCTTTTGCTTTAAATTTGCTTTCAGTAAAAATCAGCAATATTTTTTCAACTTAAAACATCATTTTGGGCCCAGAAACACAGGCTGTTTGGTCAAAAGAAAATTACTGGGGATGGGGTGCAGAGGACAGGGGCTTTAAGTTTGGTCACTGCCTTAAAAAAACCAGTTGTCCTGTTTACATATTTGTGACTTTTTGATTCTTTATTAAAATCTTCCTTGTGGTCTTAACCTGTCTGTATTCACCAGCACTTAAGATAGCAATCTTCTGTGAACTAAAGACACTAAAGGACACCTTTTTACCAGTATTGAAAAGCTTGTGGGTTACAGTCCATGGGGTCGCAAAGAGTCAGACACTACTGAACACACACTCATTTGCTTTAAGCTTGTGAGTAGTCGGGAAGAAAGTCAACATTTCACGCCTTCAGAATATCATAAGTAAAACAAAGAAGTATAAATATGTAAGCTACAAACTCAGTCTCTCAGTGGAACAATTAGTAAGCTATTAATACATTTCATTTTAAATATTGATATTCCACTCAGTGTTTGGTTAGTTGCTAAGCATAAGGATAAACACAAAGAAAATTGTGAAGACAGAAGAGCTGGCCAAATATGGCTAATTCGGTAGCAAAGTAGACAGTAAATCACAGTGGAAGTGAGTCAGTTTATTCAAATTGCTGTTACACAATATTCTCAGGGTAATTTCAGGAAAATGAGAGTCATTTGGCCATGCAAAGACCCTGGAAGCTGACAGTTGAGAACTTTCTTGAGTTCTGCATGCTGCCTGTGCTGTGTGCTTTCCAAATGGCATTATTCCCACCGGCTCTTCCAAAGGGAATACTACCCATTCTGGAGATGAAACCGTAGCAAAACACGAAAACAATGTATTTGTTCAGGAGACATTATTTCCTTTTCTCCTCTCTCCTCATAAAGAAGTTGAGTAACAGTTGGAAGCACCATTTTTAAGGCCCTAAACACAATTTGTAACGGCTTATTTTTGGCATGAATTTAAATATAGTATAAATGTGCTAGCTACATTGTACCCTTGGTAAAATGCAATTGGTAAGAGAGACAGATATGGATTAAAAGACATATTTTAAAGTCTCATTCAGACTTTGTCAATCATTTGAACTTTTTAACAGTAATAATTAGAATAGCTACGGAGCCTTTTTTATGTGCCAGACACAGGGTTTTCTTTTCATATTCATATTATCTCATTTAATTCTCTCATCACTCCTATGAGATGACTGCAGTTGTTATCCTCATTTTTATATGTGAAGAACCAGGCTAGAGAGGTCTAGTAAACACAGCAGGGAAGGGGCAGAACCACATGCTAAAAGACATCCATTGAGCTCATGGTTAAAGATAATTTAATATTGGTTTTCTGATAATGAAATCATTTACAGAATTTGAAATCCCAGCATATTTAAATAGGTTATTCCCCATTAGTTCTTAAAAAATGAACTTTATGTAATTATTTCCTGTAACGAAATTCATGCTTAGGAATAATTGGAACAGATGAATCATAAGTGGCAGTCTCAACTGATCAATGAGTCTGTAAAAAACATAAATATCTTGGTATTTAATGTGAATTTGCCCTCAGGTGCTAGAAAAACAGTAACTTTTAATGCCTTAATATGCCTATCTTGTTGGCAGTGGAAACACAGATTTAAGAAGGCAGTATGAAAATATTTACCAATCATTAAGCTGTGTTATTTCCAGCTCCTTTTCCTTGTTGTCTATGTGAGATTTCTTTTTACATTTCAATAACTGAGGATACTTATTAAAAGAGATTATTTATGAAACCCATTTGGAGTCAGATTCTTGATGCTATAATGACCAGCTGAATTAGAGCAAGAATTAGCTCAGCAGAGTAACATAATTCTGACAATAATTTTTAAAAGACCAAACTAATGTGTTGTCATTTAATTTCATTTCTGTAGTGCTATCTCATATATAACTACAATATATCTTCACAGATGGGTGATAAGTTCAAATTTAGAGTTTCAGGATCCAATTCAAATGTAAATTCTTTCAAAGCTTCCTCAGGGAAAGCTGTTACCGGGATCTGGTAATTTCTGTTTTCTGAAGCAATCTTTCACTAGTCAGTAAGTTATCATAAATCTTTCCTTATAATATTGTGTATGTATTCACACACTCACTACATAAAACATATCTTAACCAAGTAGTTTAGAAACCATTATAAGGATTAGTTTATTACTTGTCAGAATATACTGAATTAAATGGGTCACATACTACTGCCAATTATGTAGCTTAAAAAAAAAAAAAAAAGGAAAAACAAACAAAAAACTTTCCAGAGAGAATCTGAATACAGCTTAAAAACGTTTGCACGTTGCAGCTTCTCTTCTGGCTTGGAAAACTGTAGGTTAAGCTACTTGAAATCTCTTTGAGGATCTGGAGCAGTAGAAGGATTTGAACTCTACCAAGGCTTTGTTCAAAAATCCCACAACATTTCTCAGCTATTTAAAAAATCCATGTTCCTTTCTGATATATGTAAAAAATCTTCTATCTCTAGGAGATTCCAATAATTCCATTTCCCACCCCCGCACAGTCATAGGGAAGTACTGCATTTTCAATGCATCATCAACAACAGCTAGTTTTGTCATGCTTATTTCTCTGTAATTTACACAACCAAAAAGGTTAATTTTTAAAATGCTCCAAGTATAAGATGACAATGAAACACATACCTTTTCCAAAGGCATTAACTTTGCCCCTTCCCTCACACATTCCTTCCCACTCTCCGAGTTGTAGAATCCACATGTCTTCCTGGAATTTCTCAGTTGGGAACTTCTATTCAGCAGGTCAGCCTGGTTTCGGTTAGGCAATTACCTCAGCTGACTTTTCCTACGGAAAGGAGAGAGCCAAGCTAGGTGGCCGGACCTTGAGGTTAGAGACACCAGCTTAGAGTTCCTTCAGTGGTAAAAAGATCCTCCCAGGGCCAGGATAACTTGAATGGTAGGCTAATTAACCCCTTTCTCCAGGAGGGTAGAGAGCCTGATAACACACCTCTTGGGAATAAAAGAGCAGTAGGTAGAAAGGATGATTTAAAACTCCCAAGGGAACTTTCAAAGAGTTTGAGAAAAATGAAAGAGGTTAGCTGAAAGCAGAGCTGGCTCATTTATCCTTAAATGGAGAATGGAGATTGAGGTGGGGGAGGAGGACAGTTGTTGGGGGTCCAGGAAGGCCAGGAGGCAAACCTGACAGCACTTTTTAAGAATTTGAATGCACTGTAATTTACCCTTTGCGTATTTTTCCTAACCATTGTATTATATGTGTTTATATTAAGTATGTGTGTTAGTCGCTCAGTTGTGTCTGACTTTGCAAGCCCATGGACTGTAGCCCACCAGGCTCCTCTATTCACGGAATTCTCCAAGCAGGAATATTGGAGTGGGTTGCCATTTCCTTCTCCAAAGGATCTTCCCAACCCAGGGATCAAACCCAGGCCTCCTAAATTGCAGGCAGATTCTTTACCATCTGAGCCACCAGGGAAAGTGAAAGTGAAGTTGCTCAGTCATGTTCGACTCTTTGCAACCCCACGGACTGTAGCCTACCAGGCTCCTCTGTCCGTCCATGGGATTTTCCAGGCAAGAGTACTGGAGTGAGTTGCCATTTCCTTCTCCAGGGGATCTTCCGAACCCAAGGATCGAACCTGGGTCTCCCACATTGCAGGCAGACGCTTTTACCATCTGAGCCACCAGGGAGGTCCTATTAAGAAAGGCCTATATTAAGTAAAAATACTTTAAACATGAAATAGTTTAGGGTGCCTATTTCTGAGGTGGGAAGAGGAAGGCAGGCAGAAAGTTGGTGTGACAACATTCCTTTACTTCACCATTAGCTGGACAAAGGCCAGGATCCTAGAGAGAAGGTAGGCATTGGTGGGAACCATAAGGGAGAACCCTGAGGGGAACCCCACTAGCCTTCAAGAGGAAAGAAAGGATAAAGCAGGATCTGAGTAAATGCCATGGGCCTTCCCCAAATCTCTAATTCTTCTCAGAGCTCCCTGGAAATGCAGAAATAGTTTAGAAGGAGGGCACATCCTCATATTTTAATTAATGGAACCAACCACTTTTTAAAGAAATATACTTGTCCAAGCAGGCACTACAGATGTTGCCAAAGTATAATTTTCCAGAATGAATCTCCTGCAAATTAATAAAGGAACCCGAAGAACAATAAAGACGGTTCAAAAACAATTCAAGAAGCAAAGTTTATAGGCACTAAAAGATTGCTAGATCACTAGGTTAGATACAAAATTGATTAATTTCCCACTGGGTAATAAAACTGTGACCTTTGGGTTTCTCTGTTCTACCACACAGAAATCAATTGCATCTTTAACCACCAAACATTTACAAAATTTAATATGTAACTTTGGGGGTAGGGTCCTAATCAATGATAAATAGTAACATAAATCAAGGCAGGAAGAATAATTCTTGAATGCATCTGATGGACACTGTTCCAATCTGCCTGACATGCAGTCAACTTGCATCTTACTTCTAAGTTTTGAATACTTTTTCCTAACAATATACAATAATAATAACTTCTCACGTATAGAGGTCTGATCTACTATGAGGTAGGCACCGTGCTGGGTGTCTAACAAACCTCATCTTATTTAACCTTCTCTACACTCCATGACATAGTTATGATCCCCATTATACAGAAGGATGAAAGTTTCTGAAACATTAACTGATTTGCCTCAGGCTGTGCAGCTGATAAATGATAGAGCCAGGAACTGTACTCAGGAACAGCTTCTCCAGCATATGGCTGTGCAACTCACATACTGTACAGAAGCACTGAGCTGGGGGGATCAGTGGAGCTGAAACGCAGCCCATGCTGCACTTGCAAACCCTTTTAATCTACGTCCTTTTTGTCTTCCCATAAAACACCTGCTTCTTGGTAAGCCTAGTACCACAGGGTAAATCCATGGAAAGCCATGGGGGCTGAGAGTACTAGGGGTGACACACACTGCTACTTCCTCCTCCCAGAGGAAAAATATTCCAAGTTCTTACAAAGGTATATATGTAAGCTAAAGCCCTGATTCCAAAGTAAGAAAACAAGCCAATTAAAAAATGGGCAGAACTGAATAGGCATTTTCCCAGAGGAAATGCAGATCATCAACAGGCACATGAAAAGACGCTCAACGTTGCTAATCATCAGGTGACTATAAACCAAGACCACAACAAGATGTCACCTCACACCTGTCCAAACAGCTGTCATCAAAAAGAGCACACATATCAAATGTTGGTGAGGATGTGGAGAAAAGGGAACCCTCACACACAGTCGGTGTGAATGTAAATTTGTGCAGCCACTGTGGAAAATAGTATGGAGGATTCTCAAAAAACTAAAAATAGAGCTACCATATGACCCAGCAATTCCACTCCTGGGTTTCTAGTCAAAAAACACAAAAGCACTAATTTGGAAAGAAAGATGCACTCCAATTTTCATGGCAGCCTTATTTACAAAAGCTAAGATATGGGAGCAACCTAAGTATCCATCAACTGCTGAAAGGATGAAGATGTGGCACATATATACAACATAATACTGCTCAGCCATAAAAACTTGTAGCAACATGGATGGACTTAAAGGACATTAGGCTCAGTGAAACAAGTCAGACAGAAACACAAATACCGTACAATACCACTTACATGTAGAATCTAAAGACTACAACAAACTATTGAACATAACAAAAAAGCAGCAGACTCACAGAGCAAACTGGTAGTCATCAGTGTGGAGAAAGACGGAGAAGTAATACAGGGATAGAGGTTTAAGATGGACAAACTATTAGGTATGAAAGAGGCTACAAGGATATATTGTAAAACATGGGGAACATAGCCAATATTTTATAATAACTACAGATGGAGTATAACCTTTAAAAATTGTGAATCGCTGTGTTATACATCTGTAACATAATATTGTACATCAATTTTTAAAAAGTAAATGAACAAAAACAAAGGCAGCAGTCTACCACATAATACGTTCATAGACACAGTACCACAGTGCAAAGCTTGTGTAAGAAGGAAGGAAGGGAGAGAGGGAACAAGAAAAAGCATTATTTTTTAAAAAGTGGAAAAAAAAAAAAGATAACTGTTTAGACACAGTTTGGAAAATATCAATATTTTCACTCATTAGGACAGATCCTTTGCAAAAATTACAGCTCTAAGCAGATTATATATATCAGCCTGGAAAAAAAAAAAAACAGATGTGTCTAACTAAATGTAGAACAGTAGTCTAGATGTTATGTACATTCTCTATGATGAGATTATCTGCCTTTGGAGGTCTACCAAGTGGAGGAGTCTGCACCCTCTGCTGAGACTTAGAGAACTAGACATTTCACAGCCATTCTGTAGCTCCAGAAACTCCAAGAGATGAATGAAGCAGGGAACAAAAATTCTACTGCTTCCTTCCTTAAAAGGAGGCCAGAAGAGGCTGTGATGAGGGAAACAGTTTTCTGAACCTGACTTAGCAGTTTCCACTTCAACTTATCAATATAAATATGAACCACATGGAGTGAAGTGCTATTCTCTCTATGCCACCACCACAAAAAAAAAGAGAGCTTGCAGGATATACCAAAAAAACGCAAGTGAACTACTGTATTGCCCCTATAAGTCATGTGAATTGTGAACTCTGCTTTTCAAAGGAAAACACACATAAACTTGGTTTCTAAAAATCTAGAAGAGACTTTGTTCTCCTCACCATACACTAAGGTTCTAATTTGTACTTTACAGTGGTAGATAGGAAAAATAACCATTTCATTTTTTTTCAAATCCCTCCCCAAAAAGCAACTAAGTCACATCAGAAAATCAATACACAAATACTGTTAAAGTCTACAGCACTGGATTAGGCAACTTGGACTTCTTAAATATATGATCCTTGCCCTCAAGGAGTTTATGGTGTAGTCGTTGGAGACAAACACACGTGAAAAATAGATTTACAGCACAGATATTATTTTTAATATAAGGATACTAAATTACTTGTCACAGAGCAATGACTGACAACTAGAAACAGAAATCAAAAAGGTCCAAACAGGACTGAAGTACCAAGGACTTGGATGGTTGGGTCTGACAATCAGGTCATCAACAACTTGGAAGCAGAACGTGGGAGAGGCAGCAAGCAAGAGATGGAGATAAGGGGACACAGATATCCCAAGCCAGGGGACTGCATCCACAAAAGCAGAAGCAGAAAACCTCCAAGCATGTTTAGGGGAAAGTCATTTTAAAGGAGCAAAGGATAAGGATTCTGGAAGTTGGTTTCCTAAAATAATCATATAAGAGACATGTATTTTGCCTGACTCCGTTACATTTTAGAGTAGTCACGCACTTTATTTCATATGTTTCATATACCACAATTTGGTTTTTTTCTGTCTTTATGGAATGTGTGACAATATTGCTTCTGTTTTTTATGTTTTGGGTTTTTAGTCACAAGGCATGTAGAATCTTAGCTCCCCGACCAGAGATCCAACCTTGCACCCCCTGCACTGGAAGATGAAGTCTCAACTACTAGACCACCAGGGAAGCCCCCACATATTACATCTCTGTCAGGTCCCATAAAGCACTTTTGGATATTGCTTTGCATGAAAATAGGAAAAAGCTTAACATTACAGTCTCCTTATAGACATATAGAATTTTGACCCAGATATGAATAAAACAGATTTAGAAGATTTAGTGGGATTCCCAGGTGGCTCAGTCGGTAAAGATCCACCTGCAGTGCAGGAGACATAGGAGAAGGGGGTTCGATCTCTGGGTTAGGAAGATCCCCTGAAGGAGGAAATGGCAAGCCACTCCAGTATTCTTGCCTGGAGAATTCCATAGGCAGAGGAGTCTGGTGGGCTACAGTCCATGGGGTCACAAAGAGCCGGACACGACTGAGGCAACTGAACACAGAGGGAATTGTGATCTTTTCACTAATGATAAATTCTTTCTTCAATAGTATAAAACTTACATTTTGCTGATTCCTTGCCTTTCTTGTATACAAGAAGCTTTCAGATTCTAGACTGGATCATACTATAATTTTTTGAAGATACTTTGTAGGGCAAACCAGTCACAAGTAGTCACAACCAGGCACACGGTTGAAATGAAGTGACAATATAAAGAGCTATGATCAAGCTGCCGCAGTGATTGCCCCAAGGCAGAGGCCAGCAAACTTTTTCTGTAAAGGGCCAGATAGTAAATATTTTAGGCTTTGTGAACTACCTGGTTTCTGTCCTAACAACTCAACTTGTGACACAAATATACCATGAGCAATGTGTAAGATAATGAGTGTGGTTGTGTTCCAATAAAGCTTTATTACAAAACTACCTGCAGGATACAGTTTATTGACCCTTGTTGAAGGAATGGCACATGATCTAAGCTGGTCTATTAAGATTTCTTCCCCAAATGGAGAAGGAAAATTCTTTGAATATTAGATTCTAAGACTAAAGCTGAGAGCTGCCTGCATCAAAGGGTCTAGCCTCACCGGGACAGTCTGAGATGGGAGATGACACACTAAGAGAAGCAAAGACAAGAGACAGAATCATCTCATTATTCAAGGCTATGAATCCTTTTTTTCAGGTCAGCACTTCTCCTGCCCTTCTGTGCTTAGGTTTTATGTCCCTTTTTACTCTTTTTTTTTTTGGTGTCAGCTGATTCAACTTGTGTTTCTTGTGCTCATTATCCCTGACTATGTAATCTTGTTTAAGCTCTCAAACTCTATCTCACTTTCTTCTCTTGTAAAATGAGAAGAAAAATGAACCTGCTTCAGTGGGTTGATGAAGAAATCAAATGAGATATCATATATGGGAAAGCGCTTAGAACACCACTTGGCAGATAGTAAACACTATGCAAATATTAGTGTCATCATTCTCATCATCACTACTGTTAAGAATTTGGTTGCTTGCAAGCAAGAACATAATATATATCTGGAATGTTACATTTTCATTAAAAGAAAGAACAATTAGTTCACACAGGCAAACCTCTGGGCAAAAATAACTCATTAATTTTTCCCTTTGTAATAAGGGTTATGAAGGTAATGGAAGGAAAGAACTGTCAACAATATGGATTTTAAGACTGATATTTTCAGAAGTCAGGAATATGTGCTAAATTAAACAGTCATGACCTTCAGAATAAGCAGTGAAGTCTATGTTTAAAGTGCAAGGGCTTAAAAGTCATTTTGCTTTATTTCTTAGCTAGGTTATACAGATCACCTAGCCGGCATATGTTCATTAGTAAATTGGATATTCAGTAATGTGTCTCCATTAATATTTAATAATACTAATGCTTCAGCAGTTTGAGATGCCAAGGTAAAAATTACCTGTGCAAATCATTCATATCTACTAAAGAAAATTGAAAACTCTCATTTTGTGATAATCATTTCCTTATTTCTCTTTATAGTTTTATTTCCTACACACATAGCCATCATATAGTATGGCAGAGGTTACTAGTATCCCATTCATATTACCTAGCAATTACTAGGGTTAAGTCTCAATGTAGTCTGATAGGAAACAAACTCTTCTTCTCTGAGAGGAAACCATTTATCAAATGTGCTACAGGGCCTCACTAAAACATACAGGCAGAAATTGACAGGATATACCTGAAAATGAGAGAGTGGAATATAAGCTGGATAAGGTATCGGGAAGGCCCTCTCCTATAATTCGGGATATATCATCTTTAGCAAGGACTCCTGAAGTCAGTCCTAATACATTCTAGGAATGGCTCCTTCAAATCTGGTGGGGAAAGATAGTGCATAGTGAATGACATGAATGTTGAAATTGCCTTGGCAGAGTATTAAGAAATTTAGTCACTCAGTCATGTCTGACTCTTTGTGACCCCATGGACTGTAGCCCACCAGACTCCTCTGTCTATGGAATTCTCCAGGCAAGAATACTGGAGTGGGTGGCCATTTCCTTCTCCAGGGGATCTTCCTGACCCAGGGATCAAACCCAGTTCTCCCGCATTGCAGGCAGACTCTTTTACTGGCTGAGCCACCAGGGAAGCCAAGGTAGAGTATTAAGGAAGGGATAAAAAGACAATGGGGTGAGCAGGCTAGATTTTATATAGAATACAGGCTAAGCGAAGCCATCAGCTGACTTTGCTTCTTGGGGAGCCAATAGAGTGTTTTGAGATTCAGTAGTCCGAGATGTGCCAGCATACTCCCTTGGGAGTAAAGAACTGCCATCTTGCAATTCCTACAACTAAGAAAGAGGCACAGACTTTTTTATGCCTCTTTGGATTTTGGAGAATATATACCTCAGGAGAATATCACCTCAGCCCATTCATTGCATCCCTTGGAAGACTACCAGTTGTGGTCGAGCCCAGAAGAAAAAGGTCTCTGCAGCAATTCCAGCATATGGTACAAGCAACAATGCCTTTAGTAGCAGATATCTCAGCTGCTCCCATCAAACTAGAGATGTTTGAGGTAGTCAGCAGTGCTGTCTGGCATCTCTGCAAACTCCGGAGCAGCTCTCTAATAAAAATTAACAAGAAATGGTGCATAAATATCTTAACTTCTTTGCCCCTAAAATAAGTTAATTCTGACTCCCCTGAGTTCCCTAATGGGGCTAAGCTCTAGTCATCCACAGTAGTAGCTGGTTTGAAAAGTATCATATGTTGTCTGCTTTCACTTCTGGTCTATTCCCCTGCTGTTACTAATATTTTTCTTTCCTTCCCCAAATAAACTATTGGATTGAACCACATTTGTCATTTTTTGCAAGTCATAAATTATTAGATATCAGTAGTTTCATAAGTCTCAAATTAACTTTTGAGCTGAATCCTTGATTTAGGATTCTGGAGACACACATGCTAAAAAATTGTTTCACCTATTTTTTTAATTTTTTGTAAATGAAACCATACCACATGTATTCCTTTATAACTTAAGCTTTTTGTTCAACATTATATTTTTGAGATACATTCATATTGGGTCATGGAAATGCAATTTTTGTCTATGTACAGTATATTTTATTGCTTGAATATTTCATATTTTATAAATTTTGTTGTCAATAGATAGATTATTTTTAGTATGGTCCTACTATGAACAGTGGAGCTGTTAACAGCCTGGTATCTACATCCTGATGTACATGCACAAGTTTCTCTGGAGTATGTAACTAAAAGTAGAATTGCTAAACCATAAAGTATGTTCATATTCTATTTGTTGTTTAAAGAATATCCAAAATAGGAAAAAGTAACCTTCACTAGGATTCAACTCAGTGTGTGCAGCATCTTCCTTACCTCTGCTTTCTACACGGCATATCTCCAGTGAGAGAACTTTAATTCTATGCAGCCCTCGGTGGGAAAGAAGACACAGATTTCTGATTCTTCTTAGAGTAGCTGCTTCTGTGTTTTCTCCTTGAAGAGCGTAATCTCCCTATTTTATCTTTTCTTCAACAAATAAATAAACCTAATTCCTTTCGTTATTTCTTCATAGAATTTATTTCCTATACCTCTGATTATTTTCATGACTCTCTTCTGGGCCACCACCCGATTTTTCAAATCTAGGGTGACTATGAAATTTATTGTCCAAAGCAGATCAATTTTGAAGATGGAAAGAAGTATTAAAATAATGAACTGTGCTAACTGACTTACAACAGATCTAAACAAGATCCATCTTAGGCAAACCAGAATGTACTTTATTCATATCACACTTTATGTGGCGTGTTCTCAAACCAAATAAGGAACGCTGCTGGAGGACTGGCTCGTATTAAGCATTAAAGAGGAGGGATTGGCTCCATGACATGTTCCCATTTACAACCCCAGTCTCAGGGATGTTATTATGAAGTTATTATGCCTAAGTAACAGCACATAATGGTATTCCTAAACAGAAAGAGCAGAACATCAGTCTCTTAGAGGCAAGGAGAATATACTAACTAGATTTCAACTGTGCCCTTTAGGGAAATTGTGACCACATATTTGATCTTCCTTTTGGCAATAGACACAAATCTCATGGTAATTTAGTATTCAAAGGAGATTTTTCAAAAGTATTAGCTGGTTGCTAAGTAACGATAGGAAAGAAGGTGAAATGGGGGGAATTTTGCTAAATTCCCTTGTATTTACTGGCTTCAAAAAACAGTTCTTTTATGGACAGGACCCGTTTGACAATTTCTACTTGAAAAATTGAAAGTGACATTTTTCTGCAAGAAGAAATATGCAAAACAAAACTATTTTAGGCACAAAGAAATTTCACAGGGTTAGTATTTGTTTATATAGAACAGTCTATAATGCATCTCATTGTTTAGATAAGTGAAATATCCAAATAAAGAAGTAAAATGTTTGGGAAAAAGTCAAATTGCTTAGGAAATACTTGGATTTTCTCAAATAATTTGGCAATAATAATAGAAGTGGCCATTTAATAGGAGCTGCCTTGTCATGGTCACTGGGCTGCAAACTTGAGTTATATCACAAAATAAAATCTCCTTAATTTTCTTAACTAGAAATTATGATTCCATTTTGTTGACTAAGATAGTGAAGCTCAAGTAGTTAAGTAAATTATTCTTCTGTTACAAGTTAGAAAGAGTTGACCCAATATTCAAACCCCAAACTGTTTGACTCCAAAGGCCTCTTTAATAAGATATTTGTAAGGCTTTGCTTTTATTTGCTACCATATAAATGCTACAGTTCGAATGACACTAAGTTAATAGAGACATCAAACAAGTTACTGAGACTTGAGGTCACCAAAACAATTCAAAATGATTTAAGTAGAGATTTGGGAGGCCTATTTTAAAAAGCAACCTACACTTTCCTTGAAAACATGTTTCTAAACTAAAAAAAATCAATTATTTAATACTTATACATTAAAGAGGTTGATGTAATCTAAGAAATAGAAAAGAATTATATTTTAAAAGAAATACTGAATTTCATATTCTTGGGAAGTCAAACAATTAGGAAAAATAGGTGATAATTAGCAGAATAATGTAAATAATCAAGTAGGAGGAATTTAATACCCAATTTAACAGAGGTAAGATATGTTTTCTGGTTACCTCTCAAGTCTATCCAATTTTTGTTATGACAAAAATTCACTTTGGTGGATAAATGTTTAGCTCATCTTGTATTTTTGTATTTTAATTTACTTTAAAGCTAAGAAAAATAAAAGAGGGTAGGCCAGAGGGTAAGAAGATTAGAGAAAAGTGGTGATTAACTTATGGAAATTATATGGAAAGAACAAAATGAAAAATAAAAAAATTATTATGTATGATGGGCAATAACATCAAAGTTTGATATTATTCTGAAACATAAAACTTGAAATCATTGGAATAATGCCCCTGTATAATCTTTTTCAAGATGAATTGAAATAGAAGCTTTGAAAATTATGTTTTTTCATTGTTCTTCTCCTCACTGCCCATCATGCATAAAATTTTTTTCTCTCCCATTTTATTCTTTCCGTCTAATTTCCACTTAATTTCCATGAGTTAATCACTAGTTTTCTCTAATCGTATTGCCCTCTGACTCAAGTTCTTTTATTTTATTGATCTTACTTTGTAACTTCTAGCAACTTCTTTTGAAATGCCTGAACCACATTTTCCTTCTTTCTTCACAGTAAAGTGATCCTTTATTAGGAAAAAAGGTCATAAAGAACCATGTTTATTTTAAACTTTGGCCTTACTGAGGATAAATACAAAATAAATTATTATGGTTAAGGGGAAAAATTTTCAATAGTAAAACTACATATAAGTTCCCAAATGTAATACATGCCACATCTTCAGTAGAAAATATTAAAAATGTCAAGATAACTTTTCTGTGAGCTCTCTAGATATGATTCTTTTATTGCTAGCTAAGCTAAAGGTAACACATGAAGCTAACTCTGGACAACATTACTAACTTAGTGTCTCAAAATCAAGAATGATAGATTTCTGAGAAACTCATATGAGTTTAAAAGTGATGTTAGGTAGCATTTTTCTCAATTTCTGCACACTGTAAAGAAATGAGATAAATTTAACTGTCTGATTCTGCAAAAGGAGTATCATTTAAATCCCTGACCACTGAAGATTTGATTTTGAATAAAAGGTTTCGTTAAATTATAATATCATAAGGTGTGGGATTCACAAATCCCAAAGAGAATTTGTGAGTCTTTTTTAATAAAATGGCAAAAACACAATCCTAAAATCCTAAACACTAATCCTAAGAGATTTAGGATGTGTGTGTGTGTGTGTGTGCTGATTAACAACAGTAGAAGAAAAGGAAACCAATATAAGAGCAGTGAGGTAGAAAAATAATGACCTGTCAGTGTAGTTTGGCTCTGTGGGAGTGGGGGTGGGGGGTGGGGAGTGCGGTGGGGGGTGGGGGGCTGGGTATGTATTTAAGAGCACTAATAGTCCTGGGGATGGAGAATAATGATCGTCCTAGTTGTGGTAAGAAGGAGACATGAGCAGCTCCAAATCACAAGGACGTGGATAAGAACAGTAGCTGCAGGACTTCCCTGATGGTCTCGTGGCTAAGACTCTGCACTCCCAATGCAAGGGAGTCAGGGAACTAGATCCTACATGTGACAACTAACAGCTCACGTTGACACAAAAAAAGATCCACATGCCATAACTAAGACCTGGTGTAGCCAAATAAATAAAATAAAATGAAGTATAATATTAAAAAAGAACAATGGGTTGCTAGGAGGTCACCTCAGGGGAAAAAATAACAGGAGGATATTTAATCTACAAATTATGAACAAATTAGCTTTTTACTTAAACACGTAAGTGGTAAAATCTTTATAGAGTTATTAGTATTAAACAAGTGGTTATTTATAATCAGTATCTGAGGAAACTGTAGACAAGCAGAGGGGCTGATGACACGTAGTTGAACATATTCAAAAGATGAAACTACACAGCAAATGTCAATTGTCTGGAGCTAGCGATGTGATTGGAATAAGCATTACATTTGTGCTTGATAAGGTCAAATTTTTTAATGCTCAATATCTATCTGTATCTCTAGATAAACAGAAAAATATTTTAAAAGATACTTACTTTTACATTTTATTATATATGTGGCAAAATGGAATTTTTTCTTTTTCTCAATTTTTTTCACTTAATGGTCTACACACACATTCGCACATGTGTGTACACACACACACACAGCTTTCCCAATGATCTCTTCAGGCTCTGGTCCATCCCAAGACAGAATAACATGAAGTTTTAGACTTTGGCAAAGCAGAGAAAAGATTCAGAGACCCATATGAAAGTGCAAGTTGCTCAGTCATGTCCAACTCTTTGCGAGTCCTGACACAGAGAAGGAGCACTTACTCATTCATTTGACAATTACTTGTGTGTCTGCTCTACCTGGCAGGAGCTTGGTAATGGAAAGACAAAGAAGACATAGCCCATGCCCTTTAGAAGACCAGTTATGAGCAGCCAAAATAAATTAAAGGAAAAATAGGAGGAAGTAGTTAAGACATGGGAAGCAAGAGTTTAAAGTCTCACAGTGTTTAAATAAGATAAAGACAGAAAAATACTCTCATGGAATTGGCAATTAAAAAGTCTTTACTAAACATGGTTTCTTTGCCATTGCTGCAGGGGAAAGCAAATTGCTTAAGGTGGCTAGTGAATGAGACATGAACTAATAAATACACAGGAGGGTAAATTACCCTTTCAAGGGGCTTGATATGAAGAACCATGAGATATGATAGAATGGAGGAAAGGGTGGAGGGCAGTGAAACACATATGGAGGTTTCTGTTTAAGATGAAGAACACAATCATATTTACAAACTGAGAGAATATTTAATATGGAGATGGAATTTGAATGTACAGGGCAATAAATGCTAACGGATGGAGCATATTGCCCTGGATGGAGAGAAAGATGAAATCCAGAGTACTGATTTAAGGGATTAACCTTGTGAACCACTTAGGAAGAGTATTTTAAGGAAAAAAGGTTGGTGGGGGGAGACAAAGATAAGCACACATGCAAAAAAAAATTTAGAATAAATATGGGGAGGAAAATGCTGGGCTGTCTGACTGAGTCTTCTGTTGCCTGTTATGTTACAAGCAAATTTCCCCACTGAGACTGAAGGAATGGAGATGTTCCAGACACGAGGGAATGCAAAGCAGCCGAGTAGCTCCGCATGCCTTTTGGTGTTTTGTTTAGAAAGTACTTTCTTCACATTGACCCTCAATGAGAACAGTGAACTAAAAGTTTCCACACACCCCTTGACATCAGGATTTTCTAGGGTTTACAGTATACCTCCTTAAGAAAGTATTGATCAAAGTTGAAAAAGGAGCTGAATAATGGTAGAGAGCAGCAATGTGAATGCAGTAATACAATAAAGAGTTAACTATTTTTAGGAGGTAATTTTAAGAGGTAAATATTTCAGTAAACTAGGGTTTGCACTGTCCTCAAGTTCTCAACTCCAGTGTCTCATACTAACTTGCTGTTAGTATCAAAGACCCAAAGTTTGACAATGGTGCACTGTTTAAAGTTCATCACTATGTAAACATCATTTCCACTCACTGGCTTTCCAGAAGTGTTTGGTTGAGTAGCAAAAAAAGGAGAGGATGTTGGAGTCAACACGAAGAGAATGGTAAATAACCGAAGTCTCTTTCTGTGCTGCACTCACTAATGGGTGACTATCACTGTTGAACATTTTACTGTTGCTGGATTATCAATTATTCAAAGTGCCTATCAGTTGTGATGTTGTAATCAGTTTTTTGTACTTTTAATTTTACACATGGATAAATTTTTAATGCAGAAGGAAGCAAAGATAAATGAGGAAATTATGAGTGTTAGATCTACTTTGCAGCACACAAATGAGATTAATGCTCTGAACATTTCTGTTTGTAACAATTTTGATGATCAAATTAAGAGCAGACAAAACAAAGCACAGGTGAAAATTTCAATACTCTATGTAGGTTAGTGATAATAAATCCTGCGTGTGGATATTTTAAGTTGAGATGGAGCTTATGCCACAAAATTACCCTTTTTAGGTGCAAAATTCATTGCTCTTTAGTACATGTGCATGCTCAATCATGTCCATCTCTTTGCAACCCCATGGACTGCAGCCCGCCAGCCTCCTCTTGTCCATGGAATTTTCCAGGCAAGAATACTGGAGTGGGCTGCCATTTCCTCCTCCAGAGGATCTTCCTGACCCAGGGATCGAACCTGCATCTCCTGCGTCACCTGCCAAGCAGATTCTTTATCACTGAGCCACCTGAGAAGCCTCAAGTATATTTTTACAAAATATTTTCACTATCTGAAGAAGAATCCCCATACTTACAGAGAGTAACTTCATATATCACTTTTATCTCAGTCTTGGGAAACCGGTAATCAACCTCCCTTCTCTATGAGTTGGCCTATTCTGGACATTTCGTATAAATGGAATGATGCAACGTCCCCTCACTCATCTCTTGTTCTGGTAACTTAAGTCCTCTTTCTATTTTTTATTTTATTTTATTTATTTATTTTTTAATAAATTTATTTATTTTAGTTGGGGGCTAATTACTTTACAATATTGTAGTAGTTTTTGCCATACATTGACATCAATCAGCCATGGGTTTACATGTGTTCCCCATCCTGAACCCTCCTCCCACTTCCCTCAAGTCCTCTTTCTTTATTGTTTGGTCAGTCTGGGGAAAGGTTTGTCAATTTTATTGATCTTCCTGAAAAACTAACTGATGGCTTGGTTGATACTTTCTATTCTCCATTTCCTTTATTTCTCCTATAGAGTTTATTTCCTCTCTCTGTTTGCTTGGAATTTAGTTTGTTCCTTTTTTCTTAGGTTCTTAAGGTAGATGATTAGCTAATTGATTTGAGATATTTGAGATGTTTCTTTTTTTGATGTAAACATTTATAAAGGTGTTTGTAGCACTGCTTTAGCTTCATCCTATCTCAGTATTTTGTGTTTTTATTTTCATTCATCTCAAATTATTTTCTAATTTTCCTTATGATTTCTTATTTGATTCATTGGTTATTTAGGAGTGTGATGCTTAGTTTCCACATATTTGTGATTTTCCCAAATTTCCTTCTATTATTGACATCCAATTTTATTCCTTGTGGTCAGAGATTATGTGTGATTTTAATCCTTTTAAGTATATTGTTTCATGTCTAAAATATGATCTGCATTGGATTATACTCCATGTGCACTTGAGAAGAATAGGTATTCTGCCATTGTTAGATGGAATGTTTCATAGGTGTCTGTTAGGTCTAATTGATTAATAGTGTTTAATCAAGTTTTCTATATCCTTGATGATTTTCTGGGATGCTTGTTCTATCCATTATTGAATGTGAATTATTGAAGTTTTAACTATTGTTCAATGTCTAGTTTTCCTTTTAATTCTGACAGGTTTTGCTTTATATCTTATGTTTCCCTTATTAGATACACATATGTTTATAGTTGTCATATCTTCTTGATGGGTTGCTCATTTTATCATTAAAAATCTTTCTTTATATCTAGTAACATATTTCTATTAATGTCCATTTTGTCTGGTATGAGTAGAGTCACTCAACTCTCTTCTGATTATTGCTTGCGGGATATATCTTTTTGCATTATTTTTTAATTTTTTATTTAAAATTTTCATTGGAGTATAGTTGACTTATAATGTTGTGTTAGATTCAGGTATATAGCAAGAGAATCAGTTATACATATACATATACATATACATATATCCACTCTTTTTCCCATTAAGGCCATTACAAAGTATTGAGTAGAGTTCCCTGTGCTATACAGTGGGTCCTTATTAGTTATCTATATTTTATGTAGTAGTACATAGGTCAATCCCAGTCTCCCAATTTATCTCTCCTCCTCCCACCTCTTATTCCCTGGTAACCATAAGTTTGTTTTCTATATTTATACCTACTCTACCTCTGTTTTGTAAACAAGCTCATCTTTTCTAAGATTTCATGTGATATCATATTTGTCTTTCTCTAGTTCACTCAGTAGGAGATGGCAATGGCACCCCACTCCAGTACTCTTGCCTGGAAAATCCCATGGATGGCGGAGCCTGGTAGGCTGCAGTCCATGGGGTCTCAAAGAGTCGGACACGACTGAGCGACTTTACTTTCACTTTTCACTTCCATGCACTGGAGAAGGAAATGGCAACCCACTCGTGTTCTTGCCTGGAGAATCCCAGGGACGGCAGAGCCTGGTAGGCTGCCGTCTATGGGGTAGCACAGAGTCGGACACGACTGAAGCTACTTAGCAGCAGCAGCAGTTCACTCAGTATGACCATTTTTAGGTCCATCCATATGGCTGCAAATGGCATTTCTTGTTCTTTTTATGACTGAATAGTCAACAAAAGAGTCCGAAAGGCAGTAGTTGGATGCGGTCTCAAAAACGATAGAATGATCTCCGTTCGTTTCCAAGGCAAACCATTCAATATCACAGTAATCCAAGTCTATGCCCTGACCAGTAATGCTGAAAAAGCTGAAGTTGAATGGTTCTATGAAGACCTACAAGACCTTCCAGAACTAACACCCAAAAAAGATGTCCTTTTCATTATAGGGGACTGGAATGCAAAAGTAGGAAGTCAAGAAACACCTGGCGTAACAGGCAAATTTGGCCTTGGAGTACAGAATGAAGCAGGGCAAAGGCTAATAGAGTTTTGCCAAGAGAATGCACTGGTCATAGCAAACACCCTATTCCAACAACACAAGAGAAGACTCTACACGTGGACATCACCAGATGGTCAACACTGAAATCAGATTGATTATATTCTTTGCAGCCAAAGATGGAGAAGCTCTATACATTCAGCAAAAACAAGACCAGGAGCAGACTGTGGCTCAGATCATGAACTCCTTATTGCCAAACAGACTTAAATTGAAGAAAGTAGGGAAAACCACTAGTCCATTCAGGTATGACCTAGATCAAATCCCTTATGAGTATACAGTAGAAGTGACAAACAGATTTAAGGGACTAGATCTGATAGACAGAGTGCCTGATGAACTATGGACAGAGGTTCGTGACATTGTACAGCAAGCAGACAGGGATCAAGACAATCCCCATGGAAAAGAAATGCAAAACAGCAAAATGGATGTCTGAGGAGGCCTTACAGATAGCTGGGAAGGGAAGAGAAGCGAAAAGCAAAGGAGAAAAGGAAAGATATTCCCATCTGAATGCAGAGTTCCAAAGAATAGCAAGGATAGATAAGAAAGCCTTGCTCAGCGATCAGTGCAAAGAAATAGAGGAAAACAACAGATTGCGAAAGACTAGAGATCTCTTCAAGAAAATTAGAGATACCAAAGGAACATTTCATGCAAAGATAGGCTCGATAAAGGACAGAAATGATATGGACCTAACAGAAGCAGAAGATATTAAGAAGAGGTGGCAAGAATACACAGAAGAGCTACACAAAAAAGATCTTCATGACCCAGATAATCACAATGGTGTGATCACTCACCTAGAGCCAGACATCCTGGAATGTGAAGTCAAGTGGGCCTTAGAAAGCATCACTACAAACAAAGCTAGTGGAGGTGATGGAATTCCAGTTGAGCTATTTCAAATCCTCAAAGGTAATGCTGTGAAAGTGCTGCACTCGATATGCCAGCAAATTTGGAAAACTCAGCAGTGGCCACAGGACTGGAAAAGGTCAGTTTTCGTTCCAATCCCAAAGAAAGGCAATGCCAAAGAATGCTCAAACTACCACACAATTGCACTCATCTCACATGCTAGTAAAGTAATGCTCAAAATTCTCCAAGCCAGGCTTCAGCAATATGTGAACCATGAAATTCCAGATGTTCAAGCTGGTTTTAGAAAAGCCAAAGGAACCAGAGATCAAATTGCCAACATCCGCTGGATCATAGAAAAAACAAGAGAGTACCAGAAAAACATCTATTTCTGCTTTGCTGACTATGCCAAAGCCTTTGACTGTGTGGATCACAATAAACTGTGGAAAATTCTGAAAGAGATGGGAATACCAGACCACCTGACCTGCCTCTTGAGAAACCTGTATGCAGGTCAGGAAGCAACAGTTAGAACTGGACATGGAACAACAGACTGGTTCCAAATAGGAAAAGGAGTACGTCAAGGCTGTATATTGTCACCATGGTTATTTAACTTCTATGCAGAGTACATCATGAGAAACACTGGGCTGGAGGAAGCACAAGCTAGAATCAAGATTGCTGGGAGAAATATCAATAACCTCAGATATGCGGGTGACACCACCCTTATGGCAGAAAGTGAAGAACTAAAGAGCCTCTTGATGAAAGTGAAAGAGGAGAGTGAAAATGTTTGCTTAAAGCTCAACATTCAGAAAACTAAGATCATGGCATCTGGTCCCATCACTTCGTGGGAAATAGATGGGGAAACAGTGGAAACAGTGTCAGACTTGATTTTTCTGGGCTCCAAAATCACCGCTGATGGTGATGGCAGCCATGAAATTAAAAGACGGTTACTCCTTGGAAGGAAGGTTATGGCCAACCTAGATAGCATATTTAAAAGCAGAGACATTACTTTGCCAACAAAGTCCGTCTAGTCAAGGCTATGGTTTTTCCACTGGTCACGTTTGGATGTGAGAGTTGAACGGTGAAGAAAGCTGAGCACTGAAGAATTGATGCTTTTGAACTGTGGTGTTGGAGAAGACTCTTGAGAGTCCCTTGGATGCAAGGAGATCCAATCAATCCATCCTAAAAGAGATCAGTCCTGGGTGTTCATTGGAAGGACTGATGTTGAAGCTGAAACTCCAATACTTTGGCCACCTCATGCAAAGAGTTGACTCATTGGAAAAGACCCTGATGCTGGGTAGGATTGGGGGCAGGAGGAGAAGGGGACGACAGAGGATGAGATGGTTGGATGGCATCACCAACTCGATGGACATGGGTTTGGGTAGACTCCGGGAGTTGGTTATGGACAGAGAGGCCTGGCGTGCTGCAATTTCTCAGGGTCGCAAAGAGTCGGACTCGACTGAGCGGCTGAACTGAACTGAACTGAGTATCCCATTGCATATATGTACCACATCATCTTTATCCATTCCTCTATTGATCAGCATTTAGATTGCTTCCCTGCTCTACCTACTGTAAACAGTGCTGCAATGAACATCAGGCTGCATGTATCTTTTGAATTACGGTTTTCTCCAGGTATATGCCTAGGAGTGGGATTGCTGGGTCATATAGACCAATGCAACAAGATAGAAAGTTCAGAGATAAAGCCTTACCAAAACTGGTTAAGAAAAACAAAAAAGAACTTACAAGCGACTAATATTAGCAATGAGAGATAGGTGATGACTACAGATGCTGTAAACATTAAAAGTATAAAAAGGTCCCGTTTCTACCACAATGCTACAGAACTATAGATCAATGGAACAAAATAGAAAGCCCAGAGATAAATCCACGCACCTATGGACACCTTATCTTCGACAAAGGAGGCAAGAATATACAATGGAGAAAAGACAATCTCTTTAACAAGTGGTGCTGGGAAAACTGGTCAATCACTTGTAAAAGAATGAAACTAGAACACTTTCTAACACCATACACAAAAAATAAACTCCAAATGGATTAAAGATTTAAATGTAAGACCAGAAACTATAAAACTCCTAGAAAAAAACATAGGCAAAACACTCTCTGACATAAATCACAGCAGGATCTTATATGACCCACCTCCCAGAATATTGGAAATAAAAGCAAAAATAAACAAATGGGACCTAATTAAAATTAAAAGCTTTTGCACAACAAAGGAAACTATAAGCAAGGTGAAAAGACAGCCTTCAGAATGGGAGAAAATAATAGCAAACGAAGCAACAGACAAACAATTAATCTCAAAAATATACAAGCAACTCCTGCAGCTGAATTCCAGAAAAATAAACGACCCAATCAAAAAATGGGCCAAAGAACTAAACAGACATTTCTCCAAAGAAGACATACAGATGGCTAACAAACACATGAAAAGATGCTCAACATCACTCATTATTAGAGAAATGCAAATCAAAACCACAATGAGGTACCATTACACACCAGTCAGAATGGCTGCTATCCAAAAGTCTACAAGCAATAAATGCTGGAGAGGGTGTGGAGAAAAGGGAACCCTCTTACACTGTTGGTGGGAATGCAAACTAGTACAGCCACTATGGAGAACAGTGTGGAGATTCCTTAAAAAACTGGGAATAGAACTGCCATATGACCCAGCAATCCCACTGCTAGGCATATACACCGAGGAAACCAGAATTGAAAGAGATGCGTGTACCCCAATGTTCATCGCAGCACTGTTTACAATAGCCAGGACATGGAAGCAACCTAGATGTCCATCGGCAGACGAATGGATAAGGAAGCTGTGGTACATATACACAATGGAATATTACTCAGCCATTAAAAAGAATACATTTGAATCGGTTCTATTGAGATGGATGAAACTGGAGCCCATTATACAGAGTGAAGTGAGCCAGAAAGAAAAGCACCAATACAGTATACTAATGCATGTATATGGAATTTGAAAGATGGTAATGGTAACCCTATATGTGAGACAGAATAAGAGACACAGATGCATAGAACAGTCCTGTGGACTCTGAGGGAGAAGGTGAGGGTTGGACGTTCTGGGACAATAACATTGAAACATGTGTATTGTCATGTGTGAGGCAGAGCACCATTCCATGTTCTGTGCATGGGATGGATGCTCGGGGATGGAGCGTTGGGATGACACAGAGGGATGGGGGGGGGAGGTGGGAGGGGGGTTTGGGAGGGGGAGCACGTGTGAATCCATGGCTGGTTCGTGTCGATGTATGGCAGGAACTACTACAGTATTGTAAAGTAGTTGGCCCCCAACTAAAATAAAAAAAAAATAATAATAAAAAAAAAAAAAAAAAAAAAGTATAAAAAGGTCCCGTTTCTACCACAATGCTCCCCTCCTGCTGCTGTTTCTCTGACCTGTGCAGCCCCTCCCCCTGCCCTTAGAAATCATGATGCTCTCCTCCATTTTGGAACTGGCTCTTAATTTTTGAATAGTGTGCAATATTTGGGGGATTTTGCTAGAAAAATCTAAAGAGGAAAGGCAGACTACCAAATTGGAAATTTCCTGAGCATTTGTGGTAGTTTTAAAGGGCCAGATTCTCCCCATTCCTATACACACGCTCATTTGCAACATGCCTTTGCTTCTTCTCCCACCCAGACACAGAATCTATTTCTCCATCCCTTGCACATGGGCTTAGCCATGCAGCTGCTTTGGGAAATGGGGCATTCACAGAGGTGACAAGCAGCAGCTTGCAAACTGGGGCTTACTCTCTTGTGTTCTTGCTACTGCCACATAAATAAGCCTGGGCTAGCCTGAGGGATGATGAGAAACATGTGGCCTAATGATCCCCACCACTCCAGCCAACAACCCGGCAACTGCCAGATACATCTGTAACGCTGTCTTAGATCACCTAACATCTAGCTGACCCATCAGCTGACCGTGGATACATAAGCCAACCAGACAGAGATCAGCCAAGTCAGGCCAGACCAAACCCAGTCAACTAATCATGAGTTAATTAAACTAGTTTCAAGCCATGAAGTTTTGGGGTGGCATGTTATGCAGCAAAAGCTAACTGCAGGTGCTCAGTCATGTGGCCTCATGAACCCTGCCAGGCTCCCCTGTCCATGGGATCTTCCAGGCAAGAATACTGGAGTAGGGTGCCATTTCCTCCTCCAGGTGATCTTCCCAAAGTAGGGATTGAATCTGTGTCTCTTGAGTCTCCTGCATTGGAAGGCAGATTCTTAACCACTAACAGCTAACTGAAATAGCATTAAAAATATTCAATTGTTTTTCATGATTAGTTCAGCAGACATCTACTGAATGCCTTGTGTGTGTAAGGCCTTCTGCTAGGCACAGGAATTCAAAGCTAATTGAGACACGGTTTCTGCCTAGAGGGTACAGATATCAGCAAATGACAGTGAAGTGTGATGAATACTGAAAAAAAAGCTATTATTTTTTTAAAAGTGGATGAGGACATAGATGAGGGCAATTCATTGGCTTGGGATGGTCTGGGAAAAAACAGGCCATTATCAGAACTGGATCCTCACTAAGCATCTGAAGTTTACCGAAGAATTTGGAGGCCATCTTAGGCAAGACTTCCTTGGTGTCTCAGACAGTAAAGAAATCTGCCTGCAGTGCAGGAGACCTGGGTTCAATCCCTAGGTCAGGAAGATCCCCTGGAGAAGGGAATGGAGAATTCTATGGACAGAGTCCATGGGGTCACAAAGAGTCAGAGAGCCGGAAACACTCAGCAACTAACAATTTCCCTTTTCATTGTAGGCAAAAGAAGCATATGTAAAGGCTCAGAGATGTGAAAGGATATAAAGTGTTTGAGAAATGGTGCAGAAATGTAGCCTGCAAGAGGACAGATTATGATGGCTAAGTAATGATTAAGGAAATCTGGGTCAAATAACCTCTTTGATAAGAAGTCCTAGCTATTGTAGAAATATCACGAAATTGATAAATCATGAAAAGTAAAAAATCACAACAAATTGTGTATGAATTATCACAATTATTTCCCTTTCTCCTGTTTTTTGACTGTGGACCTTGCTACCGGGTGTAGTGGACCTATTGTGGTGGAAGTCTCCTTTTGTCTACCCCATTTACCTTAACAGTTTAGATCACACTGGCCGCCTCAGTCTACTAAGCTCATTTAATTATACTTATTGCTCAAGTTGGAGCACACCTGCACCTTAGTTGGCATATATACCCCCAATCATATGAGATGCACAGTTATTTGCAAAGTAATTTAACTTTCTTAGTATCGATTTTAATCAACACTTTTTCAGAGTCAGCTCTTTAGAACACAATGGTAAGTAATGGCTTAAAGTAATCTAAAAATATCTCCTTCCTAAAGTCCTGAAAACAAACCTGTTAATAAATGCATTCCTCAAGTAGTAGACTTTTTGGAATCATGTGTATTTTACTGTACTAAAGGATATGTCTTTTGCATTTGAGGAAGATATATATGAAGAACACTTAAAAATGCCTAAAGTCTTTCCTTCTCTGGAATTTATCCATCTGTCCGTGTACCTGGCTTAGTTACCAGATACACAGTAGTCATAGGAGGAGGAGGAGGAAGCAGGTAGTACTAATTCATGAGGCATGTCATAACCTTCCAGAATCCAGCCTACACAGTGCCTGGCATCAGCACTCAAGAAATTCTTGTTTAATGAACACAAACATTTCGATTTCTCCAAACACAAAGTGAGAAATTAAATCATCATTAAAGTCCCTACTAATCCCAAGATTCACGTATTTTCCCACAAGACAATTCAAAATACAAAATGTATACACGTCAGTTCAATTTATTTAGTCTTATCTAATACATCAGTGTATTATCAGTGTATTTGCTCTTTAAAAGGAACACAAAATATAAAACTATAAAAAATGATCATGAAAATTATACACATTTTTTCAAAGCATGATTCTATATATGGATCTTTAAAAAGTGATTGATTTGTGCCACAAAGAACCAATAGAAAATATAAAAGGCGAACAATGAACATGGACGCCAATACTCCCTGTTAACAGTTCTTTAAATATAAGAAGAATTAAGATGAATTACAATTTTATTTCTGCTGCTGTCAGCAGTACTTCTGTGATGGAATTCGTGAATTTCACCAGGATTTTAAACTGAATAAATGTGTTCCATTACTAACGCTGTTATTTAATTCTAAACCATACCTTGAGCATGCACACTTGAGGACACTTTACCTTTTGGCTTTAGTAAGGACTTGCAAACACTCCTTTTTAAAAACATTGGGGTAAAATACACGTAAATTTACCATTTTAAAGTGAACAATTTTGTGGCATTTAGTACATTCACAGCATTGTGCGATCCACACTGTTTTGTCCTAGAATATTTTTACTACCCAAAGGAAACCAGTACCCAATTAGGCAGTCACTTCCTATTATTGCCTCTGCACAACCCTTAATCTGATTTCTCTCAATGCAATTGCCTATTCTGGACTATTTCATATAAATGGAATTGAATCCTACAACATGGGGCCTTTTGTGTATAGCTTTTCACTTAGCATGTTTTTCAAGAAATACCATATCCTTTTGCAATTAAAATAAAACTATGTAAATCAGGAGGAAAAGAAGATACTTTGGAAACTAAATGACATCTGAGGTAAGTTAATGAGTCAGTGCAATTACCTCTCAGAATGCAATTCAAGTTTTCAGGATTGATTGGTGCTTAAACACTGCTCAAATGAACAATACATCTTCAACATTTTAAATGCAGCATAAAAGTCTTTAGAATTCATATCCACTGATTTATTAATCATTTAAAGCAATTTATTTCATATGTCAGAGTTTTTTTTTTTGTTTGTTTGTTTTTTTTAGTTGGGGGCTAATTACTTTACAATATTGTAGTAGTTTTTGCCATACATCGACATGAATCAGCCATGGAAAACTACTGGAATGTTGTAGGCAATCAACACTATTCATTTCAAATCTCTAACATAGGTTAACAGCTTTTTAAAGTTATCGGTTGATATAAAAGATATCCAGTTGACATAATTAAATATTCACTGGGTAATTTTACTCTTGAACAGATGTAGTAACCCATTATTGTTTCTATTTCTATGACTTGATTTCTTTTAATCAAATAATGTGATTAAGCTTGAATACTGATAATTCTTCAACCCTACAAACTTGTGAGCTTTAAAAGACTTTAAAAACAACTAAGTTACTTAATCAAATCTGAACTTTCTTGACCAAGCGACAAAACATAGGCTGATTGGCAAAAGAAGTTTCTGAAAAACTCTATGTGCTTAATCTGGGTTTTCTGACCATCTGATCAGAAAATTGAAGTCACAGAATAAAACAAGAAACAACGACAATTAATGTGGAAAGGAGGACTTCAATGGAAAAAAAATAAATCTAGGACAACAAAAGGCAGGACCTTCTTTTTTCAACTTTAATCTTTTGAGCAAGAACAAATTATTGCTCCTGTTCTTGTATTAAACCACTGAATAATAATCTAATAGTGTTACTCTCTAACTGGAAGGGGTATAGAAAGCTATCTAACTCTAGTCAGTTCCTCTGCCACAAGGATGAAACAACACATATATCTACCTATTTACCTGTTTGAAGATATGAGGAAAAAATTCTAATAATTTATATTAGAAAAAGGTAAAAATTAAACTTGATGAATTTGCTTTTACTGAGAAAGGACAATTTGACCTGGTTAGTTGGTCAGTCTTAAAATTGAGTTCAACAGAAATGCAGTTTTCTTTCTTTCAAACAATTAAACACCACTACAACAACTCAGGTATTGGAGGATCATTTCCTATCATATTTACAAGCAAATAGGTTAATAATACAATTTAGGAGATGCTTAAAATTCTACTGGTGTTAGTGAAAAAGAAACAGATTTCCCTTGTTTCTGCTGTCAGTTTGCTTCAGAAATGCTTTTCTTCATAGTAAATAATAGATGCTTCAGTACAGCATGTCAAAAATAAAAAAAATTATAAAATAGGAGATTCATCAATGAGTTTTATTGTATTTCTGTAGAGCATGTTCATAAATCATCCTTGTATCTAACTCATTTCTATGTAGTTTACTAAATTAATGAAAAGTCACTCCCCTCACTCCCCACATAACACACTGGAATGTCAAACATTCTGAATACAAAATGTCAGTTTTGAAATGTCCTAAGGTAAAATAGCACTTCAAGATGTATCTCCATTAGTATATCTCAACATGTTGCTTATTAAAATCTACTTGGCCAATTTATGGAGATTTCATACAAATAAATATATGTATAAACAATACATTTACAGAATTTTACAAATCACAGATGCAGCAAAATACTCCTGAAAACTCAGCAATAGACTCTATTTTTGCAAAGGATTTTCAGAGCAGCATTCTGTACTTGATTTCTATTAATACTTTGTTTCCTTTTGGTATTACCCAATAATTCATTCTAAAACACTTGTTAGGAATCAAATATTCTAGGCAACAATAACAGTATTTTCCAGAATAATTTCCCTACATCTGAATGTCCCTTCTCTTTCTGCATTTGTAAACAACTGTGTCAGAACACATTGCCCTCAAACACTCTAATACACTCATCAGTACCTAAACTTTGAGTACCTAGGTTTTTTCATCCACGCAATGGTAACTTAAAAGAAAGGTCTTACCTTTTGAACTTACTTAATTCTTTTAAATCAAGGAAAACAGTGTAAAATGAGGACTTTAAAGGAAACCGTTCTTCCTCTTCATTTTACTTAAAAAGAAGTTTACTAGTTGGCCTTTACTTGTATGTATTAAACTTTTTTGTTCGGAAATCAGATTTGTATCAAATTCTTAAAAAAATCACTAAATTATTTTAACCACAATGGATGAGTCACTGATGAATTGATTAAAGGCATGACTTACACATTCTTGTTTCCGAGGCCTCACAAGCTTGTCAAAACTGCTAAGAGCTACATTTAGATAACCAGCCAAATACACATCAGAGAAATTATTTCCATCAGAAGGCTCTGTCCAGCCTTTTGAAAGAATGAGGGATTTCTTTCTACTCTAATTCTTAACACCCACCCCTGCAGGTTCCAATTAATCATCTTCATGCATGAAATATTTTTTAATGTTTCCAAAACTATCCCTTAGAAAATTTAAAAAATAAACTGTCTTTTTAAACTGGGATGCAAAACATGAAATCATGTTTTGCTTCTAAACACCAACACCTACATACAAATTGCCAGAAATTAAAAACCTATTACCAGTGTAGTTGTATAAACTACCAAATCTGCAAGGATCCCAATCTTCAATGTTAAAGGATAGTTAATAATCGCAACAATATTCTTGGGACATATAGCACAGGGTCAAAGACCAAAAGAGAGTCAGTATTACTGATAAATCAGAAATCCATTCTATAATACCTCTTATTGATAGCACTGAAGAATTCCTACAGAATTCTTTTCAAATTTAATCCAGTATCTTTTTATTTCTACCGTTTATCCTAGAAATCTAGTATGTTCACATGAGTCTACAACCACTAAACAAGAGAATGAATGATGATAAGCTAAATGTTAGTGCTAATAAACAATCTGCAATTTACCTTGACCAGAAAAACACTAGTGAAACACTAGTTATAAGAGTAAATTTAAAATACTAGTAAATACTAGCTTTTTAAAAAAATGTCCAACAATCATGGTACCCAATGTATTAATATTTGTCATATGGCTGTAAGATCGAGACAACATATATCATTAAATTTAATCATTTAAGTGATACTAATAAATTACTATTACTCTTAATTTTGGATTATACATGTAGGTACATACACACATGTATCTGTTCTAACAACGTATTATTCATGAGAAGACCGGGCATGTCCCAGGCTTTCCTCTAAATTCTCAAACTTTACCATGCATCAGAATCCTCTGGGGAGACCTTTGTTAAAAGATTGCTGGTTCCCACCCCCAGAGTTTCAGATACTGTAAGTCTGTGAAGAGGTCCAAAAATCTGCATTTTGAACGAATTCCCAGGTGATGCTGATGGTCAAGGGACCACAATTTGGGAACCACTACTCTTAAGTGATCTGTGAACCTCAGAAGCTAGAGTGAAGGAGACAGAAAGAAAGAGGGACAGAGAGGGAGAGAGAGAGGGAGAGAGAGAAAGAGGGAAGGATGGGGAGAGGGAAAAAGAAAGGTTGAGATTAAGCTAATACACAGTTCTGGGGAAGAAGGCAGAGGAGAAAAGTGAATTCAGATATTTCCCCCCTTCCTAATACTTGCCTTTATCTTGCTGGTTAGCAAAGACTAAGGAATCAATAAAGACTTCTCAAATGACAGCATACTTGGCCAACACACAAACCTTTTCATGCTTAAAAGGCCAGACAGATTGTTCCCACTACAAGTTTTAGAAAAATACTATTGCTAGAAACTCTTCAGCCGTTCAATAGCTCCAGGTGGGACTACTTTCAAGAAGACACTGAAGGGACAGAGAAAGCTAACTACTGAGTTTTCCATATTAAATAAAAATAGTAATAATGTTCACCAGTAAAACATGGGTGAGCAATAATCATCATCAAGCAACTCCTATAACATGCAGAAAATCCCACTGTAGAAACAGTATGACTGTCTCTCAACTTTGTCAAACAAGGATGAATATTTTATTTAAATGTAAGTTTTTTCAAGTTACTGAGCCATATAAAGGAAAATATTAATTTTATTAGAACTTGAACAAATACTACACAAAGAAAACATTTTAACAAAATAATATGGTGGCATAACAAACAAAAAGTAAACAGCCAAAGATGTGTAAAAGAAAACAAAAGGTGAAAAATGGTAAATATCTCATGATCTAGTGTGAAAATAAGGAGTCTAAACTTAAAGAACAAGGGTTTTTAAAAAGCACAACCATAAAACAAGAAGTTAATGTTTGTGCTATCCTAACCAGACATATTCTTCAGCAAAACTTCAAGAGGCAGAATTATATTTTACAGTATTTGATATCTTACTTCTGACTTTTTCACAGAAAGAGACTATTTATGTAATTCAAATCTCACAGTTCAAAACGACAGTGTAAGCACTGAGAAATAAGTATTCTACTAATTAAAATGACAGGTGAGGCAAAACAACTGATTAGTCTTCAATGCTGTATTTTTCAACTGTAATAAGGACTTGATCCAACCAAATCAGGTCTTAAGTAATTCAAAATTCTTTTGTAATGCCCAAAGAATGCCTCTTCCCAGCCCGATTGCCATTTACGGGAATCAAGAATCTAGTTAACAATAGAGCACTCTTAGGGACAAATGTAGGAAGAGAAAACAAAACAGAGTTTTGAAATTTTATATATAACAAAGTAATCTGTAACCATTTCAAGCCTACCAAATGCCAGAAGTTACCTAAATTATTTAAGTACATGTCCCCATCTTTGCCATTTATTTCTTAATACTGATATATTCATTTTTTAAACTGACCATATCAGGTTAATGATAGTATAAATCAATTTGAAAACTATAATAAAATACTTCAAGAACAGGTCTTTGAAGAATTTCTGTTAAATTTTGATTTTTACATAAAGGTACAATTCTTACTTTGGTAGAGAAGTGTATGGAATATTAACCTGGAAATGTTTTAAAGAGATTGTCAACCAAGACAGGCTTTTCTGCAGTTCATGACTGTCATCTTAAAAGGACAGCAAATGTCACATTTTTACATGTCTTAAAACATAATTGTGATTTTTATAAACACCAAAAGGCAAAAATTTTAAACACTTCTGAAAAAAGTCAAGCCCTTTGCACTTTGAATATCTGAAATTTATTCACAGAACATGCCCAACTCAAACTTAAAATGGGGCATACAGTCAGTTGTCCCTCAGTGTCTGCAGAAGATTGGTTCTAGGACTCCCTGCAGTACCAAAATTCACAGATGTTCAACTCCCTCATATAAAATGGCACAGTATCTGCACATAACCCATGCATATCTCCCATACACTTGATATCATCTCTAGACTATTAATAGTACCTAATGCAAAGATTGAAGGCAGGAGAAGGGGATGACAGAACATCAGATGGTTGGATGGCATCACCGACTCGATGGACGTGAGTTTTAGCAAGTGCCAGGAGTTGGTGATGGACAGGGAAGCCTGGCGTGCTATGCAGTCTATGGGGTCACAAAGAATCAGACAAAACTGAGTGACTGAACTGAATGTAATGTAGACACCATGTAAATAACTGTAAATGTAATGTAATAGTAGTGTAATGTTAGTCGCTCAGTCATGTCTGACTCTTTGCGACCCTGTGGACTGTAGCCCGCCAGGCTCCTCTGTCCACGGAATTCTCCAGGCAACAATACTGGAGTGGGTGGCCATTTCCTTCTCCAGGGGATCTTCCTGACCCATGGATGGAACCATGTCTCCTGCACTGCAGGCAGATTTTTTACTGTCTGAGCCACTAGGAAAGCCCAAATATTATGTAAATAGTTGAAGATGAGTGGCAAATTCAAGTTGCGCTTTTTGGAATTTTTTTTTCCCAAATATTTTCCATTCTTTGATTGAATCCATGGATATGCAGATATGAAGGGTTGGCTATATTTTCTTCTCTCCACATATCAAATTTCTAGCAAATATATAATATCACATACAATTTCAAATTAAATTCACAGGCTTTTTTTTTGTTTGGTTGGTTTTGCTTTAACCTGTCACGTAACATATTGCCATGAGTCTTTGGATGTGGCATCTAACCAAAGAAAGCTGCATATGGTAACTCTCTGTA
Organism: Okapia johnstoni; assembly: GCA_024291935.2. Lineage (NCBI taxonomy): Eukaryota > Metazoa > Chordata > Mammalia > Artiodactyla > Giraffidae > Okapia > Okapia johnstoni. The sequence continues at coordinate 19,447,667 of CM044317.1, read as the reverse complement.
TGAGAGGTGTAAATACAAAAAGGAGACAACATTTTTGTGGACTATTTTTAAAACACGTTAAATGGCATTATCAACATCATTCACGATTTAAATATTATGTATACATTACAGATCATCTCCATATCAACAATTATGTAAGGGGAACACTAGGAAATAAAAATTTTATAATGTTTGTATGCAGTGCTTAAGCAACTGAATGTTTTATCTGAAGAGCCTATGATGTAATAAAAATCAGAAAGTTTTGCTTTTTGAATGCGTGGGTTGTAACCCACAGAAAATGAGGAGTAAACTGTTTGGTCAGGATCTTGTTAGTTTAAGAAGCAAAAAATGTAAGAACCAAAATATGCACACCATTAAAAATACTAATTCTGAAAATTATGTAGCTAAAAATTAAATCACCCTGTCCAGCAAGTTGCAAAAAATTCACACATTTCAAATATTAAGGCAACTTTTTCCCAACTAATCAGTACTTTATAAAAATATATGTCACTTCAAAACATTATATACACAGTGACAATAAATTTAGCTAGCTGTAATCTTTAATACATTAATAAAGTGTCACAAATTACAAAGAAGTTATACTAGGAGCTTGCATGTGTGTGCAAGTGGAATTTGACTTTTTAAAGTACAGGTTTTAACACTGAGCGAAGTGAACGTCCTTCTTTAGTGAGTTCTCGTGTCACACACATACATGGCAATGGGATTGCTTCCTCCCGCTTCTCTATAATATTGTAACTGCACTTCTTCAAGTGGTCAGCCATGCTCAGGATGTCGGCAAACTTCCATTCATTGACAGAACAAAATGCAGTACTGAATCGCCATACCTAGAAAAAAATTCTGCTTCAGATTTAAACCAGTCAGTTTATAAGAATTAAAACATATTTCTTGCTCGAACTACATTCATTTCTAACTGTTAAGAGAAAAAAGTTTCAAGTAGCTCGCTACAAAATTCATTTCAATACAAATCTTTTTATTAAATATTTATAAGATAAATAACTTCTATGACATTATGACTTTAAGAAATCTAATAACAAAAAAGAAAAAACTCAGCATTAAAAAATCACATCCAACCTGGCTTATTAAGCAATTTTTAATTTCTATAAAACATTTAGAGTCACTTCCTAAAATAACAAACATTGTACTAGATTTTCATCCTACCCAAAGGACTATGTATATAGGAGATATTGACAATACAAGTGTTTTTTTTCCAAAAAAAATTTCCATTACACCGTATGAAGTGTACTAAAAAATACTCGAGGATACTGTGCAGAGGAAACTTTCCTTTTCACTATTTATAAATAGTAAAGGCATTTTGTAATACCGATGAATACAAGTACTTCAATGTTTCTGGAAATTTTTATAGAACTTTTTGTAAAATGAACAATTTTTAATTCCATATCATTATACAATGCATTTCTGGGAAAAAATGCACCTCCCTAAGAACTTTCGAAGGCTTTCTTGACAAGATAAAATCTGAAGAATAAGCAGGATATACCAAGGAGATGATGATCACAAGCTCCAGAAACAGGTTCCTAGGTCTGAATCCAAGGACAAGTTACTTAACCAGTTTTCCTATCCATAAATAGGGACAGTAGATTAAATAAATTAATAAAAGTACACACTATCTACACATTTCAAGCATTCAAATGGAAGTTTCAGGGACAGTGTCCTCAAACACCTTAAGGCAAGAAGAAAACATTCAACAACTATTAGTAAATTCCATAGCTGGAATATAAAGGAAACTGAAGAGGTAAGTAAGGACAGAATTATGAAAACTCTTAAATGTCTCATTAAGGAATCTGCCCCTAACCTAGGGCAATGGACAGACATTTTAAAATTTTTTAAGCACTACAGCATAAGAACCATATTCAAGAAATTATTTATCACTCTACGTCTTCTACAGACAGTATGTTGGAGAGGGACTCAGCTGGAAACAGAAGCCCAGTAAGGAAGTGGCTGCTATAGTAACCCAGAGGAGAACTGCAGGCGGGACCAACTAGGGAAATAGCAGTAGAAACGGGAAGCGAACTTGAGAGGTATGAAGAAGGGAGACAATAGGACTGTGTGAATACCAGGAGAAGGAAATAAAGGGGAAAAAGGGCTTAACCTTAACTCCCAAACTCCTAGTTTAGGCAACTTAAGAGATGATAATGCAACTTTCTGAGATTAAGAGGGGTAGAGAAATGGAGTAGGCTGGATATGCTGAGTTTACTGAAGATAATCAAGTGGAGATGTCCAGTAGGTGCCTATATATAATGGCCTGGAATTCAGAGGAGAAAATGGACAGGGACATACACATGTAAGTAATTTGTATAAATGATGGCAAATTAAACTCCAAGAGTAGATGACATTTTCTGTAGTAACAGAATACCCAGAAAATATTTCACCTCGTAGATCTAGTGGGTGAGGACAAAAAGGGACCATGACCTGAGTGTCCCAGCCCAATGGCAGAAACACACCAAATCATGCAGTAAATGAAGATATACACATACCCACATATACACAGCAAGTATGAAATTTCTACATAAAATAATTAATGTGCTCATTTACTGGTCAAAGCTTCAGGAGAGCACAGAAGCAGATGCAAAATTCTCAAAAACTGGAGCAATGAAGAAAAAAAAAAAACAAAACCTGGAGCAATGAGTAAAAATAAGAAAAAACCTAAGGGTGGTAAAAACAAAGTACCTAGAAATATGACCCCCGTTCAACCAATATGAACGCTATCAAATTTTTTTTTACTTTATAAAATCAGTTTCATATTATAAATGTTCTAAAATGAAAAATCACTTACAATCAAAGATAGTTGTAATGACTTCTAGTTTCTACTGGATAGTGCCTCAAACAGAAGCTGGCAAAAATAAGATATCACACAAGGAAAATGGTGGAGCTAGGCTTTGTTCCCAGACCTGCCTAAATCTCCTGCTCAAGCTTCCAATCTGCAACACACCCTTGTTCCGTGCTAAAACCACAGTCCCCACCAACAACATCAAATCCTACTGCCCTTATTTCACTTCAAGCCATCTCCACATCCACCCATTTTGTTCTCTATATCCCAAATTGACACTGTCAAACTGTGGTGACACAGAAGACTCTTGAGAGTCCCTCTGACTGCAAGACCTAACTAGTCAACCCTAAAGTGAATCGACCCTGAATACTCATTGGAAGGACTGACGCCGAAGCCCCAGTACTTTGGCCACTTGATGCGAAGAGACGACTCACTGGAAAAGACGCTGATGCTGGGAAAGACTGAAGGCAAAAGGAGAAGGGGGCAGCAGAAGATGAGATGGCTGGATGGCATCACAGACTCAATGGACATGAATTTGGGCAAACTCTGGGAGACAGTGAAGGACAGGGAAGCCTGGCCTGCTGCAGTCCACGGGGTTGCAATGTGTCAGATGCAACTTAGGGACTGAAAAACATACACTAAATACTCTACTGGTCACCTGCTAGTAGTAGATTTTTTTTCATGTCTCCTTATTTAAGTTTTACTTGTAACAACCAAGTTCTAAGAATGAAAGGGCTAAGAATGTACAGAAGCTGCCAACTGCAAGCAATTAAAAAGAAACCTTTTCCTTGATTCCTCCATCATCCTACAGTGCAAATGTTTCAGATGGAGCCCAAATTAGAAAGAAGGTGGTTAACATGTACTCAAGCAAAGGGAGTTGTTTCAGAAGTGAGTAGGTACAGAACCCCTTAACTGAAGAACTACAAGTGGCCTCTGTCATATGACATTAGAATCTAGTTCTAGGATATCTGCAGTAAATATGTGATTATGACTAACAATTCTAACAATGTATTCACATTTTTATTAACTATCTTTATAAAAAAGTCTGTCATCATACTGAATTATTTTTAAGGATGGTCTATTTCACAATGGGCTTCCCAGGTGGTGTTAGTGGTAAAGAATCCACCTGTCAATGCAGGAGACATTAAGAGACACAGGTTTGATCCCTGGGTCAGAAGATACCCTGGAGGAGGGCCTAGCAACCCACTCCAGTATTCTTGCCTGGAGAAGCCCATGGACAGAGGAGACTGGCAGGCTACAGTCCACAGGGTCACAAAGAGATGGACATGACTAAAGCAACTTAGCATGCACGCACGCAATTTCACAACAAGGATGATCAATTTCACAGCAACAATATTATTAAATGCCTATTATATGTCAAATAAGGGGTTGATACAATTAAATGACACCAACCTTTTCTTTTATCTGCCATGACGAATTTCCTTCTGGATACTTCTTTTTCCCCCACTGAAGTATGACCATTCCGCGAGACTGCAGAAGACTACCACACACATCCCTCATTAACTTGGATACACATGAGAGCTGGCATAAGCTGAAGCCGTCGAGAAACCCTGCAATATGTTGCAGGACTTCAAAAGGAAGACTACTTAGATGGTCACTATGTAAACCCAGCACACAGTTTCTAGCAGGCTCTACTAACACTGTAGATACAGACGGCTGAACTCCAAATGACCGCAAATGGTGGTCATGTATAATCTTTGCTCCTTGTGTTGACGGACAAAATCTACGCTGCGAATAGGTACAACCATAATATGCTAGAGGACACCTCTGTTCCATCCAGCCATTGAGTCCAGCATGAATGTCACCATGCACGTTCTTAAAATGTGATGAAAATTCTTTTCTTCTAAATAATTGTCCACAAACAAATGTAAACATTGGACGCTGCTTGGGTTGGTACCTAGCGACACATTCCAATACTAAGTCCAGCCCCAGTGTCTGAAAAGGGCTTGGATTTGAAAGCTGTGGGTTGGCATGATCACAAGCTGAAGCTGAAGCTATTTCCCCAACCATTGTATTTGTAGCTAAAATGGCAGATGGAAGTGAAAAAGTCTGAGTCCCAAAGTCAACATGATAAACATCAGCCATGCGACTATCAGATATACCCCTTCCACCTGGAGAATCTCCTAGACAAAACAGTAATGCTGCTGTGATTAGATCTATTCCTTGGAGACCCATTGGATCTTCCGCAACTTCCAAATCTGATGTATCTACTGCTTTATCTTCCTTTGGTTTAGACCAACATGAATTCGAAAGAAATTTGAATGAAGGAGGGTGACTGAAAGATAAGACATCCACATTCCGTAGGTCCCCTAAGTCTACTTTTTTCCAACACAAGTCTTCATCATCATCTGGCATGAGGATGTGCTGAACTGTGCCATTAGGCAAAGCATTAGGCGGTATTACTTCCCTAACTTGTGCTGCTACTAAAAGTGAACTAGAAGGTTCTGAAGAGCCATCTGATGCTACACATTCTCCATTTGTTAAGTTACTTTGTTTTGAGTCAGTATGTAAATCCTGGTTCTGCTCAATGACCTGTGCACATATATCTTCCAAAGGAAAGCCATTACAAAGAGCAGAAGTGCCATAAGAACCAGCATCCAAGTCACATAATAAATCACTTGAACCATTTTGTTCCAACTGGGCATTCTGACTCGTATCCTTATGGTCAATCCCACCAACTGCTCCTCCCATCTCATCCTCATAAAGATGGTCCTGGTCTTTCAGGTTTCTATTCTGTAAGCTTTCTCTGGCATTTTGCTCTTCATTCATTTCATTTGGGGAAGCACAAAGACTTGTACTTAACATGCCAATGTCTCTTGTAGCAGTATTCAGAATATCTAAAGCAGCAGCCAAACTTCGGGTTGTTTCAACAGTAGCTTGATAAAGTGCACCATAAGATTCTTCATCAACAGACACCAAACCATTAGTATGTGGTATTTCTGAGACACTTGGTTTAACTGAGATCTGTTCTCTAGGTTCTGACACTTTATCAGTTGCTTTTGACATCATGGTGGCTACTTTGAGAGATTCTAAGAGCATCCGTTGGTCTTGAAGGGCCAAGGCCATATCTAATTGTGCCACTTCATCAACATCTCTGCTTAGATTTTCATATGATTTCCGGTCTGCATAACTAACTGGCCATCGATTCCATTCCATAGTACAGCACACCACACTTGCAGGACACATTTCTAGATGTTCAGCAACTTTGTTTCGAGCCATTGTAAATGGACATCCAAACTCACTATTTAAGCAAGGCACTCGTTCAAATGGACATAAAAGTCGATGCTCATCAGCCTTACATGCGTGGAAAACTGCTCCACAAACCAATGGACAACCAATCAAGTCACAGGAAATCCCAGGCTCTGGTCTTGTCATACATCGTCTACTGACACAATTAACGCAGTGCGAATGCTGCAGCTCCACCTCCATGATGGCCAGTCCAGCTCTGGTTATCGAGATGGAAAAGAAATAAGATGTTAGGCAAAAACTGGCTGATTTTTAAAACAATGTTTTAAGAATAAAAATCAAATCATGAAGGTATATTGGCTTATATGACTATGAAATATACAAAATAAACATATTTAATGAGTTTATTTTACTATAATTGATCCATCTTGAACCAAATTAAGAACATCAATTCAAGAAGTCAAAAATTCATTTTTACATAACATGTAACAATCTGCTCAAAAGGCCAAACGTTTCAAAATATAATACTTAAATTCTAGTATATTGTATAGTATATAAATTAATACCAAAAACAAGTTAATGCATATTTAACTTCAAGATTTCAGAACACTTATATCTTTTTACATTTTAATTAAACTGATTATTTAACTCTTCCCCGACCTCAATGGAGAAGGAAATGGCAACCCGCTCCAGTATTTTTGCCAGGAAAATCCCACGGATGGAGGAGCCTGTTAGGCTACAGTCCATGGGGTCACAGCGAGTCGGACACGACTGAGCGACTTCACTTCACTTCATCATATTCCTAAAAGAGAATAATCTGAATTTCATGAAAACAAACTTACTTACTATATACCTCCATTTGCATATGACACAGGTAACTCACCTCAAAATTTCCCAAATTAAATTAATAATTTTCTGGATAAGAAGCCAATTTTTAGCCTATTTTTTTCACTTCAGTGCAAAAGAGATTGCTAGCTCTTTCAATATTCTTTTCCATAAATTCAATATTGCATCTAAGTGGCTAATGAAAAATAACTATTCCCCAGATTGCTATTTCTTTGTCTCTAGGACAGGCTTAATTTTCCTCAAACTCAAATAGCAAAAGTCTATCATTGACAGAGTTTTTGTTGATTAAGCAGCAAAGTTCTGAGTTGATATTATGGTACGTACTAATGCTAGGGACAGAAGAAAACAAAGCACACATTTACCAACAAAACTACATTTTAAAATGTTTTTAAAAATTACAAATTATGAATACTTCTGAATGTTTATCCCTATACAATTTAAAGCCAAGGAAATGACCTATAAATTAAAGATATACTGCTAAAGGGTCAAAACAGAAGAAATGACAGACTTATGATAACATTGGTAAACTACGCAAAGAGGACTTTAATAAGACAAATTTTACTAGTGATTAGATTGTGAAAACAGCTGTAGCTTTCTTATTTTGCAACCACTAGACTGAGTTCATCTCACATGCTGAAGGTTATAAACTTGTCTGTTACTGAGAGAAACCTAAAAATACAAGCAGTTCCAACAGAAGTAACCAATGCTCTCAGAACTAGCAGGAACACTTTATGTTACATGCACATCACATGATCACACCAGACAGAACACATCTCAAAACATCCCTTAATTCAGATGTGTTTAAAATAGCAACTGTTACAAACAACTGAGTTAATGCATAACAGCAACAACTTTAAAAGGCAGAAGAAAAGGGCTCTCAAGGTTCAAAATAAATAGACTCCTCCACACTATTCCTCCTTTGGATAAATGTTTAAAAAAATAATAAAAGTATCCATAGCAATGAGTCCATAACATTTATTATTTATTGAAGTAAGCTTAAAGGAAAAAGGAACATTAACTAGGTACCTACTCTATCCTTCTTGGTATTAATATATACCATGTTAATGTCACTTAATCCTCATAACAGCCCAGAGAAAACTGAGGTACAGAAAGGCTAAGTGACTTACCCAAGGTCATCTACCTAGTAAGTGGCAGAGCTAGGACTGCAATCTGTATCTGATCAATATGTATGGACAAAAACAGATATGCTTATTTACAAAAGTTTAAGAAAATAAGACAGTACTTCAGTAACCAGTGATGCAATTTTAAGATGTTATTTGAGGAATGGAGGTTACACAACTTTGCTTGTAGTTTATCCCAGCACTTAATCACTCTTATGGTCAAGAAAGTCTTTTTGGTCCTTTCTAATTATAATAGCACATTACTTTGCTTTGAACATTAATGTTTTACTAAATTATTTTTTTAAAAACTTACATATGTAATGCTCAATATAAACTTATGAAACAGTACAAATTTACTGTTTGTAAACTGAGCTATTTACTCAAAACAGTTATACAAAGAAGGAATCAAGTTTAAGTCCATTTTACAATTAAATATATTAAGAAATAAGATTTTTAAAAATGCACTAGACAATACCCAAAGAGTATTCTGGGGTATTCTTCCAGAATTTAAAACTTTCAGATCCATCCTCTTTCACAATCGCTATTATCAAATTAAATATGCCTCCAAAAAGTATTTCACAATTGCTCAGGAATTCTATGAAACAAGTTTAAAATGTCAATCCCTGATTTATCAGTTGAACAGTGACACAGCAGGTCCAGCAGAAAATATATTGCTAAAATTAAGCTTCAAGCTCAAGATGAGCTTAATTTAAAACTCCTCAATATTAAGTTTTTTAAAAAACTCTAAAACAGAATCTTAACCTTCCAAATAACATATCTATTTACACTTAAAGTTGAATGACTGGAAAAAGGTTCATTAGACTGTAAAATATTGTAAACGATTAAATGCTTTACAATAGTTTCAATTTTCTCCAACAGAAATTCTACGTCAACTCAAAATCTTTGGCTGACAAGCAATTCATAAAAACAATTTTAAGATATGACATTTGCCCATACAATGAAATGAGATCTTGTTATTTAAGGTTATTTCTAGACATAAAGATATTGCCTTCAAAAAAGAATTCCTTTTCCAAATTCATTACAATACATAAGGCAATAGATAAATAAAGAACTTCAAGTTAGCATGATTTTAAAATATGCTAAATCAAGTCATCCAAATATTCAACACAACTTGCTGCCTCAGGCTGATCTTAATGTCTGCCTTTGCCTCAAAGACAGACAGACACAGATACAGACACACACACACACACTCTCTCCACACCCCCCCTTTCCTGTTGTCTCAAATCTTTATCAGCTTAAATGGTACACTTTTCCACGTACCCAAGGGCAAGATATGACACGGATTCCATATATTCATGTGCTCATTACACACTGCATTTTTCCTGGGTAATACTAGTCACGTTGCTCTTGTTGTTTAGTCACTAAGTCATGCCTGACTCTTTTGCGACCCCATGGACTATAGTCCACCACACTCCTCTGTCCACGGAATTTCCCAGGCAAGAATTCTGGAGTGGGTTTCCATTTCCTTCTCCAGGGGATCTCCAGTGTTCCTTGTATTCAAGATTGTACCTCAATTAGAGCCTTGTTTATTAATATGAGTGAAATTATTATAATACAAGAAATAACCAAATGGATTTCAAAACAATTCTTGATCCATGGAAAGCTACATACATCATAAAAACATACTTTATAAATCTACTATTAGTCAACCACATTGAGTCAAAATTAAAAATTACCTCATTGTACCTTCTATAAAAAGTCAAAAGTATTCAAATATTTACTGAGTATCTAGGGCATATGTTCCAGGCATTATATGTGGAATAAGTTAAATTGTCCATCAAAAAAAGCAAATCAAAGGGAAAAGTAAATCAAAGAAAATTAATTTCAATCTTCCATTGTTTTAAAAAAATAATAGTAATACAAGGCACAGAAGGAAATGTTTAACTGTGTATTTAACTTTTTAATGAATCCTGCAGTCTGGTTACAGGTTACTGAATATAGAGGGATGCAATTCAAAAATAAAAGCAGAGATAGAGGTGTCCACATGTGTGCAGGTGACTGAGTACATAGAGGGTGCTGAAAGGAAGCTCAAAAAAGGAAGTGGCATCAGTCTACTTCCTTAATATTACAATCAATATGATATTAGACCTTTACTGACAAAGGTCCATATAGTTAAAGCTATGGTTTTCCCAGTAGTCATGTATGGATGTGAGAGTTGGACCATAAAGAAAGCTGAGTACCAAAGAATTGATGCTTTTGAACTGTGGTGTTGGAGAAGACTCTTGAAAGTCCCTTGGACTACAAGGAGATCAAACCAGGCCATCGTAAAAGAAATCAACCCTTAATATTCATTGGAAGGACTGATGCTGAAGCTGAAGTTCCAATACTTTGGCCACCTGATGCAAAGAACTGACTCATTGGAAAAGACTCTGATGCTGGGAAAGACTGAAGGCAGGAGGAGAAGGGAATGACAGAGGGTGAGATGGTTGGATGGCATCACCGACTTGATGGACATGAGTGTGAGCAAGCTCTGGGAGTTGGTGATGGGCAAGGAAAGCCTGGCGTGCTGCAGTCCATGCGACTGCAAAGAGTCAGACATGACTGAGCGACTGAACTGAAAGATATTAGTTTAAAAAAAATTCCACTGAGACAATAAAATGTTGCTTCAGTGAAAGGCTGAAATGGAACTATAGGCAGATTTGCTCATTAGTTAACCAGGAAGTCTGTGACTGAAATTTCATATTTAGCAATCAGTTTTAACTCCTCCAGAGCAAGTCTCATGCTTATTGCATAGTCAGAGGTGCTACTGCACAATAAATACAAACATTGCTGCTGATTTACTGATCGGGTGCACTCAGTTTTAAAGGCCATAATAAAAATATAACCTCAATTGGATATTCTATTTCACTGGTATAAAAAAGGGGGCTGGGATGACTAGCCAAGACTGAAAAATCCAAGATCATTAAACTCCCATCTCAAACTACCTGGCCTACTGATGAGTTCAAAATGGCTAAACTGGTTACACTGTATACATTCTTTTATTAAATTTTGGTTCTTTTTTTTTTTTTTTTAATAGAATGATGACCTAATTACATGGAATTTTGTTTTCAAGTTTTTACCCTTCCAGTTATGATATAATCAAAACATACATCTTGCATTTCTAAATATGGTCATAGGTAACTGATCCCAAAGTTAAAGTCCTAACTACTTGAAATTGTTCTCCACTAAATAAACAAAAGAAATTACTATAGACTTACATCAGAAATTAAAATAACAAATATTAATAGCTAATATTCATACCAGAACCTATTTGAGTTGATACTCAGATAAAAGTAATCCACCAGAATGGTGGAACTCAATTTACTACAATGGGCAGCATGGCACAGGGGAACGGGCTTCCAAGGACTCAGCTTTGTGACCGTGATGCAATTCCTCTACTGTGAAAACAACCTAGTACTCTACAAAGGCTGGTTATAATTATTAGCGTGTCCAGTACGACACAAACATGTATTGCTCAGAAAACAGATGCACTTACTTTACACAACAGACACGCACATGCACAAAACTTATCTATAATCGTTTCTATATCAGGTCATTTATACTTATAAAATTTATTAAAAACAATCATATGAGGATCTAATGCTAACATTACCCACTCTTAAAGAAAAAGACAAACCTTTTTGGAAAAAGATTTTCACAGACTGAGTTGTAATTGAGGCATGCATATCTTGTATTTAACTATTGAGCTACCTATAGTGTAAAAACCACTAGTTCAAAGCCAATCTCATTTATTTCATCAAAAATAAATTTGAAATTAAATAATATTTTATAGCTTTTTGACTGAAGACTTGAATATTAATAAATTCTACAAATACCATGTCATTCTACAGCATGTGCTAACTTCTTTTAATGAAACAAGCAGTCATGGTAACTTAGTTACAGGAATTACCAAAAGCACACCGAATAGCATAAGGCTTATGCCATTAAAAGTCACATTTTAGTAACACAGTCTATCAAATAGTAAACACACATGAAACAAGACCTATTTTGGTGACCTTAAAGCACTCCTCTATATACAGTATCTCAAAATATGTATTATTTTTCTTTAATAGCATATTAGGACACTTTATTTAGAAAAAAAATCTCTAATGCTAGCCATACAAAAGTACTGGATTGAAATTAAATACCTAGCACACTTGGAATGCATAAAAGTTTGCCTATATCGGAAACTTCAGTTCTCTGTTAACACTCCCAAAACTCCACCCACTAACATTTCCAGAATCACACATACACAAAAGAGCTATGTCACCGCATTAAAATACCAAATAAAAACAAATTAGCAATTAAAATGTTAGCAAAACATGTTATCCTCAATTAAACTTCTGTAGTAAGAAACAGTGACTAAGCATAAAGAACATGATTCAGCGAAAACTTACAGTTTACAACTGAAAATCTGAACCCTTAGGAAAACCCTCATCTTACATTTTATGCTCCTCTCTTCCCTCTTTGCCGTCAACAACTCTGGAAAAGCTTAAAAAATATGAGGAAACGCAAAATCTGTTAATAGAATTTCTAGGACTCTAAAGGACACAGAAATGGATTGAAATGTAGCAAACAGAAATTAAAAGCTTAGAAAGCTTGGGGGTTTGTATGTAAAGTTTTAAGTTAATCTACACTGATACCAGAATGCCCATAAATAACTTCATCTTGGATCCGAGTCAACGAAGTTAATTACGGAATAAAAGGTCAATTCCTTCCCAAGCATCTTTTTACCCAAGACTTACGACATGGCTCAGAAAGAAAAACAAGACACAGGGAGAGCGGGGAATGGAGTACTAGAACCACGATAAACAACACGCTGTTCCGGCTCCATTCTCTAAATACACGCGCAAAAAACACGCTCCAAGGAGATTCCTTTGAATTCAACGTGCACTCTATGCTCCCTTCCCAGCAATGCACTTCCACGAGACAGGACACAAACAACTTGGAAATGGTCATACCCCTCAGACCTATAAAATCAGGATATTTCTCTTTAACGAGGGCTGAGGCTAAGACTAAGATCCTCTCACTTCCATGAATGGAAAAGTTACCAACTTCACTCATCCCGTGGAGACAGTCGGCAATGCCTCTCAGTATTACTTTAACCCGTCTGTCCCCAAACAAAGCAAGTTTCTAACCTGCAAAAGGGAAGAGAAGCCGGGTTTTCGAGGCTCTTAGGGCTTCCTAAGTTTAACTCTGGCTTCTCCCCCACCTACCCTCACCCACAGACCCGCGAGCCCGGGTGGCACCGAGGGGTCGGCCCGCGGGGTCTGAGGCGCCATTTGCCGGCGGCCTCCAGGGCCGGCCGGGCAGCGGGCTGGGCGCGGAGGCCAAGCCGCCGCCGCCCTCTCGCCGCCGGGACCCGGCCTGGGACTCGCGGAGTCCCCGCGAGGCCGTGTTTACTCCGCCCCAGGCCCGGCCCGGCCTGCCCGCCCCACCGCCGCCTCCGGCTCGGCCGCCGCCCCTGCCCGCGGGCACAGCCCGGGCCGCGCCAGCCTCCCGGGCAGGCTGCCCCAGACACTCACCGGCCGGCCCGGCCGAACCGCGGCCCAAATCCCAGCTGCCGCGGCCGCCGTGCCCAGCTGCTCCCCGCTGTCCCGGCGCCGCTCCGCGCCCACACCCCCTGGACAACCCGCCTCCTGCTCGCCTCTGCCCCGCCGGGCCGCCGCCTTTTCTCTTCTCTTCTCCTGGGCCTCCTCACCCGGCGCCGGTTCTCTCCGCGCGCCCCGCCCCGCTCCGCTCCTCTCCGCCGTGCCCCGCCCAGCCAGCCCAGACTCGGGATCTGCGGTAAGTTGGGCGGAGACGCGCGCGCCGAGCCAGCCGGGGGCGCGCACGCTGAGCTCAGCGGGGGCGCGCACGCTGAGCTCCCACCGTCACTCGCCCACCTCCCCGGAAGGGACGTGGCAAGAGGGTGTGGTCTGCAGTCAGTTGTCTCTGGGTTCCGCGCGTTCCGCTTAGGGGGTTCCCGCGGGACTCCACGTGACTTCTGCCCCGAAAGTCTATCAAATCCTGTTCGATTTTAGAAGCTTCTATTCCTGAACGGAATCCTAGACACGCAGTTTTGGAATTCAGGAAACAGACCCAATTTAAAGTGACTACTTTAATTGTAGGATGAGCAACCCAAATCCCTTAATTCTGGGTGCAGCAGTCTTCCCCTTAGGTCATATTTAGGGGAAAAATGTGGCAGCTGTCACTGAATCTTTGATAAGCAGGCCTTCCTGCCGGCTGACCTAATGTGCCCTAGTCTTGTGTGAGATGGTGCCCAGTTCAGTTAAGTCGCTCAGTCGTGTCCGACTCTGTGACCCCATGGACTGCAACAGGCAAGGCTTCTCTGTCCATAACTAACTCCCGGAGTTTACTCAAACTCATATCCGTTGAGTTGGTGATGCCATCCAACCATCTCATCCCCTGTTGGCCCCTTCTCCTTCCTTCAATCTTTCCCAGCATCAGGGTCTTTTCAAATGTCAGTTCTTCGCATCAGGTGGCCAAAGTATTGAAACTTCAGCTTCAGCATCAGTCCTTCCAGTGAATATTCAGGGTTGATTTCCTTTAGGATGGACTGGTTGGATCTCCTTGCAATCCAAGGGACTCTCAAGAGTCTTCTCCAGCACCGCAGTTCGAAGGCATCAATTCTTTGGTGCTTTGATTTCTTTATAGTGCAACTCTCACATCTATACATGACTACTGGAAAAGCCATAGCTTTGACTCTATAGACCTTTGTTGACAAAGTAATGTCTTTGCTTTTTAATAGGCTGTGTAGGTTGGTCATAGCTTTTCTTCCGAGGAGCAAGCGTCTTTTAATTTCATGGGTGCAGTCACCATCTGCAGTAATTTTGGATCCCAAGAAAAGAGTCTCTCACTTTTTCCATTGTTTCCCCATCTATTTGCCATGAAGTGATAGGACCGGATGCCATGATCTTAATTCTTTAAATGTTGAGTTTTAAGCCAGCTTTTTCACGCTCCTGTTTCACTTTCATCGAGAGACTCTTTAGTTCCTCTTTGTTTTCTGCCATAAGGGTGGTGTCATCTGTATATCTGAGGTTGTTGATATTTCTCCCGGCGATCTTGATTCCGGCTTGTACTTCATCCAACCCAGCATTTCACATGATGTAATCTGCATATAGGTTAAATAAGAAGGATGACAATATACAGCCTTGACTACTCCTTTCCCAATTTGGAACCAGTCCGTTGTTCCATGTCAGGTTCTAGCTGTTTGTTGCCTCTTGACTTGCATACGGATTTCTCAGGAGGCAGGTAAGGTGGTCTGGTACTCCCATTTCTTGCAGAATTTTCCAGTTTGTTGTGATCCACACTGCCAAGGCTTTGGCGTAGTCAATAAAGCAGAAATAGATGTTTTTCTGAAATTCTCTTTTTCTACAATCCAATGGATGTTGGCAATTTGATTTCTGGTTCCTCTGCCTTTTCTAAACACAGCTTGAACATCTGTATTTAGAACATCTGGAAGTTCTCAGTTCACATACTGTTGAAAACTAGCTTGGAGAATTTTAAGGATTACTTTGCTAGCATGTGAGATGAGTGCAATTGTGCAATAATTTGAACATTCTCTGGCATTGCCTTTCTTTGGGATTGGAATGAAAACTGACCTTTTCTCGTCCTGTGACCACTGCTGAGTTTTCCTAATTTGCCAGCGTATTGAGTGCAGCACTTTAACAGCATCATCTTTTAGGACTTGAAATAGCTCAGCTGGAATTCCATCACCTCTGCTAGCTTTGTTTGTAGTGAGGCTTCCTAAGGCTCACTTGACTTTGCATTCCTGGATGTCTGGCTCCAGATGAGTGATCACACCATCGTGGTTATCTGGGTCGTGAAGATCTTTTTTGTATAGTTCTTCTGTGTATTCTTCCCACCTGTTCTTAATATCTTCTGCTTCTGTTAGGTCCATACCATTTCTGTCCTTTATTGTGCCCATCTTTGCATGAAATATTTCTTTGGTATCTCTAATTTACTTGAAGAGATCTCTAGCCTTTCCCATTCTATTGTTTTCCTCTATTTCTTTGTATTGATCACTTAGGAAATCTTTCTTATCTCTCCTTGCTATTCTTTGGAACTCTGCATTCAAATGGGTTTATCTTGCCTTTTCTCCTTTGCCTTTCACTTCTCTTCTTTTCTCAGCCATTTGTAAGGCCTCCTCAGACAACCATTTTGACTTTTTTGCATTTCTTTTTCTTGGGTGTCCAGATTCTTGTAAGTTTTGCTTCCCCTGGGACCAAGCTCAGCCCATCAGGATTCAGGCAGGTGTTGTGAAGCCCTGATGGAGCAGCCCACCAAAGTCTGCTTCTGTGAGGGACTGTGATCCTCCACACAGACCATAGCAGCGAGGTTGACTTTGTGGGAAAGACAATGCTATCTAATGGAAAGGTGGCTAGAAGCTGCTTTTGCAGGTTATTTTGCAAATGACTAAGGGTTGAAAAAATATCACAGATCCATATCAAAGAACTGGGGTCCATTTCCTGCTACTACTGCCATGCCTTGGTCCAAGGCCAAGGGACAGGGAGTAAAAGTGCCTGGTAGTAGTTATCCCTTATAGCCCCTCATGGACTTCTCTTGTGGCTCAGCTGGTAAAGAATCCGCCTGCAATACAGGAGACCTGGGTTCGATCCCTGGTTTGGGAAGAAAGCTGGAGAAGGGAAAGGCTACCCACTCCAATATTCTGGCCTGGAGAATTCCATGGATGGTACAGTCCTGGGGTTGCAAAGAGTCCAACACGACCGAGCGACTTTCACTTTCACATCCCCTCATCTCTACTCCAGTGTCCATCCCAAGGGCTCCTGCCCGGTCCTAAGGCAAGAGAAGGTTAAAGAGATGACTATAATCCTGGACTTGGCAACAGGGCACAGAGACAGGAAAACACTGTTCAGTAATGCTTTGTGTGACTAGGTTTTCACCCACATGCCTTAGAAAAGAGAGCTCACAAAATTTGTCATGCTGAGAAATGGCTCTCAGACTTTTAGCTTTTAAAAAACTTAAAAAAAATTCTTGGAAAAGAACTTACAGGCTTCCCTGGTGGCTCAGTGGTAAAGAATCCACCTGCAATGAGTCAGCTCTTCGTATCAGGTGGCCAAAGTATTGGAGTTTCAGCTTCAACATCAGTCTTTCCAATGAACACCCAGGACTGATCTCCTTTAGGAAGAACCGGTTGGATCTCCTTGCAGTCCAAGGGACTCTCAAGAGTCTTCTCCAACACCGCAGTTCAAAAGCATCAATTCTTCGGTGCTCAGCTTTCTTTATAGTCCAAGTCTCACATCCATACATGACTACTGGAAAAACCATAGCCTTGACTACCTCCTGAATGTAGATGCTTAATGTTTGTTTTTCACTTCCAAAACAAATAAAACATATGCTTCTCTCATTTTATTCTACCCCCATCTTCACTTTCTGTCCTATGGTCTCATTCCTCGGGAAACCTTCTCTTGGTAACTTTTTAAGAAAATAGGTCTTAAACTTTAGTTTCAAGCAGAGAGAATGCCAGGAATCACAAATTTCCTTACAGAAGCTCTCTTATCTACCTGTATGCGACTTGGACTTCTGGAACAAAGCTATCATCTATGTGACTTAACCACTGACAGAAGTGACAGCGACCCTGACAATTTAAAATAAAAAAGGAAGAAAGGGCAGTATTAGGTTTGGTTCACATCTGCTCTCAAAAAGGACAGCCTTGCATCTCCTCAAATCACATTCTGCAGGCTGTCTCTCACAGGCTTAGCTCTTAGTGGCTTTTTTAAGAGGCCATTTTCAAGTTGGAGAAGGTTTAAGAACCATAAGAATGAAAATAACAACAGAAATATAGGTACAAAGCTTAGACACGAGACTAAATTGTAAGAGAGAGACGTTCTCAGCGAATGCAAATGCAGTAGATAAAGACAGCAAACTCAACAACCAGAAAAATTGCTCTTCCCTTTTTTCAGTGTCAGGCAAATAGCATCACTGTTAAAAAGTAGGTTTTCTTTCCCAATTAGATGAGCCTGCACTCAGGTAACCCAGGAACCAAAGCAACAGACAAATCAGGACTCAAGTTTGTCATGTGCTAATTAAAGAAAGCATCACTGGCCTGAGACAAGTGTGAAAGGGTGGGGGCTGATTTGCAGCTGTGAAATCATGGGACAATCAGAATTACCAGCTGGGGCTGCAGTGGGGATACCATTCCTCTTTTATGGTATGTGCCTAAGGAATTATAAGAGAGAAAGAGCCAGTTTGAATCACCTAATGGCCAGAATTTAGAACCTAAGCGCTGTAATTATATTTCCTATATAGTTTATTTGAAGTATGGAGAATGTGACAAATAACATACAATTATATGATAATTTAGAAACAGCTTGCCAAGGATAATGTTCATAACCCCAAATCAACCTTGCAATTTTACTTAAATAATCAAGAGAATTTTTATCTTCCCAGGTGACACAGTGGTAAAGAATCTGCCTGCAATGCGGGAGACACTTTTTCACATGGATTCAATCCCTGGGTCAGAAAGATTCCCTGGAGAGGGAAATGGCAACCCACTCCAGTGCCTGGGAATCCCATGGACAGAGGAGCCTGGTGGGCTATGGTCCATGGGGTCACAAGAGTTGGACACAACTGGGCAACTAAACCACTACCATTGAGGGCCTTTGAACCAAAGCAGCTTGGAATTTTGGAAAAAGTAGAAGACCCAGGTGCTGAAGCTGAAGCTCCAATACTTTGGCCACTTGATGCTGAGAAAAATTGAGGGCATGAGGAAAAGGGGATGACAGAGGATTAGATGGTTGGATGGCACCACTGACTTGATGGACATGAACTTAAGCAAACTCTGGGAGATGGTGAAGGACAGGGAAGCCTGGTATGCTGCAGTCCATGGGGTCCCAAAGAGTCAGACACGACTGAGCAACTGAACTACAAGGACCCAGGTATTGTTCCTGTATACCACAGACTTGGTATAGGACACTGTTGATATTATCAATCATTTGCATTTCAGTGTTTCACAATTTTAGTTATAATTAGACCTATTTGTATAGTTACTAGAATACAGACTATAGGGTCGCAAAGAGTTGGACATGACTGAAGTGACTTAGCATGCCCTAGTGTACAGAATACATGTCTAATGATTAAATAAAGGAACAAATGAATAATTCTATTTCCCAAAAGGTTTTTGAGCACCTCTAAGGTGTTGCATTTATATTTCAGGTAGCTACCACTAGGTAGAACAGTTTGTACATGAGCAGATAAGCAGGTAGCCTTCTTGCAGGTGGGGATAATAATGACATTGTCTTATATCAATGGTCTACAAATAAATATGTGTAACTTTGTTAAGCTGACAGCACATCTTGAGGGTGATATTTAATTTATATGTATAAATACCACATTATTCAAAGAAACTTGATATAGGTTAGATATAAGGGAGAAACCAATTTTAAGTTACCCCATAAATAGGCTCACTATTCAGTGTTCAGGCCTACTGTGCCCTCTATTCAATTTTAATGGTAGCAAAGTCAAATGCCTACAGTCAAAGGGCATGCTAGTAACAATAAATAGGCTCAAAGGGAGTTGTTGGAATCAGATAAGCCCATGGTTACTAAGTTGTTACTTAGCTGTAGACAATAGTTGTTGCAACCTGAAAATGAAGGAAACAGGCTTACCACATATTCTGATTATTTTTTTAAAGCTCCTGGCAGCCTAGATAGGTTTTTGAGGTAGCATAGTGGTAGAGAATCTGCCTGCAATACAGGATATACTGGTTTGATCCCTGGATTGGGAAGATCCCCTGGAGGAGGAAATAGCAACCCACTCCAGGATTCTTGCCTGGAAAATTCCATGAACAGAGGAGTCTAGTGAGCTTCAGTCCATGGGGTCACAGAGTCGAACACTACTGAGCACCCATGAACCTGCGGCAATCTAGATAATTGTGTTTAAGTCACATAGTGTTGTTTTCATGTTTTTTGAAAACCTGTATGGGGGAAAAATCAATAATCACAAAAAAGCCTCTATCTTCAGCAACTTTTATTTTAGTGACTCATTCAAAGGATGATAAAAGAAAAGTACATCCTTGTTCTGAGTGTAGCCTAATTTACAGTCCATTTGAATTTCACTATCCTTTGGAGCTAGTTTTCCTGTACTCAAATGCTGACTTAATTGTCTATTAGTTGTTAATTCTTGGGTAAATGCAGTAGATGGAATGTCTGTGACCTTCACTCAAATTCATGTCTTGAAACCCAATCCCTGAGGTGATGGTATTAGGCGGTAGGGCCTGTAAGGTGTGATTAAGTCATGGGGGCAGAGCTCTCACAAATAAAATTATTGTTCTTATAAAATGGTCCCTACAGCAGTCTTTGTGCTCTTTCCACCAAGTGAGGGTACAGTGAAGGGCACCAGGCACTGAATCGGCTGGTGCCATGGTCTTGCACTTTCCAGTCTCCAGAACTGGAAGAAATAAATGCCTGTTATTTGTAAGTCACTTTAATCTGTGATATTTTGTTATAACTGTCCCAAAGGGATAAGAGAGTAAGTTACTGGTTTAACCTCTCTGCAGGGGGCATACAGACCTTCAGATGGCCCCCAATGACTCATGTCTCCTTGTATGTATGGACACTTATGTAATCTTCTTCCTATGAGTGTGGGCAGGAACTGTGACTTGCTTCCAACCAATGGAATATATCAAAGGAGTTGAGCTATCACTTCCACAATTAGGCTACAAATATTGTGACTTTTATCTTCCTGGCAGACTATTTCCCTTGCTTGCTTTGATGAAATAATTCACCCTGTTGGGAAGGCCCACATGGCAGGGAACTGAGGGTGTCCACAGGACAACAGCCAGCTAAGAACTAAGGCCCTCAATTCAATGTCCCAAAGGAAGTGAATCTTGCCAATAGTTATGCACTTGAGATCAGAAACAGATCCTTTCCCAGTCAAGACTTCAGATGAGACCTGAACTTTAGCCAGCACCTTGATTGCAGCCATATGAGAGACCCTGAAGCAGAGGCACCAGTTAAGTTATGCACTGACCCATAGAAAATGTGACATAATAAGTATTTATTGTTTTAAACCGCTAACTTTGTGGTCAATTGTTGTGTACCAGTAGATAACTAACATACTACACCTTATTTTCCCCATCTTTAAGATGGAAAAGATAATAGCACAGACCACACCTACCCCCAACATAAGCTAGTGTGAGGTTTAAATGAGTTCATCCACATAAAGTGCTTAGAACAATGCCTGGCACATATGAGCACTCAGTAATGTTGGGCATCTTACCCTCAGGCAGATTCTAGAAGTGAAGTCAGGCATCTTAGCTAGGAAGATGTGGTGGTAGAAGCTGGAAGAGCTATTTCTGTGCTGCTTCAAGCCCAGTTGTGATATTGTGTTGAGTAGAGGAAAATTTGTTCCCACTTGCGTACAACCATGGAGAAACTGTGGAAGAGCCTGACAGAATGACAGGGGCACCTATGGAAACCAGGAGTAAGAGCGTGTCCTCACAGAAGGCACTGGGCAGAGCTGGTGCAGAAGATCATTAGTAAGTTTATTCCTGAGCACATGTGTCACACTCCCCGGGAAAAACCAGAAACAACTGAGCCAGCCTGTGAGATGAGCCTGTGAAAGGCGGCGAGTCCTGCCATCAAGATTTACAACTGATGCTTCTATTAAGCCTTGCAGTACCAGTCTAGTAAGCCCAAATGACCCAGAGTCAGGGTTTATTGTCTGTCATGCTTATTTCCCCAGAACACAGGGGATTATGATATAGATGATGTTAAATAAATGTTTAACAGACATTTGTTTTGCCACAATAATAGTAAATTATTATTATTTTGTACTTTGAGATGGCAGCAAGTTTTCACAGACTTTTCTCTCGCCAGACCTTACACATTGAGAATAAAGGAAAGAGAATGCATAATAACATTAGGCTAGCCCTTCACCTGCCCACAGTTACCTTGTCATATTACTAGGAGCAGAGGCAAACTGATCTTCAGGATCAATGGATTATTTCCCACTCCAGTGAAATATCTGAAGTGACAAGCCTGGTTAATTTGTCTTGCTTAAGGTTTCTTTAACATCCGCAAATCAATCAATGTAATTCACCACATTAACAAATTGAAAGATAAGAACAATATGATTATCTCAATAGATGCAGAAAAAGCCTTTGACAAAATTCAACATCCATTTATGATAAAAAACTCCCCAGAAAGCAGGAATAGAAGGAACATACCTCAACATAATAAAAGCTATATATGACAAACCCACAGCAAACATTATCCTCAATGGTGAAAAACTGAAAGCATTTCCCCTAAAGTCAGGAACAAGGCAAGGATGCCCACTTTCACCACTACTATTCAACATAGTTTTGGAAGTTTTGGCCACAGCAATCAGAGCGGAAAAAGAAATAAAAGGAATCCAGATAGGAAAAGAAGAAGTAAAACTCTCACTGTTTGCAGATGACATGATCCTCTACATAGAAAACCCTAAAGATTCTACCAGAAAACTACTAGAGCTAATCAATGAATATAGCAAAGTTGCAGGATACAAAATTAACACACAGAAATCCCTTGCATTCCTATACACCAATAATGAGAAAACAGAAAGAGAAATTAAGGAAACAATACCATTCACCATTGCAACAAAAAGAATAAAATACTTAGGAATATTTCTACCTAAAGAAACAAAAGACATATATAGAAAACTATAAAACACTGATGAAAGAAATCAAAGAGGACACAAACAGATGGAGGAATATACCGTGTTCATGGATTGGAAGAATTAATATAGTGAAAATGAGTATACTACCCAAAGCAATCTATAGATTCAATGCAATCCCTATCAAGCTACCAATGATATTTTTCACAGAACTAGAACAAATCATTTCACAATTTGTATGGAAGTATAAGAAACCTCGAATAGCCAAAGCAATCTTGAGAAAGAAGAATGGAACTGGAGGAATCAACCTGCCTGACTTCAAGCTCTACTACAAAGCCACAGTCATCAAGACAGTGTGGTACTGGCACAAGGATAGAAATATAGATCAATGGAACAAAATAGAAAGCCCAGAGATAAACCCACGCACCTATGGGCACCTTATCTTCGACAAAGGAGGCAAGAGTATACAATGGAGAAAAGACAATCTCTTTAACAAGTGGTGCTGGGAAAACTGGTCAACCACTTGTAAAAGAATGAAACTAGAACACTTCCTAACACCATACACAAAAATAAACTCAAAATGGATTAAAGATCTAAATGTAAGACCAGAAACTATAAAACTCCTAGAGGAAAACATAGGCAAAACACTCTCCGACATAAATCACAGCAGGATCCTCCATGACCCACCCCCCAGAATATTGGAAATAAAAGCAAAAATAAACAAATGGGACCTAATTAAAATTAAAAGCTTTTGCACAACAAAGGAAACTAGGAGCAAGGTGAAAAGACAGCCTTCAGAATGGGAGAAAATAATAGCAAACGAAGCAACAGACAAACAATTAATCTCAAAAATATACAAGCAACTCTTGCAGCTGAATTCCAGAAAAATAAATGACCCAATCAAAAAATGGGCCAAAGAACTAAACAGACATTTCTCCAAAGAAGACATACAGATGGCTAACAAACACATGAAAAGATGCTCAACATCACTCATTATTAGAGAAACGCAAATCAAAACCACAATGAGGTACCATTACACACCAGTCAGAATGGCTGCTATCCAAAAGTCTACAAGCAATAAATGCTGGAGAGGGTGTGGAGAAAAGGGAACCCTCTTACACTGTTGGTGGGAATGCAAACTAGTACAGCCACTATGAAGAACAGTGTGGAGATTCCTTAAAAAACTGGGAATAGAACTGCCATATGACCCAGCAATCCCACTGCTAGGCATACACACCGAGGAAACCAGAATTAAAAGAGATGCGTGTACCCCAATGTTCATCGCAGCACTGTTTACAATAGCCAGGACATGGAAGCAACCTAGATGTCCATCGGCAGATGAATGGATAAGGAAGCTGTGGTACATATACACAATGGAATATTACTCAGCCATTAAAAAAAATACATTTGAATCGGTTCTATTGAGATGGATGAAACTGGAGCCCATTATACAGAGTGAAGTGAGCCAGAAAGAAAAGCACCAATACAGTATACTAATGCATGTATATGGAATTTGAAAGATGGTAATGGTAACCCTATATGTGAGACAGAATAAGAGACACAGATGCATAGAACAGTCCTGTGGACTCTGAGGGAGAAGGTGAGGGTGGGACGTTCTGGGACAATAACATTGAAACATGTATATTGTCATATGTGAAGCGGAACACCATTCCATGTTTTATGCATGGGACGGATGCTCAGGGATGGAGCGTTGGGATGACACAGAGGGATGGGAAGGGGAGGGAGGTGGGAGGAGGGTTCGGGAGGGGGAGCACATGTGAACCCATGGCTGATTCATGTCAATGTATGGCAAAAACTACTACAATATTGTAAAGTAATTAGCCCCCAACTAAAATAAAAAAAAAAAAATTTGTCTTGCTTAGACAGAGCATTTCCTGAATAAATAAATTAACTAGCATTACTTTCATTTCTCTTTTGGGCTTCCCAGGTGACACTAGTGGTAAAGAACCCTCCTGCCAATGCAGGAGACATAAGAGATGGTGGGTTTGATCCCTGGTTTGGGAAGATCCCTGGAGGAGGGCACAGCAACCCACTCCAGTATTCTTGCTTGGAGAATCCTGTGGACAGAGAAGCCTGGTGGGCTATAGTCCATAAGGTTGCAAAGAGTCGGACATGACCGAAGCAATTTAGCATGCACACACACACTTTCATTTCTCTCTAGGTACACAAACAATTCAGTATGTGTTCAGAATATAGAAGATGGAGCTAGAGGAAAAATATAGACGGTGGGGCTGGAAGAAAGAAGTTTGTTTGTTTTTGGTTTTTTTGGCTGGCCATGCAGCATGTGTGATCCTATTTCCCCAACCAGGGGTCGAACCCAAGCTTCCTGCAGTGGAAGCACAAAGTTTTAGCCACTGGACCACTAGGGAGGTCCAATAAGTGTGAGCTGATACTAGTGATCATTCTAGCAGGTCAGCAGGAATGTAGGAAAGGCTTGTGATAGGAATGGTTCTGTCACATCAGTACTGAAAGCTAAAATGCGAACTTAGGGGAGTTTTCCCAGTAAAAGAAAAATTAGGTGTCTTTCAGAGTGTAGATGAGAGTGGGCCTTTCTAATTCTCTCCTCCAGAATTCAAAGGATTAAAGGTTGAGAGCCTTCTCCATTCCTATCAGCTTACTAAGCTGAAGCTGCTGTCTGGGAAATGGCCTCCTGGTTCCTCTCTGGACCAACTTTCCTTTGAAGAAAACAAGATTCTAGCAGAGAATGTGTCTTGTCTTCTTCAGGGTTGGGAAATCTGAGGTCTACACAGCTGTGTGAAAGACCAGTCCTCAGGGTGGAACACCAAATTATCAATGTGTTTCTTTGATGACTACCAGGTCTTCGAGGATCACCTATTAAAAGACAGATAACCCTTGACTAGGCAGTACTTTATTTAGAAGGATTATGGACAGTTGAAAGTCTGAAGAAGATCTGAAATGTAGGGCTCAGGATGGTGAGAAGATTAAAAAGAGAAATGGAAGCTTCCACATTTAGCTCTGGAAGTTTGTATCCGTATTCTATTTGTTTCACCTATGGACTCTGGAAAGAGTCTCAGTGATCCCAGGTCTAGGTCTGCATCTGTTTGTTTGTTTTCATACAATTTGCACACTCATGGTGGTTTAGTTGCTAAGTCATGTCCTAAGCTTGCAACCCCATGGACTGTAGCTCACCAGGCTCCTCTGTCCATGGAATTTCCCAGGCAAGAATACTGGAGTAGGTTGCCATTTTCTTCTCCAGGTGATCTTCCCAACCTAGGGGTTGGACCCAGGTCTCCTGCATTGGCAGGCAGATTCTTTACAGTTTGAGCCACCAGGGAAGCCCCGATTTGTGCATTAAGGTGTAGTACAATCAGAATTGCGTGGGATACAATTCTGACATCCTCTTCCTCAATTTTCCTTGATATTGCTGGGCAAGTTTTGATCCATGTAGAAGCTTTAGCAAGTTTTTGGACCCAAAGGATGACAAAAGTGAATTACCCTTAATATCCTTTTCATAGAAATCCTAGAACTAACTTCACTGTCATTTTATGTTACCCGAGGCATTACGGATTTTCATATCATCCATATTTATGAGTAGAAGGGACAGAAAAATCAATTTGTGGTCCAGGATCCAAGTCAAGGACCTGACTACCATACACTGTGATTTAATTAACAAGATATTGAAAACAAACGCACATAAAAAAAAATTAAATTAACTGTAAATGGACTTGCAGTTTACTTATCAGAAGCTTAATTTAATTTCCAACCAGAAATGGAGAGGTCTAGAGCAAGCCCACTTAGGTTATTCATTAAAGCCTATGTCACCACAATTCAAATGCCTCGTCATCTTTTTTGGGGGCCTAATCTGTGTCCAGAATTAAAGCAGCCAGCCACACCCTGATTCTGTTCACTCACTGCTCAGCGTATTTTATGCAGAGAAACATTACAAACAACATTATCTCTTCCCTTCCTAGTGAGGTCACACAAAAATGTTCCTTGACATTATAGAAATAGAACTGACTGATGCCTCAGCACTAGAATAACTTTCAATTGCTTCCCACATTTGGTTAAATGCTTTTTACATTTGTTAAAGAACATAGGCATTTGTAAAATAGAGGAAAGCAGACTTTGGAAAGAAAAGAAAAATACAGTTGACTGTTGAACAACGTGGGTTTGAATTGCATGGATCCATGGGTGTGCAGATTTTTCTTTCAATAAATACAGTAGTAGAGGATCTGAGGTTGGTCAGTTTAATCTAGGGCAGATGGAGAGCTACCAGATATGGCATGCCAACTCTAGAATTTGAGCATCCCCGAATTTTCAGTATCCACAGAGAGTCCTGGAACCAACGCCCCATGGATACTAAGGGACTATTTTAGTACTTTTCAGGACTGGCCTTGATGCAAAGTACATCAAAGTGAATGCACCTAATCTAACTGTTGTACAAACTCATGGTTTACGAGGCCCCTGACTTGGAATGATATAAATGGCAACATTAAGCACCCTTGAGTTTGACTTAGAATCCTGAAAAGATAAGGACCTCGGGATCAGGAATGGGAGGGGGTGGATGGTAAAAAAGAATTGACTCAGGGGGGAAGTGGTAAAGAAGTCCTCTTTATTCCCTATGCGTCCCTGTGCGTGCTCCATCCAGTTTTCTTGCTTGAAGAATTCCATGGACAGAGGAGCCTGGTGGGCTACAGTCCATGTGGTCGCAAGAGTCAGTCACAACTGAGCAACTGAGCACAATTTTAAGAGGAGAGTCCCTTACATTTGTATAATACACTATATTATAATAAATTATTTCAAGCTGTTTATATAACCAATTATTGTAACTTCACTATCGATCTCATGAGTTAGTCAAGTTATCCCTACTTAGCACTTGAGGAAATAGGGGCAAGCAGCATGCAGGCGAGTTTGACCTCCAGGTCTCACAACACAGAATCACAGAACAGAAAGCAGAGCTGGGGTCCACTGATTTTGTATTTTCCTTCTTTCAGGAATAAGATGAGAAAATAAGTTGGACCTTAGAGATGATTAACCTATAATTTTATAAATAAAGACACTAAATGCAGACACTGAATACTTATACAAGGTCATGGTGTTAACTGCAGAATCAAAACAGCTGAAACTCAGCAAACCAACTGTCTGACATGCTTTTAAAAAAAATTTATTGGAGTATCGTTGATTTACAATGTCATGTTAGTTTCAGGTATACAGCAAAGTGACCCAGTTATGCATATACATATACCTACTCTTTTTAGATTTTTTTTCCCATATAGGCCATTAGAGCTCTATGCTATATAGTTGGTCCTTATTAATTATCTGTTTTATATATCGCAGTTTGTATGTGTCAATCCCAATCTCCCAATTTATCCCTCCTCCCCTTTCCTCTCTGGTAACCATAAATTTGTTTTCTACATCTGTGACTCTGTTTCTGTTTTGTAAATAAGTTCACCTGTACCACTTTGAGGCCGCACTTCACATTAAAAAGAGCAACATATTGTGTGTGGAACTGATGCCTCCTTTTTCAGATTGTTTATAAGGGTTGCTTTCTGTAGTTGTTCAGCTCACAACCAGCAATTCCTAATGAGGCCACCAGTATGCTCTATCTGGGTGTAGCCACTACACATTATATACTACAGAGGCTAATGAAAGATTGAGCTTCTTAACTTGTAAGTGATATTACACCTTCTCAGGGTGGTAACGAAATTATCATTTATAATGTTGTTTCTATGTACATGGAGAGAAGAGGGAAAGGAATTATCTATTTGGGAAGTTTGGTGGTGAGAAGATTAGGAACTAGGTCCTGAATCCATTCTGTAGGCATTAAGGATTTGTGGGTTAAGGACTAGGGAGTTCAGTGGAAGAAGAAAGATACCTATGATTATGGAGATCAGTAGTTCCTGGAAGGGAAACAAACCACTTTCTTCATATTTTATTTTTAGTGATGCCCAGATTGAAGTCAGTTAGAAAGGTAGTTTAGTTTCTAATTTTAGACTGAAAGACATCTCAAAAAGTCATCTCTATCATAATAGTGTTTTGTTATATTTGTGATTTAGAGAACCATAGATTTCAATGTCTCATTTCATTCATAATTCCATTTAAATAAAGTATTTCATAAAATGTTCCACTATAAACCACACAGGAAAAAAACTACTATGTTTTAATACAAGAAAAAGATCATGTTTGGAAATGAGGCATTTAAACTTAAAAAAAAAAATAACCCACATATCTCATAGAAGTCAGACAGTCCAAATTGCTTACTGATAGTTTCTGCAATTTTCCCTGATTAATATTAGTTAAATATTTGATTAATATTAGCTGCAACTTTAGATTCAGAATGAGCTGCTGAAGGGGCAAAAACTAAGGAATTTACTGTCATTCAGAAGTGCAGGAGACAGGAGAGAACAGCGAAGAGGCAATTATTTTCCCCTATGAATACATTTACATTTTCCATAGTCTGAAGCAGGGTTCCATGAAATAAAATTTGTACAATTGGTATGAAAAGTGAAAGTGAAAGTCATTCAGTCATGTCCGACTCTGCTACCCCATGGACTGTCCATAGAATTCTCAAGGCCAGAACACTGGAGTGGGTAGCCTTTCCCTTCTCTTATAGTCATTCTAACTAGAAGAGAAAGCACTCTAAAACCAGAAAGCAGAGAGCATTTCTAAGAACAGACAGCAACAATGAGAGAAATATACAGAGGCCTATGGTTTGTACTAAAATATTTTAGGTTAATGTAAGACTCTGAGGCAAATCCTTGATAATAATGGCTCAGAAGCTCAGAACTTCATACCTTAGGATCAAACTAGAACTAGTTTAGAGGTGGAGTAAGTGTCTGGAAATAAGAACTGATGCCAAGCATGATGGATTTCCAGTGAAGATTGGTACCATCTGGGAATTTAAAAAGCAACTCACACTTTAAATCTCCATATTTGCCTTGGCTTCCCTGGCAGAGATTTATTTTTCTATATATTTTTTAAAAAAATTTATAGAGTGAAGAGTTCTACTTTTTTAATTATTGTCCATTCTTTTAAAAGTGTCACTAGATATCTCATATAAGTGGAATTGTGCAGTACTTGCCCTGCAACTGGCTCGTTTCACTTAACATAATATCCTCTGGGTTCACCCATGTTGCTGCAAATGGCAAGAATTCCTTCTTTTTAAAGCTGGAAAATATTCCATTGTATGTATCTACCACACTTTCTTTATCTAATCACCTGTCAATGGACATTTAGGTTGTTTCCAGACCTTGGCTATTATGAATAACATAATAATGAACATGGGAATGTTGATATCTCTTTAATATCCTGATTCTATCTATTTTGGATGTATAGTATGTAAACCCAGAAGTGGTTGCCAGGGTCTGGGGGAGGGGGAAATGGGAACTGCTGTTCGACATGTATAAAGCTTCAGTTGTACCTGAGGAATAAATTCTAGAAATCTGCTCTAACATTGTGCCTACAGTTAACAGTATTGTATCATGCATTTAAAAATTTATTTAAGAGTAGATCCCTTGTTAAGTGTTCTTATTACAATAAAAAACAAACTTTAAGTTTCCATGCAAAAGAGTCCACAACTTTTATTTTTTAAGTCTTTTCACTATAGGGAGCAGTACTCAGAGTTTGGGCCAAAAGACCATGGTAAGAACTATAAAGATGGTGGATTAAATTGTTACTCAGTCTTTAGTAAAAATCTTTCATTACAAAAAGTAGTGCAACTTCAGTTCAGTTCAGTCCAGTCCCTCAGTTATGTCCGACTCTGCAACACCAGGGACTGCAGCACACCAGGGTTCCCTGTCCATCACCAACTCCCGGAGCCCACTCAGACTCATGTCCATCGCATAGATGATGCCATCCAACCACCTTATCCTCTGCTGTCCCCTTCTTATCCAGCCTTCAATCTTTCCCAGCATCAGGGTCTTTTCTAATGAGTCAGTTCTTTGCATCAGGTGGCCAAAATTTGTTTAAATAAGTATGTTTACTTACGTTAGACAATATACAGTATGCTGCATTTTTAAGAATTACTATTAGGTTAATTGCTATAATAAAACAAGCTTCATGATAAAAAAAGATAAAAAATAAATGCTGTATTAGAGAAAATTTCAAACACGTTTAAAGTAGAGATATTCATTTATGTTGATTATGTAATTAGTAATTTCTCCCTTTTTTGTTAAGTACTATTCCATTGTATGGACATACCACAGTTTGTTTAACCATCCATATGCAGTTTTTTTCAGCCTTGGTATATTATGATTAAAGCCTCTATAAGCATTCACATGTAGATTTTTGTATGAACACACATTTCTAAGTAAATTTAGCTAAATACCTAAGAGTATGACTGCTGACTCACAAGTGCAGTTTAGCTTTGTAAGAAACCGCCAAACCATTTTCTAGCATAACCATTTTGCAGGCTCGGCAGCAGTGTGTGAGAGCTCCAGATGCTCTGCGTCCATCCCAGTCTTTGATATTGTCAGGTTTTTTCTTTTCTTCTAGTTTTAGCCATTCTAATAGATACGTGGCAGTATCTCATTACGGTCTTAATTCACATTTGCCTAGTGAGTAATGATGTTGAGCATCTTTCATCTGCTTATTTTCTACCCATGTCATTTTGATAAAGTATCTGTTCATTTGTCTATTTTTCAAACTGGCACTTTCAAATTAGTTTCTTAAGTGTTGAGAATTCCTTTTCTATTCTAGATAAAAGTCCTTTATTACTTGTGCTTTGTTGATATTTACTTCTAGTGAATGGCTTGTCTTTTCCTTCCCTTAAGATGTCTTTTGAGTAACAAATATTTTCAGATTTTGATGAAATCTACCTTAAATGCTGTGTTCTGCCTGTCTCTTTTTAACTCCTAAAAAGGATTTATTGAATAAACTGGGTGCTATGCCATACATTTGCAATTGATTTGTGTACCTCTTAAATCACTTTAAACCTCCAGTTTCCACCTCCGTCTTTTTTTCCTCTCTTTATTTTATTCCCTGAAGTTTCTTTATTAAAGAAACCAGGTCATTTGTCCTAGAGGGTTTCCCTTAGTCTAGATTTTACTGATGACCCTCTAGCTTTGCAAAGATTTCCTCTACATCAGTCACTATATCTAGACACTTGATGAGAGTCAAATTCTATTTTTTGGCAAGAATACTTTCCAAGAATAAGTATACTGCAGCCAGAGGGCACATAATATCTGTAATCTGACTTTGGAGAATATTAGCAACCCCTGAGAATTGTGGCTGTTAATATTTTTATCAAGCAACAGAAGTTGTAATCAAATATCAAGTTTGTTCTTGAGAATTTTATTCATGTGTTACTATAACTTGACCGTGAAAAATTATCACAGTGCCCTGCTGTTCAAGGAACACTTTCAGTAGAGCCTTTAGATAGATTGACTCTCCTGACAACTTATTTGGGAGGCCTTATTCTTATCTCTGTTTTTCACATGAGGTAACTGGCATTCTGAGATATTATGTGACTAAATGATTCAAAATGGCTGTCAGAGGAGGCCTTACAAATAGCTGAGAAAAGAAGAGAAGCGAAAAGCAAAGGAGAAAAGGAAAGATATACCCAACTGAATGCAGAGTTCCAAAGAATAGCAAGGAGAGATAAGAAAGCCTTCCTCAGCGATCAGTGCAAAGAAATAGAGGAAAACAACAGATTGGGAAAGACTAGAGATCTCTTCAAGAAAATTAGAGATACCAAGGGAATATTTCATGCAAAGATGGGCTCGATAAAGGACAGAAATGGTAGGGACCTAACAGAAGCAGAAGATATTAAGAAGAGGTGGCAAGAATACACAGAAGAACTGTACAAAAAAGATCTTCACAACCCAGATAATCACAATGGTGTGATCACTCACCTAGAGCCAGACATCCTGGAATGTGAAGTCAAGTGGGCCTTACAAAGCATCACTACGATCAAAGCTAGTGGAGATGATGGAATTTCAGTTGAGCTATTTCAAATCCTGAAAGATGATGCTGTGAAAGTGCTGCACTCGATATGCCAGCAAATCTGGAAAACTCAGCAGTTGGCCACAGGACTGGAAAAGGTCAGTTTTCATTCCAAGCCCAAAGAAAGGCAATGCCAAAGAATGCTCAAACTACCGCACAATTGCACTCATCTCACATGCTAGTAAAGGAATGCTCAAAATTCTCCAAGCCAGGCTTCAGCAATACATGAACCATGAACTTCCAGATGTTTAAGCTGGTTTTAGAAAAGGCAGAGGAACCAGAGATCAAAGTGCCAACATCTGCTGGATCATCGAAAAAGCAAGAGAGTTCCAGAAAAACATCTATTTCTGCTTTATTGACTATGCCAAAGCCTTTGACTGTGTGGATCACAATAAACTGTGGAAAATTCTGAAAGAGATGGGAATACCAGACCATCTGATCTGTCTCTTTAGAAACCTGTATGCAGGTTAGGAAGCAACAGTTAGAACTGGACATGGAACAACAGACTGGTTCCAAATAGGAAAAGGAGTACGTCAAGGCTGTATATTGTCACCCTGATTATTTAACTTCTATGCAGAGTACATCATGAAAAACACTAGGCTGGAAGAAGCATAAGCTGGAATTAAGATTTCTGGGAGAAATATCAATAACCTCAGATATGCAAATGACCCCCACACTTATGGAAGAAAGTGAAGAAGAACTAAAATGCCTCTTGATGAAAGTGAAAGAGGAGAGTGAAAAAGTTGGCTTAAAGCTCAACGTTCAGAAAACTAAGATCATGGCATCTGGTCCCATCACTTCTTGGGAAATAGATGGGGAAACAGTGGAAACAGTGTCAGACTTTATTTTTCTGGGCTCCAAAATCACCGCTGATGGTGATTGCAGCCATGAAATTAAAAGACACTTACTCCTTGGAAGGAAGGTTATGACCAACCTCGATAGCATATTTAAAAGCAGAGACATTACTCTGCCAACAAAGGTCTGTCTAGTCAAGGCTATTGTTTTTCCAGTGGTCATGTGTGGATGTGAGAGTTGGACGGTGAAGAAAGCTGAGCACCGAAGAATTGATGCTTTTGAACTGTGGTGTTGGAGAAGACTCTTGAGAGTCCCTTGGACTGCAAGGAGATCCAACCAGTCCATCCTAAAGGAGATCAGTCCTGGGTGTTCATTGGAAGGACTGATGTTGAAGCTGCAACTCCAATACTTTGGCCACCTCATGCGAAGAGTTGACTCATTGGAAAAGACCCTAATGCTGGGTAGGATTGGGGGCAGGAGGAGAAGGGGACGACAGAGGATGAGATGGTTGGATGGCATCACCGACTCGATGGACATGGGTTTGGGTAAACTCCGGGAGTTGGTGATGGACAGGGAGGCCTGGCGTGCTGCAGTTCATGGGGTCGCAAAGAGTCGGACACGACTGAGCGACTGAACTGAACTGAACTGATAAGGACTAATCCTGGTCATTTTGAGAAATAGATTTGTTTTTATTTTATGGGTACCATGAATTGTCTTATCATTCCCCTTTATAGAGCAAAATTTGTTGCTCAAAATAAACAGTATGATTGCACTTTTCAACTAATTAGTTTCTACTTCTACTTTTGCCTCCATGTTTGTTTTCACTTTTTGACTCTCATATAATTTGTAGTTTATGACTTACTGGCACATATTATTGGTAACTGGCTTATTTTATATATCCCTTCAAGTGATCTCAAATGTCTTTTGCAATAAGAGTGTTAACAAATGAAAATTTTAATCCATCAGTTAAACAAAATATTGTTTTATTATACAGAAATACTTGACTGTTGCTAATCTTTGTTTTTAAAAGTCACTGACACAAGACAATCCTATGGAGTGTACTTACTGTTTGTTTTACCAACCACCTCCTGACTTCTGGAAAAACAACTCTTCTGGAAATTGCTCTTCTTTCTACTGCAATCATGCAGTTCTCTGAGCAACTCTGCTTCCTTGAAAGTGTTGAGTACTCCACAGTTGTTGGACAACCAAACCAAGATGTTCTACTTGGGTTGTTTATTTACTTCTTGGGGAGGGAGAAGTAATTTGTATGAGATAGCCCTGCCCCATGATGGAACTGAGATATAAAACTCGAGAACTGTGAGTGATCATATTTCCTACCACATGGAGACAGCCTAACTCAGTGCAAGAAGAACTTGGCATAGAGGAAGAGACAGCAAATGAGAGAGAAAATAAGAGAGAGAGAGAGAAAAGAGACCTAGGGGCATTGAAATTCTTTTGACTCATGGGGCACAATCTCTACCTTTCAGGTGGTTTGGATGTTCACCCCTCCTTTGATTTTGTAAGATCACTAATCCTTTTTCCATATTGATTCAAATTGGATTTCTGTCACTTTCAAGTGAGAGTCTTTACTGCTGTATGTTGCTTTTAAGCTTTATTGTGTAGAATCTGGCCCACTAACCTGGTTAGGAAGAAAAGCTTTGACCCTAACCATAATCAGCCCCACAGCCTGGCCTTGCAGGAAGATAGGATTTAGTCCTCACCTTGAAAAGTGTATACCTGACTAGACCTTCATTTAAAAGAAATTCTGCTATGCTTCTTAGAGACCCAGTGTATAAAACATTTAAATTTTCTTTTGTGAAATACCAGCATTGCAGATTTTTTCAGCAATCTTAAACTCAGATGGATTGCTCTTTTGACTGTGTCAAAAAGTGGATATAGACAATAGTTATTGGAGATATAAGGACATGATGATTAGCACTTTCCAGGTTGTTCTACTTCTGTCTCCATGTCAAATCAACAGAATTCTACATGCTTTGGTGGGTAGAGTGGAAAGAACATAGACTTTAGATCAGGCAGACACAGATCCATATCTTAGCTTTACAACTTAGCCAAATTCCTTGGTCTCTCTAAGTTCCTTTCTAAGTAGCTTGTGGAAGAACATCTATCTCACATCATTATCAGAGAAATAGCATCTATCTTACATTATCAGAGAAAATACACATAAAGCCCTAGTACAGTGTCAGCATATAATAAATGGGAGCTATTATCATTATGTTGGCTCCCTATAGAAGGACCTTTTGGAAGCTTTAACAATTTGCTTTCAGCTTTCATAACACACACACACACATACCACACACAGACACACCACACATATAAACACACAGAACATGTATCCGCATCCTCTTCATAAATACTGCTTACATAATTCCCTTTGTAAAGGCATTTTTACACTATTCCTCTCTTAGGGATTTTGCCTTAGAGGAAGAGTAAAGACATTTCTGAATTGCTAATTTTCTTTTCTATCTAATGATAAAAGTTATGTGAGTGCCGTCTTGTTCACCCTTCCCCATCTTCTTTCTTTCTTTCCTTTTCCCCCCTTAACTATCAGTGTACGAATAGAGGTAAATTTAATGCTCAATTGCAGCAAACTAGGTTAAAATACTCACTACCTCCTCAATTACTTAACATGTATTGTTTTATTTTTTCAATGGCCATATCATATGGATATCTTTACGAAAAGGGAGCGTTCCCAAATTCTTTCTGGAAGTAGGCAGCAGGGTATGGACAATAAATGTTGATAAGTAAATACACACAGACTATTTCACACCTCTCAAATGGAGGATGGTTGAGACAGGAGGATGGGGGTAATAGCCCTCATGTTTGCCAGATGTTGGAAGATGTGCTCTGAGTTTCCTAAAGATCATGCTTCAGTCAGCAGCCTCTCATTGGAGCTTCTGTTCTGACTTGTAATCAAGCTTTGTGAGAAGTGCCCTCTTTTGGATCCCATGTTCCATGAAGCCCACTTGAAGAGCCATGAGGTTAACGTATCTTCAACTTGATTCAGGGTCTCCACTGCTGAGGGATTAACACCGGGCAAAAGAAGGTGATGACATCTAGTGCTGGGCACATAGCACACATTTAGGGAATTTACATATTTCTTATTGGCTGACAGTCATTAAACTCTTCTCTCTGAATAAGGCTTATCCCTCCTCCCCGTGTCTTTGTCCCTCTTTTCATGACACATACTCTTGGTGCTTACCTGCATGTTCCCTTTAGCCTGCTAGCACTGGAGTTCTTTGAGGTTACAAGCTGAGTCTTACTCCTTGACCAATCTCTGGCATATCTCACAATGCCAGCACACAGCTTTCAAAATATGTTGAAGGAGCAAAACAATGGACAATCATGTTTATAGAGAATATTCTCTATAACAAGAGAGTATAACAAGAGGAAAAGATCATTGAATATTTCACACTTTTCATTGATCTAAATCTCAAATGGTAAAAATAATTATTTACTACCAGGGATAAAATGCAAATAGAAATTATTCACCACAAACAATATTTTGTTCTCATTTTCAGGAATCAGTGTTACTTCTTTTATAAACAGCAGTTCATCTCAGGGTGATGTCTTACATTTATAGGGAGATAACTTATATTAAGTTCACTATGTAAGTGTCTTAGTCTATTTTTGAAAAATATCTTTCACAGCCTATTTTTCTCTGAAAGAAAAATAAACACTGGGATGGTTTTCTGGGACAGTAGGTTTCAAGTTTCTACTTAGAGTATCTTTCTATTGACAGCCCCACATGTCAGCCCAGTGGGCTCTGTTTGGGGTTCAGGTATTCAGGCATCTAGAGAACCTCTTGGGACAGTCACTGTTGGGTCACCACTCCACTCCAAGATTGTCCTGGGAGCTGTGCAGAGTAACGACTGCACACTAGGAAACTATCCTTGATTAAAAATAGAAAGGCTGTTCTAGTGGTGACATTTCCATATCATTTCAAGTATGCTTTTTAAAAAAAACCTTTTGCATTTCCAAGTTAAAAACACTGTTTCTTGACAATGTTCTGAGATAAATCAACTGCATATTCTCTTATTTAGGTCAGAAGTAGCAAGTCTGAAGGTCAATGTAAACTTCTGTATTTATCTACACCTTATTGTTATGTTTCTCAGTTTGCAAAGACTGAATCAGTATGATCATTTGCCTAGAGATGGTATCCTTCACAATATAGTTCAGGAAACCTGGACAAAATCAAGGGAATTAATTTCTTTATTTTGCTGCTGCTGCTGCTAAGTCGCTTCAGTCATGTCCGACTCTTAGTGACCCCATGGACTGCAGCCCACCAGGCTCCTCCGTCCATGGGAGTTTCCAGGCAAGAGGACTGGAGTGGGGTGCCATTGCCTTCTTTATTTTATTTTGTACTAAATTAGGAAAGAACTCTGCCCCATGTTACTAATTGCAAATAATTTTCTATAGGTGTCTTATTTTTATTTATGTTACAAATATAGTGCCTCAGTTACAAATACTTCTTGGCCTTTGACTATTAAGTAGGCTTTGAAGGTGTGACCAAGACTAAGGTAGAATCACACTGGGGACACTGATTGTGATGGTCAATTTCATGTGTCCATTTGGTGAGGATATGCTATCCTGACACTTGGTCAAACATTATTCTAGACATTTCTGTGAATGTATTTTTTAAGTGAGAATAATATTTAAATCAGCAGACTTTGGGTAAAGCAGATTACTCTCTTTAATGTAAGTAGGCCTCATGCAATAATTTGAAGGCTTTAATCGAAAAAGACTGACCTTTTAGGAAGAAAGGGAATTCAGCCAGCAGAGAGCCTGTGGCCTTGAACAGTTCCTGCCTATGTCTGCACTTCCTGGCCTACTTTGCAGATTTTGGACTTGCCAGCTTCCACAACTGCATGAGGCAATTCCTTAAAATGAACCTCTCTCTCTTGTTCTCTCATGTGTATCAGAAGAGATAAAAAACAGAAGAGATAATATATAATATAAATATCTATATACATATAGATCTAATTTGTTTTGTAAATTATATATATAATGATCTATATTAGATAAACTTTTAATATATTTTTATTTATTTTATATTCATATTTTATATTCATATTTTATATTTATATTTATTTTAATATGTTTTTATACAAAAATATACATATCTCTTATTGGTTTCATTTCTCTGGAGAGTCCTAATACAAGTGACTTTTTATCCTATTTCATCAGTGAAAACTGAATAGTCTCAAGGAGTAATGCCAAGCAGACATCTTTGCTTTGCTGATCTGCTTTCATAATGTGTTACAATATATCAAACACCAGAAGAAACAGTTTGTTTAAAACCCGGAATAAATTTTAATTTATTTATTTAAAAATTAGGCATTTCTGCTGTGGAGCAAGTATTTGCATGTATACTGATCAATATTCTTTTCTTTAAGTTAAGTAGTGTTTATTAACCGCATGCTTTTCTTTCCTCCCTGCAATTCTAGCGATGATTATGGTTGCAAACGTTCTCGCAGTTTGAGTTGCAACTATGAGTGTCCCAAATGCAGTTTAGGTAACAGAACAGACCCACTGACGATGCTATCATTCTGTCAGGAACTTGTTTCCCCAGTGGTTGTCACCTTCATGCTTGCACCGTAACTTCCCTTTTACTGTTGGAAGTAAGCAAATGGAGGGAGGAAGAGGGGGGACCAGGAGGGGAAGTTCATCCTGGACAATTGGTGTGATGCTGGGCA
Source organism: Okapia johnstoni (assembly GCA_024291935.2). Taxonomy (NCBI): domain Eukaryota; kingdom Metazoa; phylum Chordata; class Mammalia; order Artiodactyla; family Giraffidae; genus Okapia; species Okapia johnstoni. The sequence goes on along the minus strand of CM044317.1, from coordinate 19,408,659 downwards.
GAGTATATTCCAGCTTGACCATGGCAATACAAGCGCTTTTATCTTAATATAAGTGCTTTTTCAACTTCCTCACCCCTTGCCACAGGTGAGATAAAATAGGCAGGAGCAGAGCCAGGCAGAGGCAACATATGATTTCCTATCACCTCTCCCCTCCCCTCTGGACTCATCACTTTGTAATGACTTCTGTGTTTAAAAACATGTGAGTTTCTTCCCAGGGCTCATATTCTCCCAGTTCCCCTGGTTGGTGCAAGCCTTTTCCCTGCTTCCCAGACAGCCCTGTCTTCTTTGCGTGCCTATGTGCTCACTGTCTATTGTTCAGGTCTCAGAAGAGCTGACAGGCAGGTTCAGTGGAAAATCTAGAACTGAATAAGATAATGGATCACTAATTACTTACAGGCACACCCCAGATATATCGCAGGTTTGGTTCCAGACCATTAATTGAATATTGCAATGAAGTGAGTCACAAGAATGTTTTGGTTTCCCAGTGTATATTAAAGTCATGTTTACACTTAAGTGTGCAATAACATTATGTCTAAAAATACAATATACAATTTTAACTTAAAAATACTTTATTGCTAACCATCATCTGTGCCTTCGGTGGGTCATATTCTTTTCACTGTTGGAGAATCTTACCTCCGTATTGATGGCTTCTGATCAGGGTGGTGGTTGCTGAAGCCTGGAGTGACTATGTCAATTTCTTAAAATAAAAGAAAAAATGAAGTTGGTTACCTTGAGTGACTCCTGCTTTCATGAACGAGTTCTCTGTAACAGGTAATGTTCTTTGATACCATTTTCCCATAGTGGAATTTCTTTCATAATTACTCAGTCCTCTCCAAGAACCTGCCTGATAATGCAGGAGACGTAAGAGATGCAGCTTCGATCCCTTGGTTGGGAAGATCCCCTGGAGAAGGGAATGGCTACCCTCTCTAGTATTGTTGCCTGTAGAATCCCATGGACAGAGGAGCCTGGTGGGGCTATGGTCCATAGGGTCACAAAGAATCAGACACAACTGAAGCAGCTAAGCACACACACCCTCAAACCCCATGCTCCTTTATCAACTGATTTTAGGTAATATTTTAAATCATTTGTTGTCACTTCAACAATCTTGTCAGCATCTTCACCAGGAGTAGTTTCCTCCTCAAGAGTCCACTTTGCATGCAGAGCAGCACAGTCATTGTTTCTTTGGAATGCATCACCACAAAGTTTCAGTTTGTAAAAAAATGCAGTATCTGTAAAAGGACAATGAAGCGAATGCCTGTGATATGTTTTCAGACTTCTGATTATTGCTATTGCCCTAATCAATTATTGTCAAGGAGCTCTTGTGTGTGTCACAGTATATATCCATGTCCACAGACTGCAAGGGTATCTTTAAAAATATCTCTAGGGTTGTTTACAGAGTGATCTACTATTTTTTCATCCGCACCAGAACTTTTTCGAGAGTAAAAGGAGGTACTATTAATAATTATTCAAAACAAACCAGCGTGTACAGACATCTGGTTTCCAGGCACTAAATTTTCTTGCTTTCTCCACCACTGGGCAAATTTCTCTTAATAATACCATAAGCTGCTCTGCAAGAAGGAGGTGTGTATGTGTGTGTGTGTTAGGCCCTCAGTCATGTCCGACCTTTTGAGACCCCAAGGACTGTAGGCTGCCAGGCTCCTCTGTCCATGGAATTCTCCAGGTCAGAATACTGGAGTGGGTAGCCATTCCCTTCTCCAGGGGAACTTCCTGACCCAGGGATCGAACCCAAATCTCCTGCATTGCAGGTGGACTCTTTACTGTCTGAGCTACCAGGGAAGCCCGAGAAGGAGGTACAGTGATTCTTTTATATCTAAGCACCTAACTATCTTTTGCTCAGAACTGTTCAAATAAAAGATAAATTGTGATTATCAAATCCTATATGTGCAAAACATCCTCCATGGACCTTAGTGGTATTCACAGAGCAGGGTTCTGACCCAGAAACCAGTCTTTACCTAGAAAAAGCTCGGGCAGGGTGAAATTATACTTAAATATAGTTAGGTGTCCAGTGGAGAAAGGGAGGGTGGATGGAAAAGCCCACCACTCACCACGCCTGTAAAGGTCAGCTCCTTCCCAGGCAGCTCTCATCTGCTAACTCTACGGCCTCACTTGCTGTTGGGGAAGAGCTCACAGTGTAGCCCAAGCAAATTGAATGGTGGAATAAAATGTGTTTAAAATAAAATTAGCTTTAATTTCATGAGGAATAGATAGTATCTCACACTTCTAGAAGAAATGAGGGGTTGGAGAGCATGTCAGGGAATCAAACTCAAGATGAGACTGAGATTAAGCCTCAAAGACACTAGGAATTTCTGTCTTAACCAATACAGAGGGAGGAGAGACTGCTTCCTGTTTTAGTTTCTGGTCTCTTTCTCAACCTTGATGGTCAGGGGATTGTTTAACTTGTGAAATGCCTTTTGTATAATCTTCTCTGGAAGGCGTTTTGTTTATGGTCTGATACTGTACCAGCTTTTTCACAAGTTGGTCTTTCTTTTATTTTCTTCTTGTTTTGTTTTTTCTTCTCTTCTCTCTCTCTCTCTGTCTCTCTTTCTTTCTGTCTAACATAAACTACTGGCTGTTTTCTTTCTGTAGCCTTTTCTCTCTGCCTACTCCACCCCTCCTTCTCCCCTGTCTCCACTCTCAAAATTGGCTTTAATAGCAATAGATTAAGAGTAGGCATCAATTTTGGGCTTCTCAGGTGGCACTAGTGGTAAAGAACCTGTCTGCCAACGCAGGAGAGGTAAGAGACACAGGTTCGATCCCTAGGGTGAGACGATCCCCTGGAGGAGGAAACGGCAACCCACTCCAGGGCTTCCCTCATAGCTCAGCTGGTAAAGAGTCTGCCTGCAATGTAGGAGACCCCGGTTCAATTCCTGGGTTGGGAAGATCCCCTGGAGAAGGGAAAGGCTACCCACTCCAGTATTCTTGGAGAATCCCACGGACAGAGGAATTGGTAGGCTACAGTCCATAGGGTTGCAGAGTCAGACACGAATGAAGCAACTTAGCATGCACGCAAGCATCTATTTAGGGCTTCCCTGGTGGCTCAGTGGTGAAGAATCTGCCAATGCGGGAAGCACAGGTTCAATCCCTGGGTCAGGAAGATGTCTTGGAGTTGGCAATGGCAACCCACTCCAGTATACTTGCTGGGAGAATCCTATGGGTAGAGGAGCCTAGTGAGGAGTCCATGGGGTTGCAAAAATGTCAGACATGACTTAGTGACTAAACAGCAACAAAGCATCCTTTTATTTAACAGTAATGGAATAAAGATCAACCCCTCTAAGTTATGTATAAAGATATGTTTGTCAATATTTTATTAAAAGTATCTTATACAAAGAATGTTTTGAAGGACTCTAAGAATTTTCATCAATAAGCTAGTGGGTTTTGGTTGTATAGCACAATGAATAAGTTTCAGAAGTAGACCAACGTTTTAGTCAGTTCCCAAAATGTCATTCTGATTCTTTTTTTTTTTGCTTGATATGTGAGCCAATTAACTTCCATTAAGACATATTCTGAGCAAAGTGTTTTTGTTTCCACTGCAAATAATGTCTATTGATAGTCATTTGAATTTAAATACACTATTTTAAAATATGTTTTAATACAGTGTCCTGGGAAACTTTTTGTGATCTTAAACAATCCTTTTTGGTAGAAGAGACAAATAATTTTTCCTTATAAACAGTATTATAACATATTCTTGTGAAGTATGGACAGAACTGTGGAAAATTATTTTCTAAAGATGCTTATATATTTTAGCTATTGATAAAGAAACTTTTTCTTTATTTGATTGCCTGTCTAGAAGGTGATGGACAGGGAAGCCTGGCTTACTGCAGTCCATGGGGTCGCAAAGAGTCGGACATGACTGAGCTACTGAACTGAACTGAACTAGAAGATATCTGCAACCTATTTTTTGTACTTGTTTTCTTTTTGTTGTTCACTCTGTACTTTTTCTTTCTGGAGACCCAACCCATTACCCACTCCTCATTCATCCAAGTTCAAGGTAGCAGTTACCTCGGCAGATCGATCAAGGCTCCTCCACTCCCTTGCACACAGCAAATAGTTCAAGGGTGGGCAAGGAATTCTAATTGTCAAGAGGAGAGGTGCTCTCTTTCACTGGGACCTACAGCCATAAAGATAACGGTGTCTAGAGTGGCTAAGTGCCATCTTTGCCAGCTCTTGGAAAGAGCCTGAGAATGAGGACAACACAGCTGAGGTGGAGAAGAGCCTGATGACAGTACATGTTCTCCTGAACCTCTTCACAGCCAACCCATAATGGCCTGTCTGGTTACTTAAGGCAATAAATCCTGCCCCCTCCACCCCAAAGCTTAAAGTGGTTTGCAATAGATTTCCAACCTAATTTTGAGAAAGTTCCAATATACCCATTAATTTTTAATTGGAATGCAAAGTCACACAGTCATATTTGTTTTAAGAGAGAACATACTTTTTATTTCTTTTTGCATCCCGAACCCCAATGGGAAGTTTGCCAGTTTGCTAAGAGCAGAACTGTGATATAGTTGAACTGTGATATGGAGTACAGATAACTATAAGAAACCTCAACAGACCTAAATATCTGGACTTGTTTCCTAGATAATTTTATTCATTATTTTTAACAGTTTTATTCTTCCCAACTTGAAGGGATCGAGAAGACCTAAAGTCAAAGATTATACTTGCTCAAAGAACAGAAATCCTGCTGTTGCCACATATTAATTTATTATGTATTATGTATTAACACATATTACATATTAATTTATTAATACAATGTTTTAGGCATTGTTTTATAAGGCTGAGGCAAGGACCCTTGAAAAAATGAGCAATAAGTACAATATAAAATAATTCTAACTTTATATTACTTAAAACCCTCTTTTATCTTGAGTTAGCTTATAATCTGTCAGCCTGGTGACCAGTCACTTTTATGGAGAGGACAGTCAGGTCACCACGTTACTCAGCTATTGTATGAGCTTTGTTCTTAGCCTTGCCAAGTAGTTGTGACTGTGCAATTTACACTCCAGGGAAGTTTTGGTTTGTCATTCTTACTCAGTCAACTTGCCCATGAAGTTTGTCACTATAACTTGGATTCTCTGGATCTAATACCTTTAAAAATAGAAGCAAGAATCTCAGGGTCCTAATTCTGTCGAATGAGTCACTTTTTATTTTGGCCAAAGACCCCCCTTGGGAATCAGTCTAAGGTCTAATCCTACAAGAGTCATGGATGAATTTCCTAATGGGTTGTGCAGAAGGGTGTGGAAATCTGTGGCTTGGGAACAACTTGTGAGCTGCAGAAAAAAAGGCAACATTCCTTCTGGCTCTCAACATTCCTTCCTCAACCACCTGTCACTTTCATATCAAGGGGATTGTTTCAAGCACAGAATAGAGTACCTTTGTGGAATAAATGTAGCAAATCACTTTCCACTGAGCCAATTTAATTTCTTTTATAAAAATGACAATACACTTTCTAAGCATGTTTATTGTGGGGAATAAATGAGGAGTTAGCATACACGCGATTTAGCAATTAAGTTTAAAGGTAAAGGCTCCATGAATGCGTCCTTCCTTGTAGATCTAGTCCCATTTGCATCTCCAATCTTACCTTTCAGCATCACCTTCCCTCATTCTTCCAAATGCTATGAAAAGTATAATGTTAGCCACTTAGTCATGTCTAACTCCGTGATTCCATGGATTGTGGCCCACAGGGCTCCTCTGTCCATAGGATTCTCTAGGCAAGAATACTGAGGTGTGTGGCAGTTCCCTTCTCCAGGGGATCTTCCTGACCCATGGATCAAACAAGGGTCTCCTGCATTGCAGGCAGAGTCTTTACCATCTGAGTGACCAGGGAAGCCCTCCAAACTCTACACTTAACCTTAAACACTATCCAGTCTCTTTTGCTTCAGGGAAATTTGCAAATGCTATTCTTTCTAACTCAGCATTTTCCCTTTTCCCCAACCCTTGCTGAAATCTTGCTAATCCTTGCTCATTTTTCCGGTTCCAGTTTTTGTCTTACTTTCTCACTCTCCCCAAACTGGATTTAGCTCTTTCTTCTATTACAGAGCTTCCTATATGAATGTGTTTGTCTGTTTTCTTATTTGTTATTGTTACTAGTAGGGTTTTGCCTATCAAACCTTGCATTAGGTGAAGGATAACTCAGCAGTTTTCAAATTGGATAATTACAGGCCTAAAATCTCACTGAAAGAAGTAAATGAATATAATATGAAAAGTTTGATGTTGAATTCTTCATAAATAATAATCCATATCTTCAACTTTTTCTTATATAACACTCTGAACCCGGCTGAAGAATTGAACTTGAAAATAAGGAACATAACTGAGTAGAGGTCACAACTACCACATTAGTAATGTTTCTTCCTGATTAGAAAGGGAATCACTTCTGAGCCTTTTGGCTAAGATCTAGTTTCTGATTAAAAGGAAATGTTATTGCATATGGCCTTAAAAACTCAAAAATTTCCACCTTATCTTTTTGAAACAATGTCTGAGAAGATAACAGTTGTTCCTAGTCAAATAAACTAAATTTATTTGATCAACACGTGCATAAAAGTGTGCTTGGGTGGGGGAAGCCAAGAAGATTTCTCTTGTAATCTGTAAGGGCTTTAATGACCCCTGTCGGGGAGGCTGTGTACCCGGCATGCTAAAGAATAGATCAAAAATTGACAAAAACCCAAAGAATCCTTTTTTGTTTTGGCTTTTGCTTCCACAGGATCTAATAGTTAACTGCATATTCAGATTTTATGACTTTTTGGTTGCAACTTGACTGTTAATTTTCTCTAAATCAGCCTTCTGTGTGGTTATGTTTTTCAGGTGTACTGCATGGTGATTTGACATTTGCATCCATTATGAAATGATCACCACAGTAATTCTAGTAACCATCTGTCTTCATATGAAGTTATTCAAATATTATTGACCATATTCCTTATGTTATATATTCCATACTGGTGGCTTATTCATTTTCTAACTGAAAGTTTGTGCCTCTTAATCCCTGGCATCTATTTTGCCTTTTCCCACCTTCCCCTCCCCTCTGTTTGTTTTCCTCATTTATGAGTCTGTTTTCATTTTATCTGGGGCCAACCCAAAAGGGAGCTGTGGTGGAAAGATTGACTGAAGAGGAGTTCTGCATTGGAGAGTGATGGCAGGGCTCCTGTAAGCCATGCCCAAGCAGTGCCTGGGAGCTGTCTAGGCTCCTGAGGGTACTGAAGCTGGAGGATGTCAGCTCACTGCATTCACTTGATGGGCAGGTTCTTTGTATCTGAGTGGCACATCTCAGCTGTCCTTTAGTAATGAGAAGTATCTTAAAAGACTCTTTCCAAAGTGCCCTGAAAGGTTTCTTTTGTAGTCTGCACTATTCTTACCAACTCTAGGGACACCGTGAGCATATTGAATAGTAACAGAGTAAAGACTCCTGAACTCTACCCATCTTGAGAGCCGTATCCAAGTGCTCTGGGGGGGGGGGGGGTGGGCATCATGTTCTGCTGGAAAACCCCGAACTGGCAATTCTATACTCCACATGAGATGATGGGGTACATTTATGACACAAACTCGCATTTCTCAACTGAAGAAACTATAGCAACCCTGTTCAAAACAGCAATATGCACTAAACCATCTTACAGATAACAGAGGCAGAGCTGAGGTTTATCACAAAAAGATGTTTGATGTGGTACCAGGGACATTTCATGCCCCTCTGCAGTCCTGTGATGTTGATTTGGATTTGGATATTCTTGTCTCCTGTCTCTTTCCCTGCTACTCCATCCATCCGTTCTCTGTATAGGACTTGATAGCTACTCCATCGTACATCGTCTTTACCTAGCAACACTGGAACAAGGGACCCTGTCCATGGGAACCAGGGGAGCAAGAAAGAGAAGATGACTTCTCGAGAATGAAAGAGACATATGCGAGGCAAAGGGGGAGGGGCATGTCAGGCAGGTAAAACCACAGCTGTAAAGTCTCGGCAAAACGGAAGTTCAAGATATACTCAGGAAACAGCTATTCATCTAGCGTGACAGCGAGAGAGAGAGAGAGAGAGAGAGAGAGAGAGAGAGAGAGAGAGAGAGAGAGAGAGAGAGAGAGAGAGAGAAAGAGAAGAAGGAGAGAGAGAGAGTGTGTGTGTACCATCTGGAGGGGAAGGGGAAAAAGGAAGAGTGGCTAAAATAAAATCCTAGAGAGAAGCTAGAGCCTTCATTTGGTTCTCATAGATTTGAATTAATATCTTTCAAATGCTTTTTTATGCCACTCCATGGGTGAGAAATGGAAACTTCATTGTGATAGATCTGCACAGCTTAATACAGTAACCTCTAGCCACATGTGGAGGTTTATTTAAAATTTAAATTAACCCGTACTAAAATAATGAAAAATATTGTTCCCAAGTCACATTAGCCACACTTCAAACATTCAATAGCCAGATGTGGCAGGTGGCTAGTCCCTTGACTGGTGCAGATATAAAACATTTAGATCATCACAGAACTTTCTGTTGCACAGCACTGAGTGGACAATTCACAACCCAGCTTTCTGCAGTATTACTTCTGCCCTGAAAAAGACAAAGAACTTTGGCAAAGAAATTTAATGAGGAAGTAACAGGGCTATGCCCAGAAACGGGACATGAGCACTGCTGCAAAAGACTGAAAGATTTGCTTTTCATCTGCTAAATAAAAACAAACTTCTGCCATGCAGAAAGTTGTGATAATCCATGGCTTTAATTTTGAAAATAAAATCAAAGGCTAATTGGGGGAAAGTATTACAAGAAAAAGACTCCAGAGTCTCACTGCTGGGCTCAAAGCTGATTTTACCTCTTACTGCTACTGGAGATCAGTGGAGAAATAACTCCAGAAAGACAGAAGAGACGGAGCCAAAGCAAAAACAACACCCAGTTGTGAATGTGACTGGTGATGGAAGTAAAGTCTGATGCTGTAAAGAGTAATATTGCATAGGAACCTGGAATATTAGGTCCATGAATTAAGGCAAATTGGAAGTGGTCAAACAGGAGATGACAAGAGTGAGCATCGACATTTTAGGAATCAGCGAACTCAAATGGACTGGAATGGGTGAATTTAACTCAGATAACCATTATATCTACTACTGTGGCCAAGAATCCCTAAGAAGAAATGGAGTAGACATCAGTCAACAAAAGAGTCTGAAATGCAGTACTTGGATGCAATTTCAAAAACAACAGAATAATCTCTGTTCATTTCCAAGGCAAATCATTCAATATCAGAGTAATCCAAGTCTATGTCCCGACCAGTTATGCTGAAGAAACTGAAGTTGAACGGTTCTATGAAGACCTACAAGGCATTCTAAAACTAACACCCAAAAAAGATGTCTTTTTCATCATAGGGGACTGGAATGCAAAACTAGGAAGTCAAGAAATACCTGAAGTAATATTGCTTTGTGGATAATACAAGTTTTTAGTGCTCATTAATGTTATTAATCAGCTTGTCTTTTTGTCAAATTAGCATGAGACTGCACTGGCTTTGAAAGAAGACCCTAGACAGAGATGGCTTTATGTGTGTGAACATGTCCTGTTAGATAGTAAGCATTCAATATCCATTTATTACTATTGTTGTTACCTTTCAAATGGCTGTATTACCAGAGACAATTGGGTTTGCAAAAGGTGGGAAAGTCAGTTTATGGAATGCAATTTTTTAAATACAGAAACTAATGGTACTGGAAACTTATAATCCCAGAAATTGCCTTATTCTTCAATATACACAGCACTGAACTGTGTAGTGTCCTTTGTTTTTTTCCCCCCTCTTTTCAGAACTTCAAGTGCTTACATTTTAGAAGGGAAGTCAACTCTATACTAGCATCCTTCTTAAGGACAAGTTTGGCAAAGCAGAGGTCATGGGTTGCTACTTTCTGGTGTCCCCTGAGAGTGGATTGATGTTGTCTGATGTCATTCACTCTTTTGGTACAGTAGAATACATTCTAAGTACAAGAATACTACATTAGGTAGAAATGTTTTAAAATCTAGAAAGAGATAAATAAGCCTCGACAACAATCCTTTTTTCCTGCAAAACTCTATGACAGGGACTCCTGCTCTTTGGCAAGATGAAAGGACAAGGGCAGGATTTATGCTCGTGTATGAAACAAACAAATGATCAAATTGAATCTATAAAACAATGGTTTTCTAGACCTCATGCAGTGCAGGAGAGAGATCCTTTTGAGACAAAAATGGATAGGGTGAGAACTATGATTGCCTCTGTCACTGATACATGTAACAATATGTATAAATCTTCAAAAAATTATGCTTAGGGGAAGGAGCCTGGCAAAAAAATGTGCATTCTGTTTGATTTCATTCATTCAGAAGTCTAGAAAATGTGATGAATCTCTAGTGACAGAAAGCAGATCTATTGAGGGGATTTGGTGGGTAGACAACAAAGATAAATGAAGAAACTTTTGTGATGACGGAGATGCTCATGGTTTTGACTGTAGTGATGGGCTCATGAGGATATTTTGATGTTAAAACTTACAAAGCTGAAAATTTAAATGTGTGCTGTTTATTATGTGAATGTACACCTCAATAAAAAACTGTTAAAGAACAGAGCAACTCTCTTCTGTTCTTTCCTCCCTCTACAATTCTCAACAAATGCATCACAGAACTACAGAAAATCTAAAGGTTCGAAACACTAATGCTGGAAGACAGAGCATCCGGGCCATCTACTACTGGGGACCAAGACCTGCAGTGTTCTGTGGTTTGGATTTCATGGCTCCTCATGATGGGGCTGACAGACATGAGCTTACTTGTGGTCTATGTTGACTTTGCTCTTCTCATTTGCCTGTCAGTTCAGTTCAGTTCAGTTCAGTCGCTCAGTCATGTCCGACTGTTTGCAATCCCATGGGCTGCAGCACGCCGGGCCTCCCTGTCCATCATCAACTCCTGGAGTTTACTCAAACTCATGTCCATTGAGTTGGTGATGCCATCCAACCATCTCATCCTCTGTTGTCCCCTTCTCCTCCTGCTTTCAATCATTCCCAGCATCAGGGTCTTTTCAAATGAGTCATTTGCCCGTACGTCTGTATAATTCACGGTCATAAAGAGTCGGACATCACTTAGTGACTCACTAACCAATTATATAATTCATAGCTGAATAGAAAGCAAATCTAATATTAACCATTGTGTTTGTGACTGTTATAGATCTTATATTTTGGTGGTATAAAATATACAGCGTGGGCATCTTCAGAAACATGAAAAGCAAGCCAAAACTTCTGCTCAGGCAGCTTTTGTATGTGTATGTACTTATGGATGGGCTTCCCAGGTGGCGCTGGTGGTAAAGAACCCATCTGCCAATGTAGGAGATGTAAGAGATGCAGGTTTGATCCCTGAGTAAGGAAGATTCCCTGGAGAAGGGAATGACTACCCACTCCAGTATTCTTGCCTGGAGAGTCCCATGGACAGAGGAGCCTAGCAGGCTACAGTCCATGGGGCCGCAAAGAATCGGACACGACTGAAATCAGCACGCACGCATGTACTTATAGATAAGATCAGACGTAAACAAAATGTAGGTCCAATCGCTTTTGAAGAAGTGAATCCTGACTTGGAATTCAGCAAAAGACCAACAAGTTCATCTCACCTAATTAGCCTGTCATATGAAATGCAATTTTCTCTTGGTAGTTTTTGCATTTTTCTAATTGATCTATATGGACTTCAGAAAAATGACACTGTTCAAATGATATACTACTTATTTTTATTTAGTATGACATTTGACACAATTTATAGAATTTGGGCATGGGGCTTCTGGTTGGGAACTCTATTGTAACATTGTTTCTATGGGAAAATCAAAATAAATTTTTAACATTTCAACTTAATGTACTCTTTTCAGTGCTGTTCTTTCTATGAACATAGTATTTACTTGTACTATAAAGTATACATCATTATTATTCAGAATAACTTAGCCATCTGGTCAAATCAATGCCTGGAGATAATAATACCAATTTGGGTACAAAATTGTCTGTGTTCCAAAAGGCAATATGGGAGCGCTTTTCAAATGACAAATGAAAGACACTTGTAATACAAGTACAAAAACAAAGAATGAAAAGTCTACATAGTAAGGGTCACCAACTAAGCAGTAACAAGACGCCAGTTAGAACGAGGACGGGTTAGTGGACATTACAGAATTGGTTTCTAATTGATGTTTCTGATTCCAAATTAATATAAAAAAATGTGAACGTTTTGCTGACAATGGCCAGTCAGCTTTGCAGGCTGTGAACACCATAATTAGAAGAACAGAAAAAAAGAAAGACAAGCAGCATGTGTCGGAATGGCAGGAAGAGAATAAACCGCTTTTGAATCTTAAGTTCAATTCTATCTCTGTTCCTTCTGAATGATAAAACCTATTTTGCAGTCTCATTAATGCTATTGAAAGTAGATTTTTTTTGAACTATTGTGAATCTCTAAACACCATTTAGCCTTCTGCAACCTAAATTGTATGCTAATAGAAACCCCTACACTGCTAAAATTATTTTCAACACAGGTATTTATCATCGATGAATGCAATGTGTACTTAAGCACAGGTATTGTGTCTGCTGTTCGTACTCACAGTATCTAAAGTACAGTTTGCCAGTCGTACAGACAGTGTTAAACAACTACTTTCATGTTTTGAGTGTCAAACTCTATGTTCAGAATATATGGGATGTGGCATTTCTCTCTGAAACAGAGATTTTATGCCTGTATAAGAGTACTGAAGAAGTACAGAAAATTTTGCCTTTGTTTTCCATCAAACTATTTCCGTGAGTGTCTTAGAAAACCCTCTCTCACATGCAACCAAAGTTTCCTGGATTATAGAGCTAGAAGCGGCGAAGTCTTACTAGTCTCAGTATTTTCAGCTTCTGGCACAGGTACCTGGCATATGGTAAGTGCTCAGTTAATTTTGGTTGGATGCATGAATAAATGAGTAAGATCAAACTCTGCCTGGTGTTAAATCTCATTAGACTGGAGCTTGGCTCTAAGGATGTCAGGCGTTGAACAACAACTGTGTCTGACTCTGTAATAATGAGTAGGATATAAAGGTACACATGGTACAGCCACCCAGCCTGAAGGAGGTGGCTGTGTAAGCCGATCAAACACCACAGTGCATCACTAATACACTGTGCTATCACTAATGTGCAAAAGAAAACCCAAGGAAGCACAGGTAAAGGGGTGAAGGATTTTTAGATGAAGAACTACTTATGTTGGGGCTTGAAAATAAGAAAAATGAATGCAGAAATTTTGATAAAAGGTTAGCCAAAGGAGAAATCTTCAGAATAACATGCTTACCATAACTGAGACTAGCCATAAAAAGTGGACATATGTAAGACCAGGTTTCCAAAGAAATGCAAGGATAAATGCTCATATGTTATAATATATTGCCCAAGTTTAAGTGGTATAGCCCCTTCAATAAGCAACAAATAGTTTAAGTCATCTGGATGAAAATGACATTGGTGAGCTGCCATTTTGCAATGTGCGTGTATGGAAAGCTGCTTCAGTTGTGTCCAATTCTTTACAACCCTGTGGACCATAGCCTGCCAGGCTCCTCTGTCCATGGGATTCTCCAGGCAAGAATACTGGAGGGGATTGCCATGACCTCCTCCAGGGGATCTTCCCTACCCAGGGATTGAACTTGTGTGTCCTGCATTGCTGGCGGCCTCCTGCATTGCAGGTAGATTCTTTCCCAACTGAGCCACCAGGAAATGCTCCATCACACGGGGGGTTCATCATATGAAATTGGGGAGTGGGGAACAATACAGTTCATAGCAGTGGCTGAGATGGGAACAGACATGTGGTGCTGGGCCAGCTAATAAAGGACAGTTGTGCCCTATTCAGGAGTTTGGGACATTTCCATTGTCAACATGGAGCTGGAATAGGTATTAAGTAGGGAAATGACGTGATCTAAGTATTTTTAGAAAGGTAACTTTGACAAGCAGCATCTTCTGCCTGCTGCTTCCTGCTGCTTTTAGCGACTCATTAAGTGGCTAGTTGTCAGGCAGCAGGACCTATGCACAATAGGATACAGGGGGTTGAAGACTTTCTCGTGATGTATTATTGAGGTTGTTGTTGTGTTGTGCTCTTGCTCAGTCGTGTCTGACTCTTTCTGACCCCGTGGACTGTAGCCTGCCAGGCTCCTCTGCCCATGGAATTTTCCAGGCAAGAATACTGGAATAGGTTGCCATTTCCTCCTCCAGGGATTATTGGGATATTGTTGCTAAGCAGATTGTGTTAAAATCTTACATGATAATCTTTTTTACTTATTATTTATCCACATGAGTAATTTGAATCATAAGAGTGGCAGTGGTTTCATGAAGCCACAAAGCATTTCTCAGTATGAGTGGTTTATTCTCATATCTTGTTGACAAATTAGTTCACCTCTTCTCCTCTTGTCTGTGACTCTAATTTAAGGCAAAACCCTCAGGGCTGTAGCCTGTAGCATCTGATGATGTCCCAGATTTCTGAGACAGTTTACGCTGAAATGATTATTTGTTTCTTTTTCAGTTGCCACATAGCTAGGTCTTTAGCAGTAGGCAAAGTTGTTACTGGCACTATCTTTTTCTGTTAATGTCCTTTTTTTTTTAAGTCCAGTAACTCTAAAGCATGAAATAAATAAAATTCAAAACAGAAACAGATAATTTGAGATGTGGTGCTTTTCTATTTATTTCTAGCATGGGATGTTCAGAACTGTAAACTGCCACATTTTCATAAACTGCTGTAGTTTCATTATTCTGGACTATTTTCTTCCCTATAGTTATGATCTTCCCTGACTTCAGCCCCTTTTGGAGTTCCCATTTTGGCACTTTTGACCCCTCTAATGCTCTCCCCATCTGCACTTGGAAGGAAACAAGTGGTTACTTTTCATTCCAGTTCAAGCTGCCATCCCAACCGCAGTGAGAGGCGATGGGTGTCAGAGTAAATTCCAGAACTGGCTTCTCTCAGGGAGCTGTGTCCTGAAGGAGGAGAGTCTGGGCAGTCTCTCCAAGACGGGTTCAGCTGCATCTTGCTTCATCTGCTTCAGCAAGCTTTTCAAGACAAAGTAGGAGTGATTGTATAGAGCAGGGGGTCTCTAAATTTGGTTCCAGGGAGTCTAAGACTCACACGCAGGCCCCATTTGGGAAACCCTGTGTGCTATCTACACGTGCTCTGTCCTTCAGTCATGTCTCTTTGATGAAGACATGTCCTTCAGTCATGACTCTTTGTGGCCCCACGGACTGTAGCCCACCAGGCCCTTCTGTCCATGGGGTTCTCCAGGCAAGAATACTGGAGTGGGTTGCCCTTTCTTTCTCCAGGCATTCTAAGAGTAATACTTGTATTAATTTATTTAATTCACACAATAAGGTGGTGGGGGGAGAGTTTATTTTTGAGAGCCTGAAGAGCACTGGCCTGAAGACAACTAATAAGTTGCCTGCAACACTAATTTAATTCAAGTATCTGCTTAGTACTACTTTGCAATGTGTGTGCTGTGCTCATTTGTGTCCGACTCTGTGACCTCATGGACTGCAGCCCGCCAGGCTCCTCTGCCCATGGAATTCTCCAGGCAAGAATACTGGAGAGGATTGCCATTCCCTTCTTCAGGGGGTCTTCCCGACCCAGGGATCCCCCTCATCACCTATGTCTCCTGCATTGCAGACAGATACTTTTATTGCTGAGCCATCAGGTAATGGCTTTGTGTTTTAAACTGTTTGCATGATTATTTTATGCTAAGCGTTATGAAGCAGCTAGAAATATATATTTTCCTCCAGGCAGTGTTTGGAAAGCAGTTGTTAATATCAGCTGTCATCTGATATTTTTGAGATGCTACTGAGATGACTAAATGATCAGGCTCTTCAAAAGGAATGTGAATTCCATGCAGAGAACTCAATTTTCTATGCTGCTTGTTTAAAAGAGGTCAAATTTATAACACCTGAAAGGTGCTTGAAATGTCCCAATAGATATTCAAGAAGAGGATTTATCTGTTCCCTCACTTTATTTTTCATAGGTTAATTCTAACTTTCAATCAATGAAACTAACATTGACTTTAGTATATTTTTATGCAGACAATAAATGTATCTGTTCCGTGTTTTCCAAGTCATTACCTGACTTGAAGGAAGTTTAAAAATGCATAGCATGTGTACTTGGTTGACCATAAAATGATTGGACTTCTGCAGATGGCCATGGTTCCTCCTGTTAAAGTGGTAGCCTCTACCACCTGAGGAGAGAATGGGGCATATTGCCCTTTCAGTCCAGGATATCTATACAAGGAGGAACCCCCCTCCCCACTTTTATGTATTTCAAATAAATCCATATTAATGATGCTGGAAATCCTTTGTAAAACCAACAACATTAACAATAACAACAACAAAAACATCTTGGAATTGCCACCTGAATCAAATCTTTGGAAGAGGTGATGACTTCATTGATTTCTGCATAAAACAATGCTGCAGGTCAAAACATAACCTGCTGTAGTGTGTGTTATTTAGCTGCTGATCTTAAGAGAAATCTTTATACAAATTACTACAGCATAGCTAATTTGCAAGTATGTTTGAAGATTCAATGCCACCCTTTTTCTTTTTACTGGGCTATGAAGGCAATTGTATTATGGCTTTTTGACACAACTAGAGTAACATTCACTCAGGGTTTCTCCATGGAAACCCGCATTTAAATGGTAAATGTATTTGCCCTGAGGCATATGACAGTTCCTTACTTTACTTCTTCAGTTCAGTTCAGTTCAGTTCAGTCGCTCAGTCGTGTCTGACTCTTTGCAACCCCATGAATCGCAGCATGCCAGGCCTCCCTGTCAATCACCAACTCCCGGAGTCTACCCAAATCCATGTCCATCGAGTCAGTGATGTCATCCAACCATCTCATCCTCTGTCATCCCCTTCTCCTCCTGCCCCCAGTCCTACCCAGCATTAGGGTCTTTTCCAATGAGTCAACTCTTCGCATGAGGTGGCCAAAGTATTGGAGTTTCAGCTTCAACATCAGTCCTTCCAATGAACACCCGGGTCTGATCTCCTTTAGGATGGATTGATTGGATCTCCTTGCAGTCCAAGGGACTCTCAAGAGTCTTCTCTAACATCACAGTTCAAAAGCATCAATTCTGCGGCGCTCAGCTTTCTTCACCGTCCAACTCTCACATCCATACATGACCACTGGAAAAACCACTTTACTTCTTACACTCTATTTAAAGTTGGTTCCTCAGACACTTTGAAGGGGTACTTGTTTCATTCAATGGCGATGTATTGATCCTTTTAAGTGGATGGCAGACAAATGCAGGTTTTCTTCTATTTTAATTTATCATATAACATCATAGAACACTGGAAAGTTGCCACATTGTAATTCTGACCAACCTAATGTCTTTATAATTAAAAAGGAGACACACCGTTGAAGAGTTTCTGTAGGCATTGAACTCACTGAGCAGCAGTCCTCAAAGAGTTAGACCGTGAGCCATGTGAGTGTTGTGCTGTGCTAAGTCGCTTCAGTCGTGTCCAACTCTTTTGCAACTCCATGGACTGTAGCCCGCCAGGCTCCTCTGTCCATGGGATTCTCCAGACAGGAATACTGGAGTGGGTCGCCATGCCCTCCTCCACGCGGATCTTCCCAACCCACGGATCGAACCCAGGTCTCCCACGTTGTAGGTGGGATTCTTTACCATCTGAGCCACCAGGGAAGCTAGGGCCATGCAAGTACCTGGAGGAAAAGCATTGCAGACAGAGGAAACAGCCATTTCAAAGGCCCTGAGAAAGCACATTTGGCATGTTCCAGGTACAGAAAGCACTCTGAGAATGAAGCAGACTGATAGAGAGGGTGTGTGGGAGATGAGAACAGGGAGGCAGCAGGGACCCAGATCAGACAGGGCCTGCCAGCCTTCATGAAGATTAGGCTTCTTTCAGACTGAGTTAAATAACCAAGAGAATTTTGCCCAGAGCCAGGACATTATCTGTCATATATCTTCAAAGGATCATGTTGGTGGCAATGCTGGGAAAAGGTTCTAAGAACCTGTCAATAACTCAGTTAAGGGTGAGTATGGTGTGGCTGGTGGCAGCTTTGGAGGTGTTGAAAAGTGCTTGGAGTCCAGATGTATGATGAGGGTGGACTGATGGATTAGATGTGAAGGTTGAGAGCAGAGAAAGGGATTAGGATGACTGTGAGATTTTTGGCTTGTGTAAGGGAAAGATGGAGTGCCATTTACTGAGATACAGAAGATAGTCAGTAGCTTTATTTTATACCATTAGTTAACAAAACTTCCAATTGACAAGCTCATTGAGGTTTTTGAAAGTTTGGGGAGAACACTTTCCTTCTGTAAGTTTGTATTCCTTTGCATGCTGTTACTCGGTTGGGTCTGACTTGTTTGCGATGCTGGGATTGTAGCCTGCCAGGCTCCTTTGTCCATGGGATTTTCCAGGCAAGAATACTGGAGTGGGTTGCCATTTCCTGCTTTGGTGGATCTTCTCAGCCCAGGGGTCAAACCCTTGTCCTCCTGCATCTCTTACATTGGCAGGCGGAGTTTTTATCACTGAGCCACCTGGGAACATCTGTAGCCAATAATTTGGACTTGAACTCTGAAGGTTCCTGGTAAAGCCTTGCATTCTACTTATAAGAGAGGCTAGCTTGTCAATGGTTTTCTGTAGAATAATTGCAAGAGTGGGTGAGGGTGTTAGCTTTAGTGTCTCAGTGATGCTCATAAAAGGAAGGAGAGAGGGAAGAAGGAAGGAAAACAAGAAGGAAGGAAGGAGGGAAGGAAGGGAGAAGGAAAGGAGGAAGGAAAGAAAGGAATCATTTAACCCTAGAGACATCAGGTATATGTATGGTCCTCTTGAGGTAGGGGAAGATTTTTAGTGGGAAAACTAACATCACAATGATATTACATTGATATCACATATTTAAATGTGTAGGGAGATGTCATCCACACCATAGTTTCAGAATGCAGTAAATTCATATTTAAATCTCTTGAAGTACAATGTATCAGAACTTACATGATTATATCCTTCTTTCTTAGATGATTTATTGACAGACCAGAAGGACAATGAAGGTGATTTCTGTCATGCCGAGTTGGTGCCCATAATGATAAAGACATTGAGTGTATTTTCAAATTCTCTGTCAGTGGACAGCAAATCTTTTACTACATAGTAAAGTAGATTATACAATTACATTTCAATTGCTTTGAAATGTTTCCATTTATAAGTGTCCAAAGGTGTCCAAGGACAGTCTCTTACTATAATGAAAATATAATTTTTTTTTCCTGTGGCTCCATGTTGGCATTTCAGCATCAGATTCAGATTTTAGAGCAAACTATGACAATCTTCCAAATAAACTTGGCAAAGAATATGGTCACTTACATACACAATATTCTGAATATTTCAAACCAACTGAGCTTATACTAGTGAATTAAAAGTCCAACATATGGAATTTTCCTTTTAATACATGGTCTGTGTTATTACCAGGGTAAATGATTAAGTGTTTCTTGACTTGCCAGTGGTTCTAAATTTTGCACCCCCAGGAGATACTTGGTTATGTCTGGAAACATTTTTGGTTGTCATCATTTTGGGGGTGGGGTGGCCTAATAGCATCTAGTGAGCAGAGACTAGGGATATGGCTAAACAGCTTATGGGGCACAGCATAGTCAGCCCAGGAAAGAATCATTCAGTCCAAAATGTCAGTAATGCTGAGGTTGAGAATCCCTGGCTTATGCCGTTGCTCATAGCTCATTCCATAGCTCACAACACAATTGCAGTCCTTTAGCTGAGCCTTACATTTCTATTGTTCAGCTCAATATTTGAGTGCCAAAGGAAGATTGGCACTCTGTTGTATTTCTCGGATGGGAAGAACACACTACTTCGAGGTTACACGGTTTACAGTCATTAGCTGAGTTGAAAGACCGTTTGATTTTTCATTAGAAACTGGCAAGTGTACCAGATTAGGGCTTTACCAAGAAACTCATGGGGCTTCCCAGGTGGCTCCAGTGGTAAAGAATCTGCCTACAATACAGGAGACGAGATGTGGGTTTGATTCTTGGGTTGGGAGGATCCCCTGGAGAAGGAAATGGCAACCCACTCCAGTACTCTTGCCTGGGAAATCCCATGGACAGAGGGGCCTGGCGGACTATAGTCCATGGGGTCACAAAAAGAGTAGGACATGACTTAGGGACTAAAACAATGACAGAAGAACATCATGAGGGTTAAAGAGATTTTGAAAGATAATAGTCACCTTTATTTCACTTCTAAGAACTTTATCTATGCCTTTGTTAGCCATTCCAGTCCCAAGGCTATTTCTTCTCTTGAGCGTCAATTATAGCTAACAATTTGAGATGCTACACACACACACACACACACACACACACACACACACACACACACACACACACACACGATTTTAACTGTGGTTGCCAGATATCAATGAGATTCACAGACCCCTGGTACAATATTCTTGACAACGTGGGCCTGATATTTTGAAGAACATCTGTCTCATTTTAATCTAGAATACACTCTGCCAAAGGTTTTGCATGCCAAATGACTTTTTAAAAAATCTTGTGCTGTGTTAAAAAATGTTTTAAAATATTTTTATTGAGGTAAAACTCACACACCATAAAACCCAGCCATTTAAAGTGTACTTTTCAATTTTTAAAGTACACTCACAGAATTGTGCAACTATCACTACAATCTAAGTTAAAAACTTAGAATCTTCATCCTCCCATAAAGAAACCTCCTGACTATTAGCAGTCACTCTACATACTGAGCACCCTCAGACCTAGGCAACCAGTAAGGAATTTTTTAACTCTATATTTTGACTATTCTAGACATTTCATATAAATAGAAGCACATAGTATTTTACTACCGGTTTCTTTCCCTCCGAATGTTTTCAAGATTCATCCTTTAATAGTATGTATCATAGATTTTTTTGTGTCTAAATAATATTCCATTGTATATTTACAACATTTTGTTTATCCATTTGTCATTTGATAGGTATTTGTATTGTTTCCACTTTTGTACTGTAAATAATGCTGACATGAACAAGTTTTAGGGTGGGACCAACATTCAGTATGACTTGTATCCTTATAAAGAGAGACACCAAGGGTATATGAGTGGGTTTCCCAATTGGCTCAGTGGTAAAGAATCTGCCTACAGATTCAGGAGCTGTGGGAGATGCGGGTTTGATCCCTGGCTGGAGAAGATCTCCTGGAGAAGGAAATAACAAGCCACTCTAGTATTCTTGCCTGGAGAATCCCATGGACAGAGGAGCCTGGTGGGCTACAGTCCTTGGGGTTGCAAAGAGGTGGACACGACTGAATGACATACATGCACACAGGGTGTATGTACACAGAGCAGAGACCACGAGAGGACACCTTGATCTTCAATGTCTTGCCTCCAGAACTGTGAGAAATAAACCTATGTGTTTTAAGGCAACCAGTCTGTGGTATTTTGTTATGGAAGCCCTAGATGACTAGTATGCTTAGGAGTGGGTCATGTGGTAACTCTATGTTTAACGATGTGCAGAACTGCCAAATTATCCGCAAGCAGGTCTTCATATGAATATGTTTTCTTTTTCGTAAACACATAGGAGTGGCAGAGCTGAAAGTATCATGTTTAACTTTTTAAGAAATGGACAAACTGTTTTCCAGAGAGACTGTGCCATTTTACATTCCCAGCAGCAGTGTGTGCAGACTCCAACTTTCCATCTCCTTGCCCAAACTTGTCATTGTCTGTTTTGATTATAGTCATCCCAGTGGGTGTGAAATGGTACTTCATTATGTGTTTCTTTTTTTTCCCCACAGGGTTTATTTATTTCTGTGTGTCTTTTTTTCCCCATAGGGTTTATTTATTTATTTTTTGAGCCCTTTTAGGTTCACAGCAAAATTGAGCAGTGTTCCCAGAAAACTCCCATCCATGTCTACCCCACCTCAACTCTCCCACTATCAATATCACATGTCAGAGTGGTGAACTTGTAATTTATTACAATTGATGAAACCTACTTTGTCACATCTTTATCATCCAGGGTCCATAGTTTATATTAGGTTTCACTCTTGGTGTTGCAGACAATGGAAAATAACATGGATCCACTGTTGTAGTCGTCCTATGGAATCGTTTCACCGCTCTGAAAGTCCTCTGTGCTCTGCTTACTCATTCCTCTCCCCTTCCCCAACCTCTTCATTAGGGTTTTGATGGCTTTTGTATTTTCCTAGTGACTAATGCCATTCATCATCTTTCCATGTGCTTATGGCCACGTGTCTTTCTCAGAGGGGAGATACAGGTCAAGTTGTACGAACTGTCAGTTATGAGGCTGTACAGTACGATGACCGTAGTTCCCTGTCTCTTACATCTGCCTGTGTTGGCAGGTGGGTTCTTTACCCCTAGCATCAGCTGGGAAGCCCTGTTAGTGATATAACATTGTGCCGATATGAAATATACATAGTATTTTTTAAAGTAATTTTATAGGACTTTTAGATTTATTAAGCTTTTGGTATCTTCATTTTGAAATAAAACACGTCTATTAAAAATTCCTTTGCCCATTTAAAAATTGGATTGTCTTATTACTGAATATCAGTGCTTTTTTTTTTTAATATCAGTGCTTTTTAAAGGTCCAGTTTGCCTCTAACTGAAAAGGAAAATTAACCCACTATTTCATCTAGTACGAGAGACACACAATAGTGTATTATCCTGAACGGTGGTCTTCTGAGCGTTTCACTGTTCCTTCATGTCTGGGATCCGCTGACTGTCAAAGCAGTTGACTTGTGATTTCAGGGCAGAGGCACTCCTTTTCTTGGCAGCTGGACTCATAGGAGTCCAAAAGAAACAAATAGCTTTAGGCAATTTTTAATAAGTCTTAGAGAGGTAATAGTGTAACAGTTTCTGATATCACAATCAGAGAATAGAATCAAACAGCACATCTTACTATTAAATATGAAACACACAGGAATAGCGCAGCTAGAGGAAAAGTGTTAAATGATTTTAACGTTCATGAGCTGGTTCTCTTTATCAGACAGGATATCTGCCGATTTTAGTAACCCACACAACTCTCCTCTAGGGTGAACAGTGTTTATCAGTTATTCCAACCAATTAAATTCAGCAACTATTAACTGTACCATTGGAAAAAGACCCTGATGCTGGGAAAGATTGAGGGCAGGAGGAGAAGGGAGCAACAGAGGATGAGATGGTTGGATGGCATCATCGACTCAATGGACATGAGTTTGGGCAAACTCTGGGAGATAGGGATGGATAGGGAGGCCTGTCGTGCTACAGTCCATGGGGCTGCAAAGAGTTGGACATGGTTGAGCAACTAAAAAACAACAGCAAAAGTTTACTGCACACCCGACAGCAAACATTTAATGCCTTTTCTACTGAATTCATTGAGTTACTTGATGTTTTTAGAAAGAAATAGATGCATTGTATGTTTACTCACTTTTTAGAAAAGGAAATAGCAGCCTCCTTTTTTTGGTATTTATTATTCATTTGGCTAAAGAGATTCTGGAACTTAGCACTGAATATTTTGGCAGAAAGAAAATCTAAAATGGAAAATGCCATGGTGATTTAACTACCGGATTTAAAAGAGCCTTAAAGTTCACTTGTACTTAAAAACTTTCAGAAATTATTTCACTAACTCCTCTTGAGAACTCATGTTGTGTTCAAAATTTCCTTTCTCCATGGAGAATCATGTTGTAATGGATGCTTCAGGCCTGTTCTGACTTCAGTAAACCAGCTCCTCCCTGCCGGAATCTTATAAGGATGAAATTCTTCACCACAAGTATTTTACCTGATAGTATGAGTAGCTCCCACGTTCACTTACATAGGTGACATGTAACTGCCATATAAATGGATGGGAATAAAGATGTTGGTCTGCATATTAAATAAGAGGAAGCTTAATTTGTCTTTTATAAAACAACCTCCACTCTGAATGAGTTCCAATATCTTCTTTCCACATCTTAATGGACCTCCTTGCTGATCCCTGGAATGTGTACATGGAGTCACATTCCTGAGCCAATGATACTCATGAACTATACTTGCCTTGGGGTGCAATCTTTATTCTTTAGATAGTTAAGTCACAGTTAACCAGTTTTGAGTATATATTTTTTTAGAAACATTACAATGCTATTTAAAAGTGGTAGCATAAACCGTATCACCCATTTGTTTCTCCAAGGACAGCCTGGATCAAGAGTTCAACCAGAGAAAAAAAACCTGTTGGAGATACATATTCAAGGATTTATTGCAAGGCATTGATGTGATTGTGGAGGCTGGCTAGGCAAGTCTGAAGTCCAGAGGGCAGGCCATCAGGAAGGACAGGCTGGAACTCTAAGGCATGAGCTGAAGTTGCTGTCCATGGGAGGAATTTCTCCTGGGAAGTCTTACCTCTGCTTGCAAAGACTCTCAAATGATTAAATCAAGCCTGTCCAGCTCATCTAGAATAATCTCCTTTCAAGCCAGCCAATTATGGACACTAGTCGAATCTACAAAAACACTTCATAGCCAAACAATATCTGACTGGTTGAGACTATAGCTTGGACAAAATGACTCGTAAATCTGACCATCACAGGTGATGATGATTTCTGTGGTCCTGGAGCAGTCACAGAATATCACTTGTTTACATTCCTGTGGACACAGCTTTTTTTTTTTTAATAAATTTATTTATTTTAGTTGGGGGCTAATTACTTTTCAATATTGTAGTGTTTTTTGCCATACATTGACATGAATCAGCCATGGGTTTACACGTGTTCCCTATCCTGAACCCCCTCCCACCCTCCTCGCCATCCCATCCCCCTGGGTCATCCCACTGCCCCAGCCCTGAGCATCTGTCTCATGCATCGAACCTGGAATGGTGTTCTGTTTCACATATGATAATATACATGTTTCAATGCTATTCTCCCAGAACGTCCCACACTCACCTTCTCCCTCAGAGTCCATAAGACTGTTCTATGCATATGTGTCTCTTATTCTGTCTCGCATATAGGGTTATCGTTCCCATCTTTCAAATTCCATACATATGCATTAGTATACTGTATTTGGCACAGCTTTTAAAAGCTGCTACATGCAACCTCAACCATTTCAGTTTTTTTTTAAACAAAGTATAAGATGTAAAATTAAATGGAACTCTTTGTTTTGTAGTCTACCAGACTTGCAAATACTGCTGCTGCTGTGTGGACAGACTTCTTCCTACAATAGGCCTTTGCCCATGATAAACAAAACTGTGCATACAGCAACTTACAACGTGGCCAGAAAAATTTGCCCATTCCCTGCCTTGCTCCTGCTGAGACAATGAAGTTAATTTAAAACTAGGCTATTATAGTTTTCAAAATTTTTGGTCTCAGGATCTTTAGGTGCATCAAAATTATTGAGGACTCTGAAGAGCTTTTGTTTATATGGGTTATGCTTGTCAGTTTGCTTTGCTTTGCTTGCCTGCTCAGTCATGGCTGACTCTGTGACTCCACGGACTGTAGCCCACCAGGTGTCTCTGTTCATGGGATTATCCTGGGAAGAATACTGGAGTGGGTTCCTCCTCCAGGGGATCTTCCTAACCCAGGCATAGGACCCTTTGTCTCCTACGGCTCCTGCATTGTCAGGCAGATTCTTTACCACCTGAGCCAACTGGGAAGCCAGTTTGGGCTGCTACAAAACTCTCTCCAGGGACCTGCAGACTGTACACAGGGGGACTTCCCCTCTGAAGCTCATCTGGGGAACCTCTTCCTCTTTCTAAGGAAATCTGAGCACAAATGTCTGCTCCCCAAGGCACTGGAAGGATCAGTCATCAGAACTGTGAGGCATACAAATCACAGATATGAAAAGATCCCACGTGCTGAAAATAGGTTCTTGCTCAAAACTGTTTTTTGAATAGGCTCTACTGAGGGTTTGGAACATAAGAGCAGGTTTACTAGGAGACAAAGATATCAAAGGGGTTTGGAGATTAAGCTCTTTAAGAAAAGGCTGAAGGGATGGAATATCTGAATGGCAGAAAGAAAAAGTTACTGAATAATTTGGTCATCCATACAAAGAATTGTTACACAGGTAATGGAGGTTAAATTTTATTTCTATTTTGCAAGGAAAAAGCATAAGCTATAGTATGAAGGATTTGGTTCCAATATAACACAGTTTTAATGAACAAAATGGGTCTTGAGAGTCACTGATATTAAATAATGGAATAGGGTTCAAGGGATGGTACAGGACATTCAAAGAGAAAGTATGCAGGGCTCTGAAAGGCTGACTGAAGGCAAAGGAAAGTTGGAGATGTCAACTTTGGTCCCAGCCAAGTACTCCTGCTATTTTCTGTATGTGGTAGTCTGTTAACTCAGAGGCAATACCACATACCCACTATGAGAACTGAGTTCCCTTTGTGGTTTATCCATTACTCTTTTCTTTAAAGGAAGGCTCACAAGTGGTTCATATTCAAGCCTTACGTGTGATAGCATTTATGTGAAATTCACAACACAATGAAGGTACACAGAAATTCTTGTACATTATATAAAATGTAGAGCTAGCGGACTGATCTCACTTTGAAGAAGCATTATGGAAGATTAGATTTCCTTTACTGGAGTAGACAGGTTTAAAACATATTGCTTGTACTGTTTCGTTTTAGTAGCATGTCATTTTTATATTGCTATGCCAGTAAGAAGTTAAGAACTAGCATACAATTGTGGGATTTTGTTTAAATTCTAGAAAAATTGAAAGATACTTTTTATTCAGCTTAACAAGGCCGGAGCTCTTTTAGCATAGGTGATTTTTGCGTTTCTCAAAGATTATCCTATAGTTTAATAAACATAAAAAAACTCAAGCACAACTAAATATTGGGAGAACTTGTAAAGGAGAGCACAAGATTTAAAAGACATCATTTGTTTCTTTGTCTACTTAACAGGATAACTTGGGTTGATGATTAATCTTGCATTGTTAAATTCAAATCCTAAATATTTTGACAAATACTGTCAAGTTTGATAACTATTTGTACAGAATTTGTGGTTGTATGTTGAATTATCATGTCGAGAGTTTTAAGTTTGCTATTAATACAGTATAAAAGGGACCAATCCCTAACAAGCTATCTCTAAAACACGGGCCATTCTGCTGAGATCACAAAGAGAAAAGCTGAAGCTGCAATAAATATAGTAAAGCTACCTGAGTTTGAAGCAAGAGACTAAGGAATTAGTTTTGTGTATTTCATATTATATATAGATAAGTCTTGTCAGTCCTAGTAAGCTTACTTGGATTCATTCAAGAGAGATGCAGGGCTTTCCTGGTGGCTCATTGGGTAAAGAATACGCCTGCCAATGCAGGAGACTTGCGTTTGATCCCTGACCTGGGAAGATCCCACATGCTGTGGAGCAACTAAGCCCATGCACCACAACTACTGAGCCTGTGTTCTAGAGCACAGAAGCTGCAACTACTGAGCCCACGTGCTGCAGCTACTGCAGCTGGTATTCCCTAGAGCCCGTGCTCCACAAGAGAAGCCACTGCAATAAGCCTGTGCACCGCAACCAAAGAGTAGCCCCCAGCTCACTGCAACTACAGAAAAAGCCCATGTAGCAACAAAGATCCAGCACAACCAAAAAGAATTAAATAAACAATTAGAAAAAAAAAAAAAAGAGAGAGATACAGTCCCAGTTCCAAACACACTTCAGCTCAGTAAGGACTCGAATTACCTTATTATTTTCCCTCTGTGGTTCATTAATAAAGTACTCATTTAAGAACAACTATTTATAAGTACAGTGATATTTCAGAAAATATAAAAAGACAGAAGGAGGAAAAAAAAAGCCCTTTGTTTGCAGCCAAGATGTGGAGACTAGATTGGAATTTATTTTGAACAATTATTTGGGAGAAATGTCACAACTATGAGAAATGCTGGACCGGATGAAGCACAAGCTGGAATCAAGATTGCTGGGAGAAATATCAATAACCTCAGAGATGCAGATGACACCACCCTTATGGCAGAAAGTGAAGAACTAAAGAGCCTCTTGATGAAAATGAAAGAGGAGAGTGAAAAAGTTGGCTTAATACTCAACATTCAGAAAACTAAGATCATGGCATTTGGTCCCATCACTTCATGGCAAATAGATGGGGGAACAGTGTCAGACTTTATTTTTTTGGGCTCCAAAACCACTGCAGATGGTGACTGCTGCCATGAAATTAAAAGACGCTTGCTCCTTGGAAGAAAAGCTATGAGCAACCTAGACAGCTTATTAAAAAGCAGAGACATTACTTTGCCAACAAAAGTCCGTCTAGTCAAAGCTATGGTTTTTCCAGTAGTCATATATGGGTCTGAGAGTTGAACTATAAAGAAAGCTGAGCACTGAAGAACTGATGCTTTTGAACTGTGGTGTTGGAGAAGACTTTTGAGAGTCCCTTGGACTGCAAGGAAATCCAACCAGTCCATCCTAAAGGAAATCAGTCCTGAATGTTCATTGGAAGGACTGATGCTGAAGCTGAAACTCCAATACTTTGGCTATCTGATGCGAAGAACTGACTCAATGGAAAAGATCCTGATGCTGGGAAAGACTGAAGGTGGGAGAAGGGGACGACAGAGGATGAGATGGTTGGATGGCATCACTGACTCAACGGAGATGAGTTTGAGTAAACTTTGGGAGCTGGTGATGGACAGGAAGGCCTGGTGTGCTGCAGTCCATGGGGTTGCAAAGAGTCGGACACGACTGAGCAACTGAACTGAACTGTCACAACTATTTTGAAGAAAGAATAAATGTCTATAAAATATAGGGTTCTGTGGTTTAAATAATTTTGACATCTTTCACTGAAAGACTAAAACAAACAAGAAATGAAAATCATGCAGTATGTTCTATGGATCAGAAATTTAACAAATGCCCAACTTTTAATTTACACTAAAATATTTATTTAATTGATGACATTTTACAGAAATAAATAAGAGCAGTTTTTCTCTAATACAGATAGGTATATTTATTTATTTATATTTTTATATTTCTCTATACAAAATTGAAGCATTATCAAATTCCTTTCCCTAAACTGTAGCACAAAAAGGAATACTAGGAAACAGAAAGAAATACTGAAACATGTTCATCATTAAATTAGAACCAAGGGCCTTCTGAATTGCAGCAAGGTATGATTTAGAGAAAGAACATGAGATTTGGAGCCAAGAGACCTGGGCTCCACTGTTTACTTGCTATGTGTCACAGGCATATTTCTCAATATTTCTGAATCTCAGTTCTCCACTTTTAAAACAGGAATGTTATACATTTCATCAACTTCACAGGACTGTTGGGCAAATTAAACACATAAATGTATAGGAAAGCTCTTTATAATACGTAAAGAGCTACAAAAATAATAGCTTTGTCTAATTTCATATAAAAGAATCAATGCATATCTCCTTCAACTGAAGAATAAGCACCAAAAAAATGTGTGTGTTTTCTTCAGTTGGATTATGTCACTCTATAAACCAGAATAAGAAAATGCACCTTAACTAAGCACCAAAGCCTCTTGGACGAATGTGATCCAGGGTATATTTCTATTAGTTTTCTGGGCAACTAAGTAGGAGTTAATGAGTCCTGAGGGTCATTTGAAACTCTGAAGGCTCAAAGAAAATAAATCAAGAACATTTGCATTACATCAAATGGCTAGGATACAACAAGCTACTCCTTATTTAACAATTTCAAAGTCCATTAATTCTTCACAGAAGAAGAAACACTGGGTTATTATCATTTGCAATTACTTGCTTATGTGAATATGACATTCTCTTGTTCCAAAGATCAAATGCTAGTCCTTGAGGGAAGTACTAGTGGAATGAAATAAACAAACCCTATCATAAATTTAGATATTAGTGGTTAAAAAGTCTAGTTACACAAGAACATGGAAAAGAAAAAGAATCCAAGACATTAGTATGTAATAATGGTAAAAAAAAAAAAACAAAACCCTGCAATATTGCTATAATCATAAGAACTGAAATTATAGACATTGCAATATTTACAGATTAATCTTAAAACATAAACATTTAGTAACACAAATTAAAAGTAGAGAAAATAGACAATTTTAATTAAACATTAATACACTTAATAAAGCTACATTAACTGCTTACACTGATAATATTTAACATATAATGGAATACTTAAAGTGTTCAGTGTTTCGATTTTTAGTAGCAAGATACAGAGAAAAGAAATAGTTGTCTAATATTAACTTACTGTTGAAGCTGCATTACTCTGAAGTTACTATTTATGGAGTTACAGTCTATAACTACTCAACGAACTGGGAGCTAATATAATTCATCATCTTTAAAAATATACTAATAAGATATTGGTGAATCCTGTGCTAAAGATACTGAAGGTTCTTCCAAAAATGAGATCTAAGTTGGCTGAGTATACTGACTCATACAAAACTAGAAGAGTTGAGTTACTCTCTTATTCTAACTTCTTTTTAAGACTGATCTTATCAAAAGAAAAGTACACAATACCTTACTTAATTCCCTCAGATAGAGATATTCTTTGGAATAAAAATAAGTATTTGTGTGTGTGTGTGTGTGTGTGCACGCACAGTCGCTCAGTGGTGTCCAACTCTTTTGCGACCACCGTGGACTATAGCCAGCCAGGCTTCTTTGTCCACGGGATTCTCCAGGCAAGAATACTGGAGTGGGTTGCCATTTCCTCCTCCATGTGATCTTCCTGACCCAGGGATTGAACCCATGTTTCCTGCATTGGCAGGTGGATTCTTCACCACTTTGCCACCTGGGAAGCCCAAATATTTTATTAGGAGTGTAAAATTAAAGATCTTTATAATTATTATGGAAATAGTATATTGAAAAGGACTCAAAAACTACTGGACTGTACAACCAAAAACGAGATAAATTCATTCAACTAAGAATAGTGTTTACTGACATCTACTGGATTGCTTTACTTATAACTTTATTCTATAAACTATGAAAAATTTAAAATACACTAAAGTCTGGACTGAATCAAGCATACTTCATTCAAGGTCTTCGGTGTCTTTGGTAAACAGGTCTGCCAGGTCAGCCACGGTCAAGACGGAGGCCTCAGAATGCTTTGCGGAAGGGTTCGTGTGACTGCAGGATTTTCCAAGTGAGCAGAATCAGAAAGAAACCCCAAGAAATAAATTACTATGTTTGTCTTTATATACTGCTCTGGTCTCATAATAATGTAAGACATAGAAATATAGTAATATTATATTCTTAATATAAGAGTATGTTCCTGAGTTTTTGTAATTAAGTTATAAGAAACTTCTAGAAGATGATGGGATCATTATTACAGCTTGTTAAAATTAGGAAAGTTTTCTATATAGCATTTTCTAACTTTGCCATAAAATGTTTTCCTCTGTACACTTAATAAACAAAACTCCTTGCCAAGTACTACTAAGGCTTTCACCTTACAACTTACCTTCTTAGTACCAAAGTTAATTTATTTCAAGAAAAATTCAAACTGCTATTTTTATTGAGGCAGCTTAAATATAATCACTGAATTCTGTTATATTCAGAAACAACACCAAGAAAAAGCTTTCATGTTTGAGGCAAAAAGCTTTTGTGGCAGCCTCTCTCTTTCCCACAGACCACCAATGAAAGAGAATTCCTGGTTTCCAAAGGCTTCTTTGCTGTGCAAAGTACTAATACCTCTGCAGAAACCATCCCTTCCAAGACAGTCATCTCTTCTGATTGTATCTTCCAATCACACCTATCTCATCAGAATTCAGTTAGGCATTAGTTTATGTTTCAAAATGACTTGAAAGAAAATACATAAGGAAGTAAATGTTAGGAAGTTTTATGATTCCAAACTTGAGTTTTTAAAATTAAGGCTGTTTTAGTCTCCCTGCTTCTGCTCTGCCTGTAAGAGTAATAACACAATTACCAGCATAGTTTTAAGTCCACACCTTTTACTTGCATGTGACCAACAAGTGTGCTGTTAAGTTTCATGTTACAGATTTCATATCAAGGCTTTTAGGTTGGGCATAAAGATAGATTTCATTTAAAAAGTAATCCAGTGTGGCAAGGAAATGTAGGATAGTTCTCCCGAAGCCCTCCGCTGGCAAAATATACCTGGGTGATTGAAAGTATAATAGCTCTGAAATGAAGTTTCTTCAACAGTAGAATCGTTTAAATATTTTTTTATGTTTTTGCTGTTGTTGTTCATTCTCTAAGTCGTGTCCAATTCTTTGGGACCCCATGGACTGCAGTACTCCAGGCTTCCCTGTCCTTCACTATCTCCCGGAGTTTGCTCAAACTTATAATCCCTATTAATAAATTAAGTCAAATATAGAATGCCTGGAGTATTAGCTGGGAAATTTGGGTTGGTAAAATGTCATACCTTGCTGTAGAAAAGTATTTGCACTTAAATCTTTCGGTTGACTAAGTGATTATCTAGTTGAAGAAGTTCTACACGCTCACACAGCCTTATATGATAGGAAAGCTTCTGCCATCCCCCTGAAGTGAACGGCTACCTACCTCCTTTCGGCAGTTTTCAGCATTGCTTGCATTCTTTCTTCTATTGTTGCCTTTATTAAGAATCTGTGTACAATAGTGGGTCTAGAAGGTACATAACAATGATAAGTTTAAAAACACCTGTAGAACAGATTAGAATGAAGAAACTTCATATATTACACGCTATACTTATCAGTCAGTTAGTATCTGCTGTGGCAGGTACTAAGCCAGGTGCTGGGGTGAGGGGGTTTGGTCAACAGTGAACACAACAAACTAATCTCAATGAACCGATATCTACAGTCTCTACTGAGGGCAGATGTAATAAAAACACACCATGTAAGACATTTTCAGGTACAGACAAGGTCATGAGGAGGCTGACATATGACCTGAAACATGACTGTTGGGAATAGGTGACTATAAGCAGAGGAGGAGAGGGAGGAGCAGCCTGACAGAAGCCACAGTAAATCGATGCCAAGTCCGAGCACAAGCTTCGGAAGTCTGAGGGGCAGAAGGAAGGCTAGCAGGGACGAAGCTTACGCTGAGGGGGAGGGAGGTGGGATTCCCTTCCTGCCCAGCCACCTGCACTCTTAATCCTCCTTACCCTGCTCCTAACATAGTATAGGTATTTACTTGTTATGTTTATTGTTTACCATCTGTCTCTACCAACCCCCTACAACTAGTATTTAAGCTCGGTGAGGGCATCTCAAGTACTTAGAACAGTGCTTGGCACACAGAAGGAGCTCAATAAAAATTCACTGAATGAACTATGTGGATACTGGTGGAGGTAGACAGTTCAAGTTGGTGATGGAAAGATGAGTTACTTCTACTCTGACGGTAGCTGTTTTCCTTTTTCTCCCTCAACAAGGAGGAGGAACAGAGAGACTTCAGATCCTTTCCTCAGAAAGCAGAAAAATCTATATACTAGAGAAGCAAAGCAGGATTGTTAAGCAGTATTGAGTGCCCTTTATAGACCTGTGGTCTTACATCGGAGATAAGCCCACTGTGTGCTTTAGAAAACAATGAGATAAGAAGTCAGTATTTAAAAATATAAGACAAAACGAAAACAAACAGGGACCTCCCTGGTGGTTGAGTGGTTGAGACTCTGCGCTTCCATCTCAGGGGGCATGGGTTTGCTCCCTGGTCAGGGAACTAAGAAAACCACATGCAGTGTGGTATGGCCCAAAACCAACCAAACAAAACCATCCCCGTCCCCCACAAAACCCCAAATCAAACAAAGAAAAAACCCAGGAAGACGTAACTACATTTTAAATGATACTTGGTAGTACTTTAGAACAATCTTACATTTATAACAATTATATTACTTTGTCATATTTTGCTTGATGAATGTCTCTTTCCTGCTTAAAATTAAAGTCATCATTTGCTCTCTCGGCCACTGCTTACAGAGCAGGCTATGTTCCTGAGTGTGGCATACAAGACCTTACCTCCTGCCACTCCTCTCCACATACTTTATACCCCAGCAACTTCAAACTCCTGAAGGTCCTGAGGAACATCATGTTGATTTTCTCCTCTGTGTCTCTGCACAAGCAGCTCTCTGCTGTGTGAGCACCCTTCTCTAGCCCAACTCTGGAGTAATCATTCCTTCAAGACTCAATTGAATGAAGTCTCTCCTGACTCTCTAGGACACAAGAGATCACGCTCTTCTTTGTTACTACAGTATTTTTATTTTTGCACATTCTACTATAACATGTAAAATCATCTGTTTACTGTATTACATAGTGATCTCCTTGGGGAAACAAGATTATATCTTATTCAATTTGAACCTTCAGGGTCTAGTATATTTGTCATCGTTGTTTAGTCACTGAGTCATGGTGGACTCTTGTGACTCCATAGACTCTAGTCCGCCAGGCTCTTCTGTCCACTGGATTTTCCAGGCAAGAATACTGGAGTGGGTTGCCATTTCCTCCTCCAGGGGATCTTCTGGACCCAGGGATTGAACCCACATTTCCTGTATTGCAGGCAGATTCTTTACTGCTGAGCCCACCAGGGAAGCCTCCAGTGTCTAGAATAATACCTAACATACAGCAAGTGTTCAATTAATATTTATTTAACAAGTGCTTAGTATGGGTGCCACCACCCTTATGGAAGAAAGTAAAGAGGAACTAAAGAGCCTCTTGATGAAAGTGAAAGAGGAGAGTGAAAAAGCTGGCTTAAAATTCAACATTCAAAAAATGAAGATCATGGCATCCAGTCCCATCACTTCAAACAGATGGGGGAACAATGGAAACAGTGACAGATTTTATTTTCTTGGGCTCCAAAATCACTGCAGGTGGTGACTGCAGCCATGAAATTAAAAGATGCCTGCTCCTTGGAAGAAAAGCTATGACAAACCTAGAGAGCATATTAAAAAGCAGAGACATTACTTTGCCAACAAAGGTCCGTCCAGTCAAAGCTATGGTTTTTTCAGTAGTCATGTATGTACCTGAGAGTTGGACCATAAAGAAAGTTGAGTGCTGAAGAACTGATATTTTTAAACTGTGTTGCTGGAGAAGACTCTTGAGAGTCCCTTGGACTGCAAGGAGATCCAATCAGTCCATCCTAAAGGAAATCAGTCCTGAATATTCATTGGAAGGACTGATGCTGAAGCTCCAATACTTTGGCCACCTGATGTGAAGAACTGACTCACTGGAAAAGATCCTGATGCCGGGAAAGATTGAAGGCAGGAGGAGAAGGGGATGGCAGAGGATAAGATGGTTGGATGGCATCACCAACTTGATGGACATGAGTTTGAGCAAGCTCTGGGAGTTGGTGATGGACAGGGAAGCCTGGCATGCTGCAGTCCATGCGGCTGCAAAGAGTTGGACATGACTAAAGGACTGATCTGAACTGAGTATGGATGCATTAGAACAAATTGAAAGCATCTAATATCCAGGAGGTAGTGCATCTGAGAGGCTGTATAAAGGATAATTATCCATTTTGATATCTGAATAAAAGTAGTACTTACTACATAATATTTACTATTAGGTTTACTTTAACTATTGGATTGGGAAGGTTGTACTTTCCTAAGGGGAAGCATTTATAAAAGAGCTATTTGTTTTCAGTTATGCATGAGATATGGCTTCTTTTAAATACTGGCTACTTCAGCCAATCAAACATCAGTTCTTCTCAAAGTTATGACAGATGCCATCAGCTTAATAGTTGTCTTAGGTATTTTAAGAAACTATCTTGATGAAATGACCAGGGTAGCTTCTGAAGAAGGAAAGACAAAAATCTGAATTTGGGGATTTGCTGTTTGGAGGAGAGCCATTGGAAATTTCAAAATATCTTCTGGTTGTATAATAAGAATCAAAAATTTAATATATAAGTAAGTCACTAAAAATGAATAGGTTAAGATGAACATAAATGAAGAGTTTAAATGCTGATCTGTATCTTAGAAACAGGAGCAAATGTGACTGAGGTTAACTTTAGTCCTTACTTTGTTTGTCCAATCCGGTGCACCCTTCCGATGGCCTGAAGCTCATGGGCAGGGTTCAATATGGGCTCCACCAAGAGAACATGAGTTGCTTCAATGATAGTTAATCCGTTAGAACCTGTGTGCAGGGGCAGCAGCAAAATATTGATTTGGGGATCATATTTAAATGCTGACAGGTTCTCCTAAAAAGAGAAAGGTACATTTAAATTTTAGCTGGATAGTTAAAAATAAGAGCAGGATACTATAGCTCATGCTAAAATGCCTAATGATATCCAGGTTATTGTGAAATGCAATAATTAAGAAAATTAAACGTAAGATGACAAATTTTAGGAAACAAAATCACGTGGCTTGACTTTAAGAAAAAAAAGTGTCACACAACCTCTCGTGTTCTTTATAATACATAGAAGAATCACAAGATACATGTATGCGATGTATGCAGATGAAACTATATGAGCTTAGAGGAAAGAAAGAGTGAGAGAAAGAAAGTGCTAGAGTGAGTATAAGAGACATGAATCTGCTAAATTTTCACTTGGTCTTTTTTTGGTGTTTTTCTCTTA
This sequence comes from Okapia johnstoni, assembly GCA_024291935.2. Lineage (NCBI taxonomy): Eukaryota > Metazoa > Chordata > Mammalia > Artiodactyla > Giraffidae > Okapia > Okapia johnstoni. The sequence continues at coordinate 19,372,373 of CM044317.1, read as the reverse complement.
GGTTTGTATCTGTCATTGTGTTGAGTGTGAGGTAAGCACAGTTTGACCATATGCAGTTCTGCCTAATGCAGTGTTTCTAGAACTTATTTTTAGGGGCATGAGGTCTCTGTCCATTCAAAAGGTAAGAAACGGACCTCAAGTCTTAAGATCTTTAAATACGGTTTGCTATGGGTATAAGTGAATAGATGGAAAGTAAATGCAGTTTGTTTACTTTGCCTTTAAATGTTAATCTTACAGTCAATCAAGAACTCAAACTGTGTTTTTGTGGTTTATATGACACACAACAATAAATGCAAGTAAGCTAGCTAAGAGCAGTTTCGGTTTGTAACTGAATTCATTCCAAAAAACATGAGTAAAATCTTGACATACCTGAAATGTCTTAACACGACTGATCTGTGCAAATTCCATGTTGTTGTCAGTGAGAGCTTTTGAAATAATGTCTAATACATCTTGCCACTAAGAACACAGAAAACAGAAAACCAAATGTTTACACATAGCTTTCATGTAAAAAGGATTTGAAAAGGGACTAAACCATAATGAGCTTTATACTCAGAATTAAGTAAACAAAAACAACAACTTCAAGTGTAATACCATTAATGTTATTTTCTATCCTGAAAGATATTTTAAATCAAATGCTGGCTAAAGATAGGGTAAAAAAATGAGTATCTTTAATAAATGAATTAAGATAAACAGAAATAATAGAAAATAAATTATGGAATATATAAATAGATGCGGTTATTTATCTTTCAAAAATGAAAACTAGAAGTTCTACTCAATACCTTTTATTCAATAGGTTAATTTTCTTCTCCTTAACCAAGTACATTTGTGAAATGACTTTCAAGGTTATCGATTTCAATTTTAAAATAGTAATATAAGAAAATCCCTAAGTAAAATTAATATAAAAACATAAAATACAGCTATGGGAATTGCTTTGTGAAGCATCATCAAATTTCTCTAAAAATAATTCTATCCAGTGTATAGATATAGAAAAAAAAATTAACAAGGAAAAGTCAATCAGTAATTCTAAATCTCAGTTACATCATGGCAAACATTAACCGTTAGTTCTCACATATAAACTGATTAGAAACAGAAAGCTGGTCTGAGTTAACACTGAGGATGTTGACTGTACCGTAGAGAAAACAAGTGCCTTAGCCCCTGGATCTCTAAGCTGGATTCTCATCAGAGTTCTGACCACAGCTTCCACTTTTGTAGAATGGCTGCCCTTTGAACACAAAGAAGAAAACCCATTATTATCAAATAAAATCCAATTAACAATGGAATGGAAAGTCAATGTAAAACACTATCAAAACTGTATGACAGGTACCTATGTGTTTATTCTTTTTCATTTCGTATTTGCTGGAAATTTTCTTTAGTCTCAAACTGCAGAGGTTACAGATTTATACTCCAAGAAAATCAAATATAAAAAAGCACTCTAGAAATTCATACAGTGATAAGATCCTAAGATAAGCTTTTTTAGTTAAGTGGCTACATTTTGCAATTACAAAACTTTGTTATTTTAGATGAGCAGAATATATATTAAAAAACACTCGTCACTTTAGATAGTATGGCACTGAAATTGTTTAGAATATAATGAATCAAAACTCTAACATAAGCAAATAGTAAAGAATCTAACCCACAAAGAATCCTTTCTTTTAAGGGAAATACAAAGGACAATGACAGAGGTACTAATGATGTCCACTTGGACAGAAGCAGATTTATACAAAGCTAGATAAACACTTAAAAACTGCTTTTTGGACTTTGCATAACCATTTCTAAGATAAAGGAATAAGAAAATGAAGAAATAAAGCAAGTGCTTTTGTAGCCTTCACGGAGAAAGTTTTCCTCCTAGAATGCTGTGGAGACAGTATGACATGGAGATAAAGGGCATGAGATTTTGAGTGGAGATAAATTGAAATTCAACTGCCAGTTCTGCAGCTCCTTTGTTATAAAGATTCTCTAAGCCTTAGTTTGTCAAGCAGGGATGATGATTATATCTATTTCCAAAGGTTGCTGTGATGGTTAAAGGAGAAAATATGTACAAAGTGTTTAGCCCAATGCTCCAAACTACAGTAGACACCCGGTAACCTTTCAGAGAACACAAGAGAAGACTCTACATGTGGACATCACCAGATGGTCAACTCCGAAATCAGATTCATTATATTCTTTGCAGCCAAAGATGGAGAAGCTCTATACAGTCAGCAAAAACAAGACCGGGAGCAGACTGTGGCTCAGATCATGAGCTGCTTATTGCCAAATTCAGACTTAAATTGAAGAAAGTAGGGAAAACCACTAGTCCATGCAGGTATGATCTAGATCAAATCCCTTATGAGTATACAGTAGAAGTGACAAACAGATTTAAGGGACTAGATCTGATAGAGTGCCTGATGAACTATGGACAGAGGTTCGTGACATTGTACAGCAGACAGGGATCAAGACAATCCCCATGGAAAAGAAATGCAAAACAGCAAAATGGCTGCCTGAGGAGGCCTTACAGATAGCTGGGAAGAGAAGAGAAGCGAAAAGCAAAGGAGAAAAGGAAAGATATTCCCATCTGAACGCAGAGTTCCAAAGAATAGCAAGGAGAGATAAAAAGCCTTCCTCAGCGATCAGTGCAAAGAAATAGAGGAAAACAACAGATTGGGAGAGACTAGAGATCTCTTCAAGAAAATTAGAGATACCAAAGGAACATTTCATGCAAAGATAGGCTCGATAAAGGACAGAAATGGTATGGACCTAACAGAAGCAGAAGATATTAAGACGAGGTGGCAAGAATACACAGAAGAACTGTACAAAAAAGATCTTCACGACCCAGATAATCACGATGGTGTGATCACTCACCTAGAGCCAGACATTCTGGAATGTGAAGTCAAGTGGGCCTTAGAAAGCATCACTATGAACAAAGCTAGTGGAGGTGATGGAATTCCAGTTGAGCTATTTCAAATCCTCAAAGGTGATGCTGTGAAAGTGTTGCACTCAATATGCCAGCAAATTTGGAAAACTCAGCAGTGGCCACAGGACTGGAAAAGGTACATGGAACAATAGACTGGAACATGGAACAACAGACTGGTTCCAAATAGGAAAAGGAGTACGTCAAGGCTGTATATTGTCACCCTGCTTATTTAACTTATATGCAGAGTACATCATGAGAAACGCTGGGCTGGAAGAAACACAAGCTGGAATCAAGATTGCCGGGAGAAATATCATTAACCTCAGATATGCGGATGACACCACCCTTATGGCAGAAAGTGAAGAAGAACTAAAGAGCCTCTTGATGAAGGTGAAAGAGAGTGAAAAAGTTGGCTTAAAGCTCAATGTTCAGAAAACTAAGATCATGGCATCTGGCCCCATCACTTCATGGGAAACAGATGGGGAAACAGTGGAAACAGTGTCAGACTTTATTTTTTAGGGCTCCAAAATCACTGCTGATGGTGATTGCAGCCATGAAATTAAAAGACTCTTACTCCTTGGAAGGAAGGTTATGGCCAACCTAGATAGCATATTTAAAAGCAGAGACATTACTTTGCCAACAAAAGTCCGTCTAGTCAAGGCTATGGTTTTTCCAGTGGTCATGTATGGATGTGAGAGTTGGACGGTGAAGAAAGCTGAGCACCACAGAATTGATGCTTTTGCACTGTTGGTGTTGCAGAAGACTTTTGAGAGTCCCTTGGATGGCAAGGAGATCCAGTCAATCCATCCTAAAAGAGATCAATCCTGGGTGTTCATTGGAAGGACTGATGTTGAAGCTGAAACTCCAATACTTTGGCCACCTCATGCGAAGGGTTGACTCATTGGAAAAGACCCTAATGCTGGGTAGGATTGGGGGCAGGAGGAGAAGGGGACGACAGAGGATGAGACGGTTGGATGGCATCACCGACTCGATGGACACGGGTTTGGGTAGACTCTGGGAGTTGGTGATGGACAGAGAGGCCTGGTGTGCTGCGATTCATGGGGTCACAAAGAGTCGGACACGACTGAGCGACTGAACTGAACCGAACCTTTCAGAGACATTAGATGACCCTACAAGAGGGGCAGATGTAACCAAAAAGTAAAAATATTCCCATACTCCTATTTCCCTCACATCACGCCCCCTTACTACTTTTACACAAAGGGATACTTAAAGGTAAAACTAGAAACAAATAAGGAAGAAAGCTGTACTAATTTTAAAGTCACCAACAAAGAATTAAAGAAGATTTTTAAATTCTCATATTAAAGTCCTATATCTACATTTTTCTGGATATGTAGACTTTTAATTATACTTGAAAGATTAAAAAGTATAAGGGACCTATTTCAACCTAAAAATTATCTTAAATAAGAGTAAAACTATCTCAAATAAAAGAAAACAGGAAATTAGCATAAAGTGATCATTTTAGCAGTCAGGACAGAAACTTCCATGTTCCTTGCAAGGTCTCATTTTCAAAGATATTTTCAAGTGAAACACCAGGATAAAACTATGAACCCTTCTAAAATTAAGCTGCTTCTTACAAAAATTTCAAAAGAAAACAGAATAACCTTTTATAAGCAAAATTCCAACCTGGAGTGCTAATTCTGTGAGGGAAAAGACTAGGGTTCAGTTCAGTTCAGTTCAGTTCAGTTGCTCAGTCGTGTCTGACTCTTTGTGATCCCATGGACTGCAGCATGCCAGGCCTCCCTGTCCATCACCAACTCCCGGAGTCTACTCAAACTCATGTGCATAGAGTCAGTGATGCCATCCAACCATCTCATGCTGTCGTCCCCTTCTCCTCCCACCTTCCATCTTTGCCAGCATCAGGGTCTTTTCAAATGAGTCAGTTCTTCACAACAGGTGGCCAAAGTATTGGAGTTTCAGCTTCAGCATCAGTCCTTCCAATGAATATTCAGGAATGATTTCCTTTAGGATGGACTGATTGGATCTCCTTGCTGTCAAGGGACTCTTCTGAGTGTCTTCTCCAGCATCACAGTTCAAAAGCATCAGTTCTTCAGTGCTCAGCCTTCTTTAGAGTCCAACTCTCACATTTGCTTATTAATATACATTTAGGTTAATTTCATTCCTTTTTGTTCTTATAAACAATAGTTCAGTGACTATGCTTACACTTAGAGGATTGGGTATGTGTGCACAGATTTTTGTTGGATAGGAACATCAAAATGGAACTGTTGGTCAAAGGTTAAAAAAATGCTTTTTAGATTACCTGGATTGTGGCAGATTCCCTATCACACTGACCCTAGAAATGCTAGAACTTTAAACTATCAACAGTTAGATATGCCTGCTTCTTAGTACACTTGTTAAAATTCAATGTTTTGCCAATATCGTAGGTACAATGAGGAACCAAATTTTCATTTATCCTCATTTTCCTGAGAATGAGCTTGAACATCACTTGCTGGCCATTCAGAATTTATCTTCTGTGCACTGTCTGTTCATATTATAAAAACAAATCGGTTTGTAGTACCACTCAAATACTGCATGTTAAATTCATGTTGTAAATATTTTTCTACCTTTCTGTATGTAGTTCACATTTAATTATATTAGATGCAATAATGTTAGCAAAAGTGCTGTATTAATACATTATATTAGTTCAATAACTCACAAATGCTTGATGAATGGTATGTGGATTCATAAACTAAATGTTTTTTGACTTTATTAGACTTTTCTGTGTTTGTTTGACATTTAAATTTGTCTTTCATTAGGGAAAGATGAGAGATTTTATTTGGAAAGGAACAGCTTTTTCCTTAATTGCCTCGCCATGGTTCTATGTAGTATCATTTGATATGATATCACACCTGAGTATAGAATACTTCTGTCATTTATCAGTTGATATACTGCTTGAAAACAAGGACTAAATGGCATTTACTTTTATATCTCCTATAGCCTTGCATGGTCTTCTATAAATAGTATACACTCAACCAATTTACTTAATGTAAAAGAAAATTTAATATGTACTTTTAAGGCTCTCAATCCCAAACAAAGCTGAGTAAAACAATAAACAGCTAAAATGAAAATAAAAGAGGTTAGAATATAATTTAAAACTCTCAACATATTTTTTTATTCATTCAGAATGATCAACAATAGGCAAATCAAATCTTGTGACTGATTTCTATTGCTTTCCCAGATAGACTCAGACAAGAGCATGAAAGACAAGCAGATTTAATCTAACACAAAGCAAGCTTGAGGAGGATTTTGGGTTAGTAATATGTAACAAAATCTGGGGAACTGGTCTTAAAAGAAGTCACTTTTGGAGGGTGGTACCATTTCATTCAGGTTTATCAACTCTCATTTTTTTCACCTACCTATCAGCAGCGACAGGAGAGGTTAATAAAGTCAGCAAACCCTGTGGACTTTCAGTTCAAATCCTTAGGATCAGAGATCTTTATTCTTAACTTTCTTTTCCCTTTTCTGCTTGTGCTTTTTTTTTCCCCCTTCCAAGTGAAAAGCAAAAGTCCCAAAATAATACTGAAAAGACCATGGTTGGTCTAAGAGCAGAGTTGATAAAAAGTGATCAAAGAGATAGGGCAGATTCACTTTGTTGAACAGATTGAAACAGGAAGAAGATGATGGATTATATACAGGTTGTATCTGTATAGGAGACGATCACAGAAAAGGCAAAAAAGATATGGGAGAGGAAAAAGGGATGTCAATCCCTGTGCAAGGTGTTTAGAGAGTATGAATATTCTCAAGACATGTAAACTGGTAGCCTTAATCCAACCCAGCTTATGTTTTAGCTACGTCAGTCAACACACAGACTCAAAGTTAGGCTGGAATTAGGAGGGTGCATAGGAATAGAAACCCCCCCCCCCCCAGACTGCTAGGTTATTCCTTAAGATATGAGACTGATTTTAATTATAGCACCTCTGTCCTCTTCTATCGCTCTTGTCCCTTTCCTTATTCCTATCCTTTCTTGACAGCCTCCAGTTTTTCCAGATATATATCTGCCAACCCTGACTCTATGATTAATGCTCTGTTTTCCTCTGTTTCTGAAACATCAGTGACCAAGGCCGAGCTTTGGAATAAAGACCTTTCATTTGTCCTCTGCCTCTCTTCACTGTATCTGTGTGGCCATTCTCTCTGAGACACAAGTTCTCTCTAAGGTCAACTAGGAACTGTAAGAAGAGACATATGAAGCGCAACCATGCAGACCAAGCCAGTGCCTCTCCTGGTTTTCCTCTCATGAGGTAAGCAGACAAGAGCATTATAATAGTTAATACTGAAGAAAAAGAATTTGGAATTTTCCTTCTTTACAAAAGAAGGATCTTATAAAATATTCTTTATGAAGATTTTTGCTCACCTGCTTATTTAATGAGAAGAACCAGACTAGATCTCAAAGCTACATACACAGGTCTTTCAATTTTTGGAAAATTAAATACAAAGTTAAAAGCTCTAGATTGTTGGGTCAAGGCAATGAAAAAAAGTAGAGCTACATTAGCAATAAAGGTTAACAAAAAATTTCTCATGAAATCTGGCCTAGAGGCTGTCTGCTAGCATAAGTAAAATCAGAAAGGTCATGTAGCTTCTTATCTATTGTAAGTAGGTATAATTAACTTTTTAAAAAATCAGAGTTAAATTTGATCGGAGTGTGCAGTTCTATACTCAGGCTCTGGTAAAATTCTGAAATCACAGACTCTGAGTTAAAAGCTGTTAAATGTGTTAGAAGGATAGAAAACTCAGTTTTGTTTCTATCATATATGTAGGAAACTGAAAGAATTCTAACAATAAAGCAATCAATTTAAGCAAACAATAAAGCAATCAAATCAAGTCTAATATTTAATTTAGACTTTGATCAGCCCCTCTCCTCCAGAATGGGTCTAAATATTTTACCAATGCAACTTAGAGGGAGGTACTGCTTTTTATTCCCTGAGGTCTTACTACTGGGGAAAGAGGGTGCACCTTAGGAAAAATCCATGAGTATGGTAGAGAAGACACATAGCAGTTGGCTTCACACTATTCCCTCCACATCTATGTCCTATCTGTTGACACTCCTGACTTGGAGAAGGGAGAACAGACACGGCACCTTCCAACTGGAGCAGCAAAATGCTACTTGTACTTGATTCATATAAAGAAAAGAAAAATAGTGCTCTATGACTAGAAAGTTAGTACTGCTTTGTATTTTTTCTTCAGTGACTTATACAATAAAAGTGGAAACTGTGGACTCTGAAGCAGGGCTTGGCAATCCATGACTGAATCAACAATTCGTTGCCTGTTATATCCCTTCTTCACTGGTCTTAGTCCTCCTTCCTTCGGCTCCTTTTATTTCCTCTGTTAAATCTTTCCATATGCCTCTCTCATACCTTTTCGTTCGTAGTATCTATATAGGATTCTCATGGTCAGGCTCAGCTCCACTGGCAGAATTAAAGGCTAAAGTGTCTGCTGTGTTCTGAAGAGCATCAGAAAAAAGTCAACACAATGGAGATGATGAATGTATTCAGTTTTCATCAAACATCACAGAAAATATTCATGTCTATAGATTCTACAGGCAGACCATATCCTTAGAGATTTTATAGATACTATGTATTTGTATATTATCTTTAACATATCTTCATACTACATTGTGTGCTTATGTGTGCTTAGTCGCTCAGTCATGTCCGACTCTTTGCGGCCCCACAGACTGTAGCCCACCAAGCTCTTCTGTCCATGGGATTTCCCAGGCAAGGATACTGGAGTGGGTTGCCATTTCCTTCTCTAGAGGATCCTTCCAACCCAGGGATTGAACCCAGGTCTACCACATGGCAGGCAGATTCTTTACTGTATGAGCCATCATATTAGTGTATATATTCTATACATGTGAAATACACACAAACTAATATATACAAGACATGTCAAATAATGTTTCATAGTAAGGAGGTCAATCACTTATGACTCTAAAGTGAAGGCAGAATGAAGTCATTTTCAAAAGTGCAAAAACTGATTTGCCATTCACATGTTCATCATGTTAAAATTTGTTGATGCAGTTATAGCACAATGAAAAAAAGAATCAAAGAATGAGGGTTACATGAATAATGATATCAGATAAGGCTGACACAGAAGTGCAGGAAGCTAGCTAAAAAAACGAGAACTTCTATTAGACTGGGGTACTTAAAAAGATTCTTCACTGAAAACTGAAATTTAAATGATACAGGATCAGGATTGTGCTCCTTTCTGCATGACTTCAATCACTCTGCTTGGTTCTGTAATGAAAAGTATTTATATAACAAAATGTGGATGTACAAATATCATAACATAAAAATGATACTATCACAAAAATAGAAAGGAAAGGAATGAAGGAGGAATAGATGCATTAATTTCCTCCTATTTTAAAGTGAGGAGTCAGCAGATACTGTCTAAAGCTAGTACTTTAAGAAACAAAACTGATGTATATTACTGAGAATCATAGAGGTGATCTTTGTAACTAAAAATAGAAATTGTTCACAGTGGCAAGGCAAAGTAGGATGGATGAAGGAGAACATTAGTTTTCACTGTGTGCCATTCATTTTATTCTGAATTTTTAAAAATCTTTTGTGTAAATTACTTCCACTAAAAAATAACATTATACTGATTTTTAACAGATAAATAAGGGTTTTAGGGGAACGGGTGGGAGACTTGTAATTCTGGGAAGTTTTAAACTTATTGTATCAGTGATACAATTGGGATTGTGTTTATCCTAAGTGATAAACACTTCCCTGGTGGCTAAGATGGTAAAGAATCTGCCTGTAATGCAGGACATCCAGGTTTGATCCCTGGGTTGGGAAGATCCCCTAGAGAAGGGAATGGCTACCTACTCCAATATTTTTGCCTGGTGAATTCCATGGACAGAGGAGCCTACAGTCAATGGGGTTGCAAAGAGTCAGACATGACTGAGCAACTATTTTATTACAAATGAACTGGTCTTCTGAATTACGTCATTACTCTAGTGCTGTGTAACATTGTACCTACAGTACCTCTCACTGCTCTAGGGTCAAATGGGTGCCTTGCCTATGTTAGCTGCCACAGGAAAGGAGTGTCAGCCTTGTTAGAAATGGACAATCACAGCTGAAACAGAGCGGAGTTAGTATTTAAATCTTCCAGTTATTACTTGGATTGATTTTTTGCAATCTTTTAAACTTACTATAAGAGTCAAAGATCCTGAGATTAGAGCTTTTTTTTAAGATTCATTTAACTGAAGAACATCACTTTTAAAGACAAATTTATACAATTTAGCTCCCTCATGCCCCCAAAAGAACTATAATCTTTAATCAGTCATAACTAGGCCTATAATTTGGTAATAGGTCACAGATTTTTCTTTTGGTATCCTTACTGGTTTGTAACTTCCAAATAACCTGCATGTTTCCTATTTTTAGGAAAACAGTATGGAGGGAGTCATTTCCTGTCTTGGGACTTTCTGACTTTCTCCTTTTAAAGTACAGCTGACTCTCCCAATTTGCCTGTGCTGTCCATAGTAGTTATAGTTGAGTAAGATCAGTTAACATTGTTTTATTTCTGTCTGCACCTGTTCACCATGCTAAAAACCCAAGTTGATAGTGACAGATACAATTTAGTGCAGTTACACAGTTTATATATGATTGATCTCGCAAATCAGGAATATTTTTCAAGCACATGCCTGGGAAAATGGTTGGGCTTTTCACATGTTTCTTCAATAAAGTTCAGTGGAAACTCCATGCAGGCAGCCTAGGTGGGAAATTTTACAAGTGCACTTAGCCACAAAAATATTATCCTGTCCTTTAAAGTATTTTGAATAATTATTTCAAAGAGATAAAAAGTTAGCAATTGCAAAAAAAGTTAAAAATTTTATTTGGACCTAAAGGTTATGGGGGATATTATATGTAAATATAATAGATGGGGAATAGATGGGGAAAACAATGGAAACAGTGACAGACTTTATATTCTTGGCTTCCAAAATCACTGCAGATGGTGACTGCAGCCATGAAATTAAAAGACACTTGTTTCTTGGAAGAAAAGCTATTACAAACCTAGACAGCATATTAAAATGAAGAGACATTCCTTTGCTAACTAAGATCCATCTAGTCAAAGCTATGGTTTTTCCAGTAGTCATGTAGGATGTGAGAGTTGGACTATAAAGAAAGCTGAGCACCAAAGAATTGATGCTTTTGAACTGTGGTGTTGGAGAAGACTCTGGAGAGTCCCTTGGACTGCAAGGAGATCCAACCAGTCAATCGTAAAGGAAATCAGTCCTGAATATTCATTGGAAGGACTGATGCTGAAGCTGAAGCTCCAATATTTTGGTCACCTGCTGCAAAGAGCTGACTCATTGGAAAAGACTCTGATGCTGGGAATGATTGAAGGCAGGAGGAGAAGGGGACAACAGAGACTGAGATGGTTGAATGGCATCACCGACTCAATGTACATGAGTTTGAGCAAGCTCACGAGAAGCCTGGGGTGCTGCAGTCCATGGGGTCACAAAGAGTCAGACATGACTGACCGACTGACCAACAACAACAAGATAATATCGAGTATCTTATATAAGAATACTTAGAGAAGCATATTTAAATATAACCCCTTGTGGATTATATTTACCAAATTATTTTATGTCAACTTCAAACTCAGTCAGAATTTTACAATCAGTTTGATTCCACCTAGATATTTTAATTATAGTTAGAAAGTATAAGACAGACTTTACAAGTCACCTTCGAGTCAACTGAATAAAAACTGAAAAAAAAATAAAGGAAAAGAAACGACATGATTCTACACATGGTATAGTTTGACAAATGGTATTGCTAGGTTTCTCTGAATTTTAATGTAGAAATACAGTATTTTTTTTTTTCTCTACAAAAAGGTTGTATAAAACATCTTTACCAGCGACAGATTTGCTTGTTAAAAATGCAGATTCCTGGACCAGATCCAACATCTAACAAGTTAAAAGTTATGGGAATGCAGCCTGAAAATATACTTTAATTTAGAAAACAGAGCACTTGATCACTAGGCACTCAAAAGTTTGAGAAGCTGAAGCACTGTGTGCATAGCGGATGCTGTTTTGCTGTGGCTATATCCATGTATTCGCTCTTGGAGAGAAACTTCTTATGACATAAGAGTCTTGTTCATTACAGGGTCAGGGTTTCCAATGACAAAAATGCTTTGTATGAAAGAGAGCCAAACTGAGGACACAGGGAACAGGTCACGTGGGGCCTGTGTTCTGCCAGGAGGCCTACTTCATCCTCTAAAATGCCTGGCATTTGTCAGAACTCGCAGGGGGAATTTTGTTTGCTTTGCGAAATGCCCAGGAGGTTCCAAGGGTCATTCAGGAATACTGTGACACTGCCCTTAGGGTAGAGACAGTCTTTAACTTAAATGCATCCCTTAATTCACTAATCAACACACTATTCATTTTATTTCTGTGGTCAATCAATAGGATTCCTTACATTGGGAAATACCAGTAGAAAAAAAATGTCATACTATTTAATTCTATTTTTATGTTCTCTAAATATCCTTTACCAGAGATCAGCTAGATGATTAAGCACCATGTATACAATTACACTGTTTGCTGTGTCCAAGTATCTTGACATGAATGCTTAGAGTGAAGTGAACATTTCAGATAAAAACTTTAATGAAATAAATTTCAAAACAATGCCTTCAGTATTTACACAGAGCCATCTTTATATCCCTCAACTCTAAGACAGATGACGTGATCAATTAAGTGGGATAGTCTCAGACGGTCAGAATGCAGTGCGAGTCTGAGAAAACAAGGAGATGCTTCAAGAAGGTGGCAGAAATGTGACAGTCAGAAAAGGACACAGGCAGCAGAAGCAGAAATGGCAGACAGAAACAGTGTCAGAAAACCAAAAGTAAATGCAGAGAGAAGCAACGTGAGAATGTGGAAAAGTGATAAAACTTGCTCGCATACTAAGTACAATATTCAGTCATGTATTTAATAAAAAGGAAACATAAGTATATATACATCTAAAAGATAAGAGAATTGAACTTTGATAAATTCTGTATTCTTTTTGGAAAATAATTATTTATTTTAAGGAGAATATTTACTTTACATTATTGTGATGGTTGTTGCCATACATCAACATGAATTAGCCACAGGTATACATGTGTCCCCCCCAATTCTGAACCCCTCTCCCAACTCCCTCCCCATCCTATCCCCATGGGTGGTTCCATAGCACCCGCTTTGGGTGTCCTGCTTCATGCACTGAACTTACACTGGTTATCTATTTTATATATGGTAATGTAAACATGTTTCAATGCTATAAAAAATTTTTTTTTACTAGATTCTTCAATTAATTCATGTGTTCATCAATACCCACAAAAGACAGGAAAAAGAGCATAATAAACAGTATTTGTACACTGATATTCCTGTCCCAACAGGACAGCATATGTAACTGTCCTGAGCTTTCTCCTAGGTGTCTAGGAAAGCTGCCATGAAATGAACAGGTGTTTGGGTTTGATGGACTCAGTTTCAGAGAGATGGTGCTGTTTACTGGTAGCCAGGGCAATCACTTCCTAAACCTTCCTGCACAAAGTCTGACACAGCAGTTCCTTATGCTTGTTCCCTGCACTGTCATGAATGTGTTCACTGAAGGGTCAGCAGCCCGTCTTAGCCACACATGCCATCTGTGGCCCCTGAGATACTTGAGGCCAGAGGAGAAGAGAGAGGGAAAGAAAAAAAACTTTTTATGCAAGGGAAAGGAAGGAGAAAACTGTAAGAGTAGGAAGAAAGGAGTGGGGGTAACTGAAAAAGAAAGCAGTTCTCTGCGTGGTCAATAGGCTAAAGTATAATCAACTTCAGATATTATATACCATCCACTTGGACCACTTATTCAACATTCAAATCTCATTGTTTCAGCTTCTACCACCTCACCTGAGTTACCCATTTCTATAGTCACATCTGGAGTACTGAATACCTATCTTTTTTGAAAAGGACTAACACAAGTATCACATGATATCGCTCATATGTGGAATATAAAAAATTGGTATAAATTAACTTATTTACAAAACCGAAACAGAGTCACAATAGTAGGAAACAAACTTATGGTTGCCAGGGGAGTGATAAATTGGGAGACTGGTATTGACAATATATACGCTGCTGCTGCTGCTAAGTCACTTCAGTCGTGTCTGACTCTGTGCGACCCCATGGACTGCAGCCTACCAGGCTCCTCTGTCCATGGGATTTTCCAGGCAAGGGTACTGGAGTGGGTTGCCATTGCCTTCTCCGCTAGTAAGGCTCACCAAACCCAAAGATGTACGCCTTCGTTACTCTATATGAAATAGAGAACTGATAAGGACCTATTGCATAGCATAGGGAACTCTACTGAATACTCTTAATGACACATATGGGAAAAGAATCTTTAAAAAAAAAAGTGGACACATGTATATGTTTAACTGAGTTACTTTGTTGTACACCTGAAACTAATACTGTAAATCAACTATATTTCAATAATAGTAATAATAATAAAAAGGTCTCCTATTCCCCGATAAGGACCTGTGGTTAAGTCTACTCACAAAATACAACTCTGGACAATAAGTGAGCAGAGAGCAGCAGGGAACCAGAAGAAGGAATTAATGAAAAATATTCTACTACTTTGGAGAAGGAAATGGCAACCACTCTAGTACTCTTGCCTGGAAAATTCCATGGACAGAGGAGCCTTGTAGGCTACAGTCCATGGGGTTGCAAAGAGTCGGACATGACTGAGTGACTTCACTTGACTTCATGTTACTACTTCTAACTTATGAGCCAGCTCCATCAGTCTTCCAACTACTTCTGGCCTACATTCTCTACCATACTCATCTGTTGAATTGTCCTCTAAGTTTGGTTAGAAAACAAACAAAAAAAGCATGTTTACATAAAACAAAGAACAAAAAAAACCTAGTACAGGCTTTTCATTAAATAAATACCCCCTCAGGCAGAAAGTGCAATTACAGATCCTACTTGGATTTTGGGCTTCCCTGGTGGCTCAGTGGTAAATGCAGGAGACATGGGTTTGATCCCTGGGTCGGGAAGAGCTCCTGGAGAAGAAAATGGCAACCCACTCCAGTATTCTTGCCTGGACAGAGACGAGCCTGGTGGGCCACAGTCCATGGAGGTCACAAAAGAGTTGGACACAACTTAGTGACTAAACAACAAATTTGGAATTTATTTTATTTGGATTTTAAATTATAGTCTTCTTTCTTAAAGTTCTGAATGAAGCATGGGAAAAAAACATTAGGAAAATAAAGCAAAGTTTTGGCTATAGTCTGAAATATCAATCCATGCCATCTAAAAATGCACTATCTCCTTATGACAGTCTTCACTAACTTCAGAAATCAATTTATTTTATCCCTCAACTTGGGGAGGCATATCTTCTTTTTCCTGATATACTGGAATGGAAGAATGAAGAAAAAGAAACCTGGAGTTGAACTAGAGCTCCATCTAATATCTGCAGTGCTTAGAAACACTATTAAAAAAAAAAAAGGACTGGGATTCTAAGATGTCACTTTTTTGCTATAGTGAGCATAATTATTACTATGTTTGAAAAAGCATTCCTGTGTTCCTACTGTGAGGAATGAGTAGGTGTACTGAGGCTTTCAGGCAGTATATCTACAGTCAACAGGAATTGCTTCATAGTCACTGAGCCAGCCTCGCTCTGATTTTGATGCTCTCACTGCCAGATACTGACTCCTATTACACTGCTCTGACTATGCATGTTCTTAACCGATCTTACCTTCACAGGGATGTCCTCTTCCTGGCTGGCTTTCTCTGAGGTGAAGACATAGGAGATTTCTTTGTGAGACGTGGTCTGGCGGCAGATGGCACACTTAATGGAGCTTCTGTGAGACCCCACGCTGTACTGTTCGATAATAATTGAAATGCACTCATTACAGAAACAGTGCCCGCAGGTCAGTACTGCCCACTAAAGAAGAAAACACACAGAATATGCCTCAGCGAGATGCTATCAAAGATGCCTTCCAATCTATAAATCTATTAAAAGGAAAGGAAGAGAGCCATCATTTCATTTCCTAAATATTTCATGATATATAATAAAAAACCTTTAAGTCATAACAACTAAATTATACTTTCAAACTACTTTTTAGTGAACCATAGTTTATAGTTCTGCTTACACTAATAGGAGGATTAATAGTCAGTCATCAATGTTTTGTAAGATGTTGGTGTTCTCATTTCAGTATTTAGGAAAAATGTAAATTATTCTAATAGTGGAGCAACAGATTGACCACAATATTAATTCTGAAATATCATAGTCAATACATTCTATACAACTTATTAAGCAGATTTAATTTTTACATATTAAAGCATTTATTATACCGAAAATGAGATGCAAATGGTAAAGATAATAAAATTTCTGAGACAAACTAGTTGCATGAATCTCATCAAAACCAAAAGCAAAGAAACTACTTATACCATGATCCTTTCCATTATTATAGTAATTTTTGTCAAAATGTTTTTATCACTTATTTTATCAGTAATCTCCAGTATTACTGAGATTAATATTCTTCTGCGCAGTTTCCAATTTATCCTTTTAAGATTATATAAAATATCCTTTAAAATCTTCTCCCGAAATCATGGAGACTAAAAGGTATGTGCTTTCTTATTACTGCTGGTCAAAGTACGGAATTCATATATTTAAACTTTTAGTTTCATAGGAAAAAAGTGCCAGGGACACTTTTACTAATTAAAAAAAAAAAAAAAAGACCTTTTTAAAATTAAAAAACCAAAAAACAATGAATATTCTGCTACTACATGTTTATCATACAAAGTAGGAACTTACAGTATCATATATCACATTTCATAAAATAAAAATAAGAATCTTTTTGAGGAGAACTAATATAGTACCATTTATTTTAGACATTTATACATTAATATTCAAACACATAAATTCCCTTAGGATTGCTGTTATTTGTGCTTTAAATTCTGGTACTATTAGATATTAATAATATTAAGTAAGAACTATGTACATCCACTGGATCACCAAAAAAGCAACAGAGTTCCAGAAAAACATCTATTTCAGCTTTATGGACTATGCTAAAGCCTTTGACTGTGTGGATCACACGAAACTGTGGAAAATTCTGAAGGAGACGGGAATATCAAACCACCTGACCTGCCTCTTGAGAAACTTGTATGAAGGTCAGGAAGCAACAGTTAGGACTGGACAGGAACAACAGACTGGTTCCAAATAGGAAAAGGAGTACGTTAAGGCTGTATATTGTCACCCTACTTATTTAACTTAAATAGAGAGTACATCATGAGAAACGCTGGGCTGGAGGAAGCACAAGCTGGAATCAAGATTGCTGGGAGAAATATTAATCACTTCAGATATGCAGATGATACCACCCTTATGGCAGAAAGTGAAGAACTAAAAAGCCTCTTGATGAAAGTGAAAGAAGAGAGTGAAAAAGTTGGCTTAAAGCTCAACATTCAGAAAACTAACATCATGGCATCTGGTCCCATCACTTCATGGGAAATAGATGGGGAAACAGTGGAAACAGTGGCTGACAGTATTTTTTTGGGCTCCAAAATTACTGCAGATGGGGACTGCAATCATGAAATTAAAAGACGCTTACTCCTTAGAAGGAAAGTTATGACCAACCTAGATAGCATATTACAAAGCAGAGACATTACTTTGCCAACAAAGGTCAGTCTAGTCAAGGCTATGGTTTTTCCAGTGGTCATGTATGGATGTGAGAGTTGGACTATAAAGAAAGCTGAGCGCCGAAGAATTGATGCTTTTGACCTGTGCTGTTGCAGAAGACTCTTGAGAGTCCCTTGGACTGCAAGGAGATCCAACCAGTCCATCCTAAAGAAGATAAGTCCTGAGTGTTCATTGGAAGGACTGATGTTGAAGCTGAAACTCCAATAGTTTGGCCACCTCATGCGAAGAGCTGACTCATTTGAAAAGACCCTGATGCTGGGAAAGATTGAGGGCAGGGGGAGAAGGGGACGACAGAGGATGAGATGGTTCGATGGCATCACCGACTCAATGGACATTTGTCTGGGTAGACTCCAGCAGTTGGTGATGGACAAGGGAGGGCTGGCGTGCTTTGGTTCATGGGGTCGCAAAGAGTTGGACACGACTGACTGACTGAACTGATGTTACTATACATTTGTAATACCATAAGTAAATCTGTGTATGCTGTATTGTATTTCTGTACAATTCCCAAATATCCATGATAAACTGATAGTCAAGTGACTGAAAACAATGCTTAAAATTATTCATCTGTAATGAAAAAGATGGGGTCATTTTAGAAACATGTTTGACCTATCAGTTAAGGGAAAACATTGCTCAAACATATTTTGCATTAAGTATGTTAGTCAACCTTTGGCCCTACCTTTAAGACAGAGATAATAATTGCCTTGCAAGCAAAGTTTGAGAGTAGAACAGGGGAGTTTGTTTGTAGAAGACTTTGAAAACTGTAAAGTATTTTATAAATGCATGTAGTATTTATTATAATTTCACCTGTTTTCCTAGTTGCCGAGCACAGATTGGACAAGGTTCTGGATTAATACCTCCTGATGTTTTGTCCTGAGACTGTCCAAAAAAGAAGAAATAATACATGTATTAGTTATATTTTAAAAGCTGATACATGTTTTACAACTCATTTATAAAAGTAAATATTGGCGTTTGCAATTAAAATAATCTAATAATTGAGATGACCTAATAATTCATATATTACCTAATACTATCAATCCTGAGATTTACAAATAACATTTATTTAAGGAGTGAACAAAAAAATGGACAGAGTTTTTAATACCACTTGTTAAAATTGTCATATTACTATATTTATGATTATTTGTGATTATTATAGAAGGCAAAATTGAAAGTAAAATATTGATACAATTTAGCTAAATTCTCAAATTTTACTTCATGCTAGATTTTTTTTTTAATAAAGAAATAGGTATTCTGCATATCCAGTTGGCATGGGATCACAGACATGGGAAGAAGCAGCATTTATTCACATAATTCCTTAGTAATGCTGAATTCTTCTCAGGACTCTTTCTCTAATTTCACTAAGCAGAAATAGTATTGATTTGAGAGCTAGCTATGCCTGGAAATCATGTCAAAATATAATAGCTTTTCAAAATCTCCTTAAAAACTGGAAGATTTCCAAAACAAAGTCATCAAAATGAACAAGTTTTAAAACTGAGGACAATGTGAAGGAAAGTAAATTAGACTCACAGATTCCTACACTGTTCTTGTTACCCTTTGACTTCTATAAGCAGGAAAAAAAAGTAAACTGTGCACGCATTCAGCAGTTCTAATGGTTAGAACAACTCCATTAACTATCATGTAAGTATGCAAGCATTTAATGAAGTTGAACTGAATTATCCTTTCCTTTTTTAATTAATGATTTATTTCAGGTAACATGTAACAAACCACCTAAAACCTTAGTGGCTAAAAAAACCATTTATTTCTCCTGATTCTGCTGGTCACCTGGGTAATTTTGGGATGGGCTGATTTGTCTCAGGCTGGCCCCACACTCATGTCTATCAGCTGGTCTGGGGAGAGGGCTAAGTTGAAGCATTTGCTCCTCAAGAATGGAACCTGGGCTTCTTCACTAAGTCTGAGAGTCCAGAAAAACAACACAACTGGGAGAATGCCAAAGTGCATTACTGTTGTTTAGTCCCTAAGTTGTCTCTCTTTTGCAATGCCATGGGCTGTAGCCCGCCAGGCTCCTCTGTCCATGGGATTTGGAGTGGGTTGCCATTTTCTTTTCCAGAGGATCTTCCTGACCCAGGGAATGAACCTGTGTTGCCAGCATTGGTAGGCGGATGCTTTACCACTGAGCTACCTAGGAAGTCCCCAAAGTGTGTAGACTTTTCAAATCTCTGCTATGACACAAGGCCAAAAGCAAGTCATCTGGCTAAGCCCAGAGTCAGTGTGGGAGTGGAGTAACTAAGAGCATGCACACAAGAGAAGGTATTACTATATTATTTTATAAGCAATCTACCATTTGTCTTCTCTGCTAATTTGCTTAACATAAGAATTAGCATTTTTTCCATAAAGGGCCTGGTAGTAAATATTCTAGTCTTTGTGAGCCATACGATCTCTGCTGCAGCAATTCAACTCTGCTATTGCATAGCACAAAAGCAGCTGCAGACAATACTTAATGAATGACAATAGCTGTGTTTCAATAAATCTTTAAAATTTACAAAAACTGGTGATGGGTTGGATTTGTCCTATGTGTAGTAGTTTATCCTTCATTTATAAACTACATTTTTTTTTTCTGATTTTAGTCAATGGGTTTTCCCACACAGATATCTTTGGGATTTTAACCTTTTAAAAAATAACTCAACATATAGAGGATTTCAACTTGAAATGGCTTAATAAGCCGGAAACACTCTAACACTTGACATATATTAATTCATTTAATCCCCAAGAGAGTCCTACAAGAGTATTACTATTCATTTTATAGATGGGACAAAGAGAAGAAAATAACTTGAAAAAAGTCCTATATCTAGAAAATAGTGGCTTCATGATCCAGATTGCACTGTCTAGGTCAAAAGTCTACCTTCTGAATGACCATGCTATTTTACCGATAATGAATGTTTTTCATTTTGTCATCACTGAGATTTAATGACATTCACTTATATGTTATTTTGCACCAGTTTTTCAAGACCGATTGTAGTCCACTCTTTTCTTCATTTTTCCTATCCAAAAATCTACTACTCTGATTAAGTTCTCTGATAAGTTACCCCGTTGACTGTCAGACACTTATGCTTGCCAGAAAGCTGAATTACATTCATCCATGTCTGATATAGTACTTTGCTTACTACTCAGAAAATATGCTGTGAATTACGTTAAATAATTCATTGCCATACCCTTTTATTTAGGAGGTTTCCAAACACACTGCACAATTTCGAATAACAAATTAAAAAAAAAAATCTGTGCATGCATTAATGGAGGCAGGTGTATGTATTATACAGTGCAATCTTCGCCCAGAGGTATGTTGTAATACTATCACTATTCAAGGTTTTGAACTAGTCTGTTTACATCGTGCTATGCTATATACTGCATACCCTTTACATTATCTGTATAACATATTTTCTATAGACATCATCTTCTTTTCTGATCTGCACAGGTACTGCAGACATAGCTAGTGTTCTGACATATAACTAACACAAACAAAAGAATGATTAAAAAAACACCTATAGCATTAATTATGGGACTAATAGATTAAATAAAAGGAGTCAATAAAGTGGCTTATTGACAGTGTGATATGGGAAAAAGTAACATCTTTTAAAAACAATACCTTTTCCAAGTTAGTTAGGTAAAGAAGTTGTCCAAGCTTTTTCTGCAGCTGGGATGTAGCAACAGCTTTATCATTTAGTAGTTTTATACGATTCTGTTCCACCTAAAAAACAAAATAAAACATCTTTATTTTAAGATGGTAACATTATATTAAATACACACAATTCTTCTATTTTAATTCATCCTTACAAAGTTTAAGAAACATATTTACATGTGAAAACTCAAATGTGCAAAATGGATCCTAGATAATATATTTTAAAAAATACATATATTTTGCTGTATAAAAGAAAAATTCAATGTAGAATTCTTTTAGATAAAAACTTCCCTATATACCTGAAGTAGGATAAGCCAACCAAAGGCTTTTTGTATGATTTTTCAGTAACAGTACATTCATGGGATAAGGAAAAAAATGTTATTCTACTTTGGTCATATAAATAAAGTGACTTTAAGAAATCCAGAGAAGAATCTGCCTTCCTCCTCGCTGTGGTGCTCCCTCAGTAGAATACAGTAAACAGAAAAAAAGTGTGAAAACAAGAGGAATCTGTTTTGGAAAAAGTTATTGAGAATTCTGTTTGAAAAGCGAAGTGAACTAGTATATAATGAACATTTCTAAGCTACAGTCTCCAAACTTTACAGAAAAAAGGATTTAAAAGATTTAAGGAACAAAAGCAAGTAATAAAGAAAATTATATTTTTAATAGGAAGAAGAAAGGTTGGTGGAGTTATTTTTTAAATTCTGAGATATAAAGAGGGATTTAACAGATAGTAACCTGTCAATATCTGTTCCTCATTTAGCAAAGGAAAACAGGGCAAGGTAGGTTCTTGGCCACTCTTTGGGGAAGAATTTCTAGTTCTGAAAAAGCTGGGGTAACAGGACACATGTCTAAAAACTGACCAAGAATATCTTTAGGTTTTTGCACACAGAAAATGCTCAAGAATAGATGAATATGCAATAGGAAGAGAAACACATAAACGTGCAAATGTACCAAATCAGTGATGCTAAGCACATGATAGATATGAAATTGCTCATCTTTGACCTACAAAATCAAAAACATCATAGGGCTCAAACTAAGAGTAGTCAGGAAACATTTATTGAAAACATCACTGTCCTGATCCCTTCTACGCGTCTCAGATTTTTGTGACTATCTATTTGCTGTGCTCTTTTCTGTGATTCACTTGCAGATTACCTCATGTGGTTCAATGATATGAAGAACTGGTGGGTTGGGCTTTGGCTCCCGAGGATCACGGACTCTTAGCCGTTCTGTGGCCATTGCAAGTTCATCAACAGCAGACACACGATTCCTCAGAGCCATCCAGTATTCATGAAGCAGCTGAAGGAAGAGAAAAGACAGACAGTGGTAAAGCACATAATTAAAATTGGTTAAAATCACTTAGTCTTTAGTGAGGTCTTAAGACATAAACAGTTTTTTCATTAGGGTCTAAGGTGCAAGCGATCTTGGGCCATTTTTGGGATGAAGTGTAACTGGATAATCTTCACAGGACACTAGAGTATATCACTTCAGAATCTGAGGAACAGCACACCCCAAGATTTCTTGGTAGGACCAAAGGTTTTTAGAGCTCAATACTAGACTGGTGGAATTGCTGCTTTATTTTCTAAAGAAATACTTTTTATTATAAAATATTTCACATTCTCAATTTTAATATGTATATAGGATAATGAAAATATTAAAATACACAACTGAGTCCTAATCATCCAAATTAGGAAAGAGAATAATGTCAGTTCCTTAGAAAGCCTCTGTGTTCCTTCTCAACTGCCTTGTTCTCTTGCCTCACACGTTCTTCCTTCAACCCCCAACAATGGGGTAACCACTATTGTGAACTGGACTTATTATTCTGTACTTTTCACTGGAGTTATATTAATCTACACATACTTAATAATCTGGTTATATAAGTTTCTGAAATTTGTAAAAATGGTATCGATCATTATAAAATTTTTTGATATGCTGTCTTCAATAACATTATGCTTTAAGTTAGATCCTGATGTATGTAGCAGTAGCTCCTTCATTTACACGGTCTAAAAGGGTTTAGTCGGCAATGTCACAGAGAAAAAAATGCACAAAGATGTTGGTGAAATGTGCGATAAGCATTCCTCTGACACAGAATATGTGGCTAAAGTGAGCTCAAAGGAAGACTGTAGGGGCAAGTGAACACTGTATATAGTACTGTCTTCTTCCATGACCTGCTGTAATTAGCAGTGTTAATATGCTTTTGCTTTTA
The DNA here is from genome assembly GCA_024291935.2 of Okapia johnstoni. NCBI lineage: Eukaryota > Metazoa > Chordata > Mammalia > Artiodactyla > Giraffidae > Okapia > Okapia johnstoni. The sequence goes on along the minus strand of CM044317.1, from coordinate 19,348,992 downwards.
GAAGAGTAATGTGAAGAGAAAAAAAGTACTACAAACCAACACTTTGGACTCTACAGAAGTATCATTCCCTACACTATCAAATGTATGAACTGATAGACAACTTAGCCTCGCTTTCTTGAGAGAAATTTTTATCCTGCTTTAAAAGGAAGAGCTTTAGATTAAATAAATGAAAGATATCAAATGGTATTATAATGGCATAAATAAAAAAACCTTTTTATTTCCTCCCCCATCTCACTTGCAAAGTAGGACAAGGGATTAACAAATCTACATATAAAGAATTCCAGTAGTCATGTATGGATTTGAGACTTGGACCATAAAGATAAAGAAAGCTGAGCACTGAAGAATCGATGCTTTTGAACTATGGTGCTGGAGAAGACTCTTGCAAGTCCACTGGACTGCAAGGAGATCAAACCAGTCAATCCTAAAGGAAATCAGTCCTGAATATACATTGGAAGGACTGATGCTGAAGCTGAAATTCCAATACTTTGGCCACCTGATGCGAAGAACTGACTCATTAGAAAAGACCCTGATGCCAGGAAAGATCGAAGGCAGGAGGAGAAGGGGACGACAGAGGATGAGATGGTTGGATGTCATCACCGACTTGATGGACATGAGTTTGAGCAAGCTCTGGCAGTTGTTGATGGACAGGGAAGCCTGGCGTAGGGCAGTCCATAGGGTTACAAAGTCGGACATGAACTGAACTGATATAAAGGAAAATTCAAAATTAATAAATTCTGGGCTCTCAAGGACAGAATTTGACGAAATTATTAAAGTATGAATATGAAGGGTCCCTCTGTGCATTATTAATTGCAATGGTTTCTAGTCTTGTATGTTGAGAACTACTTACTAAGTTCTTCAGTCTTCAAGGTTGCTGATATTTGGTTGTTATTTACAGAACAAAACAAAAAAGGAAACAAAAGCAAAAGCAAAACAAAGCAAAAACAAAAGCAAAACAAAACAAAACAAAAAAGGAAACAAAGTCATACTCTGATTTTAAATAATAGCAGTTTAATGTCAAGCTAAAACAATAACAACATACTTTCAAGGCTAAATAGAAGGTTTCATATAAATTTCATTTTAGTTATTATTTTTAGTAATTTAATAAATAGAAATTGCTTATTTCTTCAGTATATTTATTATTAATTAGTACAATCATTACATTTCATGGAAAGATAAATTATGACACCTCAACTTTCTAAAGGAGATTTTTAAAAATTGAAGAGAGAAAAAGGAAAGTAGCAATTAAAATTAATGTAAAGGTGGAGAATTTTTAATACAGGAAGATTTAAATTACTGTTAGCTTACCTTATACTCCTTCTTCCAAGCTTCAAAGAGATCCATTGAATTACTTCCCTCATCAATGAATTCAACATCAAATCTGTGTGATTTTGCAAATGACAGCAGAGCTTTCATAGATCGCTCTGTCTCACTTATTGCCCACAGACCACGGTTGGTGGTAGTTATTCGATCATCCACCAGTCCCTCTTCATCTTCTATCATCTCCTCAAATATTGCAGTCTGGCCTTTGACTCTGAAGGTGTTTGAGAAGAAAACCACAATAACTACTGTCAGTGGGTAACAAGTACCATAAAAATGATCTTGGCAGGATCAACAGGAAAGCAAGGTCAAAACCAAATATTTCATCAACAATATCAACAACTTTCAATGTCATGTCTATAAGATCATGCTAGCAAGCCTTTGGGAAAACCACAGCAGCCTTGAGACATCATACATTTGACCAGTGTTCTTTTAAGAGTAATCTGGCATAGTAAAAAATGGCTATAAATTCCAGACTAAAATCTTACTCTGAGAATTAAAATACAAAACACAAATAACCACCACTGTCAACCATACAAAAACAAAACAATAAAGGCCACAAGATGACCTGAAAGTACAGTATTTTCTTTTTTTTTTGAGGCAATCAGAACTTAACCTTTTCTCAATTTCCACGCTTGTAAAATCAGGATAATTTTGCTAATGTCATGGTTATACGTATCTTCATTTTACAAATGAGGATCCTGAGGCTGAGTCCCCTATGCACATTAGTGAGCAGGATCTGAGTTCAAATCTGTTGGACTGGACAGTCTGTGTCCTCCTTTCAAGTACACATACTACTATCAACACAAGACATGAACATTTAGAGGGTAAACTTCAGCAAAGGGGAAACCAAGCATGTTACATGGTCAAACGTTAAAGTTTAGAAATTGATTGAAAAAGAGAGAAAAAAATTACTTTGAGGAAAATATAATCCTATACATTAAAGAACCAAGTCTTGGGGCATCCCTAGTGGTGCGGTGGCTAAGACTGAGCTCACAATGCAGAGGGCCCAGGTTCGATCCCTGGTCAGGGAACTAGGTCCCACATGCCACAACTAAAAAGATCCTGTCTGTTACAACTAAGACCCAGTGCAGCCAAGTAAGTAAATAAATAAAAATAAATATTAAAAAAAACCCCCAAAACATACCAAGTCTTGTAAAATGTTTCATCTTAATCTATCAGAGAACTTACGTGTGAGAAAATAGTTTCGACTCATACTCTGTGAACAATTCATCAGCCTTACAAAAGACACAGCTGGAAAAGAAGAAATTATGAGAGAAAGAGTCACAGACATATCCAGCAATCAGGTAATCTCTAAAAGAGGTTGCATATTTTATACTTCACATTTTCGTTACAACAAATATGCCATTTTAGAAAAAAAAAATACATAGTCCTCTGGTATGTGGTCTTAGAGAGATTTTTATTTTTTAAGTTAGATTAACAACACATCTCTATTTCTATCTGAATTCAGATGAAAACAAGTTTTATGTTAGCCGCTGTTTCTTCTCTAAGAAGAAATCTAGCTCAAAGGAACGCTGCCATTTGCCAGGTGATTTCTGCTATTACCCACCAATTGAGAGGAAGTCTGACTGGTCGGAGATGGCAGATTGTTGCAGACTCAATAACATGCCGAGATGGAGGTCCCTCCAGGTTTTTTACAGCCTCTCTCACTTGCTTCTGGAACTTACTGAGCTCTTCCATATGTGTTGTCAGTAAGAACTGAAGTCCTCGGCAGTCGCGGAACCTGATTCCCATCACCAGTACCACACACAACAAAGAATAGCAGGTCAATTTCTTGAAAATTCAAAAAGTGGTTGGTAGCGTGTTAAAGAAATTGCAACATTTTATCAAGTCACACCTGGGTGAGTTTACCTTAGGCATGTATGCAACTGGTATCGGCTAGTAAACAAAGATAGTAACACTGGGTAGTCCACTATAAAATATAACGAAAACATCTGATAGTTGCTGGCCTCAGAACCAAAAAACAGTAAGCAAAACCTATGCCTCTGCCTCTGATGTCTGTGAAAGATTAGAATTGTCACATTTTTTCTTTTTAACTCTGACTGATGCCCCCTAACATCGATGCTCTTCGTGAAGAGCTGGTGACTGCAGGATGAAAAGTAAAGACAGAAAAGTGAGACGAAAGAAGAAAAATGGCCAACAGTTATTTTGCATATTACCAGGAACTTATAAATATACACATGTATTTTTATTAACCATTTACTAAATGCTAGCCACTTTGCCAAGCACTTCTTCTGTTAACCTCAATAGACATCATGGTCCCCACAATGTAGATAAAGCTCAATGAATTAAATAAGCAATTTAAAGTTAGAAAGCTATGTGGTAGAACTAAGAGTTAAATTTTAAAGCTCTTAACCAATATGATCAACTATAAATGAAACAGGTTAAGAAAAAATTTATGGATGTGTGTGTATGCATTTATGAAAGGAAAAACAAAGCCTAGAATAATAAGAAATTAAAAAGTAAAAAAATATAAATGGGATTTGTTTGCTTTTTAGGTTAAGACTATACCTGACCTGCCTCTTGAGAAACCTGTATGCAGGTCAGGAAGCAACAGTTAGAACTGGACATGGAACAACAGACTGGTTCCAAATAGGAAAAGGAGTACGTCAAGGCTGTATATTGTCACCCTGCTTATTTAACTTATATGCAGAGTAGATCATGAGAAACGCTGGGCTGGAAGAAGCATAAGCTGGAATCAAGATTGCTGGGAGAAATATCAATAACCTCAGAGATGCAGATGACACCACCCTTATGGCAGAAAGTGAAGAAGAACTAAAAAGCCTCTTGATGAAAGTGAAAGAGGAGAGTGAAAAAGTTGGCTTAAAGCTCAACATTCAGAAAGCTAAGATCATGGCATCTGGTCCCATCACTTCATGGCAAATAGATGGGGAAACAGTGGAAACAGTGTCAGACTTTATTTTTTGGAGCTCCAAAATCACTGCAGATGGTGATTGCAGCCATGAAATTAAAAGACGCTTACTCCTTGGAAGGAAAGTTATGACCAAGTAAGACAGCATATTAAAAAGCAGAGACATTACTTTGTCAACAAAGATCCATCTCGTCAAGGCTACGGTTTTTCCGGTAGTATGGATGTGAGAGTTGGACTATAAAGAAAGCTGAATGCCTAAGAATTGATGCTTTTGAACTGCAGTGTTGGAGAAGACTCTTGAGAGTCCCTTGGACTGCAAAAAGATGCAACCAGTCCATCCTAAAGGAGATCAGTCCTGTGTGTTCATTGGAAGGACTGATGTTGAAGCTGAAACTCCAATACTTTGGCCACCTGATGCAAAGGACTGACTCATTTGAAAAGACCTTGATGCTGGGAAAGATTGAGGGCTGGAGAAGAAGGGGATGACAGAGGATGAGATGGCATCAGCGACTCAATGGACATGGGTTTGGGTGAACTTTGGGAGTTGGTGATGGACAGGGAGGCCTGGCGTGCTGCGGTTCATGGGGTCGCAAAGAGTCGGACACAACTGAGCGACTGAACTGACTGATATCCTTCTTCTTAAAATCCATATACCATTCTCCAAATTGTTCATAAGAGACTACTCTCCTTCCTAAAAGGCCTTCCCAATACTTCACATTAGTCTGTTTCTTTCTGTTCATGGAGTTTATTTATTTATTTATTTTTTTCCCTTTTCTTTTTATTTTTATTTTAGTTGGGGGCTAATTACTTTACAATATTGTAGTAGTTTTTGCCATACATTGACATGAATCAGCCATGGGTTCACATGTGCTCCCCCTCCCGAACCCTCCTCCCACCTCCCTCCCCTTCCCATCCCTCTGGGTCATCCCAACGCTCCATCCCTGAGCATCCGTCCCATGCATAGAACATGGAATGGTGTTCTGCTTCACATATGACAACATACATGTTTCAAAGTTATTGTCCCAGAACATCCCACCCTCACCTTCTCCCTCAGAGTCCACAGGACTGTTCTATGGAGTTTATTAACAAAATTATTCATTTTTATACTTTGTTGCTGTTAGTTGCTAAGTCATGTCTAACTCTTCTGTGGCCCCATGGACAGCAGCCCACTAGGCTCCTCTGTCCATGAGATTTCCCAGTCAAGAATACTGGGGTGGGCTGCTATTTCCTCCTCAGGAGATCTTCCTGACCCAGGGATCAAACTCAGATCTCCTGCATTGGTATGCTGTGCTTAGTTGCTCAGTTGTGTCTGACTCTTTGTGACCCCATGAACTATAGTCCGCCAGACTCCTCTGTCCATGGGGATTCTCCAGGCAAGAATACTGGAGTGAGTTGCCATGCTCTCCTCCAGGGAATCTTCCCAACCCAGGGATCGAACCCAGGTCTCCTGCATTGCAGGCAGATTCTTTACCATCTGAGCCACCTGGGAAGTCCCAGTATTTTGTTTACATGTGCTCATATTTCTCAAATTACTTATAACTCTTGCCTTCTCATTAAACTAACTTTTAGAAGGTAAGAATTAGGTTATATCCCCTTTTAAAAAACGTGTATAATAGAATAGCTGCTCAGCATTTTTACAAAAATTACATAGAGATACGTAAAATTAGGTTAGTTATCAATACTATTCACAAAAAGAAAACAAAGTTTTTTATTTGTAACTTATTAAAAATTTAAATTGTTCTTCAAAAACTAACTTTTGAACCAACAGGAAGAAGTTACTTTGGAAAAATTCTTTTTACTGACTCAGATCTGAGCACGTATGTAAGGACTGAAAAATATCCTTACAGATCAGCATTTACAAGTCTTAACGACGCTCTCTCTTGCAGGTCTTAAAATGAAGAGAAAAGATAATAATAGATGGTAACTCTTAAACACCATACTAATGGTAGGTAGTATTGTAAGTAAGCACTTTTTCCTAATCTTAACAACAATGCTTTGTGGGTTTATAGATGAAGAAACCAAGGCAGAGAGAGCTTATATAACTCTCCCAAGAACACAGAGACAACAGGGGGTGGAGTTGAGGTATGAACATAGGCAGTGTGACTCAAGAACCTACTTGCACTCTTAATCACCCAGCTACACAGCCTTCCTTAAGAATCACTAGCAAGCAAACAGGAGTACTTTGGTTTCTGAGATAAAAATTTCATTAAAAAACAGAGCAGCTGTGTTAAGATGATGTCTGAATACATATAATCTAAAACAATATTAACTTTAAAAATGTATTTTCTTACTTTTTACTTATGTCTAGTGCTTTTAAAATTCATGTTTGTGTAATGAATCATACATTTTATGTTTCCTATTGGTCCTTTTACAGCTGTGAGACCTCAAAATATTTAATAGGGGATATATTCTAATATGGAGATTTACAAAAGTAGTTTCTGCGTGATTTAAGAAAAACAAATTCAAGACATATAAAATTATCTTTTCTTTATCAGCTGATTCCACAATGCTGGCAGAACACATTAGGACATAGCTTTAACACTAGATAAAACAAATTGTGACATAAATAACAACTTATCCTAGAACAGTGACGCTTGAGCTTAATAGGAAAAAGGGAGTGCACTCAAAAGCAGTTAATATTTGCCAAGAGAACATGCTGGTCATAGCAAACACCCTCTTCCAATAACACAAGAGAAGACTCTACACATGGACATCACCAGATGGTCAACACCAAAATCAGACTGATTATATTCTTTGCAGCCAAAGATGGAGAAGCTCTACACAGTCAGCAAAAACAAGACCAGGAGCTGACTGTGGCTCAGATTATAAACTCCTTATTGCCAAATTCAGACTTAAATTCAAGAAGGTAGGGAAAACCACTAGATCATTCAGGTATAACCTAAATCAAATCCCTTACGATTATACAGTGGAAATGAGAAATAGATTAAAGGGATTAGATCTGACAGACAGAGTGCCTGATGGACTATGGATGGAGATTTGTGACACTGTACAGGAGACAGGGATCAAGACCATCCCCAAGAAAAAGAAATGCAAAAAAACAAAATGGCTGTCTGAGGAGGCCTTACAAATAGCTGTGAAAAGAAGAGAAGCCAAAAGCCAAGGAGCAAAGGAAAGATAAACCCATTTGAAATGCAGAGTTCCAAAGAATAGCAAAGAGAAATAAGAAAGCCTTCCTCAGTGATCAATGCAACAAAACAGAGGAAAATAATAGAATGGGAAAGACTAGATCTCTTCAGGAAAATTAGAGATACCAAGGGAACATTTCATGCAAAGATGGGCTTGATAAAGGACAGAAATGGTAGGAACCTAATAGAAGCAGAAGATATTAAGAAGAGGTGGCAAGAATACACAGAACTGTAGAAAAAATATCTTCATGACCCGGATAATCAGGATGGTGTGATCACTCACCTAGAGCCAGACACCCTGGAATGTGAAGTCAAGTGGGCCTTAGGAAGCATCACTATGAACAAAGCTAGTGGAGGTGATGGAATTCCAGTTAAGCTATTTCAAATCCTGAAAGATGATGCTGTGAAAGTGCTGCACTCAATATGCCAGCAAATTTGGAAAACTCAGCAGTGGACACAGGACTGGAAAAGGTCAGTTTTCATTCCAGTCCCAAAGAAAGGCAATGCCAAAGAATGCTCAAACTACCACACAATTGTACTCATCTCACACGCTAATAAAGTATTGCTCAAAATTCTCCAAGCCAGGCTTCAACAGTACGTGAATTGTGAACTTCCAGATGTTCAAGCTGGATTTAGAAAAGACAGAGGAACCAGAGATCAAATTGCCAACATCTGCTGGATCATCGAAAAAGCAAGAGTTCCAGAAAAACATCTCTTTCTGCTTTATTGACTATGCCAAAGCCTTTGACTGTGTGGATCACAATAAACTGTGGGAAATTCTGAAGGAGATAGGAATACCAGACCACCTGACCTGCCTCTGGAGAAACCTGTATGCAGGTCAGGAAGCAACAGTTAGAAGTGGACATGAACAACAGAATCGTTCCAAATAGGAAAAGGAGTACATCAAGGCTGTATATTGTCACCCTGCTTAATTAACTGATATGCAGAGTAGATCATGAGAAATGCTGGACTGCATGAAGCACAGGCTGGAATCAAGGTTGTTGGGAGAAATATTATGTCATATATGCAGATGACACCACCCTCATGGCAGAAAACAAAGAAGAACTAAAGAGCCTCTTGATGAAAGTGAAAGAGGAGAGTGAAAAAGTTGGCTTAAAGCTCAACATTCAGAAAACTAAGACTGTGGCATCTGGTCCCATCACTTCATGGAAAATAGATGGGGAAGCAGTGGAAACAGTAGCAGCCTTTATTTTTGGGGGCTCCAAAATCACTGCAGATGGTGATTGCATCCACAAAATTAAAAGATGCTTGCTCTTTGGAAGAAAAGCTATGACCAACCTAGACAGCATATTAAATAGCAGAGACATTACTTTGCCAACAAAGTTCCGTCTAGTCAAGGCTATGGTTTTTCCAGTAGTCATGTATGGGTGTGAGAGTTGGATTATAAAGAAAGCAGAGCACCGAAGAATTGATGCTTTTGAACTGTGGTGTTGGAGAAGACTCTTGAGAGTCCCTTGGGCTCCAAGGAGATCCAACCAGTCCATACTAAAGGAGTTCAGTACTGAGTGTTTATTGGAAGGACTGATGTTGAAGCTGAAACTCTAATACTTTGGACACCTGATGCGAAGAGCTGACTCATTTGAAAAGACCCTGATGCTGGGAACGATTGAAGGTGGGAGGAGAAGGGGATGACAGAGGATGAAATGGTTGGCTGGCATCACTGACTCAATGGTCATGAGTTTGGGTAAACTCTGGGAGTTGGTGATGGACAGGGAGGCCTGGTGTGCTGCAGTCCATGGGGTTGCAGAGTCAGACACGACTGAGAGACTGAACTGAACTCAATACCACATATACTTTAGAAATGAGAAGTCTATTAGGTTCTGTATGATGAAAAAATGATAGTATAATAACATCCCAGTAAATAATGACACATGGAAAATGGAGTATATCTTTTTAGGGCGTTAGCAGACATCTGGGAAAGTTTTTAGAAGAGCAAATGAAAATGCTTTAAATATTTAACAGACATTCTTACACTGAATTTTTCACTGAAAACCAGCTTTAATGCCAAGGTTGACCTCCTACTGGGGTGTGATCTGAGAGGCAGAGGTCCTTCCACCCAGAATCCAGTTCTGCCACAACACCTAAGTTTCCCACACTAGGCAGACATCCCTTTGGGTTAAACCACTGAAGGTACTTTTGACAGAGTATATCTGTTCTTTGGAAAGAATTATTCACCATTCATACATCAGGAGCAATAATCCAGTATATCTATCTTAAAGAATGGTAAGTGTTGATGAGAAGACAGGAAGACAAAGACTCTATAATATAAAATTGCTCACTGTGGCACTATGAGCTTAGCTCTTAGGGAATGAATGACATAGGGAAATGGGAATGGCTTACCCCAAGGGCAAAAGTCTCCAAAACAGAGCCTATTTCAAAACTCTGCTTCAACTTGGTTTTAAGCAACTTTATCCAACAAAGATACAAAAAAAATACTTCAAGCAGATTAAAAAAATAGAAAAAAAAGCACTAAAAAAGAAAACATTTAAAAATGACTAATATACAGGAAAAAAGGTTTATCTTTTAGATTTATACCTCATATTTTGGTTTGAAATATACACTTAACAAAATATAAAATTCAGATGTTCATAACCACAGTATGTTATGATCTTTAACTGTAACTCTTAATACCAAACGATCTGAATATTTGGGATGACCAGTAATATAATTATCCTGTTTTGTGCTACTTTCTTACTTCTCTGACATAGAAAGCTTGCCAGTTTGTTGCTTGTAGTTGCTGGTTATTTCATTTCGCACTCTTTGAGCAAGTTCCTCTTCAATGCCAAATTCTATTGCTCTGTGTATCACATTCAGCCACCAAGGAGAATTAGAATGAATCTGTAAACAAGAAAATTAATGTCTTTTCAGTACTCACTATATTTCTATCACTGGAAAGGGTTCTGCGAAAAGTTGAAAGGAACAATAAATGCCACTTTCAAGAAAATCACAATAGTAGTAGGGAGACAAATAGACATGTTGGCTATACAATGAATGAATACAACATCTGCATATATAATTAAATAGAACACCTATTTCATGATTACTCTAAATGAGTGAGAATTTATTGTACATACATGTATAACAAAGCTGTGCTAAAAAAAAATACTTTAAAATTCAGTATTCATTCTGTATATCTGAAAAGGTAACAGGTTTCTTTCTCAGCATAATAAAGACTTCATGCTTATCCTCCACTAAATGAACAAGATTCTACTCAATGAATAATCTATGGTAATTAATGAAATTATATGCCTGAATACTAAATAATTAATGAACTAGGAAGAATAACACGTGGTGTAACTGATTAAAAACAAAGAATAAAAGTGTATTTTGTGTAGCCTCCTCTTTAAACTTTGCTATTGACTTCATGAAAGAGAAATTTTAGAATGACAAATGGCACATATTTCATAAGAAAAATACTTATAGTTCTAATATTCCAAACCTTGAAAGATTTTGGAAACATGCACATGTAAGATCAAAAGAAGGTTGTGGAAGTCTACTTTCTTCAAAAGACAACTTGTTATATACCAAGGGTAGAGGAAACCCCATTATACCTTAAAAGAAATCAAAGAGAATAACCTCAAAATAGGTGATTTATCTCTTTATCTGTTCATTCAATCAATAAACACTGCTAACAGCAAATAAACTTTTATTGTGGCCCAGGTACTATATGGGCTTCCTTTGTGGCTCAGCTGTAAAGAATCCACCTGCAATGCGGGAGACCTGGGTTCGATCCCTGGGTTGGGAAGATCTACTGGAGAAGGGAAAGGCCACCCACTCCAGTATTCTGGCCGGGAGAATTCCATGGACTGTATAGTCCATGGAGTTGCAAAGAGTCGGACACGAGTGAGCGACTTTCATTTCACTACACTAGGTGCTAAGAATTCCAAGATAATAAGAAAGTTCAAGTTTCTCCCCAGATCAGAACACAAATCAAAATGTTGTTGTTGTTCAGTGTCATAGTCGTGTCCGACTCTCTTGAGACCACACAGACTGCAGCAGACCAGGCCTCCCTGACCCTCATCATCTCCTGGAGTTTGCCCAAGTTCATGTTCATTGCATCGGTGATGTCGTCCAGCCATCTCATCCTCTGATGCCCTCTTCTCCTTCTGCCCTCAATCTTTCCCAGCATCAGGGACTTTTCCAATGAGTTGTCTGTTCGCATCAGATGACCAAAATACTGGAGCTTCAGCTTTAGCACCAGTCCTTCCAGTGAATATTCAGGATTGATCTCTCTTAAGATTGACTGGTTTGATCTCCTTGCTGTCCAAGGGACTTTCAGGAGTCTTCTCCAGGACCACAGTTGGAAGGCCTCAATTCTTTGGTGTTCTGCCTTCTTTATGGTCCAGCTTTCACAGTCATATGTGACCACTGGGAAGACCATAGCCGTGACTATATGGGCCTTTGTTGGCAGGGTAATGTCTCTGCTTTTCAACACACTACCTACGTTTGTCATCCCTTTCCTGCCAAGAGGCATTCGTCTTTGATTTCATGGCTGTAGTCACCATCCACAGTGATTTTGAAGCCCAAGAAGAGAAAATCTTTCACTACTTCCACCTTCTCCCCCTCTATTTGCCATGAAATAATAGGGCCGGATGCCATGACCTTAGTTTTTTAACACTTAGTTTTAAGCTGGCTCTTTCACTCTCCTCCTTCACCCTCATCAAGATGCTCTTTAGTTCTTTGCTGTCTGCCATTAGAGTGGTATCATCTGCATATCTGAGGTTGTTGATGTGTCTCCTGCCTATCTTGAGTCCAGCTTGTAACTCATCCGGCCTGCATTTCTCATGATGTGCTCAGCATACAGATTAAAGAAACAGGGTGACAGCAGATAGCCCTGTCATACTCCTTTCTCAATCTTGAACCAATCAGTTGTTCCATACAGGGTTCTAACTGTTGCTTCTTGACCTGCACACAGGTTTCTCAGGAGATGGGTAAGGTGGTCTGGTACACCCATTTCTCTAAGAGCTTTCCACAGTTTGTCATGATCCACACAGTTAAAGGCTTTAGTGTAGTTGATGAAACAGAGATAGATGTTTTTCTGAAATTCCCTTGCTTTCTATATAATCCAGCGAATGTTGGCAATTTGATCTCTCGTTTCTCTTCCTTTTTGAAACCCAGCTGGACATCTGGAAGTTCTTGGTTCACATAATGCTGAAGTCTAGTATGCAAGATTTTAAGCATGACCATACTAGCTTGAGTGCACTAGATGAGTGCAATTGTTTAATGGTTAGCACATTCTTTGGTAGTACCCTCTTGGGAACTGGGATGAGGACTGACCTTTTCCAGTCCTGTGGCCACTGCTGGGTCTTCCAGATTTTCTGGCATAATGAATGCAAATCCTTGATGGCATCATCCTTTAGGGATCTGAATACTTGTGCAGAAATTTCATTGTATCCACTAACTTTATTAATAGCAGCGCTTCTTAAGTCCCACTTGACTTCGCACTCCTGAAGGTCTTCGCACCACCAAAATGTTATGTGGAGACAAATGTAAGTAAGGAAAATTATATACATACCTTTCTCTGGAGATCACGGATAGTCTGCTGCACAGGCAACAAAGCCTGATGGGCTTCTGCAACCTCTGTGTTACACTTGCTCATATAATGCTCTCGTAGTTGTTTGGCCTGTGTTGAAACAGGAAACAAGTATAAACTTTCACTCCAGTTTAAGAAAATAATCTAGTATGATGTTTCAAGAACAGTGTCCTTATTTTATTTATTTAAATCTATTTAATTTAAGCATAGAAGTCAAGTATACTGTAGAGAACATAAAAGCCATGCTAGAAGTTCCTAATATGTATATTGAAGAGAATTTATCTGGAGGACACCTTGACTTACATTTACCTGTAAGTCATATAATACGAGGAATTCCAAGGATTTGCTCTCCAAATTTCTAATTTTTTAATTAAAAAAAGGGGGAGGAGGAAGAGCAGTAACATTTTAAACTATAAGGCAAAGCAGGAATACATTTTAGAATTTCTTGTCTCATTCAGTTATTATAATTCCTTGGAATTACTTCAGTTTAGAACTAATACTTGAGAATATACACTAACACAGGTTTTGTGAACTGAACTGTGTTCTCTCAAAATCTGTATGATGAAGCTCTAACCCCCAATGTGACTATATTTACAGACAGGGTCTTTAAGAAAGTGATTGAGTAAATGCACATACATGAGATGATAAGGGGAGAGCCCTAATCCAACATGACTAGTGTCCTTAAAAGAAAAGGGAGAGACACCAGGGATGCAAGTGCACAGAGAAAAAGCCATATGAGGACACAGTGAGAAGGCAGCCATCTACCAGCCAAAGAGAGAGTCTTTAGGAGCAGCCAACCCTGATGATACCTTGATAGACTTCTAGCCTTCCCTGATGATTAACATTCTTGAGCATCTTTCCATGTGCATTTGGCCATCTGTATGTCTTCTTTGAAATAATGTCTATTTCTATCCTCTGCCTATTTTTTAATTGCCTGATAAGGGGTTAATATCTAAATCCCTGATAAGAGGTCTAAAGTATATAGACAACACATAAAACTCAATATCAAAAAAACAACCTCACTAAAAAATGGGCAGAAGACCTGAACATTTTCCTAAAGAAGACACAGAGATGGCTAATAAGGCCATCTGAAAAGATGCTCAAAACCACTAATTATTAGAGAATATGAATCACAACAGCAATGAGGTATCACCTTGCACATGTCAGAATGACTATATTGGTTCAGTTCAGTTGCTCAGTCGTGTCCAACTCTTTGAGACCCCATGAATCGCAGCATGCCAGGCCTCCCTGTCCATCACTAACTCCCGAAGTTTACCCAAACTCATGTCCATCGAGTCAGTGATGCCATCCAGCCATCTCATCCTCTGTTGTCACCTTCTCCTCCTGCCCTCAATACTTCCCAGCATCAGGGTCTTTTCCAATGAGTCAACTCTTCCCATGAGGTGGCCAAAGTATTGGAGTTTCAGCTTCAACATCAGTCCTTCCAATGAACACCCAGGACTGATCTCCTTTAGGAATGGACTGGTTGGATCTCCTTGGAGCCCAAGGGACTCTCGAGAGTCTTCTCCAACACCACAGTTCAAAAGCATCAATTCTTCAGTGCTCAGCTTTCTTCACAGTCCAACTCTCACATCCATACATGACTACTAGAAAAACCATAGCCTTGACTAGATGGACCTTTGTTGACAAAGCAATGTCTCTGCTTTTTAATAAGCTGTCTAGTTTGGTCATAACTTTCCTTCCAAGGAGTAAGGGTCTTTTAATTTCATGGCTGCAATCACCATCTGCAGTGATTTTGGAGCCCCAAAACATAAAGTCTGACACTGTTTCCACTGTTACCCCATCTATTTGCCATGAAGTGATCGGACCAGATGCCATGATCTTAGCTTTCTGAATGTTGAGCTTTAAGCCAACTTTTTCACTCTCCTCTTTCACTTTCATCAAGAGGCTTTTTAGTTCCTCTTCACTTTTTGCCATAAGGGTGGTGTCATCTGCATATCTGAGGTTATTGATATTTCTCCCGGCAATGTTGATTCCAGCTTGTGCTTCATCCAGCCCATCGTTTCTTATGATGTACTCTGCATATAAGTTAAACAAGCAGGGTGACGATATAGAGCCTTGATGTACTCCTTTTCCTATCTGGAACCAGTCTGTTGTTCCATGTTTTGTTCTAACTGTTGCTTCCTGACCTGCATACAGGTTTCTCAAGAGACAGGTCAGGTGGTCTGGTATTCCCATCTCGGGAAGAATTTTCCACAGTGTATTGTGATCCACACAGTCAAAGGCTTTGGCACAGTCAATAAAGCAGAAATAGATGTTTTTCTGGAACTCTCTTGCTTTTTCAATGACTATATCAAAAAGTTTACAAATAACAAGTGTTGGGGATAATAACATGGGGAAAAAAGAACCCTTGCATACTCTTGGTGGGAATGTAAACTGGTATAGCTACTAGGGAAAACAATATGGAGATTCCTCAAAAAACTAAATATAGTACCATATGACTCAGCAATTCTACTCCTGAGTATACAGACGGAAAAAAAATGAAAACACTAGTTCAAAAAGATACATATACTCTGATGTTCAGAGTAGCACTATTTACAATTAACCGAGACATGATAAAACCCAAGTGCCCATCAACAGAGATGAATGGATAAAGAAGGTGTTGTAAATATTTATAATGGAATATTATTCAGTTATAATCAAAGAAAGAAATTCTGCCATTTGCAGAAACATAGATAGACCCAGAGAATATCATGCTCATTGAACAAGGCAGAAAGAGAAACACAAATATTTTATCATATTACTTACACATGGAATCTAAAGAATAAAATGAATATATATGCAAAACATAAACAGACTCATAGAAAACAAACTACTACTGGTTACCACTGAGGAGATGAAAGGGGCCAGGGCAAATCAGGGGTATGAGATACAAACTACTACTATATACAAAACAGATGAGCAACAAGCATATATTGTATAGTACAGGGAATTATAGCCATTACCTCGCAATAACTTATAATGAAGTGTAATCTATAAAAATACTGAATCATTTTGCTGTATACTGTATCATAAATTAACTACAGTAGTAGTAGGGTTAGTTTAGTTGTGTCCAACATTTTGCAGCCCCATGGTCCGTAGTCTCCCAGGTTCCTCTGCCCATGGAATTCTCCAGGCAAGAATACTGCAGCCATTCCCTTCTCCAGGGGATCTTCCCAACCCAAGCACTGAATCTGGGTCTCCTGCACTGCAGGCATATTCATTACCATCTGAGCCACCAAGGAAGCCCCATATCAAATCAACCATACTTCAATTAAAAAAAAAGAGAGACTGTTCTTTCCCTACTGAATAGCAACTATATAAAAAAGATCTTCCAACCAGTCCATCCTAAAGGAGACCAGTCCTGGGTGTTCATTGGAAGGACTGATGTTGAAGCTGAAACTCCAACACTTTGGCCACCTCATGCGAAGAACTGACTCATTAGAAAAGACCCTGATGCTGAGAAAGATTGAGGGCAGGAGGAGAAGGGGACGACAGAGGATGAGATGGCTGGATGGCATCACCAACTCAATGGACATGGGTTTGGGTGGAATCAGGGAGTTGGTGGTGGACAGGGAGGCCTGGAGTGCTGCGGTTCATGGGGTTGCAAAGAGTCGGATGTGACTGAACGACTGAACTGAACTGCAAAAAGATCTTCACTACACGGATAATCACGATGGTGTGATCACTCACCTAGAGCCAGACATCCTAGAATGTGAAGTGGGCCTTAGGAAGCATTACTATGAACAAAGCTAGTGGAGGTGATGGAATTCCAGTTGAGTTATTTCAAATCCTGGAAGATGATGCTGTGAAAGTGCTGCGCTCAATATGCCAGCAAATTTGGAAAACTCAGCAGTGGCCACAGGACTGGAAAAGGTCAGTTTTCATTCCAAACCAAAGAAAGGAAATGCCAAAGAATGCTCAAACTACTGCTCAATTGCACTCATCTCACATGCTAGTAAAGTAATGCTCAAAATTCTCCAAGCCAGGCTTCAGTAATACATGAACCGTGAATTTCAAAAAGGCAAAGGAACCAGAGATCAAGTTGCCAACATCCCTTGCATCATCAAAAAAGCAAGAGAGTTCCAGAAAAATATCTGTTTTATTGACTATGCCAAAGCCTTTGACTGTGTGGAGCACAACAAACTGGAAAATTCTTCAAGAGATGAAAACATCAGACCACCTGACCTGCCTCCTTAGAAATCTGTAGGCAGGTCAAGAAGCAACAGTTAGAACTGGACATGGAACAACGGACTGGTTCCAAAACAGGAAAGGAGTACATCAAGGCTGCATATTGTCACCCTGTTCATTTAACTTATATGCAGAGTACATTATAAGAAATGCTGGACTGGATGAAGCACAAGCTGGAATCAAGATTGCTGGGAGAAATATCAATAACCTCAGATGTGCATATGACACCACCCTTATGGCAGAAAGTGAAGAAGAACTAAAAAGCCTCTTGATGAAAGTGAAAGAGGAGAGTGAAAAAGTTGGCTTAAAACTCAACATTTAGAAAACTAAGATCATGGCATCTAGTCCCATCACTTCATGGCAAATAGATGGGGAAACAGTGGAAATAGTGACAGACTTTAATTTTGGGGGCTCCAAAATCACTACAGATGGTGTCTGCAGCCATGAAATTAAAAGATGCTTGCTTCTTGGAAGAAAAGTTATGACCAAGCAAGAAAGTATATTAAAAAGCAGAGACGTTACTTTGCCAACAAAGGTCGGTCTAGTCAAAGCTATGGTTTTTCCAGTAGTCATGTATGGGTGTGAGAGTTGGACTATAAAGAAAGCTGAGCGCTGAAGAATTGATGCTTTTGAACTGTGGTATTGGAGAAGACTCTTGAGAGTCCCTTGGGCTCCAAATCCAACCAGTGCATCCTAAAGGAAATCAGTCCCAAATATTCATTGGAAGGACTGATGCTGAAGCTGAAAGTCCAGTACTTTGGCCACCCGATGGGAAGAACTGACTCACTGGAAAAGACCCTGATGCTGGGAAAGATTGAAGGCAGGAGGAGAAGGGGACGACAGAGGATGAGATGGTTGGATGGCATCACTGACTTTATGCACATGAGTTTTAGTAAACTCCAGGACTTGTTGATGGACAGGGAGGCCTGGTGTGCTGCAGTCCATGGGGTTGCAAAGAGTCAGACACGACTGAGCTACTGAACTGAACTGAATCTTTCTTGGTTCTTTTTCATAAATTAACTGACCATATGTGGGTGGGTTTACTTCCGGGCTCTCTCTGTTCTTTCCCATTGATCTATGTTTCTGCTTTTATATCAACACCATATTCTTGCAAGCAACAGAAACAGTGAAAAATTTTATTCTTGTAAGTTTCCATTAAGAAACTTAGGAAAATTCACTTTTGTCCATTTAACTGAAATACTTAACTGACTCTTGAAAGTATTTTATGAATGAAGAAAGGGGATGATCAGAGGCTATGTGGGACAGCAGGAGAAAAACTGGAATGACTACTGAACTGGAAATCCCAATGCTTCACTTAGTAGTGGGATGAGCCATAAGAAATTGCCAATACTAGACCACTTCTGACTTACAACAACAGCAATTTCATGAAGTCAACTGAATAGACACATCTCTTTTTACTAGCCATTTCATTTTCCTAGGCTTCAGTTACTTCATCTGCAAAAAGAGGTGGTGGATGTGAATGATTTCTAGGATTTCTTCCAGCTTTGCAATACCAAGGCTTCATATTATGTGCGAGTTAGGCAAAAATGATAAAGTGATTTCCTTGGAAATACTTCTACATAGTATGAACCCTCCACCTCATGATGCAATTTTCCTTTTCCTGTCGCAACCTTCCAATTAATATCCATTACAATTCCTTGGCTGTAATTAGCTAGTCATTAGAACTGTCTACTAATAGATAGGACTATCTCCCAGAGAGCTTCTTGTCAATGAAAGCATTTAACAGAGTGACTTATTACATATTGAGGATTAGATGCCTGCACTGGGAATAAAATTTCACTTGAAAATTTTCATACACTTTTTCACTTGAAAATTTCATACACTTGATGCTAGATTACTATCTAGCATCTAGCTAGATACATACTTACAAAATATTTACATACTTACAAAATATTTACATAATTACTTACAAGTAAGTACATACTTACAAAATCTCATTTTTTATCCTCTTAATTTACATAAAGGCTCCATTTACAGGTTCAGTAGATTTCAAACACACCTACTACTCTTTTGCTTTTAGGTTTGCCATCTTTCTGATCTTTAATGAGGCAAAAATTCACTGGGGAATTGGCATAATAAGTGTATTAAAAATATTTCATGTCACTGTTTCTAACGAGAGGCAATATTCATTGCAGAGGGAATTTCTTTGAGAGGACATAAGTTACAGCGAAAATCCGAGTTTATTTATTGCTTTAAATAATACATCAAAGGGTGGAAAAAGTACAAAACTTTATTTTTACTAAACTACACGTTTGGCAGGTCTGTCATGAAATCAACAAGAATTTCCTTAATTTGTTGTTTATTTACATCCTGTGTTGTTGGCTACCAGCAGCCATGTCTACAACAAGTAGTTGCCACACAGTTGTAAGATAATCAGAGAAACAAAATAATATGGAGAGTTGCTATTCTTTGCCAACCAAAATCACCACAGCAAAGTTTGGAACATCAAATCAGCAAGGAAACATGATTACCTTTTGATTTCCTAGGAAGTATCAATTAGATGGAACATGAAGTCTTTTATAGACAGAATGAAAAAAAAAAAAAATTACCTCTTCCTCAAGTCTGCCATCTCTCAGGGTAGGAGGTATCCCTGGGTGCTTGGCTGTCAACAATTCCATCAAGTTATGGGTAGCATGAAGTCTCTACAAATACACAAAAGGCAGCAATTATGACAGCCAATGCAGTGGACTCTAAGGGGAGAATCTACTATCACTAATGCACACAGAACACTAACAGTGCATTTAAGACCAAATCACCGAATTCTTTTCCTTTAAAAATAACTTGAATACCAACTTTCTTCAGAGTCAGTTTTACTGTAATTATCTTAATTCATAATGATGTAAATTTTCAGTTAAAATATATGGTCTTATGAAACATGCCTATGTTATTTAACAGAGTATGTTATATAGGTAACTTCTTCTCTTATACACGCACTTGTCTATATGGGGAAATATGAATATGTCCAGTAAGTCCAGTAAAGCAGAAAGGTTGACTACATAGACTTGATTCCTCTTCTCCTGGAAAATTAGTCTGGATGAGCCTAGCAATTTATGATATAAAACCAAAGATAATGAAATACATAAGAAAACAGGGCTGTGACCTGGATCTGTTGAGTTTAAGGGCTGAAAAGGAGGGGGGGGGGCTGGAGGTGAAGATGGTGTAGAATAAAGGAGAAAACTCCATCTTAAATCTCTGTATTAAATATTAATATAAGCCAAGCATCTCATTGTGATATTGAGTCTGTGATTGTATTGAGGCTTCTGCTGCATTCTGCGCAAGTGGTGGAATGGACTGGGAGGAACACTTGTCTCTCTCTGTTCCCTTACACATTTTATCCCAAAAGAGCAGAGTGGCTAATTTGACTGGACAGAGTTAGACATTTGGTGCGTCAGGCTTGGTCAGCAGGTGAGGTTACTGTGACTCAAAGCAAGAACCAGGCTGACTGATGGCTTACTCTTCACTCTTGAACTCAGGCACACGGAACTTACCTGTCCACTTTTGTTTCCTTTATTTAGGGGCACAGTATCTTTGCACTTTCTCCTTCTCTCATAAGGTAAACACATTTGCTTAAGGTCCAAAACCTTCTGTAATCCTCATCCATGCATACATAATATAAGGATACTAGTATTTTTCTCTCCTCTTCCCTCTCCCCCATACATTCCTCCTAACACCTGCTCAGACATAGGTGAACATGTAGGTTCCAAGGTCTAGGTTCTCAACAGTAGAAAAGAAGCCTCACCTGGAACTCAAGCCTAAACTTACCAGGATTCATAAAAGGGACCTTATTTACTGTTTAGCTGGAGAGTCTTGTCTATATGATCCACTGATAGAATCAAGAAGAGGATATTTCACACTTAAGTGTTATAATTCAAATATCCAAATCTCCCTAAAAGACCTCCAAAAACTAAATTAGAAGACCACTGGATAAGTATTATTACTTAGCTCCACTGCTGCTGCTGCTGCTGCTGCTAAGTCGCTTCAGTCGTGTCCGACTCTGTGCGACCCCATGGACTGCAGCCTACCAGGCTCCTCTGTCCATGGGAGTTTCCAGGCAAGAGTACTGGAGTGGGTTGCCATTGCCTTCTCCAGCTCCACTGCTGAGTATAACTCAATTTCTTTTTTAGCTGAACATCATGTAGATAAATCTGCTGATGTAAATATGCAAAAGTGATACAACTGATGCCATTCTTTGAAATACGAATGTTTTGAGCTGCTTTTCTAATGTAGGTTAGGCTTATCTAGTCAGCCTTGTGGCCAATACTGGCCTAAGTAGACAGAATATTAGTGATTCTCAAACTTTTGGGTCTATACAAAAAGACATCCTGGGTGCTTGTTAAGAGAACATGAATTCTAAGCTTTATCCCCAGTGATTGTGACTCACTCCACTTGTTACCTTTCATTCTCTTAAATATTCAGAAAATTTATTTTACAAAGATCAAATAGTTTGAAACTGTTTAGTTTTACTTACTTGCAGTGAATCCGTTTTGAGTTTTTCCTTGTGTTCCTCAGATGAACGCAACACTTCTCTGTATAGTTCTGCTGCCAAGGAATACTCACCTGGATTATCAAAATATGTTTAAAGAATAACAAAATCATGTATTTAGCTCTCAAAGTCATCTAAAAACACCTACTGTAAAAATACAGCATTGATTAGAACTCCCTAATTTATTTTTTACGAAAAGGAAGTTGAGTTGGTATTAATATGACTGCCCAGTAAAAAAAGTTGATGATAGCACCCTTTCTTGGGGGTTAAAATTCCACATAAATAGAACACCAATCAAATATAATGTTTTAAAATTATGCTAAAAAACAAACTATGGATTAAATTTTAAACTAATGTTTTCTTCTTGTTTGAAGTTAATGACTACCAAGTAGTAGTCATTAGGATGTTTGAAATTAAGGACAAATTTAGGGTACTTACATGTGTTTATAAACAAATATTCAAAACACTATGACCAATGTACACATACGTCTCAGAAAAATAATGCACTCTTCTTGATAGGTATTGTTTCTATTGGTATTAGGCTAGAATGATTTACAGTTTATAACTACATTTCAAAAATTTAGAATTCTTTCTATTTCTGGTCATAAAATTCACAGTTAGTTTAAGAGATTTATGCTCTTTATTGTTATAACTAAAAAGTAGCTCATTCAAATAAAGTCATAAAAAAGTATAAAAGCACAAGCTGACAAACCATGGCCCATGGGTCTTATCTGACTGTATTTTTGTAGGGTCTACACACTAAGAATTTTTTTTTACATTTTTAATAGTTGAAATAAAAACTAAGATAATACTATTTTGTGACATGTGAAAATTACATGGTATTAAATCTCAGGGTCCCTGAATAAAGTTTTAGTGGAACTCAGTCACGTGGACTTTACGTACTATCTGTGGCTGCTTTTGTATTACAACAGCTGAATAGTTGTCAAAAATCTTATGGCTCACAAAACCTAAAATATTTACTACCTGATTCTTTCAGAAAGTTTCATTAGACTTCAGTGAAGGAGAGGTGAAACATTTTTAATGGCTCTGAATAATGGAACCTATCTTATTTGCTGCCTGGGGAAAAACTCGAAACCAGTAATTGATACATACAATTTAAATGAAAGTCTAACAGTGGCAAAATCATGAAACACAAGGGAGAAAAAGATAAAGAGATGTTCTAGTTTCAGTTTGCTGAGGAAAAAGCTTTTATCCTGATCGTTGCATACACTTGCTTATTTTAAACTTTAAACTAGTTTCATTAATATCATGGATTTAGAATTTTGCTCATGGCCATAATGAATATTCCACATATATATACATGTGCCTGGTGGTTCAGATGGTCAGGAATCTGCCCTCAATGCGGAAGACCCGGGTTTGATCCCTGAGTCGGGAAGATCCCCTGGAGAAGGGAATGGCAACCCACTCTAGGATTTTTGCCTGGAGAATTCCATGGACAGACGAACAGTCCATGGGGATGCAAAGAGTCAGAAACGACTGAGTGACTAACACACTCTCTCTGTTAAAGCTGACTGCATATACGTATATTTTATTGTGGTAAAGTATACATAAAATAAAATTTACCATTTAAACAACTTTTAAAAGAGTGCAGTCCAACAGCATTAAGTACCTTCATATTGTTGCACAAACACTTGCTTTTATACCACTGCTTTATATCTAGTTTTACCAGTTATTTAATATAAAGCTTTCTAAAGCATACATTTTCACAGTACCTGACAAGTCATCTAATCTCTACTCATTTTTATAAGGCAGATTACTTTCACAATAATAAAGTTGCATTATAATGTAGGAGTAACACAATTATCTTCACACAATAAGCTCTCTTTAGCTTTTCAAAAGACATATGGATTCTATTAATATTTATACTGTCATTTATAAAGAATAATCATTTAACAATTTTTTCTTCATAATTATTATACTTTTTAAAGCAGGTACAATGACTAGACTATAATAAAAGCAGATGAAACTGAGCTATTCATTATAATATGTTTTCTTTTCACTGCTTAGTAAAAAAAAAAAAAAAAAGATTTTTTATAGTGAAAAAAAATTTTTATGTCTGGGAAAGACATAAAAATATCCATATTCAATAAGCTATGCAAATATAAGCCAAATATGGAAATACCATTCTTTGCCACTTGATGGCACTAAACATATTAACAACTAGACAAATTGTACTGGTTTGATATTGCCAAACTAATTTTTTTCAAAAAAACACATGTAGAAATGAAAAATGTATGTGATGATCAGGGAAAAAAGCTTTCTTTCTCAGAAAACTGAACCTAAAACACTTCTGTATTATATATATGTGTGTGTGTGTGTGTATCTATATATATACATATATGTATATATGTACACACATACACACACATATATATACATATATATTTCATGTATATAGTACACAAAATTGAAATAACATGTTTTTAACACCATAATCAGTGGGGACCTTAAAATATACACTGTATATCATATATATGTATATTTGCACATAATATGTGGATCCCTTTAGAGTTTGATATTAATTTTAGATTTCACTTAGAAGTCATATTTTTACTATCTGATCTCTAATATTAGAAGAGTTTAAATTATATAAGTTAAAAATTTAATGTTACTTTTAAAAATGTATATTGTTTAATATACTACTATGAATTAAACTAGAAACTAAAAGTAGTCCATCCCCCAGTTAGGTTTATAATTACAATTAAATGAGAATAGACATACCATTTATTAATGGACTTTCTAATAGGAATTCTTCTTAACAATCAGCAATAGTTTCCAACCACAGACAAATAACTACGGTGAGAATGCAGTGGAAACTACCTGAAAACAGCAGCGATGCACCTCCTGCTACATCATAGCATGGTATTTTGCCGCACAGAAGGCAGCCACACGCTGATCCTGTTAGAGTACTACGGTGTTTGGACAATGATCAGATGAATAACCTTCCCCCTAATTCCCATATTGTGCATAATTTCACAGCAGGGGAAAAGAGACAAGTCTGACAAGGAGACTGGAAGAAAGGCCAAGTGAAGAAATTCAGTTACTGTCTAAGCTTCTGAGTCATAACAACACAGAATAAAACGAGAAGCACAGTTCATAATCGAGTCGGGAAATCTGAAATTTATTATTGTCATCATTTACAAGTGACATATCACTCAACATCAGAAACTTTTGATGGCGAATTGCAATCTACTATATAGTATAATACTGAGGTTTACAAATGCCTATTTGATAAAGAAGAGGACATAGTGTAACAAAAAAAATTAAATATCTGACGTGAAATCAAGAGATCCAGGGCAAATTCTTTGTCACTTTCTAGCTGTAATCCTGAGAAAGCAACTAAGCCTTCTGAACCCATTTTCTCAAATCAAGTAGGGATGGTAATGACTAAACTATTGGGCAATTATGAGAATAAAACAGAATATATATATAATAGTATTATATATACTATAAAATGCTTATAGAAAAATGATAATTTTTCAGATATGAGGCTAGATTGACACTTATTTTACTGCATTATTTTTAGTACCTAAATCATGCCCAGCACACAGCAAATACTCGAATATTTGTTGGGAGGTTGAGCTTAACAAGGGATACTACTTTGTAAGTCAATGACCAACATTCACTTGAATGTTTCACAATTTAACCATTCTATTTCTAGACATTTTGGTTTTTTCAGTTGTTCACTATTTTGGTTGTTTTGATTGTTCACACAAAAAAACTTCTAAAAGTGGAAATGTTTGGTGAAAGCATATTGAAACTTTTTTTTTTTTTGGAAATGTTCTGTATAACTGCTCTCCATTAAGTTGGACCTATTAAATTATGATTGACACTGTGTGAAAGTGTCTTTCTGGGGAGACTGATTTACATTATAACTAATCTTCCTCATTAAGTATTTAGAAGAATCGAAAATAACAAAGCATCACCTTCTACCTTTAATGATGTGGATGCCTGCTAAGCCATTGAGGGCACAGACCAGCTGCCGATGCGCCTCTTCACATTCAGTGCCACACTTCTTCTGCAGGGATGTCAGCAGTTCCTCCATTGTCATGGTGCTAAAAGAAAAGGCAGGTTGTTCAGAACTAGAAAGAAGATTCCAAGTGAGAGAATACTATCACATAAGATCAAGAGTACCAGTCTCTTACAGAGTCTTTGTGATCCTTGATATGTTTACCTCCATTTTCATCACTATCATTATTAGTTTACTATTCTAGCAAGCTTTCTTTTGAAACTCTCATTCTTTAACTTTTTCTCATTTCAGTCAATGGAGAGCAGAACTAGAAAAATCTTCCTAAAGTGCAAAGTGGTGGTTGTGGTGGTGAAGTCGCTCAGCCGTGTCTGACTCTTGCAACCCCAAGGACTGTAGCCCACCAGGCTCCTCTGTCCATGGACTTCTCCAGGCAAGAATACTGGAGTGGGCAGTCATTCCATTCTCCAGGGTATCTTCCCAACCCAGGGACTGAAGGCAGGTCTCCTGCATTGCAGGCAAATTCTTAACTGTCTGAGCTACCAAGGAAGCCCCGCAGCAATCCATATTTACCTCTGTCAAATTCCTCTTTATATTTCTTTTAGCACCTGAAAGGATATCTTTTTAATATCAAGTGCTAAAAAAAAAAGAAAAGAGGCTAGTTCCTATCACAGTTTGATGAACAAACAAATTTTCTGGGACAACAGAGTATTGAAAGGAATAATCAAAGAATATAGCTAGTGTAATTATAAAGAAAATATTTAATAGGAATCTAATTCACCTAATTCCCTGATGTCAGAACCAAAAAATATAATGCAAAATGAACAAAAGTGTTTCATATCTGGAGTAGAGCAGAAGACAAATAAACAAACAAAAAAACAAAAGACAACAAAACCCTTCAACAGTCCTAAAAATATGTTCAAAACCATGAAAATAATTTTGATGTGTTTCTCTTTCACAAATGGTGTTCCATATTGAAGAAAAATCACCACACTGCTAAAAACAGATGACAACTCAGTTCTAAGGCCCTGAATGAAACTGGGCTAGGAAGCTAATTGCTTTAATACTGTCTATGCATGCATGCGTGGTAAGTCGCTTCAGTTCAGTTCAGTTCAGTTCAGTCGCTTCAGTCATGTCCAACTCTGTGCGACCCTATGGACAGCAGGCCACCAGGCTCCTCTGTCCACAGGATTCTCTAGGCAAGAATACTGGAGTGGGTTGCCATTTCCTTCTCCCAATACTGTCTATTACTACTGTATTATCTCTTACAGTATAAGAAAACTGATAATAAAACCTTTTTTGGAGTGGCAAGAACTCGCCACGAACTGCCTGTGGGTGGCAGCAGGCCTGTCGGAGCCTCAGCAATGGATACAGGATGGAGGTGACAGTCCTTCTGTCCAGGCTGCTGAGCTTCAAAGCCCAGTCGGAAATCTTCCTGAGTTTTACCACTGCATCCTGGCAGCACACTTCATGTTGACGGTGATAGAAATGTCTTTCCACCGGAGAAAAGTGAAGCCAGTGGGTTTCTTCTGTCTGAGGCGGTATCTGGATCTAAACAGAGGAGGAAAAAAAAAAAAGTCACCTGGAAATTTAATTTTTAATCCCAACTCTGCTTCTTGTTAAATTTTTTCCTAATACCTTAATCAATAAATACTTATCCTACTGACTTGGTCAATCACATCTTTCTTTGCAGACCTCCACATTATCTTGGCAATAAAGCTGTAGAGGAAATGAGGATTCTTCTTGCAATAAGGACGATAGAGAAGTCGAACCCACCAGTGTTTGACACAGTAAGGTTCAACAGCGAGAAATACCACTAACCCAAAAAGATCTGAAAAGAAAGAAAAAAAGCACGTTGAGAATACAGATAGTCTCTGACTTATAATGGTTTGACTTAAAATTTTTGATTTTACCATGGAGTAAAAACAAATGTTGCTAATTAATAAATCATCAAAACTGATTTACCTCTATCAGTCTAGCAGAGTGGCTATTAACTGGGATGGAAGGGTGTGATTTTGCCTGGGGACATGTGGCAATGATTGGAGACAATTGTGGGTGTCACAACTGCAAGAACACTACCAGCATCACGAGTGGAAAAGCTCAATATCCAAAATACCCAGAACAGCTCCTAACAAAAATGAATTATCTGACTCAAAATGTTAATGGGGCCAAGGTGGAGAAATCCTGGTCTAACACAAAAAGAAAACAAATGAGACTTCTACTTCCAAATACAACAATAATAAGTCAGCTGAAGAAGCTGAACGGTTCTATGAAGACCTGCAAGACCTTTTAGAACTAACACCCAAAAAAGATGTCCTTTTCATTACAGGGGACTGGAATGCAAAAGTAGGAAGTCAAAAAACACCTGGAGTGACAGGCAAATTTGGCCTTGGAGTACAGAATGAAGCAGGGCAAAGGCTAATAGAGTTTTGCCAAGGGAATGCACTGGTCATAGCAAACACCCTCTTCCAACAACACAAGAGGATACTCTACACATGGATATCACCAGATGGTCAACACCAAAGTCAGACTGATTATATTCTTTGCAGCCAAAGATGGAGAAGCTCTACACATTCAGCAAAAACAAGACTGGGAGCTGACTGTGGCTCAGATCATGAACTACTTATTGACAAATTCAGACTTAAGTTGAAGAAAGTGGGGGAAAACCACTAGACCATTCAGGTATGACCTAAATCAAATCCCTAATGATTATACAATGGAAGTGAGAAATATATTTAAGGGACTATTTCTGGTAGACAGAGTGCCTGAAGAACTATGGAGCGAGATTCGTGACACTGTACAGGAGACAAGGAGCAAGACCATCCTCGTGGAAAAGAAATGCAAAAAAGCAAAATGGGTGTCTGAGGAGGCCTTACAAATAGCTGTGAAAAGAAGAGAAGCGAAAAGCAAAGGAGAAAAGGAAAGATACATCCATTCGAATGCAGAGTTCCAAAGAATAGCAAGGAGAGATAACAAAGCTTTCCTCAGTGATCAGTGCAACGAAATAGAGGAAAATAATAGAATGGGAAAGACTAGAGATCTCTTCAAGAAAATTAGAGATACCAAGCGAACATTTCATGCAAAGATGGACTCAATAAAGGAGAGAAATGGTAGGGACCTAACAGAAGCAGAAGATATTAAGAAGAGGTGGCAAGAATACACAGAAGAACTGTACAAAAAAGATCTTCATGACCCGGATAATCAGGATGGTGTGATCACTCACCTAGAGCCAGACATCCTGGAATGTGAAGTCAAGTGGGCCTTAGAAAGCATCACTACGAACAAAGTTAGTGGAGGTGATGGAATTCCAGTTGAGCTATTTCAAATCCTCAAAGATGATGCTGTGAAAGTGCTGCACTCAATATGCCAGCAAATCTGGAAAACTCAGCAGTGGCCACAGGACTGGAAACGGTCAGTTTTCATTCCAGTCCCAAAGAAAGGAAATGCCAACGAATGCTCAAACTACTGCACAATTGCACTCATCTCACACGCTAGCAAAATAATGCTCAAAATTCTCCAAGCCAGGGTTCAGTAATACGTGAACCGTGAAATTCCAGATGTTCAAGCTGGATTTAGAAAAGGCAGAGGAACCAGAGATCAAATTGCCAACATCCGCTGGATCATCGAAAAAGCCAGAGAGTTTCAGAAAAACATCTATTTCTGCTTTATTGCCTATGCTAAAGCCTTTGACTGTGTGGATCACAATAAACTGTGGGAAATTTTTCAAGAGATGGGAATACCAGACCACATGACCGACCTCTTGAGAAACCTGTATGCAGGTCAGGAAGCAACAGTTAGAACTGGACAGACATGGAACAACACACTGGTTCCAAATAGGGAAAGGAGTACGTCAAGGCTGCATTTTGTCACCCTGCTTATTTAACTTATACGCAGAGTACATCATGAGAAACGCTGGACTGGATGAAGCACAAGCTGGAATCAAGATTGCCAGGAGAAATACCAATAACCTCAGATATGCAGATGACACCACTCTTCTGGCAGAAAGTGAAGAAGAACTAAAGAGCCTCTTGATGAACGTGAAAGAGGAAAGTGAAAAAGTTGGCTTAAAGCTCAAAATTCAGAAAACTAAGATCATGGCATCTGGTCCCATCACTTCATGGCAAATAGATGGGAAACAGTGGAAACAGTGTCAAACTTTATTTTTGGGGGGCTACAAAATCACTGCAGATGGTGATTGCAGCCATGAAATTAAAAGACGCTTACTCCTTGGAAGGACAGCTACGACCAACCCAGATAGCATATTAAAAAGCAGAGATACTACTTTGCCAACAAAGGTCCGTCTAGCCAAGGCTATGGTTTTTCCAGTAGTCATGTGTGGATGTGAGAGCTGGACTGTAAAGAAAGCTGAGTGTTGAAGAATTGATGCTCTTGAACTGTGGTGTTGGAGAAGACTCTTGAGAGTCCCTTGGACTGCAAGGAGATCCAACCAGTCCATCATAAAGGAGATCAGTCTTGGGCATTCACAGGAAGGACTGATGTTGAAGCTGAAACTTCAATACTTTTGGCCACCTGATGCGAAGAGCTGACTCATTTGAAAAGATCTTGTTGCTGGGAAAGATTGAGGGCAGGAGGAGAAGGGGATGACAGAGGGTGAGATTGTTGGATGGCATCACTGACTCAATGGACATGAATTTGGGTAAACTCCGGGAGTTGGTGATGGACTTGGAGGCCTGGCCTGCTATAGTCCATGGGGTCACAAAGAGCTGGACACGACTGAGTGACTGGGCTGAACTGAACTGAAGTCACATCAGGCTAACATTCCCACCACAGTTACTATTAAAACACAGAAAACAAAAAACAAAAGACCATATACATTATAAGAGTGATAGCATTAAAGATGTCAGAGAATCATGGAAGCAAAGATGAAAAATAAAGTAAATTTCCAGACATTCAGGAAATGCTATTTTTTTAAGGTAACTTGGACCTGAGAAGGAGAAGGCAATGGCACCCCACTCCAGTACTCTTGCTTGGGAAATTCCATGGATGTAGGAGCCTGGTAGGCTACAGTCCATGGTGTCGCTAAGAGTCAGACACGACAGAGTGACTTCACTTTCACTTTTCCCTTTCATGCACTGGAGAAGGCAATGGCAACCCACTCCAGTGTTCTTGCCTGGAGAATCCCAGGGACGGCGGAGCCTGGTGGGCTGCTGTCTATGGGGTCGCACAGAGTTGGACACAACTGAAGCGACTTAGCAGCAGGACATGAGAAAACTTTTGGCGTCATTATCTTGACTGTGGAAATAAACTCTCTGGTAAATATATATGTCAAAAGTTTACAAATTTTACATTTTAAATATTTATAGTTTCATCATATGTCATTCATACCTCAATAAAGCTGTTTAAAAAATTAATCAAAAATTTGTTAAAGGGTGCTAGTTACTCAAAACACCTGCCAACATCTTATTCATCCCAAATTAAGTACCCAGGGAACTGCAGAGTTACTGCTCATATTCTTTTAACATTAAAATGAGAATAAAGTAAATGTGACAGGCATTTTCTCTATATCTTCTTAGCTAACATTTGAGTTCAATGAGATCTTATTAACACCTAAATATCAACATATTGGACAGCTTCCAATGTAACAGCAGGCCACTAAATTTGGCCTTTTAATTAGCCTAATATTATTCTACAAATATTTATCTTAATGTAACTTAGTAAAATTACACAGGTATTTAAATATAAACTTACATATCTTCCTAAAAAACTCTTTTTCTCCTAAAAATAATCATCAAAAAATATTGTTTCTCAGGTCATTGTAATAGATGTTGATATTTTTACTTTAGCTGAATGGTAAGTTATCCTGCTAAGAACAAGTGATACATGAAAACCTGAATTTTCAAGAATGATAGGTTTTGAAGTTGAATATCTGCCATAGGACTAAGGATATTTATATTTTTATAATTAAACCACATTTTAGTGACAGATTTTCAAGAAATTTATTATGTAAACCAATATTTACTTATTTAAACTTTTAGTCTCAAATATTTGCAATTTGGACAAAAGTTTTAAAAATGTTGTCTACGTTCTATGGAAAAAATTGGTTATATGAATGAGAATGATGTAGAAGCATCAGTTAAAATGTCTGAGTGGGAAGTCCTTATCTTTATAGACACAGCCAAGTGAAACTAATTCCTTTTTCTTCTCTCTTTCTCCCCGTCTTTCTTGTCAAGTTCTCCCCAGAGTTCAATACTGACCTGTGTCTATAGTGTTCAGGCAGGCACAATAATTGCTCAAATCAGGACAGTAGGACTACTCACTACATATCTGTCTTCATATATATATATAAACAAAAATCACTCGATTCCATTTAAAAAGGTAGATGTCTGAAACTATTAGGACAAATATAAATATATTTAAATATATGCATAATCACCTAAGGATTTCAGCAAAAGTTAAGCAATACTTTTTGCTCAAAAAATTTAGGTTTTTCAAATAAATACAATATGTGAGGAAACCATCCATTACCTTCCAATCCTCTCTGTACTGGAGTGCCACTGATGCACCAGCGGTTAATCCCACTCAAGCGCTGAGCCATTTCTGCAGCCTGATGGGAGAGAATGAAACGAGAGACACAAGCAAAATGCAGAAGGATTGTGTTTACTTATGAAAACAGCTCTCAAGCCCAGGCTTCAGGTCAGATGCATGTGCCCTTACAGAATAGTTAGCACACTCATTATTGAATGTCATATTCAATTGGCTATCTTCTAGTATAGAGCTCTTATTAGCAGGAGGCTGCCACGTGTCCTTTCAAAGAGGAAAGGAAGTTCACGTATGGGTAGAATGAAAATGCCCCAACTGACTGATACATTCCATAGACCACCCCATCCTCCAGATGAGAAGAACCACTGTGCTAATAGGCATGACTTATAAATTCAGTTCAGGTCACAGACTGGGCAAAGAAGACAGAATAAAGACATACAATGAAGTCTGAATAAAGGTTTTTCCTCTAGCCTTTTTCCATTACCATTTGGTCTCTGATAAAAAGCTGTCAGTTACTGGAGCCTGTATGGTGAGCACTCCATGTAGCAGAAATGCTGATAAAAGTCCCTAAGTAGAGTTTACTTAGATCTACATCACAAAAAACCTACCATCTTGTTCAAATATACATGAACTTTTCATACAGAGCAATGATTCCGAGTACCAAATAATTCCTAAGAATTATACAGCTCATGCACGAGAGAAAGCAAAGGCAGAGTGTCCAAAGGCAAACTTTTGGCAAATATCAATACTGCGGGTTAAACTACATGTAAACTATTAAATTCCCTATGAACCGTTTCCTCCAGTCTCTTCCCCAGCCCTTAAGCGATTCTGCAGAAATTCTCACTTTTACAGCAGGACATTCGACCATCTGAGCTTCATCAAGGCAGATCCTCCACCACTCCACAGCTACAAGAGGACTGGGAATAGCCATGTAGCGCTTCTGGTTCCTTAAGCGACGGCCATCCTCACTGTTGCTGTGTGGGATGTCTACATAGTTTAGTTCTGAACGGAGGACATCGTAAGTAATGATGACTATATCCTGTTCTGCCAAAAAATGAGGCTGTAAAAAACCATCTTTCTTCACTCCTTGATATACCTAGGATATAATCACAGACATTCATTTATACACTTACCGAGCCCTTTCTATTTGTGTTAACCAAACATCCTATAAGAACGTCCCAGACCTATCTAGAGAAAGACGCATTTTAGTGTGGAAGACTAAAAACGCAAGCAACGAGGAAGGAACTGTAACAGAAATAAA
The DNA here is from genome assembly GCA_024291935.2 of Okapia johnstoni. NCBI lineage: Eukaryota > Metazoa > Chordata > Mammalia > Artiodactyla > Giraffidae > Okapia > Okapia johnstoni. The sequence continues at coordinate 19,315,637 of CM044317.1, read as the reverse complement.
TGCGATCGCATCACAGTGGAGACCAATTTTATGGCTAAGGTAAATTCAGAGAGGAGTTCAAATTTGCAGTAGATCTTAAAGTACATTCAAAAGTTTTCATGGGTGGAAGAAAGGGGAAAAGGACTTTTAAGTAGGTGGGTAGATGGAATCAATAGTGCAAAAGCACAATGGTGTGAGAAAGTAGAACTAAAGAGCTATTATTTACTGAATGCCTTTTATGTTTTAGCACTGCAAAGTTTCATCTCCCACCTTTAACAACAACTCTGTTAGTTGTTATTATTCCTATTTCACACATAGGAAACATGAAGTGACTTACTCAAAACTAGTAGAGTCAAGATACAAACCAAGGTTTGCCTTCTCTACAGAACAGAGCTCCTCAGTGGCAAAGATGGTGTTTTATAAACTACTATGTTATACATGCCTATCATAGTGGCCGAAATATAGAAAATTTCTAGTAACATTTGTGTGGAAAGAAGGAAAGAAGTACACAAAGAGTAAAAAATACTAACAGAAGTGAACAATAACATTAAATGAACACTATGTGCCAGCACTTTATCAAATCATTCACGCTTCACAAAAAGTGTGTAGGGGTACAATTTTCAAAACTTAGCACAATTTCTGGCACATAACAGGTGTTCACTAAGTATTTGTTGAATGAGTAAATTCTTATTTTACAGAAGGGGTAACAGGCTTCAGAGGAAGATTCTGGAGCTAAAAGATGTAGGATCATACAAGCAGATAACTATTAAACAATGCTGCCTTTGAACTGCATTTCTTTCTGAATACAAAGATGTTTTCCCTTATAGAATTAAGGACTTTTTCAAAAACTTTCATAACTTTCCACTCAAAGTACTTTAACTTCTGATGTCAGAAAAGAATAAACAGTCTACTGTTCTTTTTCTTATTCTCAATTTCCTCTTCAAGTTTTGACTTAATATTATTATCTCATTAAGTTAATTTTAGGGATAAAAACAAGGTCACAAAGATTATAAAAATTATCATAAGCAAACATTTACATTTTCCTATCCCTTTAAAGAGTCCGAACTGTCTTACCAAGACTCGAAGAGATGATGACCTCACATGCCTGTTGATTTCATCCACCCACTGATGACAGATGGAACTGGGGGAGATGATCAGAGTTGCTCTTGTAGATACTGGCTCCATCGCAACAAGGCAGTGGGGGCAGTAGAAAGGTTTAATCTTCAGATTCTTCTCTTCATAATTCACACATTTTGCATGTTGCCACAAGTGGCATTTCAGGCACTGAACACGAGGTTTACAGTCTACCTGGTCAAGTTCACCACATATGCACTCAAAGCGATAATTGGAAGAATTATAGGGACCCATGATATTAGAATGTGGCATGTCATCACCAACAGGATTTAGAGATTCAGCTTGGTCCTTTGCTGAATGTTCTTGATTGACTTCAAAGACACATGTACTTTCAGATGTGGTAACATCAGTAATTTCAGAATTACCAGTAGGTGGACAGTGATCTTGTGGGTTGAGACTGATGTTCAGCTGGCTTTTTTCCCTTTTTGTGGATGGAACAGGTTTCTTCCTCCATTTACTACGATTTCTCCTGGGCTTATAGTAATAATAGTAAGGATCATCATCATCATCAGAGGTGTTTGATGGCAAATATTCAGAGTCTGTGTCCTTGTTTCCTGATTTTCTGGATTCTTTCTGAGTTTTCCTTGGACTCCCCACTGCCTATGAAAAACATTAATTTATTTCAATGGAGTAACATAGCTAAAATTAAACACCCAACTTCATGTGCTTTACATAAAAAACTTGTAGGCAGTCTTTGTCACTCTTTCCCTGAGGAGAATCACTCTTGATCAGTGGCTTTCAAATTACTCTAAGAACTCCTCTCCCTGCAGGCCCAAAAGGAAAAGAAAACTCTACTGTTGTTTAATGAAGATTTGGAAGGAACAAAACTTAGAAATAAAGGGAGCTACTTATTTTGCTATCAACCTCTTATAATTTACAGTCGGTCTAAATCAATAAAAGACTGGTAGTTTATAACACATAAAGGTACAAACTAGGGCAATTATGGGCTTCCCTGGTGGCTCAGCGGTAAAGAATCCACTGGTAGTGCAAGAGATGTGGGTTCAATCCCTGGGCTGTAAAGATCCCCTGGAGAAGGAAATGGCAACCCACTCCAGTATTCTTGCCTGGGAAATCCCATGGACAGAGGAGCCTGTCCACGGGCTACAGTCCATGGGGTCACAAAAGAGGTCTCATGACTTAGTGACTAAACAACAGGGGCAATTATAAAAATATCAAGTATTAAAATATAGCTTTTAACCAAAGTAAAAATTAATCTACTAGTTACTGCTATAAACAAATAAATTCCTTCTTTCTTTCTCCTTTCTACTGGTGTACCCTCTTGCAATTACTTATTGAATGCCAATTCTGTGCCAGGCAACATGTTAGATGCTGGGGATATAAGTATGAGGTGTATTTACCTCCTGGTCTCAAAGGAGTCTGTTGGAAAAGAGAGAACAGTAAAAGGCAACCCACTCCAGTATTCTTGCCTGGGGAATCCCATGGACAGAGGAGCCTGGTGGGCTGCAAGTCATGGTGTTGCAAAAGAGTAGGACACAACTGAGCACAAGCCTTTAAAATGATGCTGCAGGATTGCATAAGGGGGTTATATAACAGAGAGGGGCTGTGTTGGGGAGGCAGATGCCAGCTGCACCTTCCTAGAAGTGATGTCACAGTCAAGGGTGAACAGAGGAATGAATGACATTAACATGGAATGATTGGCATTAACCAAAGGAGATTTTCCTTTTTTGGTAGCAGGATTATTAAAATCACAGAAGTTCATTGCAGTCTTCTAACCTGGCTGGGGACAAAATGCTGCAGACTCACTACTCTTGGAAGAGAACTTTTTGGTCTGCCATTTCTTTCATAAGTAGCTAAGCTAGTAACTCCACATTTTGAATTGCTGTCATCAGTCTTTTCTTGCTTTATATTCACAAATTTTTAACTATTTTCTTAAAAGCAAACTGTAGTATTGACCCAGAAGAAGAAGTTTTGTAACAAAATGTAAATATTTTAAAAGGGAAAATGAGAACTTTTTAGATTCAAATAGTATGTAAAGAGTTATGCAGATGTAACGTATTAATATTTTTAAAGTATGGAACATGCTTTTTGAGTGCTGACAATAGCATGAGGGTGAAGAAAAGTTATTTTAACCTGTATTATGCTTTACAAACTAACTGCATAATCCACTCAGTTAATGCTTATTTTTAGTTTCTACTCTGATGGAACTTTTATTCAGAAAGTAGAAAACAGAAGTCATAGCCATTAGTGTTTTTCCTAATGTTTCTTTTTTATCATCTGGCTGTAGGAGCTTTAGACAGGTGGGATCTGTCAACTTACTTTGTAAAGTATCACATACAACTACTTAACAAATGCTGTTACCTGCTTTCTCGTTTTATCATATATGTCCTCTTCTTTGTAATTCTTCCCCAATGTAAAAGTACCAGAAAAACCATGGCCTTTGATCTGTTTCACAAGGCCTTCAAAAATCAAACATTTGAGCATCCGTTTCAGAAGACTCCTGTTCCGCTGAACATCATATCTATATATAGAACTGACGTATTTGTAGATGGAAAGAATAGAAACTCCTTTTTTTCCATTCATTTCTTTAACAGCTGTCAGGATCATCACACGTGTAGCTAAATGCAAAAGGATATGCTAACTCAGTCAAAACAATTAAAGTGAAAAGAAAATAAAATTCAGTTAATCTTAATGTGCATTAAGAACCATGTTAAGTAAAAAATAAAGATTTAGTAAAGGCATGCTATCTGTACATCATCATTTTGAAGAATATGTAATAAACTTGTCTCAATTAAGAAATAAATTACAGTAATGAAAATAATTTAAGAAGAATTACATTAATTTGCTAATCTACAAAGTAAGCAACAAACTATCTGGATCAAGTCAAACCAAAGAATAAATCTTTATTTTTGTTAAGATAATATGCCTTGTAACCAAACTTTTATGCAAAGTATAAACAACTGTAAAAACAATTATTTATAACAATTATAAGTTATTGCTATTAAAGATTATAAGAATTAGAACAAATATCACTGCAAAAGGTGTTACCTTTAAGAGATTTCATACTTACGGGGGCACTGAACTTTTTCTTTTGGTTCAAATTCCATATTTTGGGTTTCTGTCTTTTTTACATTTTCGCCAGAATAATGCGATGGAATGAAATAATTTACCACTTCTCCCTGATATAAACAACGTTAAGTAGTTACACAGTGTTTTGCTTTCAGTATTCTGAGTTGCTTCACAAAGTTAACCCTCCTATTAAGGAGATGCAAAAGAGTTGTAACAAATTATGAAAGAAAGGGCTAAATATGTTGTTCACACATACAAACCTTATATTTTATTTCAGAGTTAACAGCTAGCCATCATTTAAAAAAATTATGCATATTAAATTACTTAAAGTGTGAAACTTCTGAAATTAACATTTTAAGGCTTGTTTAAAATTGTATTAGCCCACTCAATTTGTAATAGTAATCAAAATAGTTACGGAAACCCCCAAAAGGGAGTTACTGATAGTTAAAACTGTACACGCCAACTCATTTTTCTACAAAGGAAACAGACATTCCTTACTTTCTCCCTTACTCAAATCTGAAAGGATAATTTTGCAAACTTTACCCTATCAAAAGATCACATAACTGCTAAGGTTGTGAGCATGGTGGACCCTACAGGTAATTAGAGTATGCTTTTAACTAGTGGCCTCATTTTGGCAGGATTTAATGTGCTAATTGACAATTTCATTACCTGAAAATATAAGCTACAAGCTATGAGTCTCAGTGAAGTTTTTTTTTCTTATAAATTCTAAAATTTATATTTTTAAACACAACTATACATTTTAGAGGGTTTCCCTGGGGGCTCAGATGGTAAAGAAGTCCACCTGCAATGCATGAGACCCAGGTTCAATCCCTGGGTCGGGAAGATCCTCTGGAGAAGAGAATGGCTACCCACTCCACTATTCTTGCCTGGAGAATCCCATGGACAGAGAAGCCTGGGGGGGCTACAATCCATGGGGTTGCAAACAGTTAGACATGACTGAGCGACTAACACATACACATTTTAGAATAAAGACTTTGTTTCACTGAGAAATTTTGTTTGTTTCATTGAGAAATCTACTTACTAAGCTATTTACCCTTTAACAAAGTTCTAATTATTTGATCCTAAGATTTACATATTTGAGATTTGCACAATTTTTGAAAAACAGCTCTCAAAAATATGTAGCAGTAATATGGAGATCTGAAGTAGTGACATTTGAGGAAGTAATCAAACTTTCCTAAGAGAATTTCTCTGCCAACTAGAAGGAAGCTTGATAAGTAACAGCATATCTATCCCCTTCCTGGTTGGCCGATATCACTTTAAAAAACTCTGCCAGGTCACAAATATCCCATTTTCTGTGCCTATGTGAAGTTAACAACTAATACAAATCATAAGCCACAGAATAAACTGAAAGTGTTGACTTAAGTGCCAACCAAATGTTCAACATACGATGCTTTCTGGAGAACATATGCTCTGCTTTCCCAAGCCCTGTAGTACTCCTCCTACCTCAGGAAGAGTGAGAGCATCTTGTTTGACATCTTGTCGAGTATGTGTCAGAATCAGAGCCAAAACCTCCACTGTCTTTCCAAGACCCATCTCATCTGCTAAGATCCCACCAAGCAACTGTGGTCCAGCATTTGGGTACTCACGAATGATGCTAAAGGAAAATACAAGAAAAACACATCATAGGAATGCAAATATAAATCACACTGTTCCTAAAGAGAACTGGGAGAAATGCATGAAAGTCTCATGCTTTCTAAAACTATACTTTCAGTTGCAACAATTATAATCCCTAGATCATGAATGTAAGAACTGTGAGAATAAAAAAACTGCCTGAGCTGACAACTTAAGCGTGCAGAAACAGAATTGGTACTATCATCATTTTTTTTTCTCCCATAAATAAAGGGAAGCATGTCTACCTCTGTGACCTGTATCAATCTGTGAATAAAAATGGCAATAACTACTGATTCACTAATCATATTTAATGATTCCTAAAACTCTTTTATAATAAAATTAACAAATTTAATGAACCGACCCATAATAAGGTGATATTTTTACTTAAAGTTATACTCTCTTTAAATATCAATAACTACACATCTTAAGTCTACCCTACTGCATTTATCTACCAAAAAATTACAAGTGCTATTAATTCCATGTCTATCCTATCTATAAAACTGTCTAATGAGACTTTAATTTAGTATGCTTTTCTGAGGTACTGCCAAGGCTGAAGACATATGCCATCAATCTCATATAGGTTTTCATAATATTTGTTTTCAACATCAAGCACATAAGCAAAATTTTGCCTTACCAGCCTGTGTATGGATTGTAGTAGAGTTTCAAACCCTCAGATGTAACAATTTCTCGCCACAGAAAGTGTAGGGCATTTTCTAAAGAAAAATAAACCATTTTCTGTTTATTTCCCATTCTGCTAGGTAATCACATTAAAAGTAAATCAGCAGTCAGGATACTGTGGGGAGGCACATACATGTGAGTAAGAGGCCAGGACCCCTCTCTCATTCTTCAGATATCACTCTTTTGCTTCCTTTGTTTTGCACACAAATATTTTCCATAGAAGCAAGTGATAAGACAGAAAAGCTAAAGCAAATTATACTTGCAATTATATTGGATACTTTATAATTTATCAATTGTGTTTTAATTATGCAAAGTATAGCAAAATGTACAAATTATACTAGCATAGAGGATTAACAGGAAAAGAAAAGCAATACATATCATCAAGGCTTACCTAATAAACGAAAGCAGCTTGTCTTTTATAAATGCTTTAAGAAGTTACTTTATATCGTTAAATAACTTCACAGATAAATGATACTGCGCTAATACACTAACTTATATCAGATCTAACCTTTCACATGGGTCTGAGTAGAGGAAGGCTTAACTGAGGGAAAAAACCCTAATGCTGCAGCAATGAAGTACCGAGTCTGTGCCAACCAGCACCTCCCACCACCCCTTCTCCCACCACCCCTTCTCCCACCACCCCTTCTCCCACCATCCCTTCTCCCACCATCCCTTCTAAATGTTTTCAGTTGTTTAAACCGACTGCTAAGTCGTAAGGATGTCTCTACTTACCAGTGAGATGGTTAGTCATTTTTTGTTACCTTCTTCAGTGATTAATAGATAAAGTAGGAATACAGACATATAGGTTTTATAAAATGAAAAAAATTGAAAGATAAAAAGTTTTAATTTATGGGAACCATAGAGAACTGAAAAACCACTAAATGCCGCATGTGATTTAATCAACAAAATCTAGCCTGGGGACAAAAAACAATGAATTGCTGATAAATGCAGCACGGATGAACCTCAGAAACATTATGTTGAAAGAAGGCAACTCCCTCCACCTGAGTGGACATATTTTATTATTGTCTGTTTCAAAAACAAGCAAAACTAATTTATGATGACAGTGGTTGCTTCCTGAAGGGGTTGTAGGAGAACTGACTAGGCAATGATGGAAAGTGCTGGGTGATGGAAATATTTTATGTCAGCAGTGTATGATACAAATATTAAAAGAAACAGGTAAAATTCATTTTAATATTTTTTAGTCTAATTTAATCAAAATACAATATTATCATTTCAATATGTAATCAATATAAAAAGTAGTAGTGCGATATTTCACATTCTTCTCTCTTTGTACTATCGGAAATTTAGTGTGTATTTTAAACTTACACCACATAATTTGGACAGTCACATTTCAAGTCTCAGTAGGCATGGGTGGCCAGTGTCTACTTTTGGGAAAGTCTGGTTCTATGTCTTAACTGAATTGCTAGTTACATAGATGCAGAGATTTATCAAAACTTATCAAACTGTGCCCTTAAGATCTATGCATTTACTGTATGTTACACCTTAATAAAATTGCTTAGTTAAAAAAAAATATTTTATTTTAGAGAAAAAATATAGCCTGTAGGAAATTCTATAGAGCTATAAAATTTCTTCAACAAATATAAGAAAAAAAATAGGAGAGGAAATAAAACCTATGGACTAAAAGAAACTTGAGACAGCAAGTAATTCCAATACTATATGGATGTTATTTGGTTTCAGATTTGAACAAACTAAAGAGAGAGAAATAGAAAGGGGGTTAGGAAGGAAGAGAGACAGTGATACTAAGAAATTTGGGGGTTTCAAAATTCATTATGTATATATACTTTTTTAAAAGAGCCTTTCTTTATATTTTAATGAAATAAACTGAAATATTAACGGATGAAATGATATAATATGTGGGGTTACTGTCGTTGTTTAGTCACTCAGTTGTGTCCGACTCCTTGCGACCCCATGGACTGTAGCCCACCAGGCTCCTATGTCCATGGGGTTTTCCAGGCAAGAATACTGGAGTAGGTTGCCATTTCCTTCTCCATGTGGGCTTACTACTTCAAAATAATTCAGAATATGGGAGGTGCAAGAGTAAGAAATAATATTGGCTATGAACTGATATTTCCAAAATAAAAAGTTTAAAAAAGTTTGGATAAAAAAGTGGGAGAAATACGAAAGAGATATTCATCACTAATTAAAATAAATCTATATAGGAAAAAGGAGAAATAGTTAGCACTTCACTTCCTAGGGTCATGTAAAAATCTCATCTAGTGCCCATTCTTTTAAAGACAATGATAAAGCAGTGACACAAATGATTCCCATAAATCGACTGCTGCTGCTGCTAAGTCCTGTCAGTCATGTCCGACTCTGTGCGACCCCATAGACGGCAGCCCACCAGGCTCCTCCGTCCCTGGGATTCTCCAGGCAAGAATACTGGAGTGGGTTGCCATTTCCTTCTCCAGTGCATGAAAGTGAAAAGTGAAAGTGAAGTCGCTCAGTCGAGTCCGACTCTTCGCGACCCCATGGGCTGCAGCCTACCAATCGACTACTTTTATGAAAACACTTACTAGATGACATTTCATTTTATTATTTATTTTGTGGAGTAAAGAAAATAAGTATAACTAGGAAGCTCACATTAGTCACATGTTAGTCTCCCCCTTTTATAAACTTGCTTTCTGTCCCTAACATTCATGATTAAATTGTACAGTTTCTTCCATATATTAGCAAGATTCCCATCTGATCAGGTTACAAAAGCAATTCTTAGTTGGAAAGGCATGTAAAAAATTTCTTCGTTTTTAAAAATTCCATCAAGGCAGCCTTTACTCTGGCTGGAAAAATCAGTTCAAACTTTTACGGATGAGGGAACTCATAAATGAATTTCTCTAGGTGTCAATTTTGAAGGATGTTTTAGAAAATAATTTTCACAGTAACATACCCATTCTATCCCATGCTTTCAATATGATTTGTTTACTGACAGATTTCCTTCACCCTACCTCTCTCATCTAATCCCTCTAATCAATTTGCCTTTCTTTAAGTATCTTATACTTGCCACTAGCAGGGGTGCTTTTGAAATGCTCCTGTTGTAGCATCCAGTTGACAGCCTCTCTTTGGTATGGTCTCAACACAGGGGTCAGCGCAGGATGCTGGACATCCACTTGGATGGACCGAGTTTCTTGCTGATGTGTCTGCTTCACAAAGTGATAGAGTTCATCAATGTCCTGTCCCTCTGGCTCACTATTGGAACCTTCCTCATCCTCTTCCAACACATCTGTATATCCAAGAACAAATGTACTCAGAACAACAAGATCTATATTTGTAACTATAAGCAATTCTTATTCCCAAAACATACCATGTACTCTCCCAACTCTGGGGCTTTGCTTAGTGTGCCTTTTGACTGATCAAAAATCTATGCTTCCACCCTTCAAGATAATACAACTGATCCTTTTTTCATGACATTTTGTTTTCCCTGATCAGAATACTCTCCTCTGTGTTCATGCAACAGTCTTATACATTGGATATAGCAATACATTGCAGTCTTTCTCGTAGTATAATCATTTGTGAGATTCATCCCTTCCCCACTGAACTGTAACGCTCTTTGAGAGCAAAGGCTGTCTTTTGTTTTCACAGCTCCTCAGAGCAGCCAGCATGTGCTATGCCCATTGTAGATGTTTAATAAACCTTTGAGGAACTGAATGTGAATATCTATTGCAGTTTGTAAAAGAATAATTTATTTCACTTTTACAATATTAAAAAAATCCACAGGCAGACAATTTTCTACATCTAATCAGACAAAGTTTCCCATTCTATTTCTTATGCTAAAAAAGGATAGGTATTTGGTAACAGCAGCAGCAGCCAATTAGGAGATTAAGGGCTTATGCTACCAACACAAATTCATAAGAATTTCATATTCATTTGTTGGGCACAATTGCCCTGTGGAAAAAGATTCATGCCTACAATGTGGGAAAAAAAAAACCCCTCAAACTCTTGAAAAATTTGCAGGCCTCTTTAGCCAATGATTTATTACTGAATGGTTTCAAACAGGCCTACACACATTTGTAGGACATACCTCATATGCCTTAAAACAAAGACTGTACCATAAAATACATAATTAACTTTTTTCAATAAAAATTATGTCCTTTTAAGATTTTCAAAAGTTTACAATAAATGTGTAGTTATATGCTTGGCTATTTCTGTTAGTGTAGGTGCATATTATTAGTAATCAAATTTGAAGTTTTCTTTTGAAAAGTTCCAATTTTATTATTTTTAAAAGGCAGAATAATGGATTCTTATCATAACTTTAAAAAAGTTCTAGATGTACTTGAAAGCATTCCTTCCAATTCTGAAACTAGTGATTTTCCTTCTTTTATGTCTTTAGCATGCAAATGATTTACTATTATTAGTATTATGAAGCTTCCCAAAGAACGTACTGCAGAAAAACAACTCAATAACCAAGCTTAGAAACTGATTTCCCAGATATCCCAGTGTAAAACTCTTCTGATTTGCACCAGAAATAAGGCTGACCCACCATGAGCAGGACTTGGAGAATCTGAGCCGTTATTCCAGTCGTGCTGATGGGCTGCAGCAAGCCATCCACACTCTCCCTTGGGAACCAATGGCAGACAACTCTGAAACTGCAGTCCTGACCAAGGATGCAACTTCTTGCCAAGAAACAGTAGCAAAGTTAACTGGTCTTTATGGGAAGCAGGCTCTTGAGATTATTTGTCAGACTGCAAAGGAGAGGTGGAGTAAAGGCCGGCCAAGAATCTCTGGCCATGACAAAATAAAAAAAAAAAAAACACACAGGAATAATGCAAAAATTCCAATCAGCTCAGATCCCTTTATATTCTGCCTATTGATGCCACCAACATTACTTGAGTACACACTATAAGCTAAGCATATTATTAAGCAAAAAAAAAAAAAAAAAGACAAAAAGTATAGTAGTGGGGGCATTTCAGATAAGTATAATTTTGCCATATAGCAATTTTATGTTGATTGTTCAATTTTATTATGGTTTTATTAGCTGTTTTTCTGGTTGTTATATACAGGATTTGGGAGAAATCCACAGCTCTTCAGTAGCAGCAATTTTAAAGTTTACTTTAAAAATTACCTGGAATAATAAAATTGTATAGCTTTTCCATCACTCTCTTCATGAGTTGATTGAACTTTTTCATTCTTGAACTTGCATCACTCAGAAAATCTGGTTTTGCTAGGCCAGCTTCCAAAAGATAAATTCCAACCTACAAATAATTAATCAATATTAAAGTTTTGATTGTACTACACCATTTTTTTATGACCATATAAGAAACACATTTTTAACACCATCAGTTTTAAAGGTATTCAGAGTATTTACCCCATAAACTCTATAAATATATACCTACCAAATCTCAGATATTTCTGCTTTCAGTAACAAATTTATTCTGTAAATGCAGTGCTTAATATGTGTGATGTACCATTTAAGTAGCTAGAAAAAAATATTTCCCTAACTGGAACCAAACCTGCGAGACTGTGATGAGAACACCAATTTTACCTACCAAGTCAATGATTTTCCAGCTAGATGATCAGCAGAATAATCAGTGAAGCTGGTTAAAAATACAGATTTCCCCAAGAAGATCGTTAAGCACAGATAGGTTTTACTAGTCCCTATTACTAGATCAAACACTAAAATGTTCAGGAAAATAGGCCCTGATTAAAGTTATACAGCTTGATTTTGGTGAAACAATGTAGTATGAAGCTTTCCAGTCAAAATACTTGAATTTTAATACTGGTACTGATACTTAAGAGCTAAAAGAACAAACAAAATGATTGATTTTAACCCAAATGTTCCCGTTTGCAAAACGGAGAGAAGACTATATGAGATAGCCCACTTAGTATAATTTTAAAAGTTCCTAATGGCATCTGGGGAGAAGGCAATGGCCCCCCACTCCACTACTCTTGCCTGGGAAACCCCGTGGATGGAGGAGCCTGGTAGGCTGCAGCCCATGGGCTCTCGACGAGTCGGGCACGACTGAACGACTTCATTTTCACTTTTCACTTTCATGCACTGGAGAAGGAAATGGCAACCCACTCCAGTATTCCTGCCTGGAGAATCCCAGGGACGGAAGAGCCTGGTGCGCTGCCGTCTACGGGGTCACAGAGTCGGACATGACTGACGCGACTCAGCAGCAGCAACAGCAGCAGCAGCAATGGCATCTGGTCCCATCACTTCATGGGAAATAGATGGGGAAACAGTGTCAGAGTTTATTTTTTGGGGCTCCAAAATCACTGCTGATGGTGATTGCAGCCATGAAATTAAAAGATGCTTACTCCTTGGAAGGAAGGTTATGACCAACCTAAATAGCATATTTAAAAGCAGCGACATTACTCTGCCAACAAAGGTCCGTCTAGTCAAGGCTATGGTTTTTCCAGTGGTCATGTATGGATGTGAGAGTTGGAGGGTGAAGAAAGCTAGCGCCAAAGAATTGATGCTTTTGAACTGTGCTGTTGGAGAAGACTCTTGAGAGTCCCTTGGACTGCAAGAAGATCCAACCAGTTCAACCTAAAGGAGATCAGTCCTGGGCGTTCATTGGAAGGACTGATGTTGAAGCTGAAACTCCAATACTTTGGCCACCTCATGTGAAGAGTTGACTCACTGGAAAAGACCCTAATGCTGGGAAGGATTGGGGGTAGGAGAAGGGAACGACGGCGGATGAGATGGTTGGATGGCATCACCAACTTGATGGACACGGTTTGGGTAAACTCTGGGAGTTGGTGATGGACAGGGAGGCCTGGCATGCTGCGATTCATGGGGTCACAAAGAGTCGGACACGACTGAGTGACTGACTGAACTGAATGGCAGATAATCAACAAACAGTTTCCTCCATTTCTCTGTATTATGCTGGGCCTGATTCCATGATCACTAAGAGTCTCATATTTTTTCAGTAAAGAACAAAATTCAATCAGCATTACACTGGAATAAGTGGCAAAGAGTACTTTTCATTATTATTTATATTCTGCCCTGTGTTTGCTTAGAGATGCCTTGCTATTGCAGCAGGAAGTGTTTAAATATTTATAAAAGTAGGGATTAGGGAAGACAGAAGAGATCAAGACTTGATGTGGGGAAGAAGTGGATAGAACACAGGCATACAAACCACAAATTCTTAAATCTGTTTTTAACTTGAGCCACAATTTGTGGCACTCACAATCACCAGAGAAGGGATGCTAGGTTGCAGAGTTTGACTGTACAGGGAAGAATTAATTACAATCTAATGCTTCTAAATGATTTTCTCCTTTCCTTCAGTCAATTCTGAAGCTATAAATAGGGCTGTTGATATAACTGCTTTTTAGTGTGAGAAATGTATAACACACATGTATGATGTTTTCAACCGAACAAAAGTGAATTTAACATTTTAGAATTTCAAGTATTGAATCAAGTATATTCAAGTATATTTCAAGTATTAGCACGAAGACATATTAACTTGCTTTATAGTTTCAAAGTACATTTACTTACATTACCTCCTCAGATTTTCAGCACAGTTGTATGAGGTAAAAGGAATGAGTATTATTTACATTTCATATGGAAAGAAGCTGAAATTAGAGTCTTTAAAAGATTCACAAAAAGTTACTAGGTTAGTGAATACTAGAGCCTGAAATGAATCATATATTCATCTATTTGCTGAAAATCTGTTTAGTATTTGGTATTCTACTGGGCTGTGAAGATTAAAAAAACTTCATAGTTGAGTGAGGGGGGGAAGGTCTAAAATGGAAGTACACTACAAGCGATCAAGGCAAAAATAAGCATGTGCGTCAGGTATTATGGGGGAAGAGCACGTAACACCACCCATGGAGTTTAAGAAAAGATTTCCCCAGATGAAGTAAACCCTGAGCTGCACATTGAGGAATGACCAGGAGTTTTGAGGGATGAGGAAGCAACAACCCAGGCAGAGGGAAGTATGACAGTGAAAGCACAGATGCAGAAAGACATCAGGGTGTATGCAGGAAACAAATCAATTTGTAGTTTCTGGGACAGAATAAAAAGCAGAGTGATAAAGAGTTGAGAAGGAGACAGATAAAGCTGGAGGAAACAAAGGCCTATCAAAGGAGAGACTTATATGCCAGATTATAGTTAATTCTGTAGGCATAAATAGACTAGAATTCCATTTGCATTCATATCATACCAGCCCTGAGACAAGGGAGATGAAAGAACTGGAAAGGCAATGACGGAAGGATTGCTACTGGAAGAGAAAGAGATAATGAAGATCAAAACAAGTCAGAGAGTAGAGCTGAAAAAGGTGAATCAGGAGGATCCCAAAAAAGTACAGCCTGGAAATGACTGGCTATGATATATAAAATATATATGTATATATATTTTTATAGTTATTGAATGCCCCCAATGAAGTGTTCTTTGACACTTAATAATGAAATGCTTATCGCTGGCTTTACAGAACTTCTAAGTTAACTTCAAAATGGGGTATCCAGTGAAGAACCTTAAGGGATACCATAAAAATTGATACCTTGATACTGTTATTTTCTTCTGGTTTTTGGTAAAGTTTTATTCTTTTCTTCTTTTGCAGCCATCCCAAATCTTCTAACATTTCACTGCTGAAGGACGACTCCACTTGAATTCCCCTGTCACAACTACTGACTGGCACATTGAGTCCTCTTTCTTTTTTCTCTATATTTTCACATCCTGAACGAATATAGATCAGGAACTGATTGCTCAACTCGGAACTTGTCAGTGTAAAACTCTTTTCAGAAAAATTTTCCATTAAACACTGTTCAGGAAGAAGCTGAAGAGTGAATTCTCCTAGAAATGCTTTCCAAGAATTATCAAAGTGATAGGGGGAAATTACAATATTCAGCTTTTTAGACAAAGGGGGAAAAATGCCAGTCTCTTCTTTATCAATTGCTTTTGAGATGCTCACGGCTTCGGAACATCTCTTCTTTTCTCTATGAGCCACTTCTTCCTTTAGACTGTCGTCTAGGAGGATGTGGTGAGCAAGAGAGGAGCCCAAACCTGGGCAGGACTGCTCGTCATCAGTTAAGGTGAGAGGTTCATTCCTTCTGTCCTCATGCATATTCCAGCAAAGCTGCTGTTGCTTTTCCTCATCAACCCTCACTGGGGGAGCACGTTTCCGTCGGCTGCTCATTCTCAAGTTCTCCTGGTAAATATGAACCCTAGAAGATAAACACAACAGCAGACATTCCAAGAGAGAATATAAGTATTACAATATTCCCAGATGAGCAGTTCAACATAGAATAATAATCCCACACATAACATGAAATCTTTAAAGAGATACATAAAGCAATGGATAATTTTTTTTTTTTAATAAGTCAAATACAGTTATGGAACACATTGACTATAATCTTTTGTATCACACAAATCCTAATGATTTTAATGGTCTTTTTAGAGAAATTTAATATAGACAAATTTTTGTTTAAAATAAGTTCTAAAAATACATTTAATGATTTTTAAATGCATGATAGCAAGGTAAATGTCTCAAATATTCCGGAAATGCTTATTTGAAAACTTTTAGTAATACTTAAACCCATATAATCACTACAGTATTTCATTTTGTTTTATAATTCCAAAGGGTTAACAAAACTTCACTTGACCCTGACATAGCGTAAAAATCTCTAAAAATGTATTCTTTTTCAAAAGAGGAAAATGAAAATATGGAAATGTATTTCTTTTTGTGAATTAGCTGACAAAAAGAATAAGAGGATAGCTGGCTGGACAAGAAATAAGATGGTGACAGATAGCAACGAGGGGAAATAAGGCACAGACAATAAAAGAAAAGAATTTAAAAATATAGGGAAAAAAAGAAAAGAAAGCTTTTTCAATTAAGTTGAAAGTAGCCTATATAAGGCAGACCCTAAACTATATATATGTATGTATATATTTTAAAGTTGCTCAGTCGTGTCCGACTCTTTGCAACCTCATAGACTACACAGTCCATGGAATTCTCCAGGCAAGAATACTGGAGTGGGTCGCCTTTCCCTTCTCCCAAAAGAATAGCCAATTCCTATATGTAACACAGAACTCAGAATTTAAAGCATAAAGTCACAATGATGGTTGGTGCCTAATCCAATGTATTCCAACCATGTAGCTGAAAAAAAAAGAGAAAGGAATGTATAAATAGAATTTGGATTCAAGTGCAGTGTAATAAATATTCTCAGTAATCTCATTTAATAAAATCCAGCCAGGTATTTGATGAGTCCCCAGTGTATTCAACACCATCCCGTATTTGAGGAGAGGATATAAAAGTAGTGTAGATCAAACTGTGGTCTTTAATTCAGTACAAACAACAAGCTGCGTTTTGGTTTTGTGAAGACAAACTCAGCACACAGAGCAGTCTACACTCCTCTACTCCTGCTAACACCCCATTCTCAATTATTCTGCCCCGAATCTAGCCCTGTCTAAGACAATACAAAATGATGGGACATCTCAGCTGACCAGAAGCTTTGAGGTCTTCCTAAAGAATGACACAGAAGGAATCAGAATGGAAAGCTAAGTGACAGCGTGAATGTATTAGCACAAGAGATGAGGGCATCATCAAGGGGGCTGCCATGTTTAGTGGTGGGGCTGGTAGTGGTGGGACCTGGTAGTGGAACCTAAAGTGGAGACCCACAGCACAAGAAATGTTAAATGAAGTACTCGAGGCAGAGGAAAATGATTTAGATGGAAATTTGGACCTACACAAAGAAAAAAAAGCATTATGAATGGAAAATATCTGCATAAATATAATATTCTTTTTCTCTTGTTTTTACACTCCTTTAAAAGATAATTAACTTTAAACAAAGTTGTAAACTTATTCTTAAAATTGTCAAGTTTTCAAAAAAAGATAAAATAGCACAGAGATCTGATGAAAGATTTATATGTGAAACATATAAAGAACTCTTGCAAACCAATATTTAAGAAAAACCTTATTTAAAAAATGGACAAAAATGCTGAACGGTCATTTCACAAAAGATGATCTATACGTGCCAAATAAGCACATGAAAATATCCTTGCCATCGTCAGTCATTAAGGCATTGCAAATTCAACTCATAAAACCACAATGAGAAACTACATATCTAGTAGAACAGTTAAAATGTTAAAGACCGAGGACACAGAACACCTAGAACTGAATTCTCAAACATTCCAATAGGAAAAGTTTGTCAACTTCTTACAAATTAAATATATACTTTCTGCACAGCCTATTAATCCCACACACAGGTGTTTACCTAAAAGAAATAAAAAACACAGAATCATAAAAAACTTAAAAGTTGAATTTGTTAATACCAATTTTGTTAATAAATGCCTAAACCTGGAAAGAACCCAAATGTTCATCACCTGATAAATGGATAAACAAACAGAATGCTACTCAAACTATTGATAGATATAACATGGATGAATTTTTAACACATTACACTAAGTGAAGGAAGCCAGATGTGAAAGACTATATAGTGCATGATTCCACTTATATGAAATTCTAGAGAAAGTAAGAATCTAGTGTTAGAAAGCAGATTATGGTTTCCAGGGGTCAGGAAGTGGTAAGAGGTGTGACTGACAGCAAAGAAGCAGAAGGGAAACCTTTGGGGTAACAGAAATGGGGTGATTACATGATTTTATACATTTGTCAAAATTCATCAAATTGTATATATAAAATTGTTGAATTTTATTGTACATAATTTATCTTAATAAAACTAACTTAAAAGGCAAAAACAAAAAGCAGGTACAGAAGGGAATTAAAAACTCTTAATAGCTTTATTCCAATAAACTTGAAATGTATCGATAAAATGCATAATTTACTAACAAAATGTAACAAGTAAAGCTGGCCCAATAAATAGAAAAATCTGAATAGGACAATAACCATGAAACAAACAAGTAATATTATTTATCTACCTAAGATCTACCTCATTTCCTTGTTGACAGAACCTTTCTCTTACTGAAAAACATGTTAGCTTTGTGACTTCAAAGGAGAGTGGTTTCCTCAGCAGCCCCAAAGAAGTTGTTTGTGTAGTCCCATAAGGATGCCGACAGCCGTGTCTAACTTTAAGAGGTAGTATTTAAGTTAAAAGCAAAAAGATTTAAACTCAGCTCTTCATTCTCCCTAGCCATAGTTCAAGTGCTCAAAAGCTATATGTGACCAGAAGCTACTGTATTGGACTAACAGTAATTGAACCTTTTCATAATTGCAAAATGTCTACCAAAAACTGCTGTTCTAAGTCATAAGCGAGGATTTCATTCCCTTAATCAGTGTTTGGTTTATGAATATGGAGGTGGCAGTCTACAATCAACCTCTGACTACAGTCAACTACTTTTCAAGCATCTTATCTCCTCTATTACCTTGGATAAGAGATCAGAATGATATAGAAAGCCCCTAATAAGCTAAGTGCTTGTCTGTGTCCAGTTCTCCTCAGAGCACAGGTTGGAATACTGGAATCGAGTCAGTCTTCTATACCAGTTTATCAGTTAGCCACCATCATAAATATGCTGTATAAGATATCACCCAAAGCTCTGCCTGAAGACAGCAATCATTTATTCTCACAGATCTGCAGATTAGCTTAGGATTGGCTGATATAGGATAGGTTTCGGGAAAAGCAGCTTGGCTCTCCTAAGTACAGTCATCCTTATCCTTGTACCAGCAAAAAAACCCAAGAATGTTATTATGACAGTGACTGAGGAGTAAGAGTGCAAATCCAATCACACAAGTACTTTTTGGAATTTGGTCAGGGTAAAAAATGTACTTCCCTGGTGGCTTAGACGGTAAAGTGTCTGCCTACAATGTGGGAGACCCGGGTTCGATCCTTGGGTCGGGAAGATCCTCTGGAGAAGGAAATGGCAACCCACTCCAGTACTCTTGCCTGGAAAATCCCATGGATGGAGGAGACTGGTAGGCTAGAGTTGATGGGGTTGCAAAGCGTCAAACACGACTGAGCAACTATACTTTCACTTTCAGGGTAAAAACACTAAGGTTCCATGGGCCAAGTTCACACAGATGGACTCAAAGCAAGAGATGGGGACATATGCGGAGGGAACTGGGCCAGTTACACAATCCATCTCACTCACCACCATATTAGTAACATGGTGATGATGGAAACATTAACTCTAATGGCAAAGCAACTGGCTACAGAAACTCCTATCTGGCAAAGCAATGTGGCTTATATGAGAGAATGTGGGTTTTGGGGTCCTAAATTCTAATCCTAGCTTTGGCACTTAGAAATCATCTAGCTTATTTGTGTATGTACAAGAGCACAGCAACTGAAATTTAGCATATATTCAGTTAAGTGGTAGCTGCTATCATCATCACCCTGAGAACACTGTAAACTACACTTTACAATAACCAAACTTTAAAGTGGCAGGATGGGGAACTACAGATCAGTGTGTTTCAAACTTGACTGAACACTAGAACCACCTGGGGGAAATTTTCAAAATCCTGATGCCCTGGTACTAGCCCAGCCAATTAAACTATCATCTCTGCGGCAGGGCCCAGGCACTACCTCCATTATTTTTTTAGGTTCCCTTGGTGATTCTTCCCTGGTGGCTCAGACAGTAGAGTCTGCCTGCAACGCAGGAGACCTGGGTTCAATCCCTGAGCTGGGACGATCCCCTAGAGAAGGGGATGGCAACCCACTCCAGTATTCTTGCCTGGAGAATTCCATGGACAGAGGAGCCTGGCAGGCTACAGTTCATGGGGTCACAAAGAGTTGGACACAACTGAGCGACTAACACTTTCATGCTCACTTGGTGATTCTAGCATGCAGCCAAGTTTGAGAAACCTTGTTATGGATAGCTAGCTGCCTACGGAAATCCACTTCTTTCCTGGCAAAGTACAGCACAGATGGGAAATGTCTGCTCAACTGGTGGTGCATCAGTAGTAGTCCCATGACCAGTCTGAGGCCATCAATTGCGAACAGAGGTTAATACGTGCCCTTTCTATTACAACAGTCTTGTAGTAGACATTATTGAACCAGAACACTTTCTTTTCACTCTTTCTTCTTTTCTCTGGTAACACTCATCCTCATGCAGTATCTTCTAAATTATATATACCACTATAATCTGCACATTCACTCAGATGTTTGCTTCCAACTTGATTCTTCCAATGTCACAGTATTATCAAAGTATTTATCAATTACAATGATAAGTTCAAGAAAAATAAATACCAGGGTTTCTAGCAGGCTCTCCTTTCATTCAGTTCTCTACTGAGCAAACATTCATGATCTGTCTTCCCTCTGCCCCACCACCCTGTTTTGGTTAACTCTTTTTTTTTTTTTAGGAGATTTTTATCTAGGGATAATTCTTGAACCAAAGAAGATTAAATTATTTGATCAAAACTACTCAAAACCATAATGTTTACTGGCAGCTAATAAGTCAAGTCCCAGTAAAATTCCATATATCTCTAGTCATATTCTAATTCTAAATCCTTCTCCTTATTTTCCTCATACCAGATGAATCTTCTTCCCTTCTCCCCCTCCTTAAATACCAGTGTTTGGGTGTAACATGATTATACATCACAGTTTCCTACATGGACCGCACTTTCACTCTCATTCCTTTAAATGCCTTTTGCTTGAAATGCCCTTTCATGCTTTTCAGCCTATCGATAGCCTAATCTCCCACAAAATGTTCCACGACCAGGTATGCTGAGTTAAGGGCCTCTCATTCTTGATTCCAACTGCTACAGTGTTCTTAGCTGTTTGACTTTGAACTACTTGAAAGCTGGGCAGGAACAGTACCCTATTCAGCACTGTAGTCCCAATGCCGGGTCAGGGCCAGGATGGAAATGATATACAAAGTAATGTGAAACAAAGATCTCTAACTCTGTGAATATTCTCTCTCTTCTCAAGGACCCAAGTACTTTTACTCAAATTTCTTTTTGAACGAATCACACTCAGCTACATTCAAAAAGACTACAGGTGGTGTGAAACTACTCCTTACAATTTCTGGCCCAAAGTGAAACAGAAAACTGACTGATCTGTGTCTTTAACAGAAAACACAGATAGATTGCTAGAAAAATACACATAAAATGTTAAGTTACTAAGACAATACCACAGATGGATATCAATTAAACTTACTCAGATTATTCCCCCTCCAAGTTACTATCCCTTCATGAAAAGGTAATTGCCAATACTGAATGATATAGAACAAACCCATGGTAGGTCCTGATTTAGGCTATCCAGGAAAACGGAGAGTATATACATTTGCGATATCGCTCTGCAAGGTAAGCCTTATGCAAGTGATACTCAATCATTACTGATGACTGAGAAGTTCTCAATGACCTAGCATTACCACAACCTTTTTCTTAGTGATAACACCAGCAGGTTGAGAGTATTTTCCTCTGCAGAACTCTAGAATACAGTTAGTCACAGACACTTATAAAAGGCCTTGATTTTTTCACCAGTAGATTCTATTCCCCCAAATCTTTCTAGCCTGAACTCGTAATAACAGATTTAATAATCCTGTAAGTACAGTTCTTTAGGCCTGACAAGAAGAGGATATATATAAATAGCATCCTTCAAAACCATTTTATTCTCAACTGCCAGCTTATTGGCTAAGTGGATTTTGTAAACTCTAGGAAGTGCCATGTTTTGCAATAAAGAACATTTATCCCACTACTGCTCACTACTATCTTGCTTCCAGCATGATTTCTCATCATAAACCAACTAGCCTTTCTGGTGACGGTACAGGTATCATGGATCACGATTCATGGGAGTTTCATCATTCTTGCTATCACCCAACAGAATAATTGAAAATAGCTCTAATAACTCTAAAAGTATTTTTTGTTTATTAAAGTCACCAGTTAATTCAAACAGAAGTAGTGAAACTCACTCAGTCGTGTCCGACTCTTTGCGATCTCATGGACTATATACAGTCCATGGAATCCTCCAAACCAGAATACTGGGAGTGGGTAGCCGTTCCCTTCTCCAGGGGATCTTCCCAACTCAAGAATCGAACCCAGGTCTTCCATGTTGCAGGCGGAAATAGGAAAACACCAAACATCTAGGGTTTTTACTTCATGGCTAAGGTCAAGTCCCTTAGAAAAAAGGCACAAAGTCACTGTTTACTAATCCTGTTTAATTTGACAGTGACCGTCAACCATCAGAAAACATATCTTAGCTCAGAAAAATAGAAACGGTCACGGAGTCAAAAGGCACAAAATGCAAGGCTGGTTTTGAATGCGAATGTAATTAACCTGATTCCTGAGGTACCTGAGAACTTTAACTCAGAGGCACCGGCCTCCCCTTTCCTACATTTACAATCCCGCACACCAATAAGCTGGCAGCTGCCCAGTTCCAGTCTCCAGGGGCATATCGGCGGAGAAGGGTGATACCCACTCTGTTTTCTTCCTAAAGACTCAAAAGCGGTTTGAGGAGTCTGAGCAAGGCTGTCAGCGCCGATCGCTCCCAGCAGCCAGGGCAAACAAGCTGCCCGGAGGCGGAGGAGCGAGATCAAGGGCCCTAGGACGCTCGAAACAGACACCGTAGGCCTCAGCCCGTTGGGGGAAAGCAAGCCTCCCTCCCGCGGCTCCTCTTCGCCCGGGGCAAGCCGCGGCGGTACCCCGGCCCGCACGTCTAGGGAAGGGTCTGGGGAAGGGTCGGGGAGACTCGCGCCGCGGCCCCTCTCAGCCTTTTAGTTTCCCGGGCTCCAAAACAACGGAGTCGTCCCTCCCGGAGACCTCCGTCTGCGTCCAGAAATGCCTTCCGCCCCCGACCTCTGACCCCTGACCCTCTATCACCCAAGAGCCTACCTAGACTGTTTCCAAGCCCCTAGAGCCTCTCTGCACCAAGGCCCAGGGCCCTCTGATGCCCCTGCAGGTCCTGGGCACGCATTCGCTATCCACCGAACATCGGCCTGAGGTGGGCACGCGCGCTTTAGGCTGGTTTGTGTTGGGGTTCCCGGGGGGCCCAGAAACCACAGCGCCTAGCTGCCGAGCGCGCGCTGGAGCGTGGGGTCAAGGTGAGCGCGCACGTCGGGACGCCCCGCCCCTTTCTCCGACCGTAGCTTCATGAGTTTCTTCTGCGCAAGTCCACACAGTTAGAGACTCTCGAAGGATACCGTTGGAGTCTCGCGATAGCTACACTGAGCCATTAGCGAATACGTGATAGGCTGAACCTCGAAGGAGAAGGTGGCGCTCTAAGCGGATTTAGAAGTGGGCGGGGCTGCTGGCTGAAGGTTACGCGCCACATTTGAAAGAGATGTTAAGAGTTGTGGCTTTACTAAAAAGACAAGAATTCTGCAGGTACACCTTGTAAATTGTTTCTAGAAAGCAGTCACTAATTAGTTACGGATGAAGTTAATCTAACTCAGAAGTTATTTTAAAAGACTCTTAAGGGAGATGTGAGTAAATATTTTAGGATGAGGAAAAAACTACACGTATTGTGACGAAGCTGGGCTTCCAATATCTTAAGCTTTTTTTTTTTTTTTCCTTTTCTTCACTGAGTGGTAGCCTTTTCTCTTGGAGGTAGGCTTATGCCTAGGTAACTCCGAAATCACTGAGCGGCTTCAGAACCAAGAGCCTGGAAAAGAACGGCTCAGAGAGTAAAGAATCTGCCTGCAATGCGGGAGACCCCAGTTCGATCCCTGGGTCGGGAAGATCCCCAGGGGAAGGAAATGGCAACCCACTCCAGTATTCTTATCTGGAGAATCCCATGGACAGAGGAGCCTGGTGGGCTACAGTCCATGGAGTTCCAAAGAGTCGAACTCGGCTAAGCGACCAACACTTTCAGGCATGGGACACTCCATGACTGAGTACCTAACGAGGACTTAGAATTATGCTGCGGAAGGGCGTCTAGGCCTGTGTGATCACAGAAGCACAAAAATAAGTTCTTGCCTATAGGAGGATCCGTTAGCTGTGGAGACAGTCCAGAGTGGTCGATATTCTTAGTACCGAACTTCATGACAAACCTCTAAGTCTAAGAGAAGCTGTTTCCGTAAACAAAACCACGTAGAATTCAGTGGGAATCAGTGACCTTATCCAGAGTTTCCGGAGGCAAGCTAAAAAAGTAGTGCTAGTGCTGGAAGAGTAGGCAAGCAGAATCCCACTTCATTGGAGAACTAATCCTTTTATTAAGGGCAGTGTATAATGGAGCCTTTCTTTTGGAAGTGTAATTTGAAACTCCAGACTTAAATGTATATGGTGCTGCGACAGGTGATCTTTGATAGTTTTATGTCACATTTCACCAATGGAGCAGAAAATCAAGCTCATAATTTTACCAAGTCCTGCTGGTGCCAGGCGGAGATATTTTAAAATAAGCCCAGCCTCATTTCATTTCTGTTCAGTGTTATGGAGTAATTAATCTCTACAGACATTGTTAACCTGTACAAAAATAGTAAACTTTGGATCCAGTTATATATCTAGAGATGTAATTTCAACTCTCTGATGTAATACAGAGGTAGAATTCTAATACAGTAGCATATGCTTACAATTAAGATTTTAACAGTTTTTACAATGCTATGTATGTTCAGTCCTGTATTTTCAAAGTATAGCCTTTGAATAGTTCTCTATGGGGTAATGTGTTTTTCGATATAGAATCACCGGAGCTAATTTCAAAAAAAGTGACTCAGTTTTGCACCTTAGCATTCTGGAAGCTCCCAGCTGTGAAGCAGCTGTTCACTCCTGAGTTCAGTTCAGTTCAGTCTCTCAGTCAAGTCTGGCTCTTTGCGACTGCGTGGACTGTAGCACACACGCTTCCCTGTCCATCATCACCAACTCCTGGAGCTTACTCGAACTCATGTCCATCAAGTCAGTGATGCCATCCAACCGTCTCATCCTGTTTCATTCCCTTCTCCTCCTGCCTTCAATCTTTCCCAGCATCAGGGTCTTTTCCAGTGAGTCAGTTCTTCACATCAGTTCAGTTCAGTTCAGTTGCTCAGTCGTGTCTGACTCTTTGTGACCATGGACTGCAGCACACCAGGCCTTCCTGTCCATCACCAATTCAAGGAGTTTACCCAAACTCATGTCCATTGAGTCAGTGATGCCATCCAATCATTTCATCCTCTGCCGTCCCCTTCTCCTGCCTTCAATCTTTCCCAGCATCAGGGTCTTTTCAAATGAGTCACTTCTTCACATCAGGTGGCCAAAGTATTGAAGTTTCAGCTTCAACATCAGTCCTTCCAATGAAAACTCAGGACTCACCTCCTTTAGGATGGACTGGTTGGATCTCCTTGCAGTCCAAGGGACTCTCAAAAGTCTTCTCCAACACCACAGTTCAGAAGCATCAATTCTTTGGTGTTCAGCTTTCTTTATAGTCCAACTCTCACATCCATACAGGACTACTGGAAAGACCATAGCCTTGGCTAGATGGACCTTTGTTGGCAAAGTAATGTCTCTGCTTTGTAATATGCTTAGGTTGGTCATAGCTTTTCTTCCAAGGAGTAAGCATCTTTTAATTTCATGGCTGCAATCCCCATCTGCAGTGATTTTGAAGCCCCCCAAAATAAAGTCTGCCATTGTTTCAACTGTTTCCCCATCTATTTGCCATGACGTGATGGGACCAGATGCCATGATCTTAGTTTTCTGAATGTTGAGCTTTAAGCCAACTTTTTCACTCTCCTCTTTCACTTTCATCAAGAGACTGCTTAGTTCTTCACTTTCTGCCGTAAAGATGGTGTTATCTGCATATCTGAGGTTATTGATATTTCTCCCTGCAGTCTTGATTCCAGCTTGTGCTTCCTCCAGCCCAGCATTTTGCATGATGTACTCTGCATATAAGTTAAATAAACAGGGTGACAATATACAGCCTTGACATACTCCTTTCCTAATTTGGAACCAGTCTGTTGTTCCATGTCCAGTTCTAACTGTTGCTTCTTGACTTGCATACAGATTTCTCAGGAGGCAGGTCAGGTGGTCTGGTACTCCTATCTCTTTCAGAATTTTCCACAGTTTATTGTGATCCACACAGTCAAAGGCTTTGGCGTAGTCAATAAAGCAGAAGTAGTTGATATTCTGGAACTCTCTTGCTTTTACAATGATCCAGTGGATGTTGGCATTTTGATCTCTGGTTCCTCTGCCTTTTCTAAATCCAGCTTGAACATCTGGAAATTCATGGTTCACATACTGTTGAAGCCTGGCTTGGAGAATTTTGAGCATTACTTTGCTAGCATGTGAGATGAGTGCAGTTGTGCTGTTCACTCCTGGCAGAATTCAATTCATCCACCCATTTAGATGCTAAAGATGTAATAACATTCTCAAGTAGAAATCAATTGATTGGACATCAGCCGATCAGGCTATCACTCAGTGTTCATAGAGTTCAGTGGCCTCTTCTTGAAACTGTAAATGTGGTCAGAGTCAGACTACTTGTTTCCTTGTGTGGTCTCACTAGGCCAAATTTATAGTTCCAATTCCTTTTGGGGACTATATTTATTCTAATCTTGCCCCTAACTCTGGTCTTCTATTTTAGAAAGATTGTTACAAGTTTTTCTCAAGGAGGACTGATTGAGAGGGAGTAAATGAGTAAATGCAAATTTAAATCCCTTTGCAGGCAGAAACAGCATAACTGATGCTTTATGAGTAGAACCTTGTTTTTGCAAAGCCCATTCATGTACATTTTTCCATTTGATTCTTACAATGATAATATGAGATATTTAAAATTTTCATATTACGAAAGAGGAACCTAAGACTCAGAAAAGTGACCTGCCACAGGTTAACTCTAAGAGAACAGGAGGATCTAGAACTCCTCTCGACTCCTCTGACTAGGCTGTTTCCTCTTTATTACTAAGTCATGTTGTCTATCAAATAAAGAGAAATAATTTTCCACCAAAGTTTATAGATTGTCACACACAAAAAAATGAAGACAGGAGGTGTGATGACACAGTGTATCAACATTAAGGATTATTCAGACCCAGCACTCCTTTATAGAAAGATCATTAATAAAATTCCTTGAGAAATTTATTCTGTATTCTACTTAGATTTGGCTACTCTGTGGAAGTGAAGCCAATGGCTACTCAGTGTTACTGAGGCTAGGCAAAGAGGACTCTTTGTTTCCATTTTCTTGGCTACCTATCTGCCTTAGGACTGTTTTTCCTCTTTCTGACAAAGTTAAAATATCTGTCAAAATCACTATTTCAGAATGAATTACAGTGTCCAAAACCATTTTTAAAATGTGTCTAGTATTAACAGACAGTGGAAGGAATAAACATTGTTTTGGGAAACTGGTGCTGATAGAGGTGATCAGCTATGTTGAAGTGAGTGTGTGCCAGGTCAAACAAATAAGAAACAATATCAGACTGGGCATGCTTGGCTATAGCATGACTGATACATTAGGAGACGGGAGGTATGTGGCTTGAACACAAACCTTCCTGTTTAGAACTTCAAAGATTTTGTTTGGCTAACCATGGATAGGTTTAACTGTTAACTTTCAATTTAATTTTTCCTTGATAATTTTCAGGTCAAATTTATTTCAAAGTCCAAGGTTTGTTCTGTCTCCACTGCTGCAAGCTCAACCTGTAATCTGAAAATTCTGCCTCTCATGATTTATAAAGCAAAATGTGTAATCTATACCCAAAATGCTGCACAGGACGTGAATTTATGACATAAGGAGAACAGAATTCACCATTGTGTAAGTACTTATTTTGGATTTTAATAAAGCAATGCTTGTAAATTAGGTAAACTCAAGGAGACAACTGAAGTTGGGTATGATGGGTAAGGAAAGATGTGAGATTATATACAGTTTTTATCATTGAAGATAGCATAACCTGTATCCTTGATACCCTTCTCAGTCACTCCTCACCTCCATTCCCTGTTGTTACTTTTTCCACTGGCATATTTTTTCCCCCAACTGGTTCTGTCAATATGGCCTCTAAGCATTAAGGAATAGGGACATTGTAGATAAATCTCTTGATGCTTAGACTTAAGTAATATTTATTATGCAATTTTAAGAAATATAGAACTGAAATATTTTTGAATATTTCAAGGGCCGCTATCGTGTCATTTTAAAATATACATATGATGTAGCACTTTCAGAAAGAGTCTACAGTCTCACGGAAACTTAGTCACAGTAGTGTTAGCATAAAATGATGCTTGTCAAGGGATAAATCACCTTTCTAAATCTTCCATCCACTAGAAGGTCAGCACTATGCTCAGATTTGATCACTGGTGTATTGTTTAGGTGAATCTCGGTGACAATGGTAAAATTAGGTATGAGTTTCCACTTTCTTTAAATCATATTAAATTCCCCTTTTGCTCTTGTTGTTGTTTAGTCACTAAGTCATGTCTGACCCTTTGTGACTCCATGGACTGCTATGGCTTCTTTTCCAGCATGCCAGGCTTCTTTGTCCTTCACTATCATCTGGAATTTCCTCAGACTCATCTCCGTTGAGTCAGTGATGCTATCCAACCATCTCATCCTTGGCTGTCCTCTTCTCTTCTTGCCCTCAATCTTTCCAAGCTTCAGGGTCTTCTCCAGTGGGTCAGCTCTTCTCATCAGGTGGCCAAAGGATTGGAGCTTCAGCATCAGTCCTTGCAATGAATATTCAGGGTTGATTTCCTTTAGGATTGACTGGTTTTGATTTTCTTGCAGTCCAAGGAACTCTCAAGAGTCTTCCTCAGCACTGTAATTCAAAACCATCAATTATTTGGCACTCAGCCTTCTTTATGGTCCAACTCTCACATCTGTACAAGGCTACTGGAAAAACAATAGCTTTGAATATATGAACCTTTGTTGGCAAAGTTTCTGCCTTTTAATATGCTGTCTAGGTTTGTCATAGCTTTTCCAAGGAGCAAGTATCTTTTAATTTCATGGCTGTAGTCACCATCTGCAGTGATTTTGGAGCCCAAGAAAATAAAATCTTTCACTGTCTCCACTTTTCCCCCCTTCTATTATCCATGAAGTGGTGGGACCAGATGCCATGACCTTAGTTTTTTGAATATTGAGTTTTAAGCCAGCTTTTTCACTTTCCTCTTTCACGTTCATCAAGAATCTCTTTAGTTCCTCTTCACTTTCAGCCATTAGGGTGGTATCATCTGCATATCTGAGGTTGTTGATGTTTCTCCCAGCAATCCTGATTCTAGCTTGTGATCCATCCAGCCCAGTATTTTGCATGAGGTATTCTGCATATAAATTAGATAAGCAGGGTGACAATGTACTCTGGGACCTCTGCCTTTTCTAAACCCAGCTTGTACATCCAAAGGTTCTCAGTTCAGGTACTGCTGAAGCCTAGCTTGAAGGATTTTGAGCATTACTTTGCTAGCATGTGAAATGAGTGCACTTGTACAGTAGTTTGAACATTCTTTGGCCCTTCGGGCCTTTGTGAAGTGAAAGTCAGTCAGTCATGTCCAACTCTTTGTGACCCCATGGACTATATGGTCCATGGAATTCTCCAGGCCAGAATACTGAAATGGGTAGCCATTTCCTTCTCCAGGGGATCTTCTCAACCCAGGGATCGAACCCAGATCTCCCACATTGCAGGTGGATTCTTTATTAGCTGAGCTATCCCCCTTAAATAAACTTAAATACCTTACCTACTCCACAGTAGTAGTGTATAATCGTCAATTATGTTCATGTGCCATAAAGTCCCTTCTTGATTATTAGATCCTAAGAATTAACTTTTAAAAAATAAACCAAAAATCTGTCCAACCATCCAGGTAACTCTAGGGAAACCAATGTAAAGACAGATATTTAGAAACCACTTGAGCAAATGACTTTCAACTTAAAAACTAATTGAGTCTTCGATGGTTAAAAAACAAGCTTGTGTAAACCAAATCCTTATTTTCCATAGCTATAATGTTGTAAACTGGGGTACCAATCCTGGAAATCATTTCATACTTTAAAAATGCCAAAATTATCTTCATAAGAATTAACTAAAAATAGATCACAGAGCTGTTGGGTTAGCCAAAAAGTTTGTTTGGGTATTTCCATAACATCTTATGGAAAAACCAGAACAAACTTTTTGGTCAACTCTATAAATGTAAAATGTAAAAGTGTAAAACTTAAAAGATAGCATAGAAGAAAACCTAGAAGACTTTGGGTATGGTGATGATGGGGGTACTTTTAGATAGTATACCAAAAGCATA
Organism: Okapia johnstoni; assembly: GCA_024291935.2. NCBI lineage: Eukaryota > Metazoa > Chordata > Mammalia > Artiodactyla > Giraffidae > Okapia > Okapia johnstoni. The sequence continues at coordinate 19,285,251 of CM044317.1, read as the reverse complement.
ATCTGTGAAAAAATAACTGATAAGCTGGACAGTTATTATTTTATTAAATTTAAATTAAAAATAAATTATTTCATTAAATTAATTAGATTTAATTTCATTAAAATTGAAATAATCTGCTCTACAGCAGACAATCTCATGAGAATTAGAAGATGAGAATACAGAGTAGGAGAGAATAATTGCAAAAGAATCATATGATAAAGGACTGTAACTGCAATCATTAGTTAAGGGATACACAAGGCTTCCCTGGTGGCTCAGATGGTAAAGAATCTGCCTGCAATGTGGGAGACCCACATTCAATCACTGGGCTGGGAAGATCCCGTGGATAACGGAATGGCTACCCACTCCAGTATTCTTGCCTGGAGAATTCCATGGACAGAGGCTATGGTCCATGAGATCACAGAGAGTTGGACACGACTGAAAGACTAATACTTTCATACAAGATAAAAAGATATAAGATGTGACTTCTAAAATATAAAACCTGGTGGAGATAGAAAGCAGAAATATAGAGCCTTAGAATGTTATCAAACTTAAGTTCTTATAAGTTGTTATATGTAAGCCTAATGGTAGCCACAAAGCAAAAAGCAGATGTACAAAAGTTAAAGAGAAGGGAATTAAAAATTACCAATAAGCCAAGTTAGCAAATTACAAAGGAGGAGAGAAAGAGAAGAAAGAAACAGAGAGGAACTATGAAACAACTAGAAAATAATTAACAACATAGCTGTAAATAAACACATATCAATAATTACTTAAAATGCAAATGTACTAAATTCCTCAGTTGAAAGACATAGAGTGGCTTAGTGGGTAAAAAAATAAAGACTCATCTTTACGCTTCTACCAGAGACTCACTTCAGAAATTCACAGACTGAAAATCAAAGAATGGAAAAAGCTGTTCTATGCAAACGGAAACTAAAAGGAAGATGGGGTAGCTATACTTATATCAGACAAAATAGACTTTAAAACAAAAACTATAATAAGAGACAAAAACAGGCATTCTATAATCATAAAGGGGTCAACCCAACATCAGGGATCTAACACTTGTAAATTTTTGTACATCCAACATAGGGGCACCTAAATATATAAAGCATGTATTAACAGACTAAAGTGAGAAATATAAATGTAATAATTTGTATCAATGGATAGATCATCTAGACAGAATATCATTAAGGAAATATCAGATCATATGAACTTAACAAATATACAGAGAACATTCTATCCAAAAGCAACAGAATACATTCTTCCAAAGTTCACAACAAAGGCCATTTATGAAAAGCTCACAGTTAACATCATATTCAGTGAGGAAAAAATGAAAACTTTCCCTTCAATATCTGGTGCAAGGCAATAATGCTCACTCTTACCACTTCTATTCAATGTAGTACTGGAAGTCCTAGCCAAGGCAATGAGTTAAGAAAAGAGAAATAAAAAACATCCAAATTGGAAAGGGAGAAGTAAATTTTTCTCTATTTGCAGATGACATAATTACATATGTAGAAAACTCGAAAGATTCAAGTAACAAAACCTGTTAGAATTAATAAATGAATTCAGTAAAGTTGAAGGGTACAAAATCAACATATAAAAATCAGTCATGTTTCTATACACAAACAACACAAAATACACAAACTGACTGAAAAGGAAATTAAGGAAACAATTTAATTCACAGTAGCAACAAAAAGAATAAAATATTAGATGTAATATTGACATAATACACAAAAGACTTATACACTGAAAATTATAAAACATTGGTAAAAGAAATCAAGAGACACAGAGGAGTGGAAAGACATCTTTTGTTTGTGGATTGGAAAGAATTCATAAAATATCCATATTACCCAAAGGTTCAATGGGAGAGTGCATAGATTCAGTGCATAGGTTCAATGTAAGCTCTATCAAAGTCCCAATGACATTCTTTACAGAAGTAGTATAATAATTCTAGTATTCATATGGAACCCCAAAAGAATCTTGAGAAAGGAAAACAAAGTTGGAGGTATCATACTTCCTGAATTCAAATTATATTACAAAGCTATATCAAAACAATATACTTGCAAAAAAAGACATATAGGCCAGTGTAACAGAATAGAGAGCCCAGAAATAAATCCACACAACTGCAGTCAACTGAGCTTTGACAATAATGCTAATTACCCATAATAAGGAAAAGTTAATCTATTCCCAGTATTGGAAAAACTGGATATCCCCATGGAGAAGAATGAAATTTGACCCTTCTCTCCCATCATCTACAAAAATCAGCTCAAAGCAGTTTAAAGGAAAAAACATAATTCCTGAAACTGTAAAACTACTAGACTAAAACATAGGGGAAAAGCTTCTTGACGTTAATCTGGGCAATAATTTGTTGCATATGATGCCAAAATCACAGGAGCAAAAGCAAAAACAGACAATGAATTTTGTCTATTTTTCGATGAGATTGCAAGGAAAAGCAACCTACAGAATGGGGTAAAATATTTGCAAACCATATAATTGGTAAGTGGTTTAATATGAAATATATAAATAATTCAGCCAGTCAAACAGCAAAAACAAACAATAAAAACAAAAACAAACCTGATTAAAAAATGGACTAAGGGCCTGAATGCATACTTGTCAAAAGAGCACATTCGAATGGCCAACAGGTATGTGAATGTAAGGGTGCTCAACATCCCTAGTCATCAGAGAAGTGGAAATCAAGCCTACAATGAGCTATTACCTTAAACTTGTTAGAACAGCTATTACAAAAAGGCAAAAGAGATGTTGACAAGGATATAGGAAAAAATGAACTCCGGTACACTGTTGATGAGAATGTAAATTAGTACAACCATTATGGAAAACAGCATAGATTTTCCTCAAACAATGAAAAATACAGCTGCCATATGATTTAGTGATCTCATATCTGAGTATGTAACCAAAGGAAATAAAGTCAGTATCTTGAAGAAATCTGCACCCCTGTGTTCACTGAAGCATTATGCACAATATTCAATATATAGAGACAACCTGAAGTGTTCATCAATGGATTAATGGATAAAGATAATGTGACTACATGTATGTTATTGTTGTCCAGTCACTAAGTCATGTTTGACACTTTGCTATTCCATGGACTGAAGCCTGCCAGGCTTCCCTGTCTTTCACTATCTCCTGGAGTTTGCTCAAACTCATGTCCATTGAGTTGGTGATGCTATCTAACCATCCTCTGCTTTCCCCTTCTCCTTTTGCCTTCAGTCTTTCTCAGCATTAAGATCTTTTCCAATGAGCCAGCTCTTCACATCAGATGGCCAAAATATTGGAGCTTCAACCTCAGCATCAATACTTCCAATGAATGTTAAGACTTGACTTTGTTTAGGATTGACTGGTTTGATCTCCTGGCTGTCCAAGGGACTCTCAAGAGTCTTTGCCAGCACCACAATTCAAAAGCATCAATGGACAAACCTGGAGGACAAGTGAAATAAGCCAGACACATAAAAACAAATTGCTACATGATGTCATTTATATATGGAATCTAAAACATTTGAACTCGTAAAAGCAGAAAATAGAAAGGTGTTTGCCAGGGACTCAGGGATGGGAGAAATGGCAAGATGTTGTTCAAAGAGTATACACATTCACTTATGTAGGATGAATCACTTCTGGATATCTAATGAACAGCATGTGACTATGGTGGTTTAGTCGCTAAGTCATGTCTGACTCTTGTGACCCCGTGGACTGTAGCCCACCAGGTGCCTCTGTCCATGGGATTTTCCAGGCAAGAATACTAGGTTGCTGTTTCCTTCTCCAGGGGATCTTCCCAACCCAGGGATTGAACCTAGGTCTCCTACACCACAGGCAGATTCTTTACTGATTGAGCTATGACAGTTCTCTGTGACTATAGTTAATAATATTGTATGCTATACCTGCAATTTGCTACAAGAGTTGATCTTGAGTGTTCCCACTACAAAAATTGTAATAGCAATGTGTGGTTATGGATATGCTGATTAACTTGATTGTAGCAATCGTGTCACAGTGTACGTATATATTAAACCATCAAGTTGTATGCTTTAAATATATACAAGTTATATTTGTCAATACTTCAGTGAAGCTGAAAAAATGGTAACTGAGAAATTTCAAGAGTTTGAACTGCCCTCATCATAAAATGATTCATTTGTAATCAAATAGGTATTATATACTCACTGTATTTTGATCCTTTGAAAGGTGATTATCCATGTAGAAGAAATTCTTAGCCAAACAATATTACAATAGCTAGAATGCTTTGCCTGTACCAAATATTTTTAACAAATGTGGGTTTTCTATATTTTGTTTGATAAGAGGTGGGAGGAATTTCACCTGTTCTACCAGAAACCAATAAATGAGTCCTGTTGCTTTAATGACTATTTCTCTTGTGCAGAATATTTGTTCAATTTTTTTCCAGTTAAATGTAATATATGAAAATCAATTTGAAATGCATAAATTTGTGTCATTAAGGAGGGTAATTCATAGTGGATATACTGGCAGAAATGGAATATTTAATCAAACATTAAAAAAGTCCAAATTAGCCATGATTATTACCCTGATTACAAAAAAAGCATCTTCTTATGTAAAATAGAACATTTTTGATTGTGTATGTTCAGTCATCTGGAATACAGGTATGTATTTGGAAAACTCTTCAGATTTATTAAAGTTCCTCTGCCCTAAATTAGAAGCAGTTTTAGTTAAGTTTTCCATCATCCTCATCCACTTTACAGCGCAAGCTTAAAAGAAGTGTACTCTTTCTATAGTGACTGCTGGCTGTATAGTCATTAGAAAATTCAAAATAGTGAAATGAATGATGGAAAAATGTGTTTGTAGATGTTAATAAATTTAGGTTCCTTGTATCATATGCTTTATTTTTTAATTAAAGATTAATATGATTATGTGGAAGTCACAAAAGATGTTTCATTAATGGTATGTCATATGAGTCTCTTTGCTATTTCAGAAAAGTTTTTTTTTTTAACCTGGTGTGTTAAACTCATTTGTGGCAAGCATCAAAATATCAATTTAGGCAGATTTCCTAACTTAGTCTGAGTTTCTCTTTATAATTTAATATCTTTTCATTTCTTGGGGAAACATGAGAGCTTTTCTACTGTAGGACCAAATTTTAGGAAAATGATCATCACCCACCTTTTGAAGGAAAATGCTGTGACTTGGTAGAGAAACTGCCTGAAAATTATAGGAAGCTTTACTAGTTTGAATGAGGTTTCAAGTAGTGCACAGACAAGGTAAAAACATAGGTTCAATTATGTACAGAGCTGACTTCTCTGCTACTTTATTACTATATAATATGAAGGAAAATTTATGAAGTCCATGAGGCAGATGTACTCTAGGCATACATAATAGAAGCACTAGTAATATGAATATAAGTTAAAGGAGAGCTTTTCTGGCTCAGGCAGTAAAGAATCTGCCTGCAATGTGGAAGACCTGGGTTCGATCCCTGGGTTGGAAAAATCCCCTGGAGAAGGGAATGGCAACTCACTCCAGTATTCTTGCCTGGAGAATCCTATAGACAGAGGAGCCTGATGGGCAAAGAGTCGGACATGACTGAGTGACTAACGCTAAAGGATATAAAAACCAACTCCCCACTCCTCTATTGGTAAAATATCCCTCTCACAGCTGCTTTGGTACTTGATGGTATATAAGTGAAAGAAAGTGAAGTCACTCAGCTGTGTCCGACTCTTTGCGACCCCATGGACCATAGCCTACCAGGCTTCTCCATCCATGGGATTTTCCAGGCAAGAGTACCAGAGTGGATTGCCATTTCCTTCTCCAGGGGATCTTCTTGACCCAGGGATCGAACCTAGGTCTCCCGCATTGCATGCAGATGCTTTACCCTCTGAGCCACCAGATATTTATTTCTTTGGATAAAGATATCACATGCAGCAATTTTTTTTTTTACTTTACATATGATACACTCTGTTCAGTAAGTATTTTGCAGAATTAGATGCCAAATGCTTTACAAGTTGTGGGAATATAAAGTTGAATGAGATAGAATCCTTGTCAATTCTCGTCACTGTCTATTAAGAAAAGATAGCTGTGTTAAAATTAGTATAATGAACTTTTGTATGTGCTATAGTAGAGTGCTGATTATTGTGGGGGCATAAATGAGCAAATAAACTACTGGGATGGTTAGAGTTTTCTCAGGATAATTGAGTGTTGAAGGATTAATAGGTATGTGCCAAGTAGACAAAGAGATAAAGTATCCTCAGTAAAAAGAGCCTCTTGAATATGGAAGACAAGAGGTATAAAGCAGACTGGACTATTTGAAGGAATAGCAGGATGTTGGATGTAGGTGACTATTATGGTCTAAATGTTTATGTTGTTGTTTTGGCGGCAAAGTCATGTCCGACCTGTTTGCGACCCCATGGACTGTAGCCCACCAGGCTTCTCTGTCCATGTGATTTGCCAAGCAGAACTACTAGAGTGGGTTGCTCTTTCCTTCGCCAGCAGATCTTCCTGACCCAGGGATCAAATCCACGTCTCTTGCGTCGGCAGGTGGGTTCTTTACCACTGAGCCACCAGGGAAGTCCAAATGTTCATGTGTCCTCCGCAAATTTATATGTTGAAACCTAACCCCCAAGGTGATGGTATTAGGAGATGGGGGTCTTTGGGACATGATGAAGTCATAAAGGCAGAGGCTTCGTGAATGGAATTATTTCTCTTATGAAAGAGACTGCACTTAGATCTCTTGCTGCTCATGGCATGTGAGGATATAAGAACAAGCTTGTAAGCTAGGCGAGGGCCCTCACCTGTCAGTGCTGATTCCCTGATTTCAGACTTCCAGCCTCCACACCTTTGAGAAATAAATTCCTATTGTTTATAATATAATCACCCTTTCTCTTGTGTTTTATTATAGCAGCCTGAATAGACTAAGACAGTGGCCACTTATATTTACATAGAAAGTTAGAGTTTTAAAAATATATTTATTTTCAGAGATTATAATAAATATGGAAATGGCATGGGGACCCTCCTAATAAAACCTAGTCAGTTAGATTAGTATTAGATTTCCTAGGAAAAGGAGAGCCTTCAGGGACTGGGAAAGAAGTTGTATACAACACATATGTTAAGTAGTAACCCAGCAGAGTCTGTCATGCTCAACTGCTTTTGTGAGAGTGGCCAGCTGAATAAATGATTTGTTGGTTGGGGCTACAGAAAATAGGAAGAATTGTTCCAGAAATGAGGTTAAAAAGCCATTAAAAAATGAGCACTGTTTAAGTCACAATTCCATCTGTATCTGTCTCTTTTAGAATACTGTAATCAGAGAATATTATGTTTGGTTGGTTAACACACGAGTTAAGAAACAGAAAAAATTATTTACTTTTCAAATTATGCCTAGATTTGTGTGTATGTGGTTTATGCATTGAGAACACAATAGGGATAAATGCCATGCAAGCAATGAGAATAGATACACTGGAAGACTAGGGCCCTTTTTTTTGAAATGTGCACATTTAGCTTGTGATACACAGCTTAATGATTCCTTAGTGGTAGCACAAGAAAATTCCAAATGAGTTTTGTTGTTGAAATATAAGCAAATTTAGCTTGAGAATAGTAGCATGAAAAATAATCTGTGTTACATAACTTGTGGGAAACAAAGCTGCTTTAACTGGCATAAGCACACAAATATTTTGTTTCTCCCTGAAATATCAAATCTCTAACCAGAAGATAGCCATTTACTTTTAGCTACAATAACTAGACTCTAAAGCAACTAAGAGTGATGGTATCACTCTCCTGGGCAGAAAGAGAGAGAGGCCTGTGTTTATAAATCTTCTTTCATTTATCTATCACATTTAGTCAGTTATTAAAATTAAGTAAGCGTGATTTTGTAACTGGAACATATGTTGTGAAAGGAAGTTTATATATAAAAAATAGATTTCAAGATATAGGAATATGCAACTCTCTTTCTAAAGTAAATCTGGAATGAAAAGTTGTATAGTTGTCTAGAGAGATATTAATTATGTATTTAAATAAGCTGAAATATTAATATAATGAATCACCAACTCTATTGTTCTCATCATATACATGATAGACTAAATTTAATTTTTAAAAAGCTTTCCTTGAAAAAATGTATGATATAAAATGGTTCTTGTAAGCTATTCCAAAAGACTTTATTGAAATTACCTGTTCAGCAGATAGTAATAGAAATTAAAGTCACATAGAGGTTTCTCCCAAGCTTAACCATCTATATGTCTGCCAAGACAGATGTTTAAATTATAGGGATTTTTTTGTGTCACGTATTTACTTTAAAAGTTAATATATCTCTAATTTTTCCATTTGTGACACTCTTTAGAACTCTATTTTATTATTTACTGATTCTCTAGCTCCAACTGCAGGAATTAGAGGCTGATTAACTTGATAGGAACGGTTTAAACTGAAAAAAAGTATTAGTTGCTCAGTTGTGTACAACTCTTTGTGACCCCATGAACTGTAGCCCGCCAGGCTCCTCTGTCCATGGGATTCTCCAGGCAAGAATACTGGAGTGGGTTGCCATTCCCTTCTCCAGGGGATCTTCCCAACCCAGGGATGGAACCTGGGTCTCTTGCATTGCAGGCAGATTCTTTACCATCTGAACTACCAAGGAAGTCCAAGGAAATGTTTCATTATTTTTAAAGAAAAGTTGTTCTTCGTTTCCAATCCCTCAAAATCACAATTATTGAAGATAATGAGACCAATGAGTAATTGTTCCTGAAAGCAATATTTAGCCTTTCATACTGATAGAGAGATTGTCATCAAGATAGAGTGTGCTTGCATGTCCAAATATCTGGGAGGAAATTATCTGGAGGTAAATATATTTTTTTTAATGAAAAATGCATGATCGTTAATAATTTAACTGTGCATTTTAAAAACATCATTGGTTGAGAAGGAATCCATATGCAGTTAGAAGAATTCTTAATGAATTTTGCCTCATATAACAAAGGCAAGAAATCTGAAAGAAGGCAATTGCAGGTTGCGTATAGCAGCTCAAGGATAACATTTCACTTTGTTAGCATCTCCATGCTTTCGTGGCCCTCTAGACATTGTCTCAAGATAGTTGCAGCATTTGTGGGTACCAAAACCACACAACCAGTATACTGAGTAGAAATGGCTGGGACATAAAAGTTTCTTCTTGCAAAGTCTATCTTTTTATATAGGGACACAAATTTTCCCCAGAGCCTCCTAGCAGACTTTCTCTTATGTCTCATTGAGTATAACTTGTCACATGGGCACCTCTGTCTCCAAGAAATTTGGGGAAGGAAAGTGGGATAGTGGGATTTCTGTGACTAGTTTTTATTAACCATGAGTCATTTTCTAGGGCTAGCAAAAGACATCAGTTCAGTTCAGTCGCTCAGTTGTGTCCGACTCTGTGACCCCATGAGCTGCAGCACACCAGGCCTCCCTGTCCAACACCAACTCCCAGAGCCCACCCAAACTCATGTCCATTGATTCAGTGATGCCATCCAACCATCTCATCCTCTGTCGTCCCCTTCTCCTCCTGCCCTCAATTTTTCCCAGCATCAGGATCTTTTCAAATGAGTCAGCTCTTCGCATCAGGTGGCCAAAGTATTGGAATTTCAGCTTCAACATCAGTCCTTCCAATGAACACCCAGGACTGATCTCATTTAGGATGGACTGGTTGGATCTCCCTGCAGTCCAAGGACTCTCAAGAGTCTCCTCCAACACCACAGTTCAAAAGCATCAATACTTCGACTCTCAGCTGTCTTTATAGTCCAACTCTCAAATCCATACAAGACTACTGGAAAAACCATAGCCTTGACTAGACGGACTTTTGTTGGCAAAGTAATGTCTCTGCTTTTTAATATGTTGTCTATGTTGGTCATAACTTTCCTTCCAAGGAGTAAGCATGTTTTAATTTCATGGCTGCAATCCCCATCTGCAGTGATTTTGGAGCCCAGAAAGATAAAGTCTCTCACTGTTTCTACTGTTTCCCCATCTATTTCCCATGAGGTGATGGGACCAGATGCCATGATGTTAGTTTTCTGAATGTTGAGCCTTAAGCCAATTTTTTCACTCTCCTCTTTGACTTGCATCAAGAGGCTCTTTAGTGCTTCTTTACTTTCTACCATAAGGGTGGTGTCATCTGCATATCTGAGGTTATTGGTATTCCTCCCGACAATCTTGATGCCAGCATGTGCTTCTTCCAGCCCAGCATTTCTCATGATGTACTCTGCATATAAGTTAAATAAGCAGAGTGACAATATACAGCCTTAACGTACTCCTTTTCCTTTTTGGAACCAGTCTGTTGTTCCATGTCCAATTCTAACTGTTGCTTCCTGACCTGCATACAGGTTTCTCAAGAGGCAGGTCAGGTGGTCTGGTATTCCCATCTCTTCAGAATTTTCCACAGTTTATTGTGATCCACACAGTCAAAGGCTTTGGCATAGTCAATAAAGCATAAATAGATGTTTTTCTGGAACTCTTTTGCTTTGTCGATGATCCAGTGGATGTTGGCAATTTTATCTCAGGTTTTCTGCCTTTTCTAAAACCAGCTTGAACATCTGGAAGTTCACGGTTCACGTATTGCTGAAGCCTGGCTTGGAGAATTTTGAGCATTACTTTACTAGTGTGTGACATGAGTGTAATTGTGCAGTAGTTTGAGCATTCTTTGGCATTTCCTTTCTTTGGGATTGGAATGAAGACTGACCTTTTCCAGTCCTGTGGCCATTGCTGAGTTTTCCAAATTTGCTGGCGTATTGAGTGCAGCACTTTCTCAGCATCATCTTTTAAGATTTGAAACAGCTCAACTGGAATTCCATCACCTCCACTAGCTTTGTATGTAGAACTAGCAAGACTTACCTTCCGTGAGATCAGGGAATCTTAGCCAGCTAGCTGAATACAACTAAGATTCTGTTAGAGAAGGCTACAAGATTTGAAATAGGATTTTTCCTGATGTTCTGAAATTATGGCTAACACCCAAAGCTAGCATTAAAAGCAAAAAGTGTTACAATTGTTACAGCCTGTGTTACTGTTTAGTCGCCAAGTTGTGTCTGACTCTTTTGCAACTCTGTGGACCATAGCCCACCAGGCTCCTCTGTTCATGGAATTTTCCAGGCAAAATACTGAAGTGGGTTGCCATTTCCTTCTCCAGTTGCAGTCTATACCTACCAGCAGTTGAAGCTGACTATCGTCCTTGAGAACCTGCTGAGATTTGCCAGTTCCAAGAAGAGACTCTGACACCACCTATCTGTGCCGTCACTTGTAGTCATTGTAAGGGAAGTCACTGTAAGTGGACTTTGATTACAGAGAAAAGCTGTTCTCCTGTCTCTCTCCTCAGGGCTACCCTTGAACTCCCAAGAAGATTCTGATGACTGCAAGAAGGGAGCTGGCATTTAGTTTCCTAATATCCACTCACATCTGCCTGTGAATTCTCAAATCATTTATTGGTTGCATATACACAAGTAGCCAAGAAAACTTGTAAAACTACTTGTCACATTAGCTACTTTTCTCTGCTCTCTTCACATAGATGCTTATCATGTAAAATGGTTTTGTTGACTTGTGTGCCCAAAGATTCTGAATAGTTTTGTGAGGCATAGTTTTTAGAGGTTAATGGTGACATATTTTGGTACTACTTTGATGCTAGCTATGGTCCCAAGAACATCAAGATTATTTCTCCTCCCCTCTCTACTTAGGTTTCTGTGCAAGGTCCGCATCTAAGAAAAAATAGAATAGGCATCCAAGAACCACATCATTAATGATCATGCAAGCTTCCAATAACCCCATGGTAAAGTAGAACTGAGAAATGCATCTTAGACTCAAGTTCTAAGCTGTGAGACTATTTTATTCAGCTCCACTTCTCAACTGGTTCAGGTATGCTCAGTGATGAAGCAGTCAGGCGCAGTGAAAAGGACAAGAGAAATGGGAGACGTATGGTAAGCAGATAGCCTGGTCCCAGATCTCAGCCTCTAGGGTGATAACTGTAGCTTAGGTTAGAATGAGAGTATAAAAAGATCTTGAATCAGATATGGAATTAAACTTTAAAATGAATAACACTAAATTTAAAAAATGAATCAGACAGTTGTAAAAGTTAAAATGGTTAGTAAATTATATAGATATCATGATGACGGAATAGTTCCTCAGGAGGAAAATAAAATACAAGGGGGTAGGGGTTTTGTATAGCTTTTTGGAAAGCAAAACAAAACCAACTGTTTCATCTTTATAACCCAATGAACTCTCCAATAAACCAGTCTCATGGAAATGTTATTGTGTTTGTATATCAAGTACATGGTTATGTTCATACCTGTGCTGTAGTGTGTATTTATATAAGTAAAGAGGTATGTACAAATTATTATTAGCTATGAACTCAAGAGAGAAAATATAAAATGTATATTAAAGGAGAAAAAATATTTTAAACAAGTGAATGTCAGTATTAAAAGCTCAGCATCAAGGAATATAACTCTGTGGAAAATTGGTTCAGTTAATGCAAGTGAAAATCACTCCGTTATGTCTGACTCTTTGTGACCCCGTGGACTGTGTCCATGGAACTCTCCAGGTCAGAATACTGAAGTGGGTAGATTTTCTCTTTTCCAAGATATCTTCCTAACCCAGGGATTGAACCCAGGTCTCCTGCATTGCAAGCAGATTCTTTACTAGCTGAACCATAAGGGAAGCCCAAGAGTACTGGAGTGGGTAGCGTATCCCTTCTCTGGCAGATCTTCCTGACCCAGGAATCCAACTGGGGTCTCCTGCATTGCAGCAGATTCTTTACCAACTGACCTATCAGGGAAGACCAGTTAATAGGATAGCAGTATTACACCGGTACACTTCAGGAATTTTACTCATGGAGTAAGAATTAGTCTTATGGAACTTCTGTTTATTTAATACTTGTGTGTGCTAAGTCACTTTGGATGTGTCTGACTCTTTGTGACCCCATGGACTGTAGCCTGCCAGGCTCCTCTGTCCATGGGATTCTCCAGGCAAGAATATTGGAGTGGATTGCCATGCTTTTCTTCAGGAGATCTTCTGGACCCAAGGATCGAACCTGGGTCTCTTACATCTCCTGCATTGGCAGGTAGGCTCTTTACTGCTATCACCACCTGAGAAGCCCTTATTAATACTTGCTGGGATTCAATTAAAGATATTACTTTGAGTTTTATAGAAGTCAGTGCAAAGCAGAAGCATATTTTAATATGTGATTCAAGGCAACATAATGTAGAAGTTAATTAGTTGCTTAAAATATGGTTATCACTTATACTAAGACCAGAAAGAGATGTCACCTGAATGTCTCAAAAGAACACTATGTACTACAAAAACAATATCCTCAATATCGTCTTCACTGAGGAGCCGATGATGAGTTTCCTGAGGTGTTATAAAAAAGGAAAACATGGATGAGATAGAGTAGTAATAACCATTTTGATTACAAAAATAAGTGTATCATCTAAAAAAAATACCATTTTTCAGAAGGATTTTTCCTGTGGCTCCAAATTTAATGTTTGAATGTCAGGGTTATCTGAGACCAATGAAACCACAAGTAAATTTGACATTTCCATGTAGTTTCCTTTCTTGAAGAGGAGCGATGTGTGCTGTTTATATCATGTATAATCTAAATTGGGAAGAAATGAAGCTCAACTTGCTTTTATTGAGTTAAATACTCACTTGTTATTTCTAGTTTTTAAAGCTCAACATATTAGAACTGAAAATATGTGTTTTGATAGTCATTTATCACTGCAAAAGAGTTTGGAGTGTGTCTGTGTATGTGCATGTGTGCTTTAATCTTTAATAAATATTTGTTGAGTAAATGAGAGGATGGATGAGGATACTGCTTTTAGTCATTCCATGGACTGATTGCTGAACTTTCTGGTGTTATACTTCATTATATCTTAGACAGAATCTGAGCACTTTCTGTTGAACTAAAGACACTGGGCAATGTTATTCGAGTGCTCTATAACATGGCTTGTAAAATGACAGGATTTTTTATAAGTTGAATAAGGGAATGGATATGTGAGTGCACAGTAACTCTTATTTTTAAACTTCAAAGTGGAATCAATAATTACAATAAGAACCTGACTCAAAATTAAGATCTGAAAATACTTAGTAACCAGTCTTTAAGAACAACATACATCTAGAAGCTGTTTTATTTGGATGGCTGTTTCTATGTTGAAATCTGTAATTGGCAAAAACAAAGCAGAACAAAATTACAGGCACAGGGAAGATAGTAAGCCAGCTGAAACTCTTTTGTACCTTGGAGACTTCCACTCCCTTTTTTGTTACATATCCTGGAACAGGCTACCAGGACTTGGTAAAATTTCTGATTTGGAAATCCTAAAAAAACAGAATAAACAAACAGAACAGATCTTATACCTTTTAACTTATACCTTATACCTTGTTTCTTTTTACTCAGTCATTCATGTTCCTTTTTTCCTTTAAAACCAAGGTCAATATTTGCTGCCTCTATCGAGTAGGCTCTGATTCTTGACCATGATCCCCTGCTGGGTGTCATCTCGGCTCTTATGGGTTTAATGAAACATTGTCATTCATGGTGATGTTACATCACATTGTTCTTATACATTTCTTACATTCCAAAATTAGGACTCTTTACCTGTTTTTGAATAGAAAACACAAAAAGTAATTTTTAAAAGTGATGTATCACTTATGATATTTGGATTTTTAGAATTGTTCTATCAGTTAACACTAAAATGATTTGATTTTGCAAAGTATGCTCCTGAGGTTTTATTAGAGCAATGGATCCTGACCAGCAATACTGGGAGCTCTTAGAGGTTCCTTGAAGATAACTGTGTGGGAAACTTGAAAACATAATGTTTTTTAAATTGAATTATATTTGATTTACAATGTTTTTTTACTTTATGTTGTACAACAAAGTGTTTCACTTTATATATATATTATTTTTCATGATCTTTTCAATTATGGGTTATTAGAGGATATTGACTAGAGCTCTGTGCTGTACAGTAGGACATTGTTGTTTATGTATTTTTATGCAGTAGTTTGTGTTTTCTAATCACAAACTCCTAATTTATCCTTCCCCCATCCCTTTCCCCTTTGGTAACCATAAGTTTATTCTCTATATGTCTGCTTCTGTTTTGCAAATAAGTTCATTTGTATGTATCATATTTTAGATTCCACATACAAGTGATATCATATGGTATTTGTCTTTTGCTGTCTGATTTAACTTCACTTAGTATGATCGTTTCTAGGTCCACCTATATTTGTTGCAAATGGCATTATTTCCCTCTTTTTTATGACTGAGTGGTATTCCACTGTGTGTTTTGTGTGCATGTATATATATTTATCATGTCTTCTTTATCCATTCATCTGTCAATGAACATTTAGGTTGCTTCCATGTGTTGAAAATAGTATTGCAAATACTATTATATAGTTATTGTAAATAGTGCTTCTATGAACATTGGGATGCATATATCTTTTCCAAATAGAATTTTCCCTAGATATATGCCTAGGAGTAGAATTTCTGGATCATATGGCAACTCTATTTTTAGTTTTTTAAGGAATGTCCATAGTGTTTTCCATAGTGGCTGTATTAATTTACATTCCAACCAACTGTGTAGGAGGGTTTCCTTTTCTACACACACTTTCCAGCATTTATTATTTGTAGACATTTTAATGATGGCCATTCTGACTGGTGTGAGGTGATATCTCATTGTAGTTTTGATTTACAGAAAATATAATATTTTTTAAAAAAAATCTAATGGAAGTTTAGTTAGACTAAGGTGTCTTACCTTAGATTAACAAAATTAGATTTTCTTGGTTTTGCCTAGATTATATCAATTCAATAGCAACATTTTGCATTGTTGTAAATAAAGCATTGGAATTCTTGTTATCCATCATGGGAATACAGAAGGACTGGTTACCATTTGGATAGACTCTCTGCAGGTCTTTGTTAAAGGCAGCATATACTGTGAAGCTTAGATAGTTTATATATGATAATTTGTATTAAAAAGCATACTTTGCCCCAATTATTATTTTCTGTAAAGTTAACCATAGGAATAACAATATAATGTTTTGGTTTGTGCATTTAATCCATTTACATTTAAGGTAATTGTCAATATGTATAATCCTATTACCATTTTCTTAATTATTTTGAGTTTATTTTGTGTTGGTCTTTTCCTTCTATGTGTTTCCTGCTTAGAGGAGTTCCATTAGCATTTGTTGTAAAGCTGTTAGGTGGTGCTGAATTCTCTTAACTTTTGCTTGTTTGGAAAGCTTTTGATTTCTCCATCAAATGTGAAGTAGGATCTTGCTGGGTAGAATACTTTTGGTTTTGGTTCTTTTCTTTTACCACTTTAAATATATCATGCCATTCTCTTCTGGTCTGTAGAGTTTCTGCTGAGAAATCAGCTGATAACCTTATGGGAGTGCCTTTGTATGTTGTTATTTTTCCCTTGTTGCTTTTAATATTTTATATTTGTCTTTAATTTTTGTCAATTTAATTACTATGTGTTTCTGTGTGTTCATCCTTGGGTTTATCCTGCCTGGGACTTTGTGTGCTTCTTGGACTTGAATATTTCCTTTCACATGTTAGGGAAGTTTTCAGCCATTATCTCTTCAAATATTTTCTCAAATCCTTTCTCTCTTTCGTCTCCTTTTGGGACTCATATAATACAAATGTTGGTGAATTTAATGTTGTTCTAGAGATCTCTTAGGCTGTCTTCTTTTTTTTCTTCTCATTATTTTTTTCTATATTCTGTTGTGTGGCAGTGATTTCTATCATTTTGTCCAGAATAGCACTTATCTGCAATTGATTCCTTCTAATGTATCTCTATTTTTTTTTTAGTTGTTCTAGTTCTTTGGTAAACATTTCTTGCATCTTCTCCATTGTTTTCCTGATA
This sequence comes from Okapia johnstoni, assembly GCA_024291935.2. Taxonomy (NCBI): domain Eukaryota; kingdom Metazoa; phylum Chordata; class Mammalia; order Artiodactyla; family Giraffidae; genus Okapia; species Okapia johnstoni. The sequence goes on along the minus strand of CM044317.1, from coordinate 19,268,479 downwards.
TTGGATCATCTTCACTGTCATTATTTTGAATTCTTTTTCTGGAAGGTTGCATGTCTCCACTTCATTTTGTTGTTTTTCTGGGTTTTTACCTTGTCCCTTCATCTGAGACGGAGAAGGCAATGGCACCCCACTCCAGTACTCTTGCCTGGAGAATCCCATGGACAGAGGAGCTTGGTGGGCTGCAGTCCATGGGGTCGCTAAGAGTCAGACATGACTGAGCGACTTCACTTTCACTTTTCACTTTCACACATTGGAGAAGGAAATGGCAACCCACTCCAGTGTTCTTGCCTGGAGAATCCCAGGGACAAGGGAGTTTGATGGGCTGCCGTCTATGGGGTCGCACAGAGTCGGACACGACTGAAGCGACTTAGCAGCAGCTTCATCTGAGACATAACATTCTGCTTTTTCATTTTTTCATCCTGATTCAGTCAGTTCAGTTCAGTTCAGTCACTCAGTCGTGGCTGACTCTTTGTGACCCCATGGGCTGCAGCACTCCAGAACTCCCTGTCCATCACCAACTCCCGGAGTTTACCCAAACTCATGTCCAAGTTGGTGATGCCATCCAACCATCTCATCCTCTGTCGTCCCCTTCTCCTCCTGCCTTCAATCTTTCCAGCATGAGGGTTTTTTCAAATGAGTCAGCTCTTTGCATCAGGTGGCCAAGGTATTGGGGTTTCAGCTTCAACATCAGTCCTTCCAATGAATCAGGACTGATTTCCTTTAGGATGGACTGGCTGGATCTCCTTGCAGTCCAAGGGACTCTCAAGAGTCTTCTCCAACACCGCAGTTCAAAAGCATCAACACTTCATTGCTCAGCTTTCTTTGTAGTCCAACTCTCACATCCATACATGACTACTGGAAAAACCATAGCCTTGATGAGATGGACCTTTGTTCATAAAGTAATGTCTCTGCTTTGTAATATGCTGTCTAGGTTGGTCATAACTTGCCTTCCAAGGAGTAAGGGTCTTTTAATTTCATGGCTGCAATCACCTTCTGCAGTGATTTTGAAGCCCCCCAAAATAAAGTCTGTCACTGTTTCCACTGTTTCCCCTATTTTCTATTTCCCCTATTTCCACTATTTGCCATGAAGTGAGGAGAAGGCAATGGCAACCCACTCCAGTACACTTGTCTGGAAAATCCCATGGATGGAGGAGCCTGGTAGGCTGCAGTCCATGGGGTCGCGAAGAGTTGGACATGACTGAGCAACTTCACTTTCACTTTTCACTTTCATGCATTGGAGAAGGAAATGGCAACCCACTCAAGTGTTCTTGCCTGGAGAATCCCAGAGACGGGGGAGCCTGGTGGGCTTCCGTCTATGCGGTCACATAGAGTCGGACACGACTGAAGCGACTTAGCAGCAGCAGCAGCAGCCATGAAGTGATTGGACCAGATGCCATGATCTTAGTTTTCTGAAAGTTGAGCTTTAAGCCAACTTTTTCACTCTCTTCTTCTACTTTCATCAAGAGGCTCTTTAGTTGTTCTTCACTTTCTGCCATAAGGGTGGGGTCATCTGCATATCTGAGGTTATTGATATTTCTCCTGGCAATCTTAATTCCAGCTTTTGCTTCATCCAGTCCAGCGTTTCTCCTGATGTACTCTGTATAGAAGTTATATAAGCAGGGTGACAATATACAGCCTTGATATATTCCTTTCCTGATTTGGAAACAGTCTGTTGTTCCACGTCCAGTTCTAACTGTTGTTTCCTGACCTGCATACAGGTTTCTCAAGAGGCAGGTCAGATGGTCTGGTATTTCCATCTCTTTCAGAATTTTCCACAGTTTGTTGTGATCCACACAGTCAAAGGCTCTGGCATAGTAAATAAAGCAGAAATAGATGTTTTTCTGGAACTTTCTTGCTTTTTTGATGAATCAGCAGATGTTGGCAATTTAATCTCTGGTTCTTCTGTCTTTTCTCAATCCAGCTTGAACATCTGGAAGTCCATGGTTCTCATTTTGTTGAAACCTGGCTTTGAGAATTTTGAGCATTATTTCGCTAGTGTGTGAGATGAGGGCAATTGTACGGAAGTTTGAGCATTCTTTGGCATTGCCTTACTTTGGGATTGGAATGAAAACTGACCTTTTCCAGTCCTGTGGCCAACTGCTGAGTTTTCCAAATCTGCTGGTATATTGAGTGCACCACTTTCAGAGCATCATCTTCCAGGATTTGAAATAGCTCAACTGGAATTCTATCACCTCCACTAGCTTTATTTGTAGTGGTACTTCCTAAGGCCCCCTTGATTTCACATTCCAGGATGTCTGGATCTAGGTGAGTGATCACACCATTGTGATTATCTCGGTATTGAAGATCTTTTTTGTACAGTTCTTCTATGTATTCTTGCCACCTCTTCTTAATATCTTCTGCTTCTGTTAGGTCCCTACCTTTTCTATCCTTTATCAAGCCCATCTTTGCATGAAATGTTCCCTTGGTATGTCTAACTTTCATGAAGAGATCTTAACCTTTCCCATTCTATTGTTTTCCTCTATTTCTTTGCATTGGTCACTGAGGCTTTCTTATCTCTCCTTGCTATTCTTTGGAACTCTCCATTCAAATGGGTATATCTTTCCTTTTTTCCTTTGCTTTTGGCTTCCTTTCTTTTCACAGCTATTTTAAGTCCTCCTCAGACAGCCATCTTGCTTCTTTGCATTTCCTTTTCTTGGGGATGGTATTGATCCCTGTCTCCCATACAGTATCACGAACCTCTGTCCATAGTCCGTCAGGCACTCTGTCTATCAGATCTAGTCCCCTAAATCTGTTTCTCACTTCCACTGTATAATCATAAGGGATTTGATTTAGGCCATACCTGAATGATCTAGTGGTTTTCACTACTTTCTTCAATTTAAGTCTGAATTTGGCAATAAGGAGTTAATGATCTGAGCCACAGTCAGCCCCCGATCTTGTTTTTGCTGACTGTATAGAGCTTCTCCATCTTTGGCAGCACAGAATATAATCAATCTGATTTTGGTGTCGACCATCTGGTGATGTCATGTGTAGAGTCTTCTCTTGTGTGTCTGGAAGAGGGTGTTTTCCATGACCAGTGTGTTCTCTTGGCAAAACTCTATTACCCTTTGCCCTGCTTCATTCTGTACCCCAAGGCCAAATTTGCCTGTTACTCCAGGTGTTTTTTGACTTCCTACTTTTGCATTCCAGTCCCCTGTAATGAAAAGGACATCTTTTTTGGGTGTTAGTTCTAGAAGGTCTTGTAGGTTTTCATAGAACTGTTCAACTTCAGCTTCTTCAACGTTACTGGTTGGGGCATAGACTGGGATTACTGTGATAATGAATGGTTTGCTTTGGAAATGAACAGGGATCATTGTGTCATTTTTGAGATTGTATCCAAGTACTGCATTTCGGACTCTTTTGTTGACTATGATGGCTACTCCATTTCTTCTAAGGGATTCTTGCCCACAATAGTAGATATAATGGTCATCTGAGTTAAATTCACCCATTCCAGTCCATTTTAGTTTGCTGATTCCTAAAATGTTGATGTTCACTCTTGCCATCTCCTGTTTGACCACTTCCAATCTGCCTTGATTCATGGACCCAACATTCCAGGTTTCTTTGCAATATTGCTCTTTACAGCATTGGACCTTGCTTCCATCACCAGTCTCATCCACAACTGGGTGTTGTTTTTTCTTTGGCTCTGTCTCTTCATTCTTTCTGTAGTTATTTCTCCACTGATTTCCAGTAACATATTGGGCCCCTACCAACGTGGGAAGTTCATCTTTCAGTGTCCTATCCTTTTGCCTTTTCATACTGTTCATGGGGTTTTCAAGGCAGGAATACTGAAGTTGTTCACCATTCCCTTCTCCAGTGGACCGCATTTTGTCAGAACTCTCCACCATGACCCCTCTGTCTTGGCTGGCCCTACACAGCATGGCTCATAGTTTCATTGACCACAAGGCTGGGGTCCATGTGATTAGATTGGTTAGTTTTCTTTGATTGTGGTTTTCAGTCTGTCTGCCCCCTATAGAGAAGGATAAGAGGCTTATGGAAGCTTCCTGATGAGAGAGACTGATGGAGGGGGAAACTGGGTCTTGTTGTAATGGGCGGGGCCATATTCTGTAAATCTTTAATCCAATTTTCTGTTGATGGGTGGAGCTGTGTTCCCTCCCTGCTGTTTACCTGGGACCAAATTATGGTGGAGGTAATAAAGATAATGGTTAGCTTTCTGATTAGCTTTCTGTATTGTGGTTTTTGTTCTAGCTGCTGTGAGATTGTGGTTCTTCTTGCTTCTTCTGTCTGCCCTCTGATGGAGGAGACTAAGAGGCTTGGGTAAGCTTCCTGATGGGAGGGACTGGTGGTGGGAAAAACCAGTTCTTACTCTGGTGCTGTACTCAGTAAAACTTTAATCCAATTGTCTGCTGATGGGTGAGTCGATGGGCTCTATGATAGGGTTCCTGGCAAACTCCAAGAGGACTTACACCAAGGGGCCCCTTCCAGAAAGGCTGCTGCCAGTGCCCCCATCTCCATGGCAAGCCACTGCAGACCCACACCTCCACAAGAGACCTTCCAACACTAGCAGATAGGTCTGGTTCAGTCTCTTGTGGCATCACTGCTCCTTCTCCCTAGGTCTTGGTGCACACAAGATTTTGTTTGTGCCCTCCAAGAATGGAGTCTATTTCCCCCAGTTCTGTGAAAGTCTTGTAATCAAATCCTGCTGACCTTCAAAGTCAGATTCCCTGGGTATTCCCAGTCCTTTTGTTGAATCTCCAGGCTGGGAAACCTGAAATGGGACTCAGAACCTTCACAATAGTGGGAGAACTTCTTTGGTAGTATTGTTTTCCAGTTTGTGGGTTGCCCACCCGGTGGGTATGGGATTTTATTTTATTGTGATTGCACCCTTCCTACCATCTTGTTGCAGCTTCTGCCTTGTCTTTGGACATGAGGTATCTTTTTTTTTGATGAGTTCAGTGTCTTGCTGTCGATGGCTATTCAACAGCTACTTGTAATTTTGGTGCTCTTGCAGGAGATGAGCACATGTATTTTTGCTCTGCCATTGTGAACCCAAAGCTGGACTCATGTTTTGTATCCAAGAGATTGTCATTTTCTTCTGAAAGCCAATGATTTTTAAGTTGCTCATACATTTTTGGAGTCATTATTCAGAATTTCCTTTAGATCCCCCCCCCCAATTTTCTTTAGAATCACACCTGTTTTTTAATTCAAAACTTAATCATTTATTGAACAAATACTTCATGAGTTATAGATACCTTTTTTTCCCGGTTCTGGCGATTCAGTTGTAAGCAGATACAGTTCTCTTCTTTCAAGGATCTTGATTACTATTATTAAGAATTTTCATGACAATTTTCCACTTCCAGAAAATTGTCTGTATGCAAAGATGGTTATTTACTATGATTAATGATTTCAAAAACAGTAAATTGCTATTTATTAAGAACTTTCATAACTATTCAAAAATATTTTTAACTTCATTAGAGCTGGATTAAGTCACTATTTTGAAAGTGACCACAGCAGTTGTGAATGAGACCAGATGGAGTGCAGATTTTAAAAAAATCAGTAATATTATTTCACATAAAATTGCCAAATAAGCACTATTTTATGGTTTCTCACAGAACTGAAAGCTTTCATGGATAAGTTGAATTTGCCATAAATTTTGAGGAAGGGCAAATACATATGAAAGAAATGAAAGCTGAGTGAATATTTTTTTTTTTGTGGTGTAATAGACATGAAGACTTCCTAGGTGGCACTAGTGGTAACGAACCCGCCTGCCAATGCAGGTAGACATGAGAAATGCAGATTCAATCCCTGGGTGAGGAAGATCCCCTGGAGGAGGGCATGGCAACCCACCACAGTATTCTTGGCTGGAGAATTCCATGGAGGTAGGAGTCTGGCAGGCTACAGTCCATAGGGTTTCAAAGAGTCAGATATGGCTGAAGCAACTTAACACATATGCCTGCAAGAAGCATGAACTGAGGCATGGGAAAATGCAAGGCTTGTTTGGTTAGAAAAAGTGTGAGTAGGAGAATGGGATGAAATTTTATCAGTGGCTTTTAACTAAGGGTCAAACCAGAATTATCTATGGAACTTTAAAATGTATCTTATCTTTATTATTCTGATAACCCTTTGGGCATATTTGAGCCAGAGTCCCTTTCTCTTAGGACTTAGGGAAGGGAAGAATTGGGTATGAATAGTCTCCATGTTTGCTTCTGTGAATCTCTTCCCCAGTCAATGGCCTTTAGGCGTTATTATTAAGGATTTTAAACATTGTTCTATTGGCAACTGGGCCATATTATAAGTTTTTGAATCATGTGATTGAAATGATAAATGCTATGTTTTAGGTAGATCAATATTTTGATGATCTGCAGGATGGATAGCAACCATATAGTTTTTGTTACTGTGAGATGGGAGTACAATATATTGCTGTTAAAACAGGAATAACAATTGAATTTACTGTGTTGTGAAACTGTAGCAAGAGAAAGCCTTTTCTGATGAGTTAAAATGGGAATAAGATTTATTGTGTTGGTGAAACTGTAGTAAGAGAAAGCCTTTTCTAATAAAAGTTTTTACTGGATCTGAAAATTTAGATGTTTTTCTTGCTTAATTGTTCAGAGTTGCCTGTGAGACTGTGCAAGTAGGTTACTGCCGTTATTAGAACTGTTATAAAAGATGGCTATTTTAAGCAAATAGAACAATCACTTGTAATGTTATGCCCTCAACAGATGAAAGGCCCAAAGGAAAGGAATTCAAATTTATTTTCTTTATTACTTAAGCATTTTGTCTCAGTTCAAAACTTAAGGAAAAATGAAGAAAAGTAACATTTAGCTCAATTCATATAGTCGGTTTTTATAAACCTGTGAATTTGGAATAAATGTAGTGTCATGAGACAATGCTCCTAATTTGATCACTAAGCTCAGGCAAGAAATAGATTGTTGGTGCCTCAATTTTTCCATCTGTAAGACTAGGATAATATGCCTATTTTATGTATCTCATGAGATGTTTCTGAAAATCTTTTCACATAGTTATTTTCAAATCATGTAATCATAATATTAGATAAGGTTTATTTTCCATTCATGTATCTTCTTTTTACATTTATAAAATGTCTAAGTTTTATTTGATATTGATTAACATATGCAATACAGTAATGAAAATGGTTTCTTTACATTGGGAACAAATTTTAGTACTTCATATGTAATAAAGTTTGTAGTATAAGTATATTTCTAAATGATTTAATACTAATTAGGCCGGTTACTTACATTTGAGAAACATTTAGCAGCAGCAGCAAAATAACTACTCTGTCTACATTATATGAAGAATAAATTAGAATGTCAGTAAACTGCCTGCCTTTAATCTTAAGGAAAGTCATTAAAGTGAGCTGATATTTTTAGTATTCAGGGAGAATGTATCCATTTATTTATTCAACAAATATTTTAACACCTATCATGAACCAGATGTCTGTATTGTTTTAGATACTGGGAATACAGAGGGGAATAAAACAGACAGTAATTGTGGCCCTCATTGTTCTTCCAAAATAATTGTTTGCCTTATTCTCCTCAGTTGTGTTTTAGTACTTTAAAAACAAGTGTTTGGACAATTGTGGCAGAACAGCATGTGGCCAAATGTATGTTTTCCAGTCCATCCACATTGGTCCATTGATGAGTTCTAATTGCTTATGGAAGCTGATGCATTTGGTTCTATCTTTGCACAAATGGTTATAGCCTAAGCTATCAGGTTAATGAAACAATTGAATATATGTAATAAATTCAACTTATTTTAGTTCTTTTAAATATTTTGTTTACTTTTTTAATCAAGTGTGTTTTATAAAGTGTTTTGAATTTCTGAAAAGAAAAGGTTTTATTTTACAATTTTAGTGTTTTGGAACAGAGCATGAAGTAAATGAAGATATGGCAATTTCCCCTTTGATTTAAGCAACATAGATAGCTAAATAGTATAAATAATCTGAAAATTCTAACTGAGGCTTAAATTATCTTGCTGAACCCATGAATTAAAGATAAGAATATAAGAAATACCTTACTAGATTAAATCAGTTGTCCACAGACCATGGTATTTTATCAAAAATCATGATAATCGCTCCCACAACACAGATCTACCTTGAACATCTGTTTTACTCCCTTAGTAATGTATTACATATCAATAATCCACAAATAAATTTTCTACAAAGAACTTTTTTGATCCTATTTCTGTTTTCAGTCAGTACTACCTCTTCAGTAATTAGTTTATTACCTCTTGTGTATATTTCAGTTTTATATTCTAATAACTCAATAAACTTTACTTTCCAAAATACCCATTAGCATACACAGTCAAACTTGGAATATGTGCTTGGCTTATCTCTTCCTTTCTTTTGCTTTCTTTCTTTCTTTAAGCCTTGTTCTTGCTCGCCTCTTATCTTTCTCATTTGAAGAGTATGAGTTTTTAACTGATTTTGTATAGAAATTTTTACATCCTTTTTCTCATTTATTGTCTAGACCAGTTCTTTTATGATGTCCTTTATGATGGAGGGCAATGAAAATTGGGCACACATTCCTAAGGAAAGTGATCACAGTTTTGTTTTTGGATAATATCTGTTTTATTACCATATAAGGATAATGATCATTTTGTTGTCTGAACTGTTACAGCAGCACATTTAAATCATTATCTTAAGATAACATGTTGGCTATTCTTCCACTTAATGTCCACTATATTTTTTATTAAACAGATTTTTCAAACCAAGTTGCTCCTAACACTTTTTGCCCTGCTATAATACAAATTACATGCTGAATATAAGATAGAACCTTACCAGCACTGAATAAATACTCATGCATGCAGGCATGCATGCATGCATGCAAAGTCGCTTCAGTCGTGTCCAACTCTGTGCGACCCCATAGACGGCAGCCCACCAGGCTCCCCTGTCCCTGGGATTCTCTAGGCAAGAACACTGGAGTGGGTTGCCATTTCCTTCTCCAATGCATGAAAGTGAAAAGTGAAAATGAAGTCGCTCAGTCATGTCCAACTCTTAGCGACCCCATGGACTGCAGCTTACCAGACTCCTCCGTCCATGGGATTTTCCAGGCAAGAGTACTGGAGTGGGTCGCCAGTGCCTTCTCCATAAATACTTATATTGACTGTATTTCTGGACTCATATACTCTTAACATTCTTTAATAGATTAGCTATTGACCTATATTTGTTAGTTTGTGTGTAATTCATTCTTTTAGTCATTCTCTTCAGTTATAGTAATAGAACCTTCTCTTATATGTCTCCACATGTGTTACATCATGTCTTCCTTGGTAAAGTCTTAATTTCCAGAGATTAAGCGTATTTGGATATGGAGCATATTTAGATCATCTTATCTTCTACTTTCTTGTACCTTCTTCTTGACTTATTTTTGTCTTTGTACCTTCTAAAGTTTGGTCTTAAGTAATTAACAATACATTTAATTGATAATTTCAAATTGACATATTTGAAGTTAAAAATTTCCTTAACATCTGTCATACACAGTTCATGCCTATGTATAAACATTCTAAGTTAGGATCCATAAGTTGTTCTTTTTAAAATGTTTTATTTCAGCCAAACTGAATGTGTGGTTTTTACTTGGACTGTATTGAGAACAAATAAGTCTGAATATTTAATTATTCCTTCAGCAGCAGAATCTTTTCTAACCTATATCAATGTGATATATTGAAAATATTTACCTTTGAGGATCACATATTTAAGCTAAATATGGACTTCAGAGACCTTGCTTTCTCTAATTCTGCGAATCATAGTTAATGGTTTATATATGCATGCACTGAAATCTTTGTATATTCATTGTATCTATGAAATATCCCAGGAAAATCATGTTTAGGTTTTATGTTACTAGAATAGCCTTATCTAAAATGGAGATTAAATGACTAATAGAGGAAATAGAATATTCTGAGATATCATGAACACCTGTGGCTTGCTCTTAATGTTGACATCTTCCTAAGGGTCCCAGTAGAGAACTATTTTACTCTATATGTGAGGTAGAAACTTACTTCTTATTTTCCTTGAGGAAACATATGTTTACTTCCAGACCTGAGATCTTTTAGAGCTAAAGGGTGTGTACCTGGATCCATTCATTATTTGTGGAAAAAGAAAAAAAATTCTATACGCTTTAAGTTACTTAAGAAAAATCTAGAAAACTCTGCGACTTGGAAAACAAACAAACAAACAAACAGATCCAGAACAAAAGAGAGCTTCTGTTCTTGACTGGAGGCATTTCCTGTCCTGCCTGTTTCATGGAACATGCTAAAAAGAGTTTTTAAAACTGCCTCATGTGGTTTGTCACCTCCAGCCTGACATGAGCAAGGCAGTTATAAAGGGACCCACATATGCTGATCTCTCTTCTCTGCACATGACACAAATAGGAAGCTTTGAGCAAGAGAGGGGAGGCACACCGTCACTTGTCTTTCTCCTCTGAAGAAGCTGGGACACATTCTGCTCAGCCAACATGTTCCCAGAGGAATGCAGTTTAACTTCCACTTTTCACACAGTAAGAAGCAACACTGTAGACCTGCCGGGAGGGTGATGGCAGCCTGAGAGGAATTTGGAGGAGTGTTTTCACTCCAGTGTTTTCATGTGACCTGACTCGCATTCTCAATTTAGTTACATCTTGACCTGCTTTGCCTCCCTTCATTTGACTTACCTTGATTCATGATGTGGGTACCTCTCCTTCCCCTTCTCCATCCCCCTGCAGCCTCTTCCCCCTTTCCCTTGCAACCTACCAACAGAGCCTCTCTAGATGTCTTCACATGCATTTATTCTATTTCCCTCAGTAAGGCTTTTACTTCCAAGGAGATAAAATGTGTTTGGGTCCCTGAAATGCATAAAAGGAAGAGCCACTGTAAAGCAGTCTAAGCGGTTCCTCAAATCTGACTGTTCTTATACCTGGCAGCTTCTTTAAGAACACTCTGGTAGTAAAGGAATTAATATTCTCCACTTGTTCTTGGATTTTATCCCCCACTCCTCCATTAAATGACTGGTTTTTATGCGTGAAATAAGAGGCAAGCCTTGGGTGACCTGTTTTTGTGTGTTTTTTTTTTTTCCTCCCCCCTCCCTCTTTTTTCCTTGCGGTAAAATAGTGCTGAAGAAAGAGGGCACTAGTGTACAGCCCAGATCGCATCCTTGCACCGTCTGGATTAGAGCTGAGGCGTCTGCGAACCGCGCGTGGCCGCGGTGCTCTGGCCCGGGGACCAAAGCGCTGTCTACCGGGACCCAGGTACGTCTCAAGTCCAAATTCTTCAAGCAGACCCAGGTGAGCAGACACCTCGCGGCAGGCAAACCCACCCACTGTGGCAGAAAAAAGTCCCAATCTATGGGATTTTTCTTCTCATCCCAGAGGCATCCTCGATTATTTATTTCTTCGAGTCCTGCCTCCCCGGGAAGCGTCGGGACCCATAGATGCCTGGGCTGTCTTTCTTCTTTTGCCTACCTCACCTTCTGTGTGTGCGCTTTCTCCACGCCTGCTCCCTTAGCTCCTTTCTCGTCCGACTCTCACCTTGAAAAAGGGAGCCGGAGAGGGACGAGAGAGAGAGCCAACTTTAACCCCGCAGGCGGCTGAGATTTGGCGCCTCAGTCCCCGAAGCGGTAGGGTTTGAATATACCTTCAGGAGCACTAGCTGCGGGGAGAAGAGAATGAGGATGGAGGGGTGTAGGGGAAGCGAGGAGGGGTGTGTGTGTGTGTGTGTGTGTGTGTGTGTGTGTGTGTGTGTGTGTGTGTGTGTGTGTGTGTGTGTGTAAAGAACGCAGAGAGGGGGGTCGAAAGAGAGAAGTCGAGGGTTGGCAGAGGTGGAGTTGGGGGTTAAAGAATTGCAACTCGCTGGTCAGCAACCGGCCCTGCGGGAGATTGTCTCGGCAGCCTGACCAAGCACTGTCCAGGGTTCTGAAGGCTGCAGGGCTCAGCTGCCACCGCAGGAGCAACCCGGAAGCTCCCCTCTGTTCCCTTTCTAGCAACTATGCAAAGCCAAAGGTCCAGATGTAGGGAAGTGCAGGGACCCCTCCATTCCCTCCCTCCCTCCCTCATGGGTCGCAGAAAACTAGTTACCCGACCTATACCCTTCCCCCCCTCCCCCAAAGTCTACAGTAAGATGACTTCTAGGGGGTGGGAGCGATGTACCAAAATCCGACATGTGGAGACTTTACCAGGCGTTGCCTTAGTAACTAATATGGATTTCCTCAAGCTGGCAAATTTATATTTACTATTTCGGTAGTATGTTAGGGTCTCTTCAGCCCCTCAAAGTTAAAGTAAAAGGTGACTCCTGGTTCGAGTTTATTTGGAAGTAGCTCTTCCACCTTCATAATGAAAGAGTTTCCAAATTTCTTCTGGGGAAAAAAAGTTGATCTTTTCATACCTGGAAAGTTCTCTAAGGTCGGAAGCCCTAGCTCCTCCTTCTCCCGCTTCCCTACTCCCCCTCGAGTCTGTAAGCTTGAGGATATTTGGGGACCTGGAAGAGACCTGAAGGTGCAGGAGAGGGCGTGTCGGTGGGGCTCTGCGCCTCCCAGGACGTGGGATGGAGGAGAACACTGGGGGGCAGAACGACCACTTTCCGCCTTGACCAGAGCTGTCTCTCAAGCTGTCCCTCTAGCCGATATTATGATGTCCTTCCAGTCCCTATCATGGAATGGGTCGGGCAACTAATAACCACCACTGACCGTAAAGCTTTGATACAGGTCCTGTGATAAGGGAGCTTTGATTTTCTTCCTCTTTTGTCTGCAGCGTCCAGCTCACACAGCCACCACGACTCCCATTGCACCCTTGGTCAGTTTACCCTGATGCACCAGTGAAGAAAGGGGGACTCGAATTCCTCTAGAGACGCCGCCAAGGCGTAAAGGTGGTCGTGGAGGACCAGGAGGAGGAGGCGGAGGGGAAGGAGGCGGGGGTGCAGACGCCGAAGTCTTCGGACGATTGGTATTGGCAGGCTGGACCGAGCGGCGAGAGGCAGGCGTCGGGTCCACGCTGTGAACGCGCAGAGCCGGCTGGCTGGACCAGTGTGGGCACGCGGCTGGCGGGCTGGACGGCGTTCTCAGCACAATGGTCCGGTTCCTCTTGGTTTTCTTCCCAACCATCTTTTTGGAGATGACCCTTCTCCCCAGAGGGCCCGGCAGGAAAGTGTTGCTGGCGGGAGCCTCATCTCAGCGCTCGGTGGCCAGAATGGACGGAGATGTCATCATCGGGGCCCTCTTCTCAGTCCACCACCAGCCTCCTGCCGAGAAGGTGCCCGAGAGGAAGTGTGGGGAGATTAGGGAGCAGTACGGCATCCAAAGGGTGGAGGCCATGTTCCACACTTTGGATAAGATCAACGCGGACCCAGTCCTCCTGCCCAACATCACTCTGGGCAGTGAGATCCGGGATTCCTGCTGGCACTCCTCCGTGGCTCTGGAGCAGAGCATTGAGTTCATCCGGGACTCTCTGATTTCCATTCGAGATGACAGGGACGGGCTCAACCGCTGCCTGCCTGACGGTCAGACCCTCCCCCCAGGCAGGACTAAGAAGCCCATTGCGGGCGTGATCGGCCCCGGCTCCAGCTCCGTCGCCATTCAAGTACAGAACCTGCTGCAGCTCTTTGACATCCCCCAGATCGCGTACTCTGCCACCAGCATCGATCTGAGTGACAAAACTCTGTACAAATACTTCCTGAGGGTGGTCCCTTCTGACACTTTGCAGGCAAGGGCGATGCTTGACATAGTCAAGCGGTACAATTGGACCTATGTCTCCGCAGTCCACACGGAAGGTAGGCATTGCATTTGGGGAAGAAAAGTACCAAGAAAACCAGGGAATTGCACAGATGTGAGCTTGGGTTCATAGTGTTATTCCTGCTTATTTCTAGCGCCGTAGGACAGACTCTACCCTTTTCAGTACACGTCCACCCAAGCATTGCCTAGTCCTCATTCTCCTATAATAATAGTGCAGGAAAACTGTCCCCTGGTGTTTCTGGGGGTAGTAGGAACCCAAAAGACACCAAACTCTCCATGAATAGTGCCAAATTGTAGTTTCTGGATTTACGTATTTGCTTTTCTTTGTATTCAGAGTTTATTTGCCCCTTTATACTACCCTTAAATGACTGGCTGTGGTTTTCCATGCTTTAATAGACTAATCCAATGTGAGAGATCAAAAAACCAGAAAACAAACTGCTGTTGCCCTAAATTGTACTTGAAAACTTTTATCTTGTCTTAAGCAGCTGAAGGTGCTTCTTTGTCCTGGTGTGCCCCCTTCTTACACATTTAAAACTTACCTGTGAATGTTGGATTAATGAAGTCATCTTTCTCAATATACTAGATATGTATCTTAAATTCTAGGGTGCCTTATAGGTACAAAGGAAAAATGAATAATTTAAATAGTATATTATTTTTTCCTACTTAATAGGAAATTTTTTCCTACTTAAAATGATCCATATGTCCTGACTCCCCCCAAGAATTATCTTGTTTTATGAGCAATAGCACTGATGACCTCTTGGATTTGAATTTTGGTTTCTAGTTTGTTTTTTTATCTACTAACCATAATGACTTTGCTTGTTAGAATTTAAAGTTAGACAAATTATAAATTACTAACAAAATGATAGTAGATATCAGGTTTAAAATAGCTTTTAAAAGTGAAATAGATTTTACCTGAGGCTAAAAACTTTGATGTATACAATCTTACAGACATGAATTCTTAAATAATTTCTTATATATAACTTTTCTTTACTCTTCTCATCTTACCCTATACTGATTGTTGGATAAAATGCAACTTTTGAGTCATTTACTTTTAACTCCCCCAGGTTTATAGAGAAATTGAGACCCAGGTTACAAATCAATGTCCAGGACACCTCATGTGTATATGCTGGCATATGGAAGAGAATCTTGAGGTTATTGCTGCGTTCATATTTCTTAATATCAGATTATTAGTATGAAGGCCATAGGTATGACCTCATGTTCTTTTAACAAGATATACAATATTCAGTCACTGATGTGAAGTCTGATATAGAAATTAAGAAGCATTCTTACTGAAGTGGTGATATGGTTATGTTAATGAAAACTGATACTTTAAAGTGAGCAGAGTTTTTAGGAAAAACAAATTATATAGAATTGTACATTATAATTTAAGACTTTAATTTTGGGGAAAAAATGTTCCTGTTGCAATATTATGACTTCTCACAACTGACTCCTGTTTCTGAATTTGAATTTTTCTTAGTGAACTTGTGTATCTCTTTTTCAGCAAAATCTTATATTACTCTTTTAAGACATAGATTTAACTTCAGATGTAAAATCATTACATTTTTTGCTTAGTGTTAGTTTACTCCATTTTGTTGTTTAATATTGTTTCCTCCAGTGCTTAGATGGAGCATCTTTAAAGTACAAGTCAAAAAGTGTTAATTATCATCATTAGAGAGATCTTACAGGGAATGGCAAAATGTAGATTGAATGTGATTTATTTAATTATTTAATAACTCTTCCTCAAATGAGCTAGATAATTGGTTATAGATATTAGAAGTGTAAATTCCTCCTTCAAGAAGATGTAATACTTTATCATTTTTACAAGGTAGTTTTATTTTCTGTATTTTATTATGTCATTTTATTTGGGGGTTAGACAGGAGTGGAGAAAAGACCCCCCTTCCACTCTTCAACATGTTTTCCAGTTGCATCATTTTGCTAAAATAGTTGTTTATAGTGGGTTGTTTTCTGACAACGAGAGTTATCTTTTTGGAAAATTAATTGGACTTGTGTTTGCCAATTTTGTTGAGGAAAGGCTGGTATTAAAATTCCACCCTTGTGTTAGTTTGGATCACTTTGTTTCCTCTCTGCCTTCTGACTTGTGTTGTGTGGTAGGGCTAATGCCCCCATAGCATTAGAATAATTGATTCCAGTCTGGATTGTGTTCAAAGAACAGCATCAGAGCTAACTTTGGTGTCTATTTTATTACCAAACAATGATGGCGTTCACCTGGCCTTTAATATATGATATTTTATTTCTTCTCAAAGAAAATTTATTTCCTCTTTTATTAGATATAATATCTGTGGAAGCTAAATTGCTTTTATTTTCTTCTATCTGTGAAGAAATATAACAGCATCCTTTGTATAAGCTCCAACTGAAAATTCATTTTTTTCTGAGGCTCTACCCTCCTGCTTCTCAGGGACCCATAGTGTACTGGCCTGCAGGCACTTTCTTGCATCATTTAGTAATTTTCCTGTCTTCAGAATGATGGGGTCACCTCCTGGTGACAGTTCCCTGTCAAAAAGCAGCTAAGACCACATATCTGTGCTGTCTCTGCCATCTGGGCACTATTCAGGAGGAAAGCTAGTTGGTCTGGATATTAGCAATTTGGAGTTTAGATATTCTGGGACCTCCAGTGACCTTCACCTCTCCTTTCTAAATGAGCCATTCTCTGGTCAATTTATCATCACAGTTTCTTTTATTAGAAGTTAGACTAGTATAGTTAACATCAAAAGCATTAGATGACTAGATTAGTGTACTCTCATTTATATGGTTAATATTGATTGACTTTAAAACCATAGAGGAACCATCCTATTCTTTCAAAAGTTTTATATCCCTCCGTTATTTTACTTTATATACAAGTTAAGCTTGGAGATGTTTTCTGCTTTTGGTTTTGTTTTATTTGTAGAATTCAGTTGTTACATTCTTTTACATGCTTTCAATCTTCTACCATGTCATTTGTGCCACACTTGTCCTCTATTCATGACAACTGTCAGTTTAGCTGACATAAAAAGAGAATCAGTTCACATGAAGTTACCTGCAATGGGCTCTCCAGAAATCTTTTCAGGATTAGTTCCTGAGAGGCATATTGAAATAGAATCAAAGGAGGGCACTGAAGCAATAGGGCCTTGTCCACAAAGAAAAATGGAGTGTACTTTGGAGCAAGCTGCTCACCTGGAATGTGTGTCTTTAAATATGCTAATCATAGAATACAAAAATAGCCTACTTCTGTGAAGACTATCTCGGCCAAGGACATTGTATTCTGTCCTTCTGATAAAATGCAGATTCCCCACCAAAAACCAAATTTATCACTTCAGAAAATTTTAGAAAACAATACTTAAAAATTATTCTAGTTGATTAAATTCAAAGCTTTGATTAAGTGCAATAAAGAATATTCTTTGAGTCTGTAGCTTCAGAAAGTTGTTTTTTTAGATTGAATACATTTCATTTCTCCTAATATTTTGTCTCATAGTGTCAGGGGAGTATCGATATGGCAAGGGATTTAGTGATGCTGCTGTACCCTTTTGTTTACAGTTATGTTTTCACCGTAGTGCACTTTCTTTGGACATTTGCTTACACTTTGTATGAGAGTTGCCTTTTTTGGCTTCTTTTCAAAATCTGATATTTTTAGAAGCTTTTCTCTATTTGATATAAAACACTCTAAAATCCTAATGGCATCAGAGAAAAAATCCTCATGAATCATAAGAACATCAGTTAACTGTTACTTTAGCTAATGCAATGACCTACAAGAATTTTATTTTTTACTAAATATCGTATTTCCTATCTATACACCAGCAACTTTCTTTATACCTTTCTTATCTTTATTCCAACCTATTTCACAGTTAAGTCACCTTAATAAATGTTCTATTTTATCACAAAATACGGAATACAATGTCTTAAAAAGTTATTTAGGCTGACCAACTAAAGAGTCTTAAAACACCACTATTACATTTTTGCCAAAATGTGGTTCCCATATACTCTAAGTTTGCTAGTTGTGATTGGGATTTCTTTTTTTTTTTTAATCTATTTTTTAACTATACAATATTGTATGTGTTTTGCCATACATTTGACATGTGATTGGGATTTCTAATGAGAGTTGAAGAATATACAACTTAAATTCATTGGCAGAGTTTCACCTGTTAGTCAGTTTTTCTATTTGGTGACTTTATTCCCTGAAATTTCTGTCAACTACTGGGAATTATCCAAACAATTCAAATTTCTCTTCCATGACATTTGGTATTAATGAACTCTCTCTCTTTTATGCCATAGCTCACCAGTTCCTTTACCTATACATTTAAATTTTAGTTCCATTACTGACGTAGATAACTCAGGTAGTTCTTAGATCAGTTATAATCCAAAAGTCATTTTTAAAAATATGTGCTGCTGCTAGGCCACATCTCCTTTCTTTTATGTTTGAACAATTTTTAATATTATTATTATTATTATAATAAGAGTAAGACTTTGTTTTTGTTTCCTTTAAATGTAAAATTTTTAGCTTAAATCTGACTTATCAATAAGTTCTGGAATTTTTTTTTATTTAATTCATCTTAGCATTCCAGCTTTGTGTCCTCATGATTGGACTATGTATGTTAAAATTGACTAAGAGAGAGCTAAACGTAAATCCCCATAGCCCTTCACAAGCAAACTGCTGGTCTGGTGGTCACTCAGTCTGTTATGAATTCCCTTGACAGTAAGTTTTTTCATTACATGCTATACCACTTTATAAGATAAATAAATAGCTTTAAAATAGGAAAATCATCAGAGCACATTTACAATTTGAATAAAAAATTTACTGTACTAAAAACTGTTTATAAGAAATTTGAATACTTGGTTTTAGTTACTGAGTTCTTTACACTCTAGAAAGGGATTATGGTTTGAGTACGTGTAAAATGAGTAAAAGCAAAGTATTAGTATAGATATTTAGAAACAGTTTATATGTGTTTTGGGAACACTGAGAGAAAATACTGGTAAGTGGAACTAGCTAGAAAAAAGCTAGAGAAAAGGGAATTTTGATTAGTTTTTTAATATGGCATTTGTAAAAGATAAAAGCAGTAGGAAGAATGTCCCCATTGGGGATAAAATAAGCAGGTCTGCTTGGCTGGAGTGGAGACTGTGGGCCAGTAACTAGTAATAAAGGTAGCAACTCAAATGTGGGTCCTTTTATTCTGTGATTCCATGACTCTTTATCGATATGAGGGACAAATAATGGAGAATCTTGCAGCCTGAGACAAAGAGTTTTCATTTCAAGAAAGAAATATCAAAGCACAGTTTGGTATGATTCAAAGGTAGTTTAAAGAAAGTGAATTCTTTCTGAAATGTGTAGGGATGATGCATTGGACATGGAAGAAAACTAGCCATGAAAGGTTACTTTTGTAGAATTCTAGTTACTAGGCTATTAAAAATAATTGGAAAGAATAAAAATATTTCAAAGGAATACTTTATAGGAGGATTTGACGTACTGAAGAGTTAGAGACAATGAGTCAAAGATACCTTCAGTTTTGCAATTCTGAAGGACCAGGAGAATTTTGATGTAATTAACAGGCTTTCCAGGTGGCTCAGTGGTAAAGAATCCATGTGCCAATTTAGGAAACGTGGGCTCAACCCCTGGGTTGGGAAGATCCCCTGAAGAAGGAAATGGCAACCCACTGTAGTATTCTTGCTGGGAAATCCCACGGACAGAGGAACTTGGCAGACTGTAGTCTGTGGGGTTGGAAAAGAGCTGGACGCTACCGAGTGACTAAACAACAACAATAACAATAGGCCTGTAATAAGTAGGTTTCAAAACCATGATTCTTTATGTTTAAAGACATGGATTTCGGTTTTAAGATTTCAGCTTGATGTGAACTTTGGCTAAAAGCGCATACATTACTAGCGAGAGTGGTTATCTGGACAAAAGAAAAGTTAGGGACATTCATAAGTTATCCTATTTGTGATTTTAAAAAAGTGTTCACATCCAAGTAAACCTGTGTACCCAGAGCCTTGGTTACCTGGCTGACTAACTTGAGTACTTGAAAGCTGATTTCTTTAAACTCCAACCTTTTACGTTTTAAACATGTTACAAGATGGTCTTTGAAAATTGTATTATATAGCTCCCTGACGTCTTTTAAAGAGCATGCTAGGTTTAATAGCAACTTTTCTTGAATATATGAAGTAATCATTATGAATCCCAACTGTTACATGTGTTGAGGTACAGTGGTAATCTTAAAGCCTTTTGAAAAACATAAAAGCCACATTCTTATAGAAAATGGCCCTAGGTTGCCATATTTTGAGTTCCTGTCTCTTTCATTTTTTCTATATTGACTAGACTTATTAAGCCATTTTCTAAGTTATTTCATTGGTGTTTAGTTAACAGGTACTATGTACAAAGGATTAAGATGAAATCCAAAGATGAAAAAAGGAGGCATTTTAATTATTTTGAGAAAGCTTGAATTCTTCTTGATTCTTCTGCCAAACCATCTATCACCCTGTGAGTCTGTTTGCTTTGGAACAAATTTTAGAAGTAGCTGGCAGGCATAGGGTAGATGGTGATAGAGACTTCTATTTTGTGTTTCTATCATGTGGCTTGGCAGTTGCCAGTCCTCTTCAAGCACTAAAATTTTTTCTCCTAGTGATCTATGGAGCTAATATACAATGACCATTTTTATGGACTTTTAATAACTTTCTGGGCAGTGGCTGGAGTGGCATCATCATAAAGAGATTTGTCAGAAGCCATATTTTCCTCATGCCATGTAAGACCACAGTGGCTGGGGAAAGCATAGCCAAGGAGACAATAGTTTAGTAAGCACCTACAACCAATGAAAAAACCAACTCATAGTGCATGCCGTTTTGATATTAGATTGGAAGCAACATCTCAGTAGGAGAGGGATGTCAGTTTTCAGAGAAGCTGTAGTTGAAAATCAGAGTCAGGCTGAGACATAAAGTCTTGTCAAAATGATGTAGCTGTCTTATCCATTAAACAGCCATCATTAGATTTTAAACTTAATGTGAAAATATTTATGTACTTTATGTGTGTAAGTTCTACTTATTTTTCATGCTTAATTGCCTTCTCTAAATGTCTACAACATTTTAAATGGCAATTTTCATGAAAAATTATAATTTTAATTTTCTTCAGTCTCATGGGAAAATTTACTTTCTTGCACTTAAGATGTCGAGGTTCAAACATGGCAGTAATGTTTTTATGAAGGATACTGGTGCAAGCAGGAACTTGGTGATCAGATAGCCTCATTTATCGATTTAGGATCATCTATTTTAATTACTTCATGGCTGAAAAATTGAAGATTCAAGGCAGTTATCTAAATGATTGAGATAAAAGTCTTAATTGGCAGTTGAAACGCAAGACAATTTGGGGGGAGCATGTTTTTGCTTGCCAAGAAACTCTATTTGCTTTCTAATGAACATATGACCTTTTATTCATTGATAAATTCATTTTTCTATTACATGTCAGACATTGGTCTTGGTGCTTGGAACATAAAAATTAAAATAATAATAGTTATTTTTATGATTATTTCATTATTGTTACTATTGTCCCTAAGGGTCCCATAGTGTGTGGAAGAAATAGAAATATATAGGTGGTTATAGGCTTACAGATTCCAGAAAGTACATTTAAACACTTAGAAAATAAATGGATAAAAGACTATGAAAATAGTATACATTCATTTCAGTTTTATGTATAAAATGGGAATGATAATCACTACCATGTCATTTGCCTCACAGCAGTGTTTCAGAGAATGAGGAGATGGTGTATATAATGAGCCTTCATCTGTTTTTCTTAAACTGCCATCAGTTAGCCCTTCTTAGCTGAAGAAAACTGAATAAGTACATGGAATCAGTTAATAAGGTGAAGATTTTTGATTCTAAAACCTAGTAGCAAAAGATAAAAATGCAGTTTATGATTAAGGTAAATGTTCAGTTTGTGCTATAGGTTTTAGGAACCTTCCTCATGTTGCAAATGAGAAAACAAAAGCCCAAAACGACCTTCCTAAGACCATAGCATTCATTAGTAACAAAGCTAGGATTAATTCAACTTCACGTGAGATACTTTTGTAAGCCAAAGATTGATTGATTTTTAATTTTTAAATCACATGAGCCACCCTCATGCATTCCTCTCTTTTGTGAGGTTTATATCAGCCAATCCGGCTATGTTCTTCCCAGCTTTGCTGCAGTCAATTAGCAGCTTCCAAGAGACTTCTGTCACTGGAAACTCATTCTTACTGCTGAGAGTCTTCCTTTCAATACTCTTGGGTGATCCCAGCATTCGCATGTGTGACCCATTGATACTTATTCTCATAGATTGTTGATCTCAACTCTGTGTCCTTCACCTTCACTTCAGCAGCCCACGCACTCTGTCCAGTCTGGCACCTTGAGCTCATCAAGGACTCTTCTAGCTCTAAACTCTTAAACACCAAAAAGCCGTTGAACAATATAACAATCCTCTTGTTTCCCAGCTCAACTGCTCTCCACATTTCCTTGGAAAATCTGCATCAAACTATTTTCTTATTTGATCCGACTTCTTCTCTAGATCTGAGCAACTCTATTTCTATATTTGTGCTTGTTACCAGCTTGTAAGAGAGCTCCTTTCTCAGAGAAAATGAACTTCCAGCTTAAAGTGTCTACTCCACAAGAAACTCTAGCTGATGGGATTATAAATGTGCCATTTTCCTCTCAGCCCCTTCAATGCAGAAAATAAAGACCAGGAAGGAGGACTTTTTTTTTTTTTGAAAGAAAGAAGGAAATATTCCATCCCTGTGAGGGCTGTGGTCAAGAGTGGGAGATCACGTTCACTCAGACAGCTCTGCAGTGCCATCTCTATAGCAAGTAACCAGGGATGCTGAAGTCTGAAGAAGGATGAGAAGATTTAAAAAAGGATGAGTACGGGTGGATTTCAGGGGTCAGGGGTAGAACTGACATAAAGATTTCTTGGGATCAGCCACGTTTAGAGAGCCATCAGGGAAAAAATGTCCACAAACAATTCCTTAGGTTTACTGTGCAGATGAAATGAGACAGGGCTGTATAGAGCTCAATAAATGTCAGATCTTGTTGTTCTCATCAGACCGTTCAAACCTTAAATAAGATGTCCTTAGTCCAGGAGAGCCTGCATGAAGTAAATACAGGAATGTATTGGGGGTGAGCATGTGCAAATAGAGAAGGGGGTATATCTTGGTAATTTGCTAACTTTGAGCAGCACATTCAGTTTTTCATTCTTTCCTTCATAACAGTTGCATCCATAGCATGTGGTTCTAAGTGAAAGTCCTTTGGCTATTTGATTATTCTATAGTCATTCTATAATTGTTGCTGGATACAATGAAGCAGTTTCCCCTGTTCTCTTTGGTGCTCTAACACATTATATAATTTGTACATTATGAAGGGCAGAACAAAAAGATCAATAGACAAGTTGCCAACAGTATGTTCAAGAGAAGAAACTGTTTACAGTAGCGTTTAACAAGTGATTTGAGGATATAAAGACAGTGAAAACAAATTATGATAAATAATATCACTTTTTCCTGGATAAATTGTATATAATACTATTTCACTTTTTGGTCAATAGATATTATTCTGTAGGTTAAAAAAGAAGACATTTTCAAATCTCTCTCTTAATTAAGTAAATGTTCATGAGCATCTTCTCTGGACCAGGCCCTCTGATACAGTCATTTATGCCCAGAGATAGTTCAACTATAGATAATCCCTCTGTCAGGAAGTTCACTATATAATGATTACCATTCAGTACAACCATGGGAGTAGACATGAATTAGAGAGGTAACAGACTGAAGTGTGACTAGCTTTTTAGCTTTAGGGAGATTAGGATTTAGTGACTGATTGGCTATGAGGGTCAAGCAGGATGTCTAGAATGACTCTCAGGTTTCCATTTTATACAATGAAATAGGGAAGAAAAGAGGAAGCACAGATTGGGAAAAACATGAGTTTTGGACTGGTTCAGTATGAGGTAACTATGGGACAATAAAGTTGAGATATCTCATGGGCCGAATATCTGAAAAGATTTGAGATTTGTCATCAAATTGCTGTGGCTAATACCACAGGAGTAGATGAAATTGCCAACGGAGAGGATATAGAGTGAAAAGAGAAGAGAGCTAAGGGCAGAACTTTAAGAAAGGCTAAAATTAGGAAGAGGATCCAGAAAGGGGATGGAGAAGGGACAGCTAGAAAACTAGGAGG
The DNA here is from genome assembly GCA_024291935.2 of Okapia johnstoni. Classification (NCBI taxonomy): domain Eukaryota; kingdom Metazoa; phylum Chordata; class Mammalia; order Artiodactyla; family Giraffidae; genus Okapia; species Okapia johnstoni. The sequence goes on along the minus strand of CM044317.1, from coordinate 19,244,652 downwards.
AGAAAGAGGAAGAACCAGGAAAGAGTCAGACATCCCAGAAGGCAAGGTAGGAGAAAGTTTCAAGAGAACAGTGACAAATATCACTGAGCTGACAAAGAAGGAAGGTTTATAGAAATGATTCTCCATACCAGTAGCCTCCACTTCTTCCTTGTATCTGCCTCTCAAGAATCTCTTAATTTCTAAATCCAGTGGAAGAGCAGAGGCCAGGAAGAAATGGAGATGGCAGGTGTACAGCATTGTTCCCAGAGACTGAAAAGGGAAAGTGAGAGACAGGATGGTACCTGGACAGAAATACACTTCCAAGTGAAACAGTCTCTAGGATGAGAAAGTTTTAAGCAGTTTTAAAGGATGATGGGAAAGAGTGGTAGAAAAGGAAAATTTGAAGATAATTGATGAAGCAAAGTTGCTGAGGAAGCAAGACAAAATTGTGGTTGGGCCACACTTGAATGGGAGAAGACTTTCCTCTGGGTGGTGGTACTGTTAAATTTGGGGAAGGAGAGCAAAGAAGGGGTAGCCTTTGTTTTCTCAATTATTCAGTGAGGCAGATGGAAAGGGATAGGGAATAGGTCAAACACAAATAGAGTAAATTTTTAGAGGACCCAACTGTTACTGGGAACTATGAATTTCTAGTAATGTCAGTTCATACTGTTCTGATATTCTTTCCAGTAGTGTATAGACCCCAGATACAAGGAAGGAGTCTCAGATTTCATAGCAGTTCATTTTCTTGGCCACCTGCTGGCCCAATATCCAAACACCAGAATATTTCTCTAGTTAATCACATAGGATACTAGGTGCTTACCTGAGATCATAGCCTAGAATTACACTTTACCAAACTCCTGTCACAGGCCAGATGAAGGAACTGTAAATTAAAAATATCATCTAAGAGACGATTATCAACCACTTTGCATATATTAGTTTTCCAGAATACCAAATACCTAACTCTATTTACTCTTCCTAAAGAATTGCACTTTCTAAATTGCATTTTAATACTATCCCTTTTTGTTTCTTAATGGTCAGAACAAAGAATTGGAAATGTAAATAATGCTTTGTAATTTTCACAGTTTTGCTGTTGAAAATATTATTATGTCGTTCAATGCCTCTTGTATAAAACCCACTGTTAACAATTCAATTTAGGCTTTACTATGATAAAATAACTTCTTTTCCTTCAAGAACTGACATGTTTAATCTTAAATGGTAATGAGAATATTGCATTTTCCCTATTTCTCGTTGCCTACCAGGAAGCTCAAACCTAAATTTGATGTTCAAGCACAGAAAATGTTTAGTTTATATATGTAGATATTAGCATCTTCCACCTTACTTCAGCAGCACTACTTTATAATTTTTATAATTTCAAAACCCCTCAAGTCTATTTTAAGAGGAATAAGGGTGTTAATACATACACATGTACATGAAAATCTTCCCTGCCAGCTCAGTGGTAAAGAGGAGATGCAGGAGATGCATTTTCTATCCCTGGGTCAGGAAGATCCCCTGGAGGAGGGCATGGCAACTCACTCTAGTATTCTTGCCGGGAGAATCCCATGGACAGAGGAGCCTGGCAGGCTATAGTCTCTAGGGTCACAAAGAGTTGGACATGCACTGAAGTGACTGAGCATGCACACATGTACATGAAAGGAACTCTAACGTAGATATAAATCCCTATTGAAGTTACCATATGTTATAAAATAGTAATAGAAGCTGAGAGGTTTTAACTGTAGAAGGTTGGGTGGTTATGTTACACTCACAGTTGAGTATACTAAAGGTGGAAGAAAAGTTTCTTGTGTGTTCAGTGTGACAGAAGAATTTTTGAGCATTGATCATGTACCAGAGGAGAATGATACTTCTTCAGATTAGTGAAAAATGCCTTCCTCTGGCTCATGGATGCTCTGCCCACCACTGTCTTTTCCTTTTTTTCAGTGCATTCTGGAATCTGCTATGTGGCTGTGCTGGGGTATTGTGCCTGGTTTTGGCAGGGTGTATGTGTGGGTGAAACATTCTCTTTTCCATGATGAACACTGAGTAGGGATGCTGTGCCTCTGTGAATTTGCAACAGCCTTTCCCCCCGCTATTCTTAGGAAAAGGTTAATATGTTTATAAAGTGACTGTTCAGTGACATATGGATAGGTAGCTTGCTTTTTACCCCTTTCCTAACTTTTCGTGGTGTTCTCATCATGTGCCTGCCAGACCATAATTGCCTGGGGAACTAAGCTTGATGTAGGATGAGACATCAAAAAGACCCTATGTCTCTTAGGCCTGTTAGGAAAGACCATCATTTAATCACAGTGTAGAGGGAGGGCCTATGCATTAATATATGGGAGACGTGACTTACCTTTTGTTTTTGATTGTATATTCTAGGTTGGAAACCATGAAAGGCAAATTTCATTTTTTCTTCTATGTTGGTACAAGTCAAAGAAGAGCTTAGTATGCAATATCCTTGATCTGTCATTTTAAAAGTAAAATTTTACTTGGAAAGAAACAACTTCTTAAAAATTGAAAAAAAACTGAGTGATTAATTTTTGAAGTGCTTATATTCTCCTTTTTAGTAGATTATTTTTAGGCTATTCTAGGTGCAGAGGAATGCATTAGAGCAGTGCTTCTCAAACATTAGCATGTATACTAATAACCTGGAAACTTGATAAATTGCATATTCTGATTCAGTACCTGAGAATCTGCATTTCTACTAGGCTCTCAGGTAATGTTGGTCCATTTACCACAATTGAGGTAGAACCTCTGGAAGCCCCTTCTGATAATATGTATCGTATGGCAATGCACTGTGATGGTTTATGAATTATTTCCTTCAGAATCATTTATACATGTCTCAAGGCAATACTCTATCTTCCTGAAAAGGGCAAGAAAATGACTTTTAAAATGTGGTGCATATATAGAAAATTATGCTAAAGATATTCATTCATTTCTTAAAATCAATGCTTTTTAAATATGCATTAACTAGCCTGAAGAATTGCTGAATGTGGCATTGAAGTTAATCAGATTTCTAGTTAAATGTAAATCTTCTCGTTTTAGAATACCCTGCCCCAATAGATTATATCCCTTGATGAAAAGTACATTTTTAGAGGATAGGTTCTTTGTTTTGTTGATTTCACTGATGAATCTCCACCAATTAAAACAGTGCCTTACACACAGAAGACATTCTATAAATATTTGTTTAATTGAATTAAGTGGGGATGGTTGTTTCAGTCCCCTTTTATGCCTGAGTAAGAGGTTTGATGATTTAAGAGCTTGCAGTTTCACTTCAGTTCTCATCACCCCCCATCAGTGTAAATGGAATAAGACAGTAGACTAATTATTCTGTTTCTAAGGACCAACAACCTTGAAAGCATTTTATTGTTACCAAGTTCTTCATAAATAAGTTTTCTTTTTGTTTGCTTCTTACAGTAGTAGAATAAAGCAAAGAACAAATACAATTAATTGTATGTTTCTTGGGTAAATTCTTAATTAATATCCATCTTTACCACTTTTCACTTTTCTAATTATTAAGGAAAAATCACTACATTTACTGTCAGTTAAAACCCTCAAGTTGTTATATTTTTCTCATTTTCTTCCCTTTTATGAATAATAGTGTTCAGTACCAATATTCCCTGTAGTGCCCACACGCAGTAGTGTACTGAGTGGGAGGACCAGGGTTTCGCTCACTTCCACTGGCTACCCACGTGACTCTGGATATATCAACGAACCACTGAAGTCTGTGGTTTCATCTATAAAGGATCAGGAATGCCTTTCTTCCAGGCCTCTTATAAGGTTCATATGAACTGATATGGAGTGCTTTTGAACCTGTAAAATTTCATATAAATATAGCTAGCTGTGTTATACAGTGAAAACGTGGAAGTGTTAGTCGCTCAGTCATGTCTGACTCTTTGCAACCCCATGGAATGTAGCCCGCCAGGCTCCTCTGTCCTCTACAGGCAAGAATACTGGAGTGGGCAGCCATTCTCTTCTCCAGGGAATCTTCCCAACCTAGGGATTGAACTTGGGTCTCCCACATTGCAGCAGGTTCTTTACCATCTAAGACACCAGGGAAGCCCTTATTAGAAAATTAATTTTTAAAAAATATAATTAATTATTTTTTAAAATGATTTCTTTTACTTTTGGCTGTGCTGGGTCTTCGTCACTTAACGTGGGCTTTTCTCTAGTTGTGGAGAGTGAGGACTACTCTCTGGTTGCGGTGATGGTCTCTTATTGTGGTGGCTTCTCTTGTTGTGGAATACGGGCTCTTGGGATCATGGGCTTCAGTAGTTGCAGCACGTGGGCTCAGTAGTTGTGGCTCCCAGACTCTAGAGCACAGGCTCAATAGTTGTGGTGCATGGCTTAGTTACTCCCTGGCATGTGTGATCTTCCCAGAACAGGGATGCGACCTGTGTCTCTTGCATTGGCAGGTAGACTCTTTACCACTGAGCCACCAGGGAAGCCTCCCTTAATTGTTAATAACCGTCTTCTGGCCTCTGCTTTTCCCCCAAAGTTATAAGCAATCACTTCTATTTACCATTTATTTAGAATGATAAGTGTTTGCATTGAAGGAAACATTTATCTAAGTCCCCGATTTGAAAAATTAGGTGACTTAGCTGAGGTTGCACACAGAGAAAAGACTTTCACTGCAGCCCAGCTTTTGCTCTCTGTAATCCCTGAAGCATCTCCACATCATTTACCTTCATATACTCTTCCTACTCTCCAATCTTTTTCTTCTGTTACCTTGAAGGGCAAACACTAGCTTTATATCAATGATCCAACCAGTTAATTCACTTATTCAACAAATACTGATCCTGCTAATCATCTAGTAGTTTTCTAGGCATCAGGAATCAAAAATGAATCTAGACTGCAGAGGTTAATCAAGTTTAGTAACATTAGCAAATACCCATACGAAATTGTCAGCTATTTTATTTATAGTAAAAAGGTATCTATGAATATATATACATATATATATATATGTATATTCTTGTTATTCTACAACAAAACAATAAAGTCTATGTTTCCAGACTTTATGAATATTCTGTACTTCCTATCATTGCTTATGGTCCAGAAGGAGAGACAGAGTGTGGAACAGTTGACCTGAAAAGTAGACGCAGATGTCAGAGTGCTGAGAGTGTCAGAGTTTTTGAACTTGTCCTCCATCTGCTAATTTAGTCAAGATAGTGTGGCCCCTTTTTGCAAATTTCTACCAAAGGGTGATGAATAAGGACTTATTTTTAATTTTTCCTGCCCATTCATTTTTCTGGTCCTTTTCCCCTCCTTGAAGCATTTGTGCTAGACTGTGACACCTTTGCAAGGAAGCCACCTTCTTGTTTGTCTGGCAAAACGTTATTAATCACACACTCTATTTACATTTTCTTAGCAACGTAAAGATTTTTACTGTGGAAAGAATTCATTACAACGCTTTGTAGCTAGAGTTGCGGCCTCTGTGGACATGTGGCCCGCCTCTCAGTGAAGCAAAAGGCGTATTACAAGCTGGTTTCTCAGCTGTGAAATGCCACTACTTAGGTCACATGCCTCAGTTAAAAAAACTGCCAGGAGCAACGCCTTCTTCTTGGCAGAGAGGCGTGCCACCTGTCACCCAAAGCTGCTGTCCCCTCTGGCATCATGCACGGATAACTTTGATTCACTTCTGCATATGTGAAGGTTGTGTTCTCTGCCTTTTGCAGTGTATTTCTCCATGGTATTTATTTAAGTAGGATTTACTCTGGTACTCAGTGGATTGGGGATTATTGTCCATTCATACAGGGGCCAAGTCTTAATCTAGAAGAATAGCTGTAATCTTTGGGAATAGCACTTCATTAAAAATGTGAATTGTCTTACATGTGAAAGATGTCATTTGACAGGCATATTTCCACTCGACAGCTAGCCTTGAAGCCACCCTTGCTGACACGACAAGATCCCTCCTTAAGAGCATACAAGAATTCCTGGAAATCGACCTTAGGGAACACATATTCTGGATTCACTAGAGACTTTGTCCCATAACTTTTAAGGCAAACAAAGCAAGAAACATACATTCATATTCTCACAAGCAGGTAAAACACTTTTTACAGCATGCACCTTATTTTAGATTTCCTCAAAATCTTTGTAAGTTCTGACAGGGTGTCAAGGGCCAAGTAGGTACTGGATTAATACATGTTGAATGAATAACCAAGTGGTGGTCTGTTACAAGGTAATCAAATTGGCATTTTGGGCTGGCAGGGCTTCCCAGGTGGCGTAGTGGTAAAGAACCCACCTGCCAATGCAGGAGACATAAGAGATGCAGAATTAATCCCTGGGTAGGGAAGATCCCCTGGAGGAGAGCACAGCAACCCACTCCATTATTCTTGCCTGGGGAATCCCATGGACAGAGGAGCCTGGCGAGCTTCAATTCACAGGGTTGCAAAGAGTTGGACACGACTGAAGTGACTTAGCACAGCACATGATATTGGGAACCTTTGACTTCCTATTTCTCTAAGAATATATTAAAAGAAAACCAACAATGCCTTACCTTTATGAAGAGATAAAGATTCATTCTGCCATAATAATGCCATCCTGACACAAGCAACAAACTTAGTAGTTTACAACATGTTTTCTCTTGCATTTTTGAGTAGCTCAAGAAAAAAAAAACTATATTAAAATGCATATCTTCCAAGCTTTTTTTGAATATAATTCCTATTTTGTGGTATCTCTCTTTTTTTCCCCCCTGGGTTGAATTGTATCTCCTTCAAAAATCTTGAATCTTAATGCCCCAGGACCTCAGAATGTGACCTTAATTGGAGATAAGGTCTTTACAGAGATAATCAAGTTAAAAGGGATCATTAGGGTGGGCCCTCATCCAATATGATAGATGTCCTCACAAAAAGAGGAAATTTGGAACAGCAGAGAGACATACAAACAGGAAAATGCCATGTAAAGATGAAGATGATGCATCCACAAATTGAGGAATGTCAAAGAGTTCCAGCTAGGAAACAGGCATGGAAAGGCTCTCCTTCAGAAGGAACAAACCCTGTTGCATCTTGATATTGGACTTAGAATGACAGACTTCTGTTACATAAGCCACTTAGTTCATGCTTTGTTAACTCAGCCCTAAGTAACTAATACAGTTCTCAAATTATCATAAACCTGGCTTAGGACTTCCTGAATATGCCAGGAAAGATTAGTCTTTATGGTACAATTGATGCTTATCTGATTTATAGGCTTGATTGCTTAACCTTTAACCTCCCACCATCTGACTGCTGATTTCTACTCATAAACACTAATATGACTTAAATGTCTATTTTTATTAAATAGTAATGATGCCAGTACCATTGATTGAGCATTTATTGTGTGCCAGGCACTGTGCTGTGAGTTTTATATATATTACTTCATTTGATCCTCCCAATAATCCTATAAGTTAGGTACTGTTATTATTCTGGAAAAATTAAAAATGTTTTTCTGAGTCACACAGGTAAAAAAATGACAGATACAGGGTCAGAATGAGTGTCAGTGTCATTCCAAGTGTCTGACCACGATATGATCTGTATGATAAGGCGAGATGGTACTTAACTGGCTTAGGAACTTGGGGCTAGAGAGTGTCAGCATTTGAAGTCCTATTTAAATGAGTAAGGAAAATCTAAACAACCAGGGCCTAGACTGTGTTTGCATGAGTCAGATGATATCTTAAAAAATCATATTGTATCATATTGTATCCAACATCTCTGTACTAGTCAACCAGGAGGACCATAAAGCCCAGCCCATTACCACTTCAGAAAAGATTAAATAAATGCATTCTCAGTCTTCCTTTCTGGTCTTCTTCATCTTCTGAAATGTGTGTCTGTAGAAAGGATTATTCCACACTGAAGTTTGCTCCAGTTTGGCTTGTAGGACAGGCAGAGGGAGATATTACCAGGTGGCTACATATAGATTTGCTTTAAAGCATACCTGATACTTTCTGAAAAACCTTCAAATTTGTAACTCCTGGAAACAATGATAAAAACACATGTCTTTTGTGTGTGTGTCCAGAAAAATCCTTCAGTTAAAAAAAAGAAAACAAATATACCTATATTTCTAAAAACAAGGGATATTTTTCAGTAGGCCAAGGGGAAGGATGTTTTTTATTCTCTCTGGAAATTTCTAGCACTTTAGTCCTGGGAGTTTATTACATTTTTAAATTTAATAATGCTCTGAACTGACTCATTCTCAAAAGTAGAATGTACAAACTGCCAATTGCTTTTCCAGTGCAGTGTTAGTTCATGTGGAATCCATCTTCTCTTGTTTGGTCCCTAGTGTGATTACAGGCATATGTTTGTGAGATTCTTGAACTGTTGTAGCAGGAATTCAGGCATTAGGTGGGGTTGGACTGAATGAGCCCAAAGATGTGAGAAGCTAGGATTCTGAGTAGGGGTTCATAAAAATCTATGATTGTAACAGAGCAGTGTGACCCTCCATTCCTGGGAGAAGTATACTGATGACTTTGACTTACCAATGGAACTATTGGCCTTTTACATTTTGGATCCTGTATTTGAAACTAGTGTTCAAGCAGATGCACATACAAAGTGTGCATTTAAAGCAGGAAGATTTGTGATTAAGAGGGAGTTTCTGGAGTTAGACAGAACTGTTTCTTTTCCCATCTCTGTCATATTTGAGCTTAGTGACTTTAGGCAAGTCATTTGAACTCTCACTCCTCCAATCTGTGAAACTTGAGATTACAATTGTATTTACTTCTCATGGGATTAAATAAGATAATGACTGGCATATATTAAAAATTCAATAAAATACGTATGTATATACACACAGGCTAATAAGGTGACTGTGTGATATGGCATGTTCTACTTTGTTTAGCTTCTGTTGTGAATTACCTTTTCTCTCTTTGGAAACATGATATCTTTCAGAGTTAGCACAGAATATATTGGTAGAGAGAAAAAAGGAGGTGCCATATAATTTGCCTTCCTTAACAACTTTTCATCTGGGGAATTTTGAGTGTTTAATAAGCTCATGGTAAAATGTAGTACCTTTGGAAGATGTAGCACTAAAATCTCTTTTCAGTTATTATATCAGAATTATCAGATATGCATCTAGGGTGGGCAGAGAGAGGGGAGAGCCAGTACTGCATAGGCCAGTTGAAGGACATCACAGGTTATTTCTATTTTAAAATTTTTATTTGGTTCTAGCTGTGAACACATGTATAACACATGTTTCCTGAAAACCCCTTATGATCATTTTTAATCATTGTCACAGTCACTTCCTAAGAACACTTATATAATCTTGGTTTATAGAAAGTAAAGTATTCTATTCTCTACAAGGTTGAAATCTGAAATGGATGATACTAGGAAGGAAGTGGTGGGGTTCAAGTCATGTCAATAAGTTCATGAGGCTGAATGTATATATTTGTAGTTCTGATTATAACTTTCGTGAGGGTAGTATCTATTGTATTGTTTTTGTGATTCTTATAGCACCTATTAAGACTCCTTGCACTAGGTTGCAAATGTTAGTTGAAATAAATTGACCTTTGTTAAGTAGGACTTGTTTCTCAGAGTTGTGAGGCTGTGAGGAAGATATAGTCTTTATTTAAATCTTAGGAAAGTAGTTAGTGATTTGGGAGCATTTTCTGTACTCAGATATTTCTAAACATTTTATTGACTATTGCATTCCCCTTCCTTACTATTTTTCTGGGCCATAAACTCAGCCCCTCTTCTGTTCATATATTAAATCTTTACTTTTTTGCTTAGGGCAATAGTTCTTACTTCTGGCTTTGTGTTGGAATCTTCTGGGGAGTTTTAAAACTTACAGATGCCTGACTTCACCAGCAGAGGTTCTGATGGGGCCCGAAAAGCAAGTAGAGCTGTACACACACATGTGTATATAAGGCCGTCCATGGGACAGAGGGTCTGGGGTTAGAAAGCAAAGGGGACAAAGAGTGGGTCTGGCCCTGCAAATGGAAAGAGTACACTTGCTCTGGTACCATCTAATGTCGTCTGTCCCATTCTTCCTCACGCTCTGGCCATGGGCCTGCTGCCATCTTTGGACACATAAAGGGTTGTCCCCTCGTGGAGGCCTTGGTGTTAGCTGTTTCCTCTGGCTGGAATCCATCTAAGATCTTCTAGTGACTGGCTACTTCTTTTCATCTAGGCCTTAGTTCAAGTGTCATTTCCTCAGGAAGGCCTTCCGCATCCAACATATCACCGTTCTCCTGTCACTCTCTCTCTTACTGCTTTGTTTTATTTACGTTGTGCTACTAACCGTCTCATTTATGCAATTGTCTACGCATTTATTCTTAGTCTTACATACTAACAGGACACTATTTTATTTCCAGAGCCCGGAGCAGTGCCTGGCATCCAAAGGGCTTGGAATATATGTTTTTAAATGAAAAAATGAAAAGGTTATTGTTTAGAACAAGATTGACAAATATGTCTAGACATCGCTGATTCACTGTAGTATCTTTCTCCTAGGTTCAGTAACATAGTTTTCCCAACATAGTACTCAATCATCCACACTTAGCTTCAAGATAAAATCTTATTTCATATCCCTAGTTTAAAAAGTAATTTTTGTATACAGAGTTTTTTAGATGAGGAAGTTGAGGCTGCACTAGGAAGCAACGTCTACTTGCCCATTCAGTCTTTCATTCATTCACTCAGAAATATTTATGAAGAATATAAGAAGCAAGGTTCAAATTTTCCCCAGCATATGTCTAGTGCTTGGATCTTGTGCTATGCTTGGTTATAATATGTTTTTCAATATATATTTTCTGAATTTAATTCAATAGGGGCCTTAAAATGATATACAATTACTTTATATGACATATGACAAATGCAAGTGGAATGATCATAGTGTAGGTTATCAGTTCAGTTCAGTCACTCAGTTGTGTCCAACTCTGTGACCCCATGGGCAGCAACACGCCAGGCTCCCCTGTCCGTCACCAACTCCCGGAGTCCACCCAAACCCATGTCCATTGAGTCGGTGATGCCATCCAACCATCTCATCCTCTGTCGTCCCCATCTCCTGCTTCCTTCAATCTTTCCCAGCATTAGGGTCTTTTCCAATGAGTCAGTTCTTCGCATTAGGTGGCCCAGTATCAGCTTCAGCATCAGTTCTTCCAATGTGTATTCAGGACTGATTTCCTTTAGGATGGACTGGTTGGATCTCCTTGCAGTCCAAGGGACTCTCAAGAGTCTTCTCCAACACCGCAGTTCAAAAGCATCAATTCTTCAGCACTCAGCTTTCTTTATAGCCCAACTCGCACATTCATACCAGAGAAGGCAATGGCAACCCACTCCGGTACTCTTTCCTGGAAAATCCCATGGACAGAGGAGCCTGCTAGGCTGCAGTCCATGGGGTCATGAAGAGTTGGACATGACTGAGCGTCTTCACTTTCACTTTTCACTTTCATGCATTGGAGAAGGAAATGGCAACCCACTCCAGTGTTTTTGCCTGGAGAATCCCAGTGATGGCGGAGCCTGGTGGGCTGCCGTCTCTGGGATCACACAGAGTCAGACACGACTGAAGCGACTTAGCAGCAGCAGCAGCAGCACATCCATACATGACTACTGGAAAAATCATAGCTTTGACTAGATGGACTTTTGTTGGTGATATAGAATGGAATTAAGGGATCTTAAGGGATGATCTGAAGGGATTTCATATCATCCCTTCCAGTGGCCTGATTTTGCAGATGAGGAAGTTTAAACCCAGAGATGATAATAGTTTGTTTTCTATGAGTACTTGTAGAATGAATAAAAGACTGGCAGACTGAGTGCTGCTCCAGGTCAAGTGTTATCTTTGTGGTGCAGCAGATATCAGAACTCACTTGTCAGTCCAGGGACCTTTCATCTCCACCAGTGAACCCCAAATATGAGTTCTGAGAATCATCTGAGGTTCTAAACTTGCTGAGGACGATGTCCTAGGACTTGAATTTTTACTATCCTTCTCCGCAGGTAATTCTTTTGTATAGACAGATTTGGGACTGCTATATAAATCATATTATTAATACATGAATTTTCCTCACTTATACCTGCAGAGATGAAGAGGTTACACTTAATGCATGGAGAGCTTTTATAGAACATTTACAGAACTTTAAAAAAAAACTTCCAATTTTTGCTTAGCTGCACACTATCAGTCTGAGCTGAAGCTCAATAAACCCAAGATTTGCTTCTGACATTTAATTAAATTCGATAGCTATTGAGTGTGAGGGATAGAAAAATGAGTAAAACATGCTTCTTAATATAGAGTCTTTAAATCCTGCTTAAATAGAGGGACAGAAGTCAGAGATTCCTGGTAATCTCTTGAATTTTAGATAATCATGATAAGTCTGCTTTCTAGCACCATGTTTTGATGCTTCATTAGTTCTGATTTACTGTTAGATGCAAGTATCAGCTTTTTACTTACTCAAACTATTGTAGAATTATCCACCAGTTCTTAACTACTCAAAGTATTCTTTTATTATTTATACCCTATGGCTGACTGTAGGAGGGATGAGAAGGAAGCACCATATTTTGTTCCTTCCATATTTTTAGATTAAACAGTAACGTAATAGATTTAATTATATAATTGGTATAGCAATTATATAACAGAAGTCATTTTTCTGTGGAGGTAAAACATTCATAGCACACATTATTTTTTCTAACTAGTTCTCACTTTCAGTGCCTTATCTTTTATCCTAAGGTATCTGTCAGCTGTAAAATATCCTATCCATAGCAGTTGCCTATATGATCTCCACAGAATGTTGGGCCTGGCATGTTTTATTTCAGGAGACATAGAAATTCATTTCTCACATTTATGGAAAAGAAGAAGAAAAAGACTTTAGAGATAGTCATTAGATTCAAAGAGGTACTGGGAAATTTGGTGTACACTGGGTATGATATATGTTTTTATATTTGTTTTTTTTAATAGTCCACCAGGAAGGTTTCATAGCAAGAGTAGGACAAGGATTCAACTTCCAGAACAGTGGATGATATTCTTTCCTTAGAGGCTTACTGAGACTAGGCAGTTGTAGGATAGGGATGTCTGGGTCACTCTTAGCGTCACCCATGGTTCCTTCCCTTATCTTCTGTGGCAAGAAAGATGTGTGGGTGGGTGTGGAAGGCAGGTGACAGGCAGGGCTGATTGTGGTGGGTGGATGAATGGGGCGAGTTGAGCTTTGGCTAAGTGAAGAGATAAGAATGGGGAGGAACAGACTTTTCTTGGACATAGGTTAAACTTCCAATACAAGTAGGGACCTTCATGTCTTGTTTATGCTGTATTTTTAGAGACCAATATAGTGCCTGGCACACATCAACTATATTTCATAGACACATAAATGTCTATATGAATAACTATGCATAATTATTCCAACTATGTTGAAGTAATTGAGATTTAATAAGTAGGATTGGAGATGTTTAGATTCATTTCTTGGTTCTAGCATAATACCTTGCATATAGCTGGCACATGAGGAAGTTTATGTCAAGGCTCTAGCATTGATATTATATAAGAATTATAGATTTTAATACTTTAAATACATTAGAAAGGACTGAGAACACTGACTTTTTTAATTTTTAAAAATTTTAAAACTTTTTAATTGGAGAGTAGTTACTTTACAATACTGTATTGATTTTCTGCCATGCAACAATGTGAATCAGACATAATTTTATATATACATATATATACATTCTCTCCTTCTAGAGCCTCCCTCCCCACTCCTAAGAACACTGAATTTTTTTAATTTTTAGGAAAGCATTCTTCTGTTTTCATTTTTGAGTTTTTAAAATAATTTTTCCTGAGAAAGAGAACTCATTCCATTCAAAATTAAAGATACTTCAAGATTATGATTCCCAATTCCTAACATATTAGCTTGCTTATTTATTCTTTTGTAAACACCAACTTTTGTATTGAAACTCTAAGTAGAAATCTAATAAGACTATGATGGAGTGGCATGTGTTTGTGTTCGTGGGTAGGTGTGCTTCATTCCTGAGAGCATATAGGCAACATGTAGAGTAATAAATGATTTCCCTCAGCAGCAGTAAAGATGGATAATCTTTGGTTTTTCATTCATTAAGCAAAATGAAACAAAAATGATGGCCAACAAAAATGGAAACACAACTGTATGAAATAACTTGGAGAAATGCACACAGGATTGCCAATGGTGAAAGAAATGCCTGTTTCATCTATTTAGTGAGTTTTAATGATTTTTTATTTATACACACAAGCTCATTAAATAAAAAGGCAGAAGAATTGAATTTAGTCAATTACTGAATTAATTTCAAGGAAAGCAGCTAGGGACTAATCAGTGAGAAAAACCTTCCAACTGATTCATTAGTTATTAACATATCTACTATTTATATAAATTCAGTCTCACTCAAAACCATACAAAGAATGCTTTCAAATAATATGCTATTGCAATTTCCCCCCTTTTCTCCCCAAACTTTCTTGTGTGTATATAATCACTGTCAGATTAAAAATCCTATTCCTTGCCTCTGTTTCATAATGGAGAAGTTGATACGTTTGGGCTTCTTTGGTATTCAGAGGGTAAAGCATCTGCCTGCAGTGGAGGAGACCCGGGTTCTATCCCTGGGTCGGGAAGATCCCCTGTAGAAGGAAATGGCGACCCAGTCCAGTACTCTTGCCTGGGGAATCCCATGGACGGAGAAGCCTGGGTAGGCAACAGTCCACGGGGTCACAAAGAGTCGGATACGGCTGAGCAACTTCACTTTCTTTCTTTCTTTTGATATGTTTGGAATATTGTAAAAGATCCCCTGGAGGTGGACATGGCAACCCACTCCAGTATTTTTGCCTGGAGAATCCCCATGGACAGAGGAGCCTCATGGGCTATGGTCCATAGGGTTGCAAAGAGTCAGACATAACTGAATGACTAAGCACAGCACATCTTTCTATAAGATTACTTAAAAATTATTTATTTATTTTTTATTTGGCTGAATCAGATTTTTGTTGCATCATGGGATCTCTCATTGTGGTGCATGGATTCTCTAGTTGTGGCACATGGGCTTAGTTGCTCTGTGGCATGTGGGATCTTAGTTCCTGGACCATGGATTGAACCTGCATCCCCTGCATTGCAAGATGGATTCTTAACCACTGGACCACCAGGGAAGTCCCAATTAGTTACTTTTTAATCTGATTTTTAAAAGCCAACTGCATGACAGCAGGGACCACAAACTCTAATGTCTACAGAGGACAAGTGGATGAAGATAAAGGGTGAGGTTCAACATGTGCGAACCACATCATCTCCAGCCAACTGAAGCTGAAGGAGAATGTGGGCAGGCTCTTGCCAGATCTCTTATTTCAAGAAAAGCTGTAAACTGGCTTTTCTATCTGAAATGTCTCTAGCTTTAAATTTTAGCAAATTAATTTTTTAAAACCTCATATAGACCAAATAAAGCCTAAGTATGCCTTTACTGGCTGCTTGTGACCAGTGGCTTAGATGAGCAGGTTTCGTCGGACCAGCACCACCTGTAGGGCTGGGTGCTCTGGGTTCTAACAAAGTAAGAACTGAATGTGGGGCAAGTCACTCTCATTTTTAAAATTAGTGGATACGGGCCAAATGATATGTAATTTAGTGTCTTTTCAAGTTTCACAGCATCTACGATTGTTTAAGGAGCAATAACTGATCTTCACATTCATTACCATTTTCATTTTCACTGTGACTGGTGTGATTTCCCCAAATACTTGAAATCTGCCTACTATTGGCCTGTCTGAGAGTTGTTTATGAACATTTGTTGAAACTGACCAGAGAAAATACTGTCAACTTGTCTCTGAGTCTAAGCACATTGTTAGCAGAGTTGCAGAACTTGGCCATCTCCTGCGGTTGTAAACATATTAATAAGCTTTCACCAGAAGAACTGAGAACAGATGCAGTTCTTGAAATCACAGTGTCCTTGTCACATTTCCTCGTCTGTCTCCCCTACTGAGGCAAGGCTTGCTTGTGCTGTCCTAGCAAATATGCTCCTTTTTGTCATAACCAGATCATAGTTCAGAAATTCAGTAGAAACATCATGGTAACCAGTATCTTTAATACACAGATCCAAGCCCCAAGGGCAAGTACACAATAACGTAAAATGACAGGTTTCCCCCCTCTTTTCATTGTCACATAATTTCTTTTATTCCGCCACATAATTCCCTGGAGCCAAAAATAAGAATCGGGCACTGCCTTTGTAGTCACTGTTCAATGTGAAACTTCAGGTGGTTTAAATGTAATAAATGTACTCACACAATATCTTACGTGGTAAATTGGGAATCATCCCCAGTATAGTGGAACAACTTAGGCACGACACTTAAGCAGCACCTCTGTATTTGCTGATAACTAGCTGGGTGACCTTGAAAGTTACATACCTTTCTGAGTTTCCATTTTTCATCTATAAAAAATGCTGTTTAGAAAATCCCCATCTTGTAGAATTGTGAAGATCACACAGGAAGCAATTACTTGTGAAAGTGCTTTACAAAACATAAAGCACTATATGTCAGTGAGATAACATGCTAATCAATCACTTACCTCATTGCAACATGAGGAATATAAGTACAAATTGAATAAAGCAGGTTGTTGTATATTGTATGCTGCAGATGTAAGTCTTGGAGATCTGAAATTAACTTCCAAATTCTCTTCTGTTATTCCTGCTTCCCTCCATTTAAAGCCATCTCTCACATCTCAACTGTTTAATTAGTCATTGGTTACATAGAGTTAAACTTGGCATCTTAGAGGGAAAAAAATTGTCTGTTCCTTGAAGGACCTTAAAATATTCCATTGGATTTATTCTTTAAAAATACTTGTGTCCTATCTCCATTTTTTCCCTTCTCTCTGGACGTCTTCCAGTTTTTCTACATTAACTTTAGAATTGAGGACCTTGGGTGACTGTAATGCCACTACACAGTTAGAGAAAACATTATTATCTTCTTTTCTCTTAATCTCACATAATAAACAGTGTTCTGAATTTCTACCTCAATTTCTAGCCTCAATATCTGCAATTTAAAATGGTGGCATGATATTTGAGAATTGGATGTGCTAAAGTTTCCTTCATTTTAAGCATTCAGGATATTTCTGATCTGTTTCCCCTCAAACATATCCAGTAGCATTCTGCTCTCTAGAAGACTTCTTGAAAAGCCCTAATTTGCTGCATTTGCTGATTCCCGTTGTGTGCATTCTCCCACTATATCTGACATCAAGCCAATGATTTTGTCACTGAACTTGGAGTTGGGAAGAGTTGCCCAACTGGATCTCATGAGGCAATATGAGCAGCTCCATTCCATAACCACATAGTGTGATGATGAACATATTAATAAGCTTAGGCTTCCCAGATGGCTCAGTGGTAAAGAATCCGCCTGCTGATGCAGGAGACACAGGTTTGATCCCTTAGTCTGGAAGATACCCTGGAGAAGGAAATGGCAACCCACTCTAGTATTCTTGTCTGGGAAATCGCATGGACAGAGGAACCTGGCAGGCTGTAGTCCATTGGGTTGCAAAGAGTTGGACCCGACTGAGCATGCATGCAGTGATGTAGTGATTAATAAACTTGAAACAGAAAGTTCTAAGTAGTGTCTTATCACTAACTTATTGTCGATAAACCATACTTAATGTTTATATGGTGTTTTGTGCAGTGAATACTAAATATACTCATTATATGTCTATCCATATAATTCTATATTTTAATAAGAAATAAAATAAATCATTAGATTTCAAGATTAACTTCACCTGATTTTTCTTTAGTTACAGAAATTATTTGTACTCACCAGTCTCAATCTTTTTGTAATCTAATATCATTATATCTTTAAAATATTTCAAAGCTTACCTTGGTCATATTCTATCATCTATTTGCTCATGATATGGTTCTTACTTCATCTCATAGTGTACATCATTGAGAGAATTTTGCAGAGAAGGTATTTTGGTGTCATAGTTTCTGAGATATTATATATCAGGGAGTCCCCCAAACCTCTGAATGTTGCTTCATTGTTCTTTGGTAGACACTGTTTCAGGAGAAAAATCTATGGAACTTTCAATTTGATTTATTTTGAAGGTGAGCTTTTTTTTTCCCAGCCAGGATTTTTAGCATTCTTGATCTTTGAGACAACAATAAAACTTACCAGTATGTATTTAGATTGCCAAAGTTCTCATCTCATTTTGTCAATCCTCTCAGTTTCCAAGTCTCCCACTTAGTTCTGGTTTTTGTTCACTCTTTGGGATAATTTATTCTGTCCTAGTGTCTTCTTTGCTGGTAGGGGTTGCCATTTTATGTCTTGCTTTAAAAATGTCTTTTACCTTTTTATTTTTTATCATTTAAAATAGATTTTTGTTCTATATTTAGGTTTGTTCACTGTATTTAGTTTTCTACCAGGCCTGTTTTGTCATTTTTTTCTCCATCAGTTTCTCTATGTTTTATTTGCCTGTAATCTCTTCATATCCTTTTTTCTTGCCTTAGTTCATTCTTGTTTAATAGGAATGCATGCATTCTTGCTCAGTTGCTTCAGTTGTGTCTGACTCTTTGCAACCCTATGGACTGTAACCCACCAGGCTCCTCTGTCCATGGGAATTCTCCAGGCAAGAATACTGGAGTGGGTTGCCATGTCCTCCTCCACAGGTTATTAGGAATGGTATCCTTTTAAAAATCTCATTTTAAGCATCAAGTAGATTTTATAAAACTGCTTTACATTTCTATTTTTGAGGCTCTTTACCCACTATCAAGCCTTTAGAGAATTGTTCCCTTTCTTCCTGAACTACAAATTTTGTTTCATGGACCCAGGCTGACTATTTTCCCCATTGCCCATCTTTGAGTGAAGCCGTTTGACCAGATCTGGTAAGTCAAGGTAACCAATAGGCAGGACTTTTCTTAGAGCCGCTGTTGTCTGCTCCTCCGCTGCCAACCTCCGTGTGCAGACCTGAGACTGGAGGACAGGCTGATTTCAGAGCAGTGGACACACTTGTGCCACAGAGCAGGCATTCAAAGAATGCTAGTTTCTCCTCCTGGCTATGAAAGGACTGGTCAGAATTCAGATGGAAGGGGAAATTCCTTAAAATGGATGAGCAGAGCCTGGATCACTACTTGCGATGTTTCCTAATTCAGTCCAATCAACTTGAGAGTTTGTAGAACTTTTGACTGGATTCTAGAAGGTCATTTTATTTGTATTAACTGGTTTCTAAACTTATTAAGAACATTTTTTCCCTCTCAGTTTGGACATTTTCTTTTACTTTTCATGGGAATTTGGGAAGGGAGCTTTCTGTTATTTTTATTTCCAGATCTATATAGCCTCTGTTCTCAGTTTATACTTAGAAAAAAAAGCATTGAATTTACCTCTTACCTCATATTTTGCTTATACAGTTCCATATACACGATGAGGCCAGATGACTTTTCAGAGCTATGTTTTATTTTAGCACAGCAACCACTTCTAGGCTACATGATGCATCATACTCTGTATCAACCATGTGGATGCTTATGTACTTCTTATGTTGCACATTTAGGTCAAGGACAGTCATACATGCTACACTGGAATCACTGCAAAGCCTGTATTAATAGGATAAGAGTTACAGATATTGAAATAAATTGCATACTTAAGTACAGTCTACTTATTATCTATGCCAATTAAGAGGTGCAATGTCACGGAAACAAAAAGCAATCCAGAAATCATTTATGCGTTATTTTGAATTCATATGCATTATGACTTTTCCCTGTTTCATATTTGCATAATTACAATTTCACCTAAACTTATATGCAGATTCACTTGAGAACATACCAATTGCAATTGCCTAGATTAGCATGCTGGTTTATAACCAAAGAGAAAAAACAACTGAGGATATAAAATTCAAAGTGGATGTTTCTCAAAATGGATAATTTGCAAATAGTTCAGAATTAGCAAGTCTGCCCCAGGAATCTGTAAGAGTTCCTGGAATAATGTACGTGTGTGCACAATTGTGTGTGTATCTGTTTTTCTGTATTGGAAATACAATTAATATTAGAAATAATTGTATTAATTATATTAGTGCTCTATATTTTTTGTATTGTCAAATTGAACAATAGAGTTGTTACATGGTTTTCACCTAAATTCATTAAGTCTGTTTTTATAGATTAATTTAAAATAATGTAATGGTAAAGGACAGGAAAGCCTGGCATGCTGAAGTTCATGGGGTCTCAAAGAGTCAGACAAGACTGAGAGACTGAACAACAGCAACAAAATTTAAAATGCTTTGAATAATTAATAGTTTAAACAATGTAAGATTCAACACTAAACTCTGCAATTCTGTACCAATGTTCTGTCATGCTTTATCTATTTTCATAAAATGTTCAAACCTATGACAACATTTGAATCATTTTTTTGCTAAAATGTGATGCTTTTCCCGATTCTTACTGTATAATATCTGACTTCCTTGATGTAGTAATTTAAAATTTCTCACAAAAGCAAAAAGAGAGGAGATCAAATTTGTCTTTAAATTTTTTTCTTTTTAATTATAACTATTCAGCGATTATGATATTTATAGATATTTTCTTAATATTGACCTTATACTTAACAAGTGATCACTATCTAAGTACTAGATGACAGTCAGTGCACTGTTCTACCTTATTAAAGAGGGTTGCCAAAGTTACTAGATCGTTTTTAAGATCTGATATTTTTGTCATTAATACTTTAAAATGTTTATTTTAAAACTGTTTTAATATAAAAATATAGACTAAGTTGCCCTTTAAGCTTGTGTTGTCTATGAAAAGCAACTATTAGTTCTAAACTCTTCCTTAATCTCCAAATACCTACTTTAAATGCAGGAGAGAGCCTTCTTAATGTGAGTCCTGTAAAAAATGTGTTCAAATTTTTTTTTATTATCAGTTCCTTTATTAATTTTTAAAGTTAATTGGAGGAAAATGTAATGATTCTGTGTTGTATGGGCTCAGGCTGTGTGTGAACCACATTCAGAGCTAGCTGCATTTAGTGTCTCAAAGCCAGGTGATGGGGCAGCCCTGCACAATGGTAAAGCACGGTTTCTGGATCCAGGCTGCCTTTGGTCCGAATCTCGCCTCTGCCCTGTACTGAATGAGTTCTTTAACCTCTTAGGTAACCTAAGGGTAACCTAACCTAACCTTTTAAGGTAATTAGCTGACAGTTCAATGGAGGAAATGGCAACCCACTCCAGTATTCTTGCCTGAAAAATCCCATGGACAGAGGAGCCTGGCGGGCCACAGTCCATGGAGTCTCAAAGAGGCGGACATGACTGAGGACTGAGTGACTAACAACAACAACAGCAATGAGATGGTGCCTGGCACACAGTGCATTGTCGTTGAGTTTGTTCCCATCATCATTATCTATTTAGCAAAAGTGAGATGCCCTATGTAAATTACGTAGTTAAAAGGGGCATTTATTGACTCATGATAATGGGCCTGGCCCCTTCAGTCTTGTGAGCAAGAGGAGAGGCAGAGTCAACCACCCCGATACACATGGAATGAGATTTCCAAAGTCAAGGAAGGAGTAGTCCAGCAAGGAAAAGAAATGTTGGGCAGGTAGAAGCAACAAGGGTCCATTTGTTTTGCCTTTCATATTTATTTACATACAATCTAATCCTTGCTAATCCATGCTTACTGGAGACAGGAAGAGTCCAGAAACATAGCTAATTCTCAAAGTCCATTCTGCCTAATAATGGCAATAATGGAAATAATGAACTAGTGAATTTCTGGCATGATGCCTCTGACTCTAACATTAATACATCTCACTGAGACAAAAATTTGATGTATTGATTGATTTCATGTTAATTAAATAATTAAATTTGACCATCGACAATGACAATGAATTCTTTACAGAGAGTATCACATTAGTTGGAAATTTGGCTATTTGTCTGCTTATTACTCAAATGCATATTCAATATGATACAGGCTTTAAATCTTCTGTGGGAGTAGGAAGTGCATAAATTAAATTTGTGCTTCATTTTAGACCTATTCAAGGCACAATTATTCAAAAGAGCTTGTAGACATATTTTGTTTTTACCTTTGTAGTACTTTGACTATAATTTAAAGAGTCAGTTACCAAGCATATGTGTCCTTTTGGAATACTAAAAATTTAGTTGAATGGAATAGAATAAATTAATAACATGACCATTATGATTATCCAAGTAAGAGAGAGAGTTATATCAGTAAGTAATGAAACATGGCTCTCAGTAAAGTTATTTTAAATTATCTTAAACTATTAAGATGGCTTCAAAATAGGTTATAATTAACCTATCTACTACAAGTTCTTTTTAAAAAACTAAACTAGATTTAGATTTTCCTTACATAGAAAAAGCCCTGTTAAATTTTTTAAAGACAATTAGGAGGAAAAAAAACCAACAAGATTCCAAAGATGAAGGACTTGGAAAGGGAATCCCATAAATGACTCTGCAAATAATTCTTAAAGGACTATTAAAAATATGTTCCCCAGACCTTACTGTTTATATTATAACATGATAAAACGACAATGAAACATGACATTTTAAATTCTAATAATAGGAAAAATGATTTATGTCTTACTTTTACTGCTTTGATTTTGCTCATTTCTAGTCATGTTATCCCAGGGTTTGAAGGGAAAAAGTGAAAGCTCTTTGTATTTTAAAAGGTGGTTTATATAGCTTCTCTGAAAAACAACTCTTGATTATTGGCAATAATTGGCCAGACTCATGAAAACTCATGGAATACTTTAGAATCTTCAACTAACTTTTTGTAGACTTTGCAATGTGATAAATGATGCTACTGCATTCAATTTTTCTATGTTTTTTCTTTCATCCACCTCGTAAGGTTAAAATTAAAATCAATTTGCAAGATAGGGAGAGAAGACCCAAAAATATGGCAAGCTGTGAGGAATGTCTATTTGGAGGTAAAATTTAGGCCACAGCTAATCTGAAAAGTAGATAATCAGATAATCATAAATTATCTGTTTTGAAAAACATAATTGCTGTGAACCCATGGTTTAGTCTACCCAGTTGAGGGTATATCTCAAAAGAGAAATATCTGTATCATGAATCAGAATTGGTTTGAAGATCTTGAGGTTAAGTGCATTTTGAAAATCTAGGCTATGCTATCTTTTAAAATTTTGGTATGAAATTTTTGGTTCAAGTGGGCTGTGTAAAATTTGTCTGTTTCTTGACCTTTGTGTTTTTTAGGAGGCTTCTAAATTCCTAACAATTTTTGAACTACTGAACTTATTCTTTACCATCTGAGCCACCAGGGGGAAACCCACTGAACTCATAATCTCAATATCAATGGGGTCCCAGACATCAAAATGACATGTAGAGTTCTGAAATACAGAGATTACTAGATTTCTTTATAGTTCTACTGAAGGATAATATCCAGAAACAGACTCCCAAATTATATTGTTTTTTAAACTTTCCTGGTAAATATTATCACTTTTAATGTTTGGGAACCCTTGATCTTATACTATTCTTGGGACACTTGTATCTTTAACTTAGTGGTTATTTTCGAACATTTAATTATCTCTTTTACCAGATTATAAGTTTCTAAACAACAATGCTCACATTATATCATTTTAATCTGAGGTTTTAAAAAAGTCAGACACAATTGAGTGCACGCGCACACACACACACACGCACACACACACACACATCACCACCATTGCTTCCCCTCCCACCATTGTTTACTATATGCTGAATGCTATGTAAGGTGCTTTAAATATATAAGCTCATTTGTTCTTTAAAACAGCTTTAAGAGGGAGGAGGAAACTGAGGATTAGGGAGTTTGCATACACGCAGCTATAAAGTACTAAAGTATGGGAGCTAGAACTGGAACCATCACCTTCAAAGCTCATCTTTATCTACTATGTTTTTCTGCCATAATAAAAAAACCCCTCCACCCGCTACAAACCTAGTAAAAATGTTTGTTTGCTATCTTCCAGTCTCTGTGGCCCCAGGGAAACCAAGATAAATAGATCTGACCACCCTTGAGTAGCTTATAATCTCAGAGAAGACCCTCGAAATACTTCTCCATCTTTGCTCTAGTGCTCTTATTTTTTTCTCTAATGAGTTTATTCCTTAATTGTCACCTGGACCAATTTTTAAGATCAGTTAAAAATATCCTAGAAAGCTGTCATAAAGTTTAAGCATAAAGAATGTAAGTGAGAGACTACATTGGGAAGAGAACGGGCACATTTTGAGCCACTTATTAAGACACATGATTTCATTTAGCAATAGCAATCTCATGGTGTGTGTTTTATATAATATTTATAGGGAAAAAGTGAGACTCATAGAGGTTAAGAGATATGGCAAAGGTCACTAACTTAAAAGTAGAAGTGCCAAGATTTTAATCTTGTCTGCCAGCCAAAGCGTTTTTACATTTCCTTTGGAACCATGCCCTCTCCATCTCCCACATGGTTTAGGTGCCTGGTTTCTAGTCTGGCAACTGCAGAAAAGGGAGCGTTCCCCAGGGGATATAAGATTTATAGAGCAGCGTCGAGTTTTGCTATTATACCAGGTAAATTAGTAGAATCTATGTTAAAGTACTTTTAAGATGTAAAAGTAAGAAGTCTCAAACCAGATTTAAACTTTGTTTGGAAATCCATTCTATAAGAAATGCTGCTAAAACCTATTTGTCAATGCTTGGCAGTAGAATCTAGACCTTATTACTCATTCACAAATGCACTTGGTTCAAATGCTTCTCTAAATGATCATCAGGAAGGATTTATTAGCCTGAGAACTTATAACATAAATATTAGTTGAAAATGGCTGAACTTATACCATATAATGAAAACTATATAAACACTTAACTGAGGTGTAATTATATGCAGCAGTTATAAGCACTGTAAGGAAAGGTTTGATATAAATATCTAATTTAATTCACTAAGGAACTAGTGAACTATTTAACT
Organism: Okapia johnstoni; assembly: GCA_024291935.2. Taxonomy (NCBI): domain Eukaryota; kingdom Metazoa; phylum Chordata; class Mammalia; order Artiodactyla; family Giraffidae; genus Okapia; species Okapia johnstoni. The sequence goes on along the minus strand of CM044317.1, from coordinate 19,219,920 downwards.
TTATGGGGGTGGAGGAATCACCTTGCTTTTGGTGTTTCTGAGATTTTTCTTCCAAATTTGCGAGTCATTCTCTTTGTTCATGCTGTTCATGCTCACCCTGATCTGCCTCTTTGCATCCAGGTTATTATTACATTGATGGGAAATTCTTGGGCTCTGTCCATGTGATTATTATTCAAAGGTCACTTTAAGTACAGAGTCTTTATTATTTTTAAAGGGAATTACTTCTAATATACTTATGTTAGATGGCTTCCATCTTGGTCCTTCTCTTCACTGTAGTGCTTTAACACTGCCTTGGACTGTTACCCATCACCCCCATATTCTTCCCTGTGGCAGAAAGAAGGGATTTTATACTCTGCTTATTTACTAGAAGAAGAAATTTCAAATAGAAGTCTACCTAGAAATGGACCTCATGTTCATGCATAACTATGAATGCCACATGACTTCATGTTTAATATTGCTGCAGATCTTCATTCTCTTAGGCATTCGGGAGTTTTGCTCTTTTATTATATTTTTTTCTAAAATCATTTGGGCTTAAAAAGCAAGACCTTTTGGAAAAGGTAGTGTGGTTTCTTTAAGAGAAATGGAGCATTATTAAGATCTGGTTTTTTCTCCCAGTCCTCTCATGTCAGGTCCCCAGGAAGCAAACTCTGAGATGGAGATTAGCCTGCAGGAAGCTTATTAGGAATGCTTTTGAATCCACATCTATGAGGGAAAGTGAGGAAAGGAAACAGGATTGGGTGGAAGGTGCTATGCAGTAACATCAAAGCTTCAATCAACAGGACAGGGAACTCTGCAGGTTTGATATTTTATCCATCAGAGGCATATTCAGTTAGGCTGAGGGCCTCGGCCTTCATACCTCTGCATTGTCATTGGTTGCAGGCTGCCCTTGACATTGACCTTGAATAAGGGAAATCTTCGAGTGAAGGCAGTTCTGGAAAAAGGTTGACAGCTGAGCGCTGTCTCAGTAGCTGAGGAATAAATTTGTCATTACTAAAGATGGGATCTTGGCAGCACAATGCAACATCCATGACACTAGTATTTAAGGAAGAGGAAATGATGACATACATTAAACCAATCTTTCTCAACCTTTTCAAAATCATTCTACCTCTTGTTCAATACAGAACCTGACTCTGATATATCTGAAAGAGATGTAGTGTAGCTCTCAGTTGATTATCTGCACACCTTGCATATTCCCACTGGACACAAGTATATTCTGAGCCCTGGTATTCATTAGGAAGTCCTTCTTTTCTTTTGCTTTCCTTTCTCATAAATTTCCTTCCCAGTCTTCCCTATGTAGGAGTCTGAACAGTGACATATCCTGATATTTTCTGAGAAATATCAGGATAAAATCTGCACAGCTACGTTGTCATATCCCTTTCTCCTTTTGTGCATTATTCTATAATATCCTGCACAGTGCCAGGAACCATATCAGGTACTCCTAAAACATCTCGTGATAGATGTCAAAAGGAAGAACCAACAGATAGTATTTGTTTTTACTTTCAAAAGTTTAAGCAAGGGTCTAAATCACAAGCAAAGAAAATGAATAAACAGAACCCAAAATGTTTTTTTTTTTTGATCCTGAAAAAAATTGAATTGGCACTAATTCTGAGATCAGAGAGCATATATAGCTCTCAGATACATATCACACAAGAATCTGTGTTGAAATATGGGGTTTCTAATTTGTGCTAGATAGAGAAAGGAAAAGTTCATGTGGGTGAAAGAAAATTAATTCTCAAGCAAAAGACAATATTAAGGGATCAAAGGAGGAATTGATGACAAAAGCAGAAACTCTTTATGAATTTTGGAACACACTTGATATATTCACCAGTGAGCATTCATTAAGCTTTTATGATATGCTGGGTCATATGCTAGGTGCCTGGGATACAAAGATGAATAAGGAATGCTTCCTACAGTCAAGCAACTTGCAAACTGGTCATGATATACTGAGAAGATGTGCACATGAGTCTCAGTGGCTCCCAGTATATGTAGGTCCAAATATTTGCTCCCTTAGGTAATACTCCTCCAACTCTCCCACCTAATACTCTGTCCCTCTTTGAGATTAATATTATAGATTAATAATATACTTATAGAGTAAATGCAATTATATATTATTAATAATTATGCTTACATATGTTAGGTGTGTTTATTAGGCCTGGGAATATTTATTACTGTGGTGGAGGGACTTAGGAGAGATTGCAGGATCTGTAAGGGAGAAGATCAACTGACTATATGTCAAACTATGTTAATTTGTCGACTTTGGAGGCTAAAAGTGGGTATCTGGCACTAAAGCTGAAGAAGTCAAAATATTTTTAATGTGGGTTAGAACATTATAGAGCAGGGATCCCCAACCTCTGGGCTGTGGTCTGACACCTGTATGCACAGTCTTACCTTTCTAGTTACCTGATTTGTCCTAAGTGGAGATTAAGAGGGCGCTGAAGAATTGATGCTTTTGAACTGTGGTGTTGGAGAAGCCTCTTGAGAGTCCCTTGGACTGCAAGGAGATCCAACCAGTCCATCCTAAAGGAGATCAGTCCTGAGTGTTCTTTGGAAGGACTGATGTTGAAGCTGAAACTCCAATACTTTGGCCACCTCATGTGACGAGTTGACTCACTGGAAAAGACCCTAATGCTGGGAAGGATTGGGGGCAGGAGGAGAAGGGGACGACAGAGGATGAGATGGTTAAATGGCATTACCGACTCGATGGACATGGGTTTGGGTAGACTCCGGGAGTTGGTGATGGACAGGGAGGCCTGGCGTGCTGCAATTCATGGGGTCGCAAAAAGTTGGACACGACTGAGCGACTGAACTGGACTGAATGGGGTCCCCAACGCATGGCTCTTATGCTCACTTGCCCCTCAGCCCTCAGGCATCTCCAGTGCCCGAGAAGGTGCAGAGTTATCAGGACTCCCTTGAATTCAGGGCTGCTGGTCTGAGATATCCAGAGACCAGGACATCTTTTAATGAATGAACCGGTCAGTCGTGGGAAATTTTGTGATCGTTTCTCCTGTGCCCATGGCTATGCTCACCTTTTACTTGAGTACAGTTAGCCACTTCCTGGCAGGTTTCTTCATTAGTAAAATTGTTTGTTTTTAGATGTTGGGTTCAAAGTAATATTGCCCCATGAGCTTTATTCTTTTTTAAAATTATTTTTTCTCAGAATATAGTTGATTTACAATGTTATGTTAGCTTCTTCTGCACAGCAAAGTGAATCAGCTGTATGTTTACATGCATCCCTTCTTTTTTGGATTCCCTTCCCATTTAGGTCACAGAACACTGGGTAGAGTTACCTGTGCTATACAGAAGGTTCTCATTAGTTATCTGTTTTATACATATTATCAATGGTATATTATATGCCGATTCCAATCTCCCAATTCATCCCACCCCATCTCCCTCCCCCTTGATATCTGTACATTTGTTCTCTACAGCTGTGTCTCTATTTCTGCTTAGCAAATAAGATTATATATACCATTTTTCTAGATTCCACATATATTCAGTAATATGCAATATTTGTTTTTCTGTTTTTTACTTCAGCCTGTATGACAGTCGCTAGGTCCATCCACATCTCTGCAAATGGTACAATTTCGTTCCTTTTTATGTAACAAGCCTTATTCTTAATTCATTTTGGCTCCTTTTGCTTTTGGCTGTAATTACTTGGGCTTCTCTCTTTTGTAAGTAGCAACAATGTTTTATTGAATATTTCAGAGTAATAAATCTAACAAATATTCCACAGAAAATGCCTATTTACTTTCACATAACAGTTTAATAACATTAAACCTTGGGCCTATGACAAGTAGAAAGGTCTAAAATACCTGCCCAAATTATAAATAATCAGGGACTATGGCAGCTTAGGGAAAAAAGTTATGCTGCCTAGTAACCAGCATTTTAATTTATAGAAACTATAATTTGCTTTTCATCCTATGTCTCCTCTATGTAATTTATCCTTTTATCATTCAAATAAGAATCTGTTTTCCAGAGTTTTTATATTATAAAACTATATGATACTATTTCCTCAAATTGGATTCTATATATCTCAGTGCTTTGATTGGTTCCTGATAGTGTTCTCTATGGAAGAAATATTAGATGTTAATCCTTTTACATTGTTGCCCTGGTTAATAAAGCAATCCCATAGCACATTCCATTATGAGAAAGCCCAATGTCAAACTCTAAAATGAAGGAGGCACAACTATTTCTCCTCATTTATTTAACAAAGATTCTTTGATCACCTTCTCTGTGTCGGGCACTATGCTAGGTCCTGGGAATATATAAGTGAACAAAATTCTCTGGCCTCAGAGAGCTGATTCCCTATTGGAAAAAGACAAGAAAAGTGGTAAATAACTAACTTATATAATATTTTCAAAGCTAAGTGCTTTGAAACTATAGGACAAGGTTACAGTGATGTGGAGAACCAGAGTGGGCTAGGTCTTAAATACAGTGGTCAAGGTAGGCTACACTGAGAAGATAACATCTGCAGAAAGAATTGGAGATGAGTGTATTAGTTCTCTGAGGCTGCTATAACAAAATATCACACATTTAAGGCTTAAAACCACAGAAGTTTATTGTCTCACAGCTCTGGAGGCTAGAAGAAGTTCTAAATCCTGGTGTTGATAGAGCCATACTCCCTCTGAAACCAGGTTACAGACATCTGTCATGTTGATTATACCCCACTTTAATGACTTCATTTTAACTGGGTTATATCTGCAAAGACCCGATTTCCAAATAAGACCACATTCACAGGTACCAGGGATTAGGACTTCATTATATCTTTTTGAAGGACACAGTTCAATCCATAACAATGAGCTAATCAGCCATGTAGATATTTGTTTTGAGTTTCGGGTCCAGTACAAAGGCCCTGAAGAGGGAACATAACTGCTGAATTTGAGAAACAAGCAGGAGGCCATTTCTTTTTTTTTTTTGGTACAAAGTGAGCAAGAGGGAGAGTAGAAGGGAGTGAGATCAGAGAAGAACCAGGGGACAGCCCATGAGAGGCTTTGTGAGACATTAGTGGGGCTTGTAGTTTTATTTTTTTGCCTTTTTTAAAAAAGAAAATTACTGGAGGATAATTGCTTTACAACAGTCCGCTGGTTTCTGCCATACATCAACATGAATCAGCCACATATCCCTTCCCTCTTGAACCTCCCTCCGATATCCCACCACATCCCACCCCTCGAGGTTGTCACAGAATGCTAGGTGGCGCTCTCTGTGTCACACAGCAAATTCTCACTGGACATCTATTTTACTAGCTCATGCAAATCAATACCAGGAAAGCAAACAACCCAATCAAAAAATGGGCAGAAGACCTAAACAAACATTTCTCCAAAGAAGACATACAGATGGGACTTGGCTTTTTGATGCAGGTGAAATTGAGAACTTTGGGAATTTTATTTTCATTTTAAAAATCCCACTCTGGCAACTATATTGAGAATAAATTTCAGAGGTAGAGGAGGATTCTGGGAATCTGAATAGAAGCCTATTGCAAATATTCCAGGTGAAACAGAATGTTGACTCGGATCAGGGTGTCAGCAGTGGAAGTGGCAAAAAGTTTCTGGATTCTTGGTATTTTTGAAAGGTACAACCCAAGGATTTCCTGATAGGTTGGATATGAGTGTGAGAAAGAAGACTCGGGGATAACTCCAAGTATTTGGGCCTGGGTACAAATAGCTGAGAAATGAAGACAAGTGACTAAAGGCAAAGGAGAAAGGGAAAGATATACCCAACTGAATGCAGAGTTTCAGAGAATAACAAGGAGAGATAAGAAAGCTTTCTTAAGTGAACAATGCAAAGAAATAGAGGAAAACAATAGAATGGGAAAGACTAGAGATCTCTTCAAGAAAATTAGAGATATAGAGGGAACATTTCATGCAAAGATGGGCACAATAAAGGACAGCAATGGCAAAGACCTAACAGAAGTAGAAGAGGTTAAGAAGAGATGGCAAGAATACACAGAAGAGCTACACAAAAAAAGTCTTAGTGACCTAGATAACCATGATGGTGTGATCACTCGCCTAGAGTCAGACATTCTGGAGCATGACGTCAAGTGGGCCTTAGGAAGCATTACTACAAACAAAGCTAGTGGAGGTGATGAAATTCTAGTTGAGCTATTTAAAATCCTAAAAGATGTTTCTGTTAAAGTGCTGTACTCAATATGCCACCAAATTTGGAAAACTCTTTGAACAGTGGCTGTAGGACTGGAAAAGGTCATTTTTCATTCCAATCCCAAAGAAGGCAATGCCAAAGAATGTTGAAACTACCTCATATGCTAACAAGATAATACCCCAAATCTTTCAAGCTAGGCTTCAAAAGTGCATAAACCAAGAACATTCAGAGATACAAGCTGGATTTGGTAACCCTGTTAATTTTTCACAGAATGTGAAAGAGGACAGTGAAAAAGCAGGCTTAAAACTCAGCATGCAGAAAACTAAGATCATGGCATCTGGTCCCATCACTTCATTGCAAACAGATGGAGAAAAAGTAGAAACAGTGACAGATTTTGTTTTCTTGAGCTCCAAAATCACTGTGGATGGTGATTGCAGCCACAAAATTAAAATATGCATTCTCCTTGGAAGAAAAGGTATGACAAACCTAGGCAGCATATTAAAAAGCAGAGACATCATTTTGCCGACAAAGGCTCATATAGTCAAAACTTTGGTTTTTCCAGTAGTCATATCTGGAGGTGAGAGTTGGACCATAAAGAAGGCTGAGCGCTGAAGAATTGACGCTTTCAAATTGTGGTTCTGGAGAAGACTCCTAAGAGTTCCTTGGACAGCAAGAAGATCAAACCAGTCAATCCTAAAGGAAATCAATCCTGAATATTCATAGGAAGAACTGATGCTGAAGCTGAAACTCCAATCCTTTGGCTACCCGATGTGAAGAGCTGACTCATTGGAAAATACCCTGATGCTGGGAAAGATTGAGAGCAGGAGAAGAGGGCAACAGAGGATGAGATGGTTGGATGGCATCACTGACTCAATGGACACGAGTTTGAGTGAACTCTGGGAGATGGGGAAGGACAAGGAAGCCTAGTGTGCTTCAGTCCAATGGGTTGCAAAGAGATGGACATGACTTAGCAAATGAACAACAACAAATTGGAAGAATGAAGTTTTGAGGCAGGATTAGAGGCTCAGTTTAGGTCATGTAATGCCTTTTCAACATTGGATTGGAGTTAGTGCAGTGAGTAGTATATAAAAGTTTGGAGCTCGTGGGAGAGACCGACAGAGAGTTGCTTCTTGGCAGATGGTCTCTGTATAAATTGGGATGTAACACTTCTTCTGGACAGCAGAGCTCTGGACCAGGCATTTCAGCCTCCACCTTCTCATCTGCCTGGGAGAGTCAAGGATTGTTAATGATGTATATATTGCTTTGAGAATGATGTCCACCAGGTTGTTTCTTCCTTCTTGTCTTCACAGGAGAGCCAGGTTCTGATTTTTCATTCCTATAAGACAGAATGACCTTGGACAGGGTGGAAAGTGGGAAAGGCAGGAAAGAAAGACTGATATTAAGATATTTTTTCTAGGGATCCAGGGGTCTGTTCTTTACTAGCTTTGCTTGGTGGTGAGAGGTTCTTGGTGGGAAGCCAGGACCCTCCCCATGGATTGGGGATTAGTTTGACATGCAATATTTTGTTTGTTTTAACCTGCCAATGACACACACAGTTCCATATACTTTCATTTTAAAATTTGTGAGAGATCCTTATTGGTTATTTACAAACTGTTAGATTATTAAATTTTGATAGTAAACTTTAAGCAAGAGCATTTCAAGGATTATTGAGAATTCTAACTCAGTATTCTGCTAAGAAGTGTGATAGCTGTTCAACACTTGGCATGCTTGAGAAGCCTTTTCTTTGCAAGTCCTCACATGAATTATTAGATTTACTGCAAACTTCAAAAAGGAACCTTTGCTATGAGTGTATTATCAGTCTTGTCCTGAGTTGGCCATGCTTGTCAATTGCTGTTCTTTTGGCATTGTCACTACAAATAACCCTTAATTTACCTTTCTCATTTTCATTCACGTTTACTATGGCTTTTGTGATTGAAGCCACAGTATGGAGTAAATGATACATATTTAAATAAAAATATGTGAGACCCAATTTTCCAATACCTAGACTTGAAGATGTTGAGCATTGTGATTTAAATAGAATTATGAATTATCCATACCACCATGGCTAAGGCATGCACAGACAGGTGCACATAGTACATCTCTTTCTTTCATATTTTACTTGAATAGTGGCCCTTCATGAGGGTACAAGAGATGGAAGGGAACAGCACGATATTCTGCTTCCATCCAAGTGGGTTTTAATCTGTTGCTTCTCTGCTCCAGAGGCTAATCTTATCCACTCCTCTTTCTGCACCAGCCTTCTCACCTCTCTTTTCCATCTCCTCAATCGCTGCGGCTCCAGTTTAGCCCTGAGGAGACAGAAATTTTCCACAACACAAAGGTGACTTTAGGAAGCAAAGTAGTGCAGTAGAATGAACATTGTCTGAATTGAGCATCAGAGATATCAATAGATATCTACTGAATTTCAAAAGGACTATAAATAATAGCCAATTATCCTCTGCTTACAGAAATTAGAAAATGAATGTCATCTCTAAGTAATGAAGGGGCAAAAATCTAGCTTCACCTAAATTCTTACCTGGGAATTTAGAGGAATTCCTTTCACCTTCAAAACTTGTTTATAGATTAACTGGCTCATATTTTACATCCACAGGGATTTACTGAATGCCTTCATGTACCAGGCACTGGTTAGGGCACAGAGCTAATTCTCCACTGCATTTGGCAGAAGAACTTGAGTAAGAGGTCAAGAGAAGGCAGAGTGACTCAGTGTTTGCTGTGCTGATCAGAGGAGCCAGACAGGCAGCAGATGAAGATGGCCAGGAAAAGAGCAGATACTAAGCTTAGGAGTCAAAAGGTGGGGGAGAAAATGCAGATAACAGAGGTACTCTATATTAAAGTGAGACAGCGAGTTTTGCTTTAATTCCTTCAACAAAGCAGATGCTAGTTTAGTTGACACATTCAACAAAATATAACAAATGAACATTATTAGGAAAAAGATTGCCCTTTTTTTTGGTCTTGGTTTTGTTACAAAAAGAGTAGGCATCGTCAGCAAAAATTTTACACAGGCTGGAAATGTTTCCTAGTGTTTAGTGTAATATCACATCTGAAGCATCTTCATTATTATTCAGGTTGAGATCTGCTAGTGCGACGGAAGATGAAAGACAGGATTTTTGTTGCTAAATTCTTTTCCTGTGCCGTGTCTGAACTAGCTTCTCTATGTGTTGTTTCTGATGGCAGTCTGAAAGACCTCCAGATGAATAACTCACTTGAGATAGCAGCTGTGGAAATACATTGTTTAAAAAATGAAAGATCTGGCTGTTCAGCACAAGTGCTAACCACGACCAGCATTTGGATATGTGTCAGTTCAGGCGATGTCTGCTGGGAGTCAATGATAGTCCGAAAATGCTGGGACAGAGTATCAGAGAAAATGAATAGAATGTATTTATCACCATACTACTGGTATGAATTGTGGATGTGGAAATAAAGAGTTATGTTATCACTAGATTTAATACTCTTGGTGAAGTGTGGGGCAAATTACCTTATTTATTATGATTTATGTTTTGTAGCATTTAGAACTATTTTAGCAAGAACTCAAGAAATTAATATTGTTGGAGCACTTTAATAATCTCAGTCTCATATCTTGTTTCATAGAGCTTTTCTTATGATTCCAAGAGCATGGTACATGTGTGCTCAGTTGCTCAGTCGTGACCAACTTTTTGTAACTGTAGCCCATCATGTTCCTTTGTTCATGGGATTTTCCAGGCAAGAATACTGGAACAGGTTGCCATTTCCTACTCTAGGGGATCTTCCTGACCCAGGGATCCAACCTGCGTCTCCTGAATTGGCCGGCAGATTCTTTATCACTGTGCCACCTGGGAAGCCCAAGAACATGGTACCACAACCATCATCATAGATGTTACACAGAAACACTTGTTGCAGAGTTCTTTTGTTGGATATCACAAACTGAGGTGATTTTTACTTTAAAAGCAACACCCCATTCAGTGTCTTGGATATGAGATTTGTGCAACTTGGAGGTTGTGGGTGGGAGAGGAAGGCCCTCTGTGAATAAAATGGGAGAGAAGTCAGGGAAGAAAGAAGAAAGAAGGCAAACTCCTCTGAAGAAAAGCCTCAGAATTAGTTTTCCTTACTGGAGCAGGTTGTTGGATAACAGTTTTCCTGTTTGTTTTTAAATTGTTGAAACTTTATAACAAATACTCCCATTATCAAAACTTATTATGTCGTTCCAACACTCAAAAAATAATACATTTTTTAGCTATGTAGGAGGAAACTAAGACACAGGTAAGGAGACTGTCCAAGCCCACACTCTCTTGTCCTTTTGTATGCAAGGACTCTTAAGTGCCAAGGACATCGAACATGTCTTTTCTTTTTAAGCGATAAGTAAGAGCCATGTCTCCTCGATCGTGATGATACATAACACTGATAGCTCAAGGATCATCAGAAATGAAAACCAGACTGATGTCATTTTTTAAAGCCAAGAGTTTAGAGGAACTATCAGTTAGGATTTTTGTTTTCATTGCCTGTTGGTGCACATCCATCAAATCTCTTCAAAGCTTTGGAGAGATTAAGAGGTGACTCAAGGTGGTGAAACAGAGACCTGTATTTCACTCTGTACTCTGTTTTCATTCTCTTCAGTGAAAATGAGACTTGAGAGATTCTCATGAGTCTTCTTTAGAGATTTGCCACAGTGACAATGCATAATTGTAAAGGGAGAATGACACTGGCTGAATGTCACCAATAAAGTCAGTAAATATGTGATTTTGGTGGCTCAAAGAACAACAGTATCTTCAAGAAACTTTTGCAGAGACAGAGTTATAGCTTCCACTGGAGATGGTGATTTTACTTTGTTAGTATGTACAAGGAGCTGATATTGAGGTCAATGTAGCAATAAGTTTACTCACTATTTTATATATTTTGCTAACATAAAAATGCATGTATACTTTCATGTGGGTAGGGTGATGATACATTGAACATTAACAGATTACTTTCCTCTCTTCTGCGTATACAAGCTTCTGGCTACACTACTTCAAATAAGGAAAGATAAAAAACACAAAAGCAAACACATTAAATCTTACTTTTGTGTTTCAAATCCTAGGTCCTGGGGGCAGGAATGGAGACACAGAATATAGAATTGCACATGATGCAGGGAGAACCAGTTCTTCATTCCTGAAACTAGAAAGGGTCCTAATGTTATGAGAGAAGGGGTAAAGCTACAAGGTAAATATAAGAGTTGGATGTTGAAATTTCCTAAAAAAGGACACTTGGAGAAGGCAAGGCAACCCACTCTAGTATTCTTGCCTGGAGAGCCCCATGGACAGAGGAGCCTGGTGGCTACAGTCCACAGGGTTGCAAAGAGTCAGACATGACTGAAGCGACTTAGCAACCTACCATATTCCCCGGGGCAGAATCTGCAGCTCTCAGATAGTTTTTGGGTAATCAGAGCATTCCGGTCTTGGTGGGGTTTGAGAGAATGGGGTGGGGCACAGGGGGTGGAAGGGAGAAGGGGAATACAGTCAGCAAGACTATCTTTTTGTGTTCCCAACTGTGGCTTGGAAGCCAGTGGTAAAGAATCTGCCTGCCATTTCAGGAGACATGAAAGATGTGGGTTTGATCCCTGGGTCAGAAATGGCAACCTACTCCAGTATTTCTGCCTGGAAAATTCCATGGACAGAAGAGCCTGATGGGCTACAGTCCACGGGGTTGCAAAGAGTCAGACATGACTGAGCGCGTGCACACACACACACACAACTGTGGCTTGGAAGCAATAGAGTAGAAATGGCTGTGTGGTGTCCAGGCATACAGGGGTAAGACAGTTTCATAGTTCTCTACCCCAGTAAGAATGAGGAGCACTTTGTTGTCTCTCTGCTCATCAGTAGCATGGAACTACATTACCCTATTCCCACCAAATTTCCCACCATCCTCAATGGAGTGGGAGCACTAAATGTTTGCTAAGTGTCCAGGAGGAATGGCTGGGGATGACTGGGAGAGCAGCATCCGAGGGGCCTTGCTGTGGGTAGTAGTGAAGGGTGATGCAGTAGCCTCCCATGAGAATAGATGACCGAAGGCCAGGCTGAATAATGTCCATCTTGGCAAAGCATCATTTAAAACACACTGAGTTACTAAAATGCTTTGAGATAAAGGAGCATCATGACTGTAACCTACTCACAAATGGTTGGTATGGGAATAGGAAGATGGTAAAGCAATTGTGATGAAATATTAACATTTGGGGGAAACTGAGGGGGTCTGCAGAATTTGCTAGTGTATTCTATATATCAGAAATTCTTTCAAAATAAAAAATGAGAGATAGAGAGAGAGAGGAAGTGGGGGAGACAGGGAGAATGAAATAAGAAATAAAAAAATTAAAGCTTGCAGAGAGGTCTGGGTTGTGTTAAAGGTATGCAGTAAAACATTTATTCAAAAATAGTAGCCTGAAGTACAGAATTAGTGATGACTGGGAGCCACCTCTTTACTCTGAAAAGAGAAAAGACAGAGCAGGCTTGAGGACACACAGGGGCAAGAGTTGAAGAAGAGTGTTAATTTCTTTTAAGTTGAAGTTAATATAAAGTGAACTGAATGTGACCTGAGGCAGCTCATAATTTACGGAAAGATAAGGTTTAGAAAACTTGAATTTTTCTGTGAGTTAGATAAGTGTCAAATGTCTGATTTTGCCTAGAAGCACTTATTTAAAATTAAATTAATGTCATTTTTTATTATCTAATTCAGTGATGAAATGTGTAAGTTTTACATAATGTTGAGCACTGTGTTCCAGGTGTGGTAGGGGCTATAATGAACATGGTAGAATTGTAGTTATAAAGACATGATACTTTCAAGATGTTTGTGAGTCTTTAGGATATGTACACACAACCGTGGAATGACAGAATTTAAGAATTATTGTCAAAGCATATAGGCAAAATGTTAAGACAGCAAGAGAAAAATTATTTTTATTGGGGAGCAAGGAAAGGTTATATGGAAGAAGTGACCTTTCAGCTGGATTTTGAAGGATCAGTAGGATTTTGTCAATAGAGATGGGTGTTAAGAGTGGCCCTTATGAGAAGATGAATATAAGCTAAGTTATAGACACAAGTAAGGGTTCTGAGTGCTGGGTGGGTGGGTGTTCTACACAGTGCTGCTTTGGGAGCTAGGTGTGGTAGAGTATGATCTTCCCTGGTGGCTCAATGGTAAAGGTCCCTGGGTTGGGAAGATCCCCTGGAGAAGGGAATGGAAACCCACTCCAGCATTCTTGCCTGGAGAATTCCATGGACAGAGGAGCCTGACGGGCTACAGTCCATGGGGTCACAAAGAGTTGGACATGACTGAACAACTAACACTGACTGACTGACTGACTGTTGGTGGTGTATGCAGGTATATAGACAGATTGGAGCATACTCCAGAGGTGCCTGATTCTTTAAAATAATTCAATGTATGGCAAAGACCACTACAATACTGTAAAGTAATTAGCCTCCAACTAAAATAAATAAATTAAAAAAAATGTCATTCAAGTCTTCTCCCCTCAAAAATAAAATAAAATAAAATAATTCAGTGGTTCCAACTTTTTAAACATTTAATTTCTTTTTCCATCTGGAGGTTGTTTTGATACCTGTTTTGAAGTAGGATCTTTTTGAAGTAGGATCCCCCTTACTAAATCTATTGTCCTAAATATTCATTAAATGATTATCTTTGCTTCCTTCCTTTCTCTATCCCCTATACATTTAATAAAACACTGAATTCTATCAATATACTGTAAACTCTATCAATATACTGTAAATAAACAGTATGCAATATACTGTAAAGTCATCAAGTATTTATATTTTCTCTGTCATTATTGTCAACACTTCAAGCCATAACCATCTGCTACCTGAATTACTTTAACAATTTCTCCAGCAACCTTCTAGCTAGTCATGGCGTCTACCTCTTCCTCTTCTGATCCATTTTAAAATGGAAAATCTGATCGAATCATCTGTCTGCTTAAAATTCTTCAGTAGCTTCCCAGTGCCCTCATATAAAGTTCAGAATCTCTAATATATCACGCAGAGTCTTGCATAATTTGACTCCTGCCTACCCTTGAAGATTCATTTCTTGCCACAGTCTGATTATTCCCTGTGTTCCAGTCACAGAGAACCTCTTTCTGCTCACCATGCCCTTCTCCATGCCAGGACGACCTGTTATATACTGCTTCAGATCTCAGCTTGTAAGCCACTTTCTCATGGTAGCTTCCTCAGACGCCTGAATATAAGTTGGTTCATCCTTTAAAGCACTCTCTAGTGCCCCACTCATCTCCTTTACCATGTGTGTAATTGCTTATAATAGTCTTCCCCACTAGACTATAATCTCAACAAGGCAGAATCTAGCTTGTTTTCTCTTCCCAGTATCCTGAGTGGTTCCTGAGACACGCAGATGATATCCACTGACTGATCAAACCCATCCTTTCCCTTGTTGATTCATGATGTATTCTTTGTCATATGTTAACATATTTAAAGTCCCTTTTTAAGCTATTCTATTCCAGTGATCTTGATTTCTCCCCCCATCTATCATCTCTCTATCTATTTATCATCATTCATCTATTTTCAGTGACATTACTACCATTTATTTTAACTGTGACAGCTTTTACATGTTTTGATGTCATTTTAAAAGTAAAAATTCACAAACCTATTCTTTCCTGTTTATCTATTTTTCTAGATTAGACTAAGAACCCTTACAATTTTGACTAGGATTATGTAAAACTGGATTTTAGAAAGAATCCAAACTTTTAAAATAGTGTCAATACTTTGCAATGCTTTTCCCATGCAAAGCATGATAAGCTTTTCTATTTAGTCATGTTTTTCTTCAAGTCTCTAAGTAATATTTGCATTTATTTTTTGTGAAAAACCTGGAAGAAAATAAAGTGAATGTTTAGTATCTGGACAGAAAATAATTTTCTAAACATTAAAGCAATAGAAGAGCTAGCAATGGAAAAGGTTGATTGATACAACTGTCTAACAATGAAAACAACAGTGTATGTTTAAACACATTATAAAAAAGATTAAAAGACAAGTGGGAAACTGGGGGGATAATTGCAATAGAGATGCCAAATGGCTTCTATCCTTACCAGATAAAAATGACACAAATTGATATGAAAAACATTAATTTTTCAAAGAAAAATAGACAAAGAACTTGAGCAATCTTCAGAAAAGGAATTTAAAATGTCATAGATATTCTTTTAAAGTAATTCTATTTCTGACATGTCACTGTTTGCCTCAGCTGTTTTTAGATCACATGTAAGACTCTCTGGTTGAATGATACCTACCAGGTATTTAAAGTAACTAGATCCTTTGTTAAATGTAGGTTACAGGCTTTAAACTTTTATTTAAATATCTTCTCAGTGATTTTCTATTTAGATATGTAGGGGGAAAATAGATGAAAGTGGCATTTTCTATATTTCGTGTGTGCTTACTCTCTCAGTCATGCCTGACTCTTGCGACCCCATAGACTGTAGCCCACCAGGCTCATCTGTCCATGGGATTCTCCAGGCAAGAATACTGGAGCAGGTTGCTATTTCCTTCTTCAGAGGATCTTCCTGACCCAGGAATCAAACCCAGGTCTCCTGCATTGCAGGCAGATTTTTTACCAACTGAGCTACAAGGGAAGCCCCTTTTTTCCATATTTCATAGAGAGAAAAGAAAGACCTTGGTACTTAATTGACTGTAGACATGTATAAACCAGTGTTCTTTTCAGTGTATGTTGATTTCAAAAGTGTTTATAAGCATTTTCTTTTATTGTCATTAATCCAGGTGTTATGCTTTTAGTGGCTTTGAGGAATAAGGACCTGAGTTTTCTTGGATAATTTCTCTCACTATATACTTTAAAATTGAGAATGATATTTGATGTAACTGTTGAAAATTATTGTGTAATTGGTGAGTTTATTTAGCAAAAATTGACAAAGTTATTACTTTATGCTGTCAAAGTCTACATTCTGGGGATACAAAAATGAAAGACTGTTCAGTTCAGTTCAGTCGCTCAGTTGTGTCCGACTCTTTGTGACCCCATGAACCACAGCACGCCAGGCCTCCCTGTCCATCACCAACTCCTGGAGTTTACCCAAACCCATGTCCATCGAGTCGGTGATGCCATCAAACCATCTCACCCTCTGTCGTCCCCTTCTCCTCCTGCTCTCAATTTTTCCCAACATCAGGGTCTTTTCCAGTGAGTCAGCTCTTTGCATCAGGTGGCCAACGTATTGGAGTTTCAGCTTCAACATCAGTCCTTCCAATGAACACTCAGGATTGATCTCCTTTAGGATGGACTGGTTGGATCTCCTTGCAGTCCAAGGGACTCTCAAGAGTCTCCTCCAACACCACAGTTCAAAAGCATTAATTCTTCAGCGCTCAGCCTTTTTGTAGTCCAACTCTCAGTACTGGCGTATGTGAATGGTATTTTTGCTTTGTATGATAGGTGATATATGTTAGGTTTTAAGAAGCCAACACGTAATACTCCTCTTTATGTTTAAGGAATTATTAAGAAGGAATCCAAGGGATAGTAATCAAATCTTCACTTTTCTTTCTGTTAAGGCTAAGTTAGAGTTTTTGGCTCGACCTATGGCAATAATAAGTTACAGAAATTCTGATTTGCCATTCCTCCCCCCTGTATCCCACTGAATTGAACCCATCCATCTAAAACTACAGCTTTCTCCCTGAAGGACAAAACTTGCCCCAATTAGCTTACAATACAACAGTGGAAAACTGTGTCCCTATGGCAGACTATTCTGTAGGAAAAAGGGGCTGAGAGCTGCACAAGCTCAGTCTTCCCCAAACCGCTAATCAGAGAGTAATCGTCCTACCTTGAAAAGAGGACTGAGAAAGGGCCAGGTACTGTTGTCACCCAAGGAGCAGAGTTTTATCTCTTGTTATTGTTCAGTCGCTAAGTCATGTCCAAGTCTTTGCAATCCCATGGACTGCAGCATGCCAGGCTTCCCTGTCCTTCACCATCTCCCAGAGTTTGCTCAAACTCATGTCTATTGAGTCAGTGATACCATCCAGCCAACTCATCCTCTGTTGCCCCCTTTCTTCCTGCCCTCAATCTTTCCCAATATCACGATCTTTTCCAATGGGTCGGTTCTTCACATCAGGTGGCCAAAGGATTGGAGCTTCATCTTCAGCATCAGTCCTTACAGTGACTATTCAGGGTTGATTTCCTTTAGGATTGACTGGTGTGATCTCCTTTCTGTCCACGGGACTTTCAAGAGTCTTTTCCATCACCACAATTCAAAAGCATCCGTTCTTTGGCACTCAGCCAACTTTTTGGTCCAACTCTTACATCTGTACATGACCACTGGAAAAACCGCAGCTTTGACTAGACGGACCTTTGTTGGCAAAAGTATGTCTCTGCTTTGTAATATGCTGCCTAGGTTTGTCATTGCTTTTCTTCCAAGGAGCAAGCATCTTTTAATTTCATGTCTGCAGCCACTGTCTGCAGTGATTTTGGAGCCCAAGAAAATAAAGTCTGCCACTGTTTCTATTTTTCCCCCATTTATTTGCCATGAAGTGATGGGATCAGATGCCATGATCACAGTTTTTTGAATGTTGAGTTTTAAGCCAACTCTTGTATACATATATTAAAAAGTAGAAGACAAGCACTACCTCTAACTCTACTCCAGCTTTTTTTTTTTTTTTTTTTTTTTTTTAGTTGGGGGCTAATTACTTTACAAATTGTAGCAGTTTTTGCCATACATCGACATGAATCAGCCATGGATTCACATGTGCTCCCCCTCCCAAACCCTCCTCCCACCTCCCTCCCCCTCCCATCCCTCAGTGTCATCCCAACGCTCCATCCCTGAGCATCCGTCCCATGCATAGAACATGGAATGGTGTTCTGCTTCACATTTTACAATATACATGTTTCAGTGTTATTGTCCCAGAACGTCCAACCCTCACCTTCTCCCTCAGAGTCCACAGGACTGTTCTATGCATCTGTGTCTCTTATTCTGTTTCACATATAGGGTTACCATTACCATCTTTCAAATTCCATATACATGCATTAGTATACTGTATTGGTGCTTTTCTTTCTGGCTCACTTCACTCTGTATAATGGGCTCCAGTTTCATCCATCTCAATAGAACGGATTCAAATGTATTCTTTTTAATGGCTGAGTAATATTCCATTGTGTATATGTACCACAGCTTCCTTATCCATTCGTCTGCCGATGGACATCTAGGTTGCTTCCATGTCCTGGCTATTGTAAACAGTGCTGCGATGAACCAGCTTTTTTGTTTTCTCAGCCTCTGAGTTTAATACCATAGCCTGTGGTCTTTAGAAGTATGACTGTTCTCCTCAGCGGGAAGAGATCATAAATCTCTCCTACTCTTACCTTCTGGAACATCTACCTACAACATCACCACTCTTCCTAGTCTGTCTTTCTGAGACCACTGGTGGGCAGTGTAGATGTGCAGTGGATCAGAACTGCTCATCAGTTGAATTACTTCTAAGACCTTGCTACTGTCTAGGACTGCAATTCCTTGTTCTTATCCCCAGCCTAAATTATGTCTAGCCTTGTGATCAAGGTAATTCCCTGAAAGTTACTCAGGGAGAGCAAATGGCAACAAAAAGGTGCTCTGATTATATTACAATGGTAGAGTAAAAATGTATCCAAATGTGGAGCTTCCCCCTTTTATTGAATTCACATGACAAAGAGATAAAAGTTACCTTGTTTTTGTCTGAAACATTAAGGTTCACAAATTTTAAGCCAAAATCTAACGGAATTAATTTTCAAAAATCATGTCACCCATTTTCAGTTTATGTTCAGTCTCAGGCAGAGGCATCTACTCCATGGTCTAGATAAAACTGGATTTCTTTCATTGTCTGCAGCTTGAGGTATCTAGTATTGGAATGATAAGGTCCTTTCAACCTGGACCCCTCCTTTTACCTCAGTATTTTAATCTTTTTATTTGACATGATTATAAATTTTCTAGCAGTTGTAAGAAGCAATTATGGAGAACTCCTGCGTATCCTTTGCCTAATTCCCAGTGATAACATCTTGCACGGCAGTTAGTATCATATCAAAACCATGAAACTGACATTGCTCCAATCCATAAATATTATTCAGATTTCACCAGTTTTACATGCACTCGTGTATGTGTGTGTGTATGTGTGTGTGTGTGTGTGTGTGTAGTTCTGTGAAACTTTGTCACATGTGTAGTTGTTTGTAGCACCACCTCAATCAAAATATGGGACTGTTTTCATCATCATAAAGATCTCTCATGATACCCCTTTATAGTCATACCCACACTCTTCACCTGCATCATCTCTAGTCCCTGGCAACTACTAGTCTGTTTCACATCTCTATAATTTTTTCATTTTGAGAATGTTTTATCAGAGGAATCATAAAGCATGAGACCTTTTAGTGTTGGAGTTTTTTCACCAAGCATAATGCTCTTGTAATCCATTCAAGTTGTTGTATGTATCAAGAGTTTATTCCTTTTTATTGTTGAGTGGTGTTCTATGCATAGATATATACAATTTGTTTAAACATCCTCACTGAAGGATATTTGAGTTGTTTTCAGTTCTTGGATATTACATATAAAGTTGCTGTGAGTATTTGTGTGCACTTTTTTGTGTGGACAATTTCTCTAGAATAAATACCTAGAAATACTATTGTTGGGTCATAGGATAAATAACTGTTTTGATCTTTTTAGGCAGTGCTAAACCATTTTCCATTTGCACCAGAAATGTATAAGTGATACATCTTCTCTACATCTTTACCAGTATTTGGTGTTGCCACTTTTTAAAAAAAATTAGCTCTCCTGATAGGTGTGCAGTAATAACTCATTAGAGTTTTGATTTATGCTTCCCTAAAGGCTAGGGATGTTGGACGGCTTCTCATTTTGCTTGTTTTTCATGTGAATATCCTCTTCAGTGTCTCTTCATGTTTTTCAGCCCATTTTCAAATTGTTTTATTTTACTGTTGAGTTTTGAGAATTTTGAATCCTTTGTCAGATTTGTGGTCATGTGCCTCATTTTCAAGTTCAGTAAATAAACACTTGACATTACAAGACCAAGCCCCAAAAGATTAAATTTAAAAACAAGCAAAAATTGGAGTTACTAGAAGTGTAGGGTGTTAATCGCTCAGTCATGTCCATCTCTTTGTGACTCCATGAACTATAGCCTGCCAGGCTCCTCTGTCCATGGAATTCTCCAGGCAAGAATACTGGAGGAGGTAACCATTCCCTTCTCCGGGGATCTTCCCGACCCAGGAATAGAACCTGGATCTCCTGCATTGCAGGCAGATTCTTTACCATCTGAACCACCAGAGAAGCCCACTAGAACTATAATCCCAAGCTAGATAATGTTTCCAGAACCCAGTGTTTAATCTAATGAAGATTCCTACTAACATGGCCAAAGGTCATAACAGGAATTTCATGATGTTGGGGAAAAGATCAGTAGAGGCAATTGTATTTTAAGTCTTGCCAGGATATCGGTGTATGCCAGTGGTCCAGATACCATGATACATAAATTTAAACTGAACTGGAGGAATGTGTTCACCAAGATGTTAGTTTGGAAACATGTATTTGCTATAAACAGGGAGAAAACTTCGCTTATATATGAGCAGGTCTGCTTTTACAGTGGCTGCCACTGCTTCTAGCTATAAAAGAGGCTTATGAAACCCATTTCCTAGGAGAAATTTCCCTGTATTCCCACATCTGTTTCTTTCTTAGCTGACACCTTAGGAAAATTTATTTCTTCTAAAAGCTGAGCCTTAAAGGAATCCATGGAGAGGGGTGGATTTATTGTTTTATGAATTTATTATCTAAATTATTCAAGTTGCTTGCATTTGCCTTTCTCATTCAACACCACCTTTGGAAATCTATAATATCAAGTGATACAAATTTATTCTTTACAAAGACTGCATAATATTCACTGGTGTAAACATATGGTAATTTACGTGTTCTTCCTTAATCTATGTGATTTGATTTCTGTGGAAGCAGAGATGGCATTCTTGGTGTTCAAACCTTTGTATAATCCCCTCCCCTTGAATGTGTGGAGGACCTATGACTTGCATCTAATCAACAGAGTACAGCAAAGGTGATGGATGTCACTCTGGTGACTGTTACATTATATAAGACTGTCTCAATAGCACCTTCCTGCAAGAGACTCTTCTGGCTTGGTGAAGTGGCCATGTTGGAGAGGCCCATTTCATACAGAACTGAAGGCTCCTACAAACAGATGACCCTTGAGAGATGAGGGCAGTGTCTAGCCCAGAACCAGCAAAAAGCCAGAGACTTCAATCTTATAATCACAAGGAAATTAATTCTACCAATAAACTGAATGAAACTGAGAATAAACTCTACCCCAGTCAAACCACCACATGAGAATGCAGCCTAGATGACAGCTCGATCACAACCTCTTAAAACCCTAAGGGGAGGACCCAGTTAAGCTGTACCTTGAGTTCTTATATGTAAACGTATGTTGTTTTGAGTCATTAAATTTGTGCTAGTTTGTTACCTAGCAATAGGAAAATCATAGAACTTTTCCCCCTGTGGCTGTCTTTCTTTCTTTCTGACTGGAAGTAATGCTCAATAAATATCTATATATCTATGGTTTTATTTTATAGGATAGATTTTGTCCAGGAGTTTGATTGCTATTTATATTTTTTAATTAAAAAATATGATGCCTGATTTTGTTCTGAAGAAGGTATAACAATTCACACTTCACCAGCAATGTGAAAGAGCATACCTTTTCCTTTAATCTTATTAGTAATAAGTTTATAATTCTTTCCCATTTGATAGGTATCAAGAGATCTTTCATGGTTACATTAATTTACATTTCAGTGCCAATTAGTGAGTTTGAACATATTTTCATGTTTCCTCATCATTAGGGTTAGCTCTTCTGTGAATTTCTTTTTCATATTCTTTGCCAATTTTCTCTTCTTGGTATATTTTTGGCTCCATTTTATTTTGTAATAGATCTTTGTGTATTATAATATTAACCTTTAGTTTTGTATATTGCAGGTGTTTTAAAACTCTAGTCTGTTGTCTGTTGACTTTGCTTATTAGAGAATTTTCATAATAAAATTCAAAATTTTTGCTGAAAGAGATATTTTTCTTTTATTAATGGGGCTTCCCTGGTGGCTTAGAGGGTAAAGCATCTACCTGCAATGCAGAAGACCCAGGTTTGAACCCTGGGTCTTTGTGTATTATAATATTAACCTTTAATTTTGTATATTGCTGTTTTTTTTTAAAACTCTAGTCTGTTCTCTGTTGACTTTGCTTATTAGAGAATTTTCAAGATAGAATTTAAAATTTTTGCTGAAAGAGATATTTTTCTTTTATTAATAACTGCTGAGACTCCAATTTTGTCTAAGGAGATCCATCCCCTTACTTATCCCAGCCAGCCCAAAAGATATTTATGCTTTTAGGACTTTGTCCAGAATTTCTTTTTGTGTGACTTCCCTGGTGGCTCAGACAGTAAAGCATCTGCCTATAATGTGGGAGACCCAGGTTTGATCCCTGGGTTGGGAAGATCCCCTGGAGAAGGAAATGGCAACCCACTCCAGTACTCTTGCCTGGAAAATCCCATGGATGGAAAAAGGTTAATTTATTTTCTTTAAGGTGTGTATCCAGTTGTATTAGAATAATACAAATTGCCAAGTTAACTCAAGAAAAGTTATAAAACTTGAATAAACTATCACAAAAGACATTAAAAAATTTAAAAATATACTTTTGAAAAGCCCCAGTGGATTTGTAGCTACATTTTAACTGCCTGTAAGTAACAGATAATCCCAATGTGACTTAAAACTTTGATAGTCAAAGTATGGTCCTAGGACCAGCAACACTAACATCATCTAGGGGCTCATTATTAATTAATGTGAAGTCTCAGCTACCACCTTGCCCAGTGAATCAGAACTTGCATTTTAGCAATATTCTATGTGATATATACATAGACTCATGTTTGAGAGGCACTGATTTAAATCATCACTATTAGTAGAAGATTTGGAAAGCTCTTGCTAAGTTTTCAAAGTTGTTGTCATAGAGTTCCATGCAGTGTTCACTTTATATGGTTTCTATTGCTCCTGCATCCCTTGTGTGTTTGCTTTCTTCTTCCACACTTTGACTATTTTTGTTTATTTTTATTTTCTCCTAAATATGCTTATAATGGGTTTATCAATTTTAATGGTCTTTTAAAAAGAGCCATAATTTTTGATTCTGCCACTGTGTTCTCTCATTAATTTCAGCTTTTAGCTAAACTAGTTCTATTTTCTTTTGGCTTATTTTTTGTCTAATTACAAAATAAATGATGTTTTCTTTCTTTCTTTTGGCACAATGAAGGCATATAATTTTAATCTTTCTATTGTGTATAGCTTTTTCTGTGTTCTTTAGGTCAAAATTTTCTTCTTTTCTTTTGTTTTTCCCCTTTTATCTAAATGTAATCTAGAATTATGATTTTTAACTTCTAAGTACATAAAATATTTTTATGCAGCATGCTTGTTTTATTATTAGACTGAGTCCTTTTTAAAATAGCTTCAGATTTGTACAATTGTACATTTGTGTACAATTATATATTTGAATTTTATAAATGTTGCAAGGACACATAAAAATTATACATTCTCTATTTCTATTGAATGGATGAATATTCAACTCCTCTGTGCCTTTACTTTTTAATTTTATTTTGGTCTCGTATCTGTGCAGAAAGAGGTTCTTATTTAGTGCTCTAACTATAGATATAGAAAGAGATCAAAGATTGGTGATTACTACTTTTTTTTCATCTTCTTCTACCCTGAGATCTCCTTTTTGTTTGATACTTGATTAAAAAGTTTTTCTCAGATAGTGCACGAGTTGGCCAAGTCTGAATTAGTATTCATAAAAAATGTCTAGATGTAAATATCTTTTTTCCTTTACTCTGTCTTCATTTTTACATCCAGATATTTTTGTTTATGGCATATTGTGCCATTGCACCTTTGCTTGAATTTCTGTTTATAAGATCGGGATGTGTTCTCTCAGAAGAACCATATCCAAATGCAAGTTGTCGCCCTACCTACCTTCCCTTTACTATGGTGCACCTTCTCTTGTCAGTGTCAGTTGTCCAAATTTCATACAGTTCTTGGTCATGTGCCTTTAGGGTGTAAACAATAGCTGCATTCCTATTAGAATAGCTGTGTTTCCTTAAGCCTCATCTAAGTGATTTCCTGTAATCACCTGAGATTGTTCAGGTCTTTGAGAGTGGTTGTCCACTTGCTTTTAGTGTGGATTCTTTACAGACAACTTCACAAATGTACTTCTTAGTAATTTCCTGGGTCATACTTCCTTCTGGGGAAGCCTTCCAAATTCCTCTCTGAGATTTTGCTTCTCTTGCTCTATTAGATTTCACTGGGTTTTTATGCTGTCTGATCTAGTAAATGCTAAAATACCTATTCATCTTCAAGCACCCTCTTTATGAGCTATTACACACAGGTTCATTTTTTTAAAAGCAGGTATTCTAGCCTGGTCTTCAAGATCTCAGTTTTTTCTTTGACGATTGTCTCACTCGTACACTAAGATCTCATCATTCTGTCTAAGGAAAACTCTTTTCCTCCAGCTTATTCAGTATCGTTTTTGTTCACTGTCTCATTGCTTCTGTTCTGGCACTCCAGCTGAAGTATAACAAGCCAATGCATTCCCTCCTTGGCTTCTTCAGTAAGCATGATTCTTAACAATAATATGTTCCAGGCCCAGGCATTTTAAGTTCCTCTTAGTCTCTTGAGTTTGCAGCTATTTTATTTTTGGTTTATTTTTCTTCCTGCATTAAACACACTTGTTCCTTTTTAGTTGTTGTTTTTTAACTGGAGGATAATTGCTTTATAGTATTGTGTTGGTTTCTGCCATACATCAACATGAATCACCCATAGGTATATGCATGTCCTCACCCTCTTGAACCTCCCTCCCACCTCCCACCCCATCCCACCCCTCTAGGTTGTTACAGAGCAATGGGTTTGAGCTCCCTTGTCATACAAAAAATTCCCACTGGCTATCTGTTTTAAATATGATAATGTATATGTTTCAGTGTTACTCTTTCAATCTATCCCTTCCTCTCCTTCCACCACTGGGTCCATAAGTCTGTTCTCCATGCCTGTGTTTCCATTTCTGCTCTGCAAATAGGTTCATCAGTGCCATCTTTCTGGATTCCATGTATATGTGTTAATATATGGAATCTGTGTTTCTCTTTCTGACATTTAACTCTGTATAATAAGCTCTAGGTTCATCCACCTCATTAGAACTAACCTAAATGCATTCCTTTTTATGGCTGAGTAATATTCCATTTATATGTATAGCAACTTCTTTATCTATTCATCTGTCAATGGGTATATAGGTTGCTTCCATGTCCTAGCTATTGTAAATAACATCCATGTCATTTCTGTGTGTTAGGTCATAGTAAATCCCTGAAATGCAAAACTGGTGTCCTAGTCATTTCAATAGCAAGCTGCAGCTTCTGTGAGGCCATCAGTTTGAAGGATAATTCTAAAAGAGTTGTGAAAAAGCTATATGAAGCCAATAGATTAGTTTCTCCATAGTTTTCTTTTTAACTCTTGTATTTCAAAACATACAAAAGTGCAGTTTGGGGCATCCAATGTAGAACTATTTACCTGTGCCTTATTTGAGATCTACTTTAGCAGAATTTTGTGGCTTAGGAGTAACTTAGCTGCTTCTATACTTTAGAGACTTACCTTATGTATTTGACTGAGAAATACAATAAAACAAATTAAATGTGATTTACCCTCAAGTGCCTAAAGAGCCTTTGTGTGAAAACTCTGCTTAGTTTAAAGTTAGCCTTTATTGGAACAGAACAGACTCTTTTACCTCAGTGTAATCCCTGTCCCATTGGCCTTCTTTAAGCCATAGCTGTACTGTTTAAGTTAGGTCAAGTTTAGCCACAAAGAAACACACAGACCATGATTACTAAGCCCCACATTCCCTCAATGATTAAAGTCCAGCCACATAGTGATAATAAAAGCCAAGGTAAACCACTGAGGTAAAACCAAAAACAAAAACACCCCACCCCACCCCCCAAAAAAAACAGTGGCTCAGATTTCCAAAGGCTTCAAATTTCACTCCTGTCTTTCTATGCACTGCCCACATTTTGGCCAAGGGTTTATTGCTCTGTGTTTTCAGCCCATGAACCAGTAAGTTAGGGCTAGAAAAGACCAATCAATAATGTTCCTCTTCTCCTGAGCTTGGAAAAACACTGAAAAGTATACTCAGGAATTAAAAAAAAGGTGATGGGAAAAATATCTGCTTTTATACTGATGTGAATTAGAGAATGTGGCTTGACCTATAGCCATACTCTACTCTCTCATATGCTCCCTCAACTCACCTGCGAATTGAACTGCCTGCAATGCAGGGAATGCGGGAGATATGGGTTCAATCTCTGGGTCAGGAAGATCCCCTGGAGAAGGAAATGGCAACCCACTCCAGTATTCTTGCTTGCAAAATCCCATGAACAGAAGAGTCTGGCAGGCTACAGCCCAAAGTGTCTCAAAGAGTCAAACATGACTGAGTGAATAAGGAAGCACAAGGCCTCATAAACTCAGACCTTATAAGATAGAACCTTCCTAGTAAAGTGACTAATGGATAAGGAGGAAAAAATTTGTATCCTAAAGATTTTGTATTCTGAAACAGAGAAAGGAGTTGAACTATTTATCTCAGTTCCTTCTTCCCTTTGTCAAGATCAGAGAAGTCTTTCCTCTCTCCCTCGTGAATGTGTAGGTAAAGAAGCAGAGAAAGCGCTCTTGAGAAGCAGCACTCTCTCTCCAGTACTGAAATGTAAAGCCAGGAGGCAAGTAAGTTCCCCTTCTAACTTTTATGATTGTTGTTGTTCAGTCACCAGGTCGTGTCCAACTCTTTGTGACCCCATGGACTGCAGCACGCCAGGCCTCCCTGTCCCTGACCATCTCCCGGAGTTCACCCAAGTTCATGTCCATTGAATCAGTGATGCTATCCAACCATCTCATCCCCTGCCACCCTCTTCTCCTTTTGCTTTCAATGTTTCCTAGTATCAGGGTCTTTTCCAATGAGTTGACTGTTTATTCTCGTGTGCATTTATATGTATACTTTATGATAGTATGCATAAAAAGCTCTTTATAGCTGATGAAGTACTTAGCTCTGATTAAGATTTGGATTGAGACACAGGAGTATGACATGGAAGCTGAGTTCTAACAGAGAAATAGAAATGTGCTAGATTTTTGGTAGCTGGAAAGGTTCCTTTTAAAGAAAGGATCAGGATAAATGAGGAGGAGAGCCATACAATTGAAGGATGTGTTTAGGGAGCAGTGACGGTCCAGTGTTGCTAGAACACTGGAGAACACAGCTAGAAACAAAGGTGGAAAGTTATGCTGAAACTAAATTTCCAAGCCCTTCATTTCATACTAAAAACTTTGGAGTTTATTGCATAGTTACTCATTTAAGGTTTTAAGTAGAAAAATAATTTTGGTGTTTATATTTTTGAAGGATAATTCCGTGAGTAGCTACAGTAATGTAGGGACAGCTTTGAAATGCAGATACGGAGTTCAGCAGATAAACATGGTTGTAATTAAGGATTGTGAACAATTTTATGCCTGCTGTTTTAATAGAATTAAGAAGCTAGCACTCAGATTAATTTAGAGAGTTGAAAATACCATATGGAAGAATGTTGCAAACTCAGAGAAAGGACAAGCTAAAAGAGATTCAAACATGGTGGCACCTTTGAATTGTTGACTATGCATGTTGCCACCTTTCATTTACCCCATATCAGTCACCCAAGCTATGAATTTCTTGAAGTAATTCCAAAGCCCATGATTCACTTTTCCATTCCCAACTATTTATACTTTTTCAAGCCCTTGTTAACTTATTATACCTGGGTGAATTTGGCCTGCACTAATCATTGGATGATCTTAACATCTTCACAGAGTTTTGGTTCTGTATTATATTTAGGGATTAAATTTATGTTATGATCTTTTCTCACTTGCATGGATCTGGTTGCGAGTTTACACAGAGCCATATGGGCATGAAGTATTGGCTTTATTTCAATGTGCGTATGGATGAAGCACATATACAGGCCTTCTGATTCTCTTGCAGATTTAATTTATCCATCTTGTCACAGGTGAGATGCTCTGACACGAGTCTGAGGGGACTTACTGCCTGAAAACTGGAAGCCCAATGCCTAATGCATCTGATTTAGCAGAGGAAAGACAAAGGAAGAGAATAGACCTTCCTTCTAGTTTTTGAACCAAAATGACTCCCACTGGCAGAAAGTTAGGCACTTGCCAATTTCACCAAGTTGATTTCTCTTGCCAACAGGAGGAACAGCTTATAGAGTAGAGTTGGAAAGGTTTCTAGTAGCACCAACCTTCCCCTTCCCAGAGATTGGAATAAAAGTTTCTAAACTTTGTGAATGAATGTAGGGGAGGCAGGAGCAGAATCTTATACTACATTATTCATCTTATGTATTATTTTCTAATGTTTTAAAATGTGTTCCTCTATTTCTAGTTTGAAATCTCTCAGAGAGCAGAGCCCATGCATATAGCTTTAGTTTCTTCTCACATTAATGAATGTTCTGAATAGATATATTTAGATTTTGTTGTAACCATGTAAAATGGGATGTCATGTGGGAAAGTCTCACTACTCTAGATAATATTGGCTTGAACTCTATAATTCTGTGCCTTTGCAAGATTTCTGTCAATTTTTAGGGCTTTGTATTTTCATAGTCTTGCCTGAATGCTGGTCTCCTGCTTCTAGATGTGTTGTTTAGTACTGTATGCATTTAATTCAGAAGTGGTCCTTAGAATATTTGTTGGTTTACACAGACTCAAAGCATCTATGAGTTTACTAGGTTTGACTGGTGAGCTGAGAGTTGAAGAGAGGGGTCTCTTGATGCATAACTTAGTCAAAAACATGTATACCCACATTATGCATCCCTGTTCTCTAAAATCCTTTATGCTTACTCTTCAGAGATTTCCTGTCTTAGTCATAGGCCCAGGCATTATGTTTTATATTCTCTCTGAGCCTCCCCCCCCGCCTTTTTTTTGTTTCCCCTATATACCTTCCCATACTTCCCTAGAAATTCTAAATGATTCAATCTCTGTTTTGCTAATCTAACCTTCTCCAGCTCCTTTTCCCAAATATACACAACCAAATCCACAAAGATGCTCAACACAGGACTTCCAAACATCCATGATGCATTAAGTCTATGATCTATTTTGAGTTAATATTTTTATGTTAAAAGTTACACAAATGATACTTTAAAATTTCATTTTACAATTGTTCAGTGTTAGTATATACCTATATAATATATAATATAATATATGTATATTTATTATATATGCCAGGGAATAAGGTCTATTCCCTTAGGAGTGATTTTTGATATAAATATTAATAACAATTTTTTTCCTGTTAGACTTAGGATAATATCCTTTCATATCTGTTAGTTTACTCCTACATTAATAATAGAAAATGCATATTAAAACAGTATTAATAAATCTCAGTGCCCATATCATATTAGGCCTTCTAAAATAAAGAATAAAAATGAGTCTGAGAATAAGTAAGACTTTGAAGAATTTTAATTCAGGACCCAAAGCTTAAATATTTGCCTCTGCTAATAGTGCTTATAAAAAACCAAAACAACCCCTCTCCCAATATTTTCCAATATTGACTGATCATGTGTCTTTCTTGTATATCTTGTATATTTCAGATATATTTTGGATATATAAAGACAACCAGGTACAAAGAAGTCCAATGGAAAAATCAATTGTAAACTTTATTAAACTAGGATTAAACCCAATGAACTCCAGGTCTCTACAAACAGGAGAGAGTGAGAGGGATACCCTAAATATAGAGGCAGTGCGAGTGCTGGGAATAGTAAATCTAAGGTAACTATCCCTTTTCCTTATCTGAGGAACCTGTTCCATCCAAGTAGCTAACAGTCAGTAGTACTGGTCAAGGGCATAACTCTTTCTGGTAGTTATTACATTTAAACATGAGGCCTTATAATTCTTTTTTTTTTTTTCATACTTATGTCATCAGCATTTCTATTCTATTCAACATAAGTTTCTGGAATCAATCACAATATTAACATCTTCATGTGACTGATACAGGACATATTACTATATTTTTATACTATATCAATGGTTTCATAAGCTTGGTAATACCAAGAAATCTGCATTTCAAACAAGTTACTTAAATTACCCTATGTAACCATAATTAATCATTTCATTGTTAGTGGAATAATGTCAGCTATTGAAAAAAAGTTATCCTATAAAGCCATGCCAAACCCATAGTCACCCCAAAACTCACTACTGGACATTTCATTGCACTCCAGAGAGAAGAGATTCAGCTCTAACCACCAGAACACAGATTAAAGCTCTCCTAACAAGGAAACCTTGAAAAGCTACTAGTCCAACCCCACCCACAGGGAGCAAACTCCACAATAAAGAAAGCTACTAGTCCAACCCCACCCACAGGGAGCAAACTCCACAATAAAGAGGAACCACAAACTTACAGCCTACAGAAAGGCCACCCCAAACACAGCAATCTAAACAAAATGAAAAGGCAGAAAAACACTCATCAGGTAAAGGAACATGATAAATGCCCACCAAACCAAACAAAAGAGGAGGAGATAGGGAGTATACCTGAAAAAGAATTCAGAATAATGATAGTAAAGATGATCCAAAATCTTGAAAACAAAATGGAGTTACAGATAAATAGACTAGAGATGAGGATTGAGAAGATGCAAGAAATGTTTAACAAGGAACTAGAAAAATAAAGAAGAGTCAATCAATAATGAATAATGCAATAACTGAGATCAAAAGCACTCTGGAGGGAGCCAACAGTAGAATAACAGAAGCAGAAGATAGGATAAGTGAGGTGGAAGATAGAACAGTGGAAATAAATGAAGCTGAGAGGAAAAAAGAAGAAAAGAATTATAAGAAATGAGGACAACCTCAGAGACCTCTGGGACAATGTTAAACATCCCAACATTCGAATCATAGGAGTCCCAGAAGAAGAAGACAAAAATAAAGGGCATGAGAAAATACTTGAGGAGATAGTAGTTGAAAACTTCCCTAAATGGGGGAGGGAAATAGCTACCCAAGTCCAAGAAAACCAGAGTCCCAAACAGGATAAACCCAAGGCAAAGCACCCCAAGGCACATATTAATCAAATTAATGAAGATCAAGCACAAAGAGCAAATATTAAAAGCATCAAGGGAAAAGCAACAAATAACACACAAGGGCATCCCCATGAGGATAACAACTGATCTTTCAATAGAAACTCTTCAGGCCAGAGGGAATGGCAGGACATACTTAAAGTGATGAAAGAGAAAAACCTACAACCCAGATTACTATGCCCAGCAAGGATCTCATTCAAATATGAAGGAGAAACCAAAAGCTTTATAGACAAGCAAAAGCTGAGAGAATTCAGCACCATCAAACCAGCTCTTCAACAAATGCTAAAGGATCTTCTCTAGACAGAAAACAGAAAAGGTTTATAAACCCAAAACAACAAAGTAAATGTCAATGGGATCATACTTATCAGTAATTACTTTAAATGTAAATGGGTTGAATGCCCCAACCAAAAGACAAAGACAGGCTGAATGGATAAAAAAACAAGACCCCTATATATGCTGTCTATAAGAGACCTCAAACCAAGGGACACATACAGACTGAAAGTGAAGGGCTGGAAAAAGATATTTCATGCAAATGGAGACTAAAAGAAAGCAGGAGTCGCAATACTCATATCAGATAAAATAGACTTTGAAATGAAGGCTGTGAAAAGAGACAAAGAATGACACTACATAATGATCAAAGGATCAATCCAAGAAGAAGATATAATAGTTATAAATATGTATACACCCAATATAGGAGCACCGTAATACAAAAGGTAAATGCTAACAAGTATGAAAGGGGAAATTAACAGTAACACAATAATAGTGGGAGACTTTAATACCCCACTCACACCTATGGATAGATCAACCAAACAGAAAATGAGCAAGGAAACACAAACTTTAAATGACACAATGGATCAGTTAGACCTAATTGATATCTACAGTATATTTCACCCCAAAGCAATGAATTTCACCTTTTTCTCAAGTGCACATGTAACATTCTCCATGATAGATCACATCCTAGGCCATAAATCTAGCCTTGGTAAATTAAAAAAAAAGTTGAAATCATTTCAAGCATGTTTTCTGATCACAATGCGGTAAGATTAGATGTCAACTACAGGAAAAAACTATTAGAAATACAAACATATGGAGGCTAAACAACATGCTTCCGAATAACCAACAAATCACAGAAGAAATTGAAAGATGCATAGAGGCAAATGAAAATGAAAACACAACAACCCAAAACCTATGGGATTTAGTAAAAGCTGTGCTAAGGGAAAGGTTCATAGCAATACAAGCTTACCTCAAGAAACAAGAGAAAAATCAAATAAATTACCTAGCTTTACACCTAAAGTAACTAGAAAAAAAAATGAAATGAAGAACCCCGGGTTGGTAGAAGGAAAGAAATCATAAAAATTAGGGCAGAAATAAATGAAAAAGAAAAAAAAGAGACTAATGGCAAAAATCAACAAAACTACAAGCTGATTCTTTGAGAAGATAAATAAAATAGACAAACCATTAGCCAGACTCATCAAGAAAAAAGAGACAATAATCAAATCAACAAAATTAGAAATGAAAATGAAGAAATCACAACAGACAACACAGAGATACAAATGATCATACGAGACTACTATCAGCAACTATATGACAATAAAATGGATAACTCGCAAGAAATGAACAAATTCTTAGAAAAATATAACCTTCCAGAACTGAACCAGGAGGAAATAGAAAATCTTAACAGACCCATCACAAGCATGAAAATCAAAACTGTAATTAAAAGTATTCCAACAAACAAAAGCCCAGGACCAGATGGCTTCACAGGTGAATTCTACCAAAAACTTAGAGAAGAACTAACACCTATCCTACTCAAACTCTTCCAGAAAATTGCAGAGGAAGGTAAACTCCCAAACTCATTCTGTGAGGCCACCATTGCCCTAACACCAAAACCAGACAAAGATGCCACAAAAAAAGAAAACTACAGGTCAATATCACTGATGAACATAGATGCAAAAATCCTCAACAAAATTCTACAAACAGAATCCAACAACATATTAAAAAGATCATACATTATGACCAAGTGGGCTTTATCCCAGGGATACAAGGATTTTTCAATATTCACAAATCAATCAATGTGATACACCACATTAACAAATTAAAAGATAAAAACCATATGATTATCTCAATAGATGCAGAGAAAGCCTTTGACAAAGTTCAACATTCATTTATGACAAAAACCCTCCAGAAAGCAGGCACAGAAGGAACATACCTCAACATAATAAAAGCCATATATGATAAACCCACAGCAAATGGTATCCTCAATGGCAAAAAATTGAAAGCATTTCCTCTAATGTTAGGAACAAGACAAGGGTGCCCACTCTCACCACTACTGTTCAACATAGTTTTGGAAGTTTGAGCCACAGCAATCAGAAAAGAAAAAGAAATAAAAGGAATCCAGATTGGAAAAGAAGTAAAAATCACACTGTTTGCAGATGACATGATCTTCTACATAGAAAACCCTAAAGACACCACCAGAAAATTACTAGAGTTAATCAATAAATATAGTAAAGTTGAAGGATATAAAATTAATACACAGAAATCCCTTGCATTCTTATACACTAACAATGAGAAGGAAGAAAGAGAAATTAAGGAAACAATTCCATTCACCATTGTGACGAAAAGAGTAAAATACTAAGGAATAGATCTACCTAAAGAAACAAAAAGAGCTATATATAGAAAACTATAAAACACTGATGAAAGAAATCAAAGAGGACACAAAGAGATGGAGAAATATACTGTGTTCATGGATTGGAAGAACCAATATAGTGAAAATGAGTATACTACCCAAAGCAATCTATAGATTCACTGCAAGCTATCAAGCTGCCAATGGTATTTTTCACAGAACTAGAACAAATAATTTCACAATTTGTATGGAAATACAAAAAACCTCAAATAGCCAAAGCAATCTTGAGAAAGAAGAATGGAACTGGAGGAATCAACTTGCCTGACTTCAGGTTATACTACAAAACTACAGTCATCAAGACAGTGTGATACTGGCACAAAGACAGAACTATAGATCAATGGAACAAAATAGAAAGCCCAGAGATAAATCCACGCACCTATGGACACCTTATCTTTGACAAAGGAGGCAAGAATATACAATGGAGTAAAGACAATCACTTTAACAAGTGGTCCTGGGAAAACTGGTCAACCACCTGTAAAAGAATGAAACTAGAACACTTTCTAACACCATACACAAAAATAAACTCAAAATGGGTTAAAGATCTAAATTTAAGACCAGAAACTATAAAACTCCTAGAGGAAAACAAGCAAAACACTCTCTGACATAAATCACAGCAGGATCCTCTATGACCCACCTCTAGAGTAAGGGAAATAAAAGCAAAAATAAACAAATGGGACATAATTAAACTTAAAACCTTTTGCACAATGAAGGAAATTATAAGCAAGGTGAAAAGACAACCTTCAGAATGGGAGAAAATAATAGCAAATGAAGCAATGGACAAAAAATTAATCTCAAAAATATGCAAGCAGCTCCTGTAGCTCAATATCAGAAAAATAAATGACCCAATCAAAAAATGGATCAAAGAACTAAACAGACATTTCTCCAAAGAAGACATACAGATGGCTAACAAACACATGAAAAGATGTCCAATGTCACTCATTATCAGAGAAATGCAAATCAAAACCACAATGAGGTACCATCTCACACCGGTCAGAATGACTGCTACCAAAAAGTCTACAAACAATAAATGCTGGAGAGGGTGCAGAGAAAAGGGAACCCTCTTACACTGTTGGTGGGAATGCAAACTAGTACAGCCACTATGGAGAACAGTGTGGAGATTCCTTAAAAAACTGGGAATAGAACTGCCATATGACCCAGCAATCCCACTGCTGGGCATACACATCGAGGAAACCAGACTTGAAAGAGACACGTGTACCCCAATGTTCATCGCAGCACTGTTTACAATAGCTAGGACATGGAAGCAACCTAGATGTTAATCAGCAGACGAATGGATAAGGCAGCTGTGGTACATATACACAATGGAATATTAATCAGCTATTAAAAAGAATGCATTTGAATCGGTTCTAATGATGTGGATGAAATTGGAGCCTATTATACAGAGTGAAGTAAGTCAGAAAGAAAAACACCAGTACAGTATATTAACACATATATATGGAATTTAGAAAGATGGTAATGATGACCCCATATATGAGAAAGCAAAAGAGACACAGATATAAAGAACAGACTTTTGGACTCTGTGGGAAAAAGTGAGGGTGGGATGATTTGAGAGAACAACATTGAAACATGTATACTACCATATGTGAAATAGATCACCAGTCCAAGTTCAATGCATGAAACAGGGCACTCAAAGGCAGTGCACTGGAACAATGCTGAGGGATGGGATGGGGTGGGGGTGTGGGAGGGGGGTTCGTGATGGGGGACACATATACACCCATGGCTGATTCATGTCAATGTATGGCAAAAACCACCCCAATATTGTAAAGTAATTAGCCTCCAATTAAAATAAATAAATTAATTTTAAAAAAGTTATCCTAAATGGCATGTACTCAAACTCAGCAAAGACTTGAACACTCATTTTAAACCATAATTACTTGCACTGGAATAGGATAACAATCAATCTCATTTAACTAGGTCATTGAGGATCTAGTATAGGGTCATGACTGATCTCTCAAATCTGAAATGATGCTCTAAGAATCATGTACTAATTTTAAAAAGAGATTCAAGACAGTGGTTATGTAAAAAAAAGGCAAGGCTGGCATTTCGTATGAGCTGCCATTAGATGATTCCTCCAGAATGCCAAATGTGGTTTCATTAACAATCATAATTAACGTAAAGGCTATTATACTACTGAATTCTGATGTTTATATACTAGTATATTGTCCAACTAAATGATCTGTCTGACCAAGGGGATAGAAGTGCACATAAGGTCAGCATTATGTTGCATATGCATTTATCATTAGAATCAAAATTTAGCCAGTGTCCATAAAGTGAACATATTATGTAATCCTACAATGTCTTTTTAAAACTTGGTCTTACCATCACAATTGCATGTGATGCCTTGAGTTTGTTTACATCACCCATAATGTTATCCTGACTTCATATTCAATATGAACCCCTGCTCTGGTCTGACTTCTCCCAATAGGAGGGTGTATCCCATTGGTCCTTACCTGATTAGCCTAATGGATTAAGGAGGTGGCAGAATTGGTACTTTAAGATAGGGGAACTCATGTATTTGTGTTTATTTTCATGTCATTCTCAGATATTTGTGAAGCACATTGAATCTCAAGAATGGAAGAATCCTAGAAATCATTTTTTCCCTTCTGCATCCAAGGCCTCTCTTCAGGTGTCTGCTCCACCTCCATCTCTTCCATAAACTCTTCATTACTGCTCCATCTTTGCTCTGCAAACTTGGAAGTAATCTCTCCCATCCTCTGATATTTTGTGATTTTTGTGCTTCTTCTATGCATTATTATTACTTGTAGCTTTCACATTTCTGTCTTATCCTTCAGAAGCACAGTGTATTCTCTGAATCATCATTGCATGCCTTATAGGATTTGCATGGTAGGGTGGTGCTAGTAGTAAAAAAGCCACCTGCTAGTGCAGGGGGCATAAGAGATGTGGATTTGATCCCTGGGTTAGGAAGATCCCCTGGAGGAGGAAATGGCAACCCACTCCAGTATTCTTGCCTGGAATATCCTAAGGACAGAGAAACCTGGAGGGCTACAGTCCATAGGGTTGCAAAGAGTCAGACATGACTAAAGCGACTTAGCATACAGGCATGGTCCACGGTAGGGCTCAAAAATTGTGTTGGCTGAATAATGAGATACAGTTCTGCCGTGGGATCCAGCGTAGCAACTTATCAGTGACATTTTGTATCCTGTTTGGAGAAGATCTTGGGGCTCAATTTATAAGTTCCTCAACATCCCTGCCAAGTGAGCTCCCATCCTCTCCTTGAAACCTCCCATGATGGTGAACTCACTTCTTCTCAAGACAGTCCATTCCATTTCAGATATCTCCAAGTATGACTCTCTTCCTATGTTTCCTAAGAGTATTCTGACTTCAAGACTTAGATTTATTATCAGCCCAGCAGAAGCTATTTTAACTTAACTAAGCTAAAACTATTCTCTTGTTTTAATCAGTCTGAAGCCTAGAGCTGTCCACATTATACCTGACTTTGCTGGAATTTTCAGCAGCTACTTCCCTTTTTTTTTTTTTAACTTCCTTTTAATTGTTATTTCTTTAACAGATTCAGAGGTCTGGAAGAAACCTAGAGAACAGCCGGTTCATCCTTCCTAATTTTCCGAGGATCAAATTGAACCTCGAGAGAGAACAGAACTTGCTGAAGGTCACAGAGAGTCAGTGGCCTTAGTTGCAGTCATCAGCCAAAAGGGAGTGAGAGTACAGTCTCAGCTGCTGGCCTGCTTAAAGGAGCCAGTAGCTATTTATTCCCACATATTTCAGATAGGCAGTAATACCATATGTCATAACAGACGCTTTTCACTTTTGAAATACAATATTAATGGCATGAACTTAATTATAAACATAAAAAAAAAATAAAAACTGTCTCCCTCATTCAACCCCTTGTTTACTTGCTGGCATATCACATATGACCAGGCAGACAACTGTTTGTCTTCTGTCAACTGATTGAGAAATGATGTTGGGTGGGTGTAATTCTTATGAAGAAGAGAGAATCAGAAATTCACCATAGGAACATGCTTGAGTAATAAATTTGATGATATAATTTTTAGCTATGAGACAGTTTTGATTCTCAGAGTTGAATAGCATTTAATGTTATCCACTGAAATGCATTTGGATTTAGCACAGGAAACAGATGATATTTGGTCTGAAAACACTCTGTGAATTTACTTTTTTTCACAGATTGTTACTTACTTTTTAAAATTTTCATGTTCTCCCCTGCCAGGGAATGACAGTTGTATTAGATTATGTAACTGGCAATAGTAAATTGGGGAAATAGATGGTTTGAGTGGAAAGGTGCTCCTGTTTATGGGGAACATACTCAAAAAAGTTCATGTTGTACATGCTTTAACTTTGTTCTGGAACTAAAATATAGACAATATGTGGGACAATCTGCTAAATTTTAGGGAGACGTTTGCCTAATTGGGGGTTCCAGAGTGAATTCTGATTTTACTCTTTTCCTCATCTCTCTGGCCTGTTGCTTCAGAAAAACTCTTTATACCTATGTGTAATGTTTATTTTAAATTCATGTTCTGACTGTATTAGTTGATTTTTGATCATTTCAGTTTTTCAGTAGAAAAGAATACAGTTGTATTCTGTATCTTTATAAAGATACAGGACAGGTATTCACCCCTACAGGATAGGAAGTACCTCAAGTAACAAGTAAATGTGAGTGAGTAAATTTTGTTAAAAGAATTTCATCAACGTTTATAATTCTGGGACATATTTGCAAAGCTATGTGATGAGCTGCATTTTTCTGTCTTTTGTTAGGGTCAGTTTAACCCACTTACTCTGTAAAAGCTAAGGCCACTTCTGTATACTCAAGGGTGGGTTCCACATTGCCTATCCAGTAGATTCTTCCTTTATATCTCTCTACAAAGTGAATGTTCCACCTTTATCTATCTCTTTTATAATCTTTGAGCACATCTAGGACTTCTGTCCTTTGCTTCTGCAGTTTCCTCATTCTGGAGTGCCTGAGGGACTTGTTTGAGGTCACGCACATGGTAAGGGCCAAATTTAGATTGTCTGTCAGTCTTCTTCAAATGACAGTTTGTCCTGATTTACCCAGCCTGAATGAAATATTCCTACAGTGTATTAAAACTTCATTAAGCATTTGTATCAACTTCATTTTATGATTATTTTATTTCATATTTATCTATTGAACTCAATTTTTGTGACTTTCTTATTGGCCATGCGTAAATCTCCTATTAGTTCCCCTTACACTCATACTTCCTTGGTGGATCAGATGGTAAAGAATCTGCATGGAGTGAGTCCCGGCTTTGATCTCTTGGCCAGGAAGACTCTCCGGAGAAGGGAACGGCTACCCACTCCAGTATTGTTTCCTGGAGAATTCCATGAACAGAGGAACCTGGTGGGCTACAGTCCTTGGAGTTGCAAAGAGTTGGACATGACTGTGTGGCTAACACTTTCTCTCTTCATCCCCACAGTTGGTACAATGCCTTTCAGGGTACACACAAGCTGCACAAATATTTGTGGAAATGATACCACGTAAAAGAACAAAATTTTGCTTCTAAGTCTTAACAATAAGCAGTTTTCAGATGAATCAGAGTGGTTAACTCAGTTGATCTGAGTACCATAGTAGCAGTTCAGTCTCTAAAATTGAATAGTAAAGAACAGGGGGAGAAAATGAAATATCTAAGATATGATCATTTAAAAATATCAGTATGCTAACCTCTGTAATGTATGGATCAAGCCACTTATTTCAATAGGATAACATATAACCACATGCCGATATACGTTGCTTATCTATTAGAAAAGGAAATTAATATCATTGCTCTGCTGTGAGGACATCTACACAAAAAGGTCTGGGATTATTGGTCACCACAAGTAGTCCTAAAGAGTTAAAGTATATCTTGAAGTATTTCTTAATTGAAAGAATAAATCCAGCTTTTAACAGCAGTTTTCTTTTTTCATATTGGCTCTTCTTCACAGATACTTTAAATTATAATTATTATACTTGAGCATGTGTTTCATCTTAGGTGTATAGCTAAGCATGAAATATGGATTATGTTTAATTCTCACAATAAATTACAAAGTAAATGTCATATTTCCTGTCTCACCACCTATATTTTTTCCCCAGAACTTTTCATTGAGAAATGTAACCTGCACACTGAAAAGTGCATAAGATCCACATGGACAGTTTTATAAGTAACTATAAAGCAAATACCTGTGTAAACACTATCCAGACCAAGAAATAGAACATTTTATATAGGAGATTTGGAATAGCTACTGAAGGCAGAGAGAGCAGAAACCAGCCAGGCAAACTCATACCAGTTGCAAACTCATTGCTTTCCCCTTGTGTTCATACTTTCTTGATTTTTTTTTAATTAGTTTATTTTCTATTTTTTTAACTTTACAATATTGTATTTGTTTTGCCATACATTCACATGAATCCACCATGGGTGTACATGTTTTCCCCTTCCAGAACCCCTCTTCCACCTCCCTCCCCATTCCATCCCTCCGGGTCATCCCGGTGCACCAGCCCTGAGCACCCTGTATCATGCATTGAACCTAGACTGGCGATTTGTTTCACATATGATAATTTACATGCTTCCATGCCATTCTCCCATATCATCCCGCCCTTGCCCTCTCCCATAGAGTCCATAATACTGTTCTATTTATCTGTGTCTCTTTTGATGTCTCACATACAGGGTTATCTTTACCGATTAACTAAATACCATATATATGTGTTAGTATACTGTATTGGTGTTTTTCTTTCTGGCTTACTTCACTTTGTATAATAGTCTCCAGTTTCATCCACCTCATTAGAACTGATTCGAATGTATTCTTTTTAATGGCTGAGTAATATTCCACTGTGTATATGTACCACAGCTGCCTTATCCATTCGTCTGCTGATGGACATCTAGGCTGCTTCCATGTCCTGGCTATTATAAACAATGCTGTGATGAACATTGCGGTACACGTGTCTCTTTCAAGTCTGGTTTCCTCAGTGTGCATGCCCAGCAGTGGGATTGCTGGGTCATATGGCAGTTCTATTTCCAGTTTTTTGAGGAATCTCCACACTGTTCTCCATAGTGGCTGTACTAGTTTGCATTCCCACCAACAGTGTACGAGGGTTCCCTTTTCTTCACACCCTCTCCAGCATTTATTGCTTGTAGTCTTTTGGATAGCAGCCATTCTGACGGGCGTGATATGGTACCTCATTGTGGTTTTGATTTGCATTTCTCTGATAATGAATGATGTTGAGCATCTTTTCAAGTGTTTGTTAGCCATCTATATGTCTTCTTTGGAGAAGTGTCTTTTTAGTTCTTTGGCCCACTTTTTGATTGGGTCGTTTATTTTTCTGGAATTGAGCTGCAGGAGTTGCTTTTATATTTTTGAGATTAATTGTTTGTCCGCTGCTTCATTTGCTATTATTTTCTCCCATTCCGAGGGCTGTCTTTTCACCTTGCTTATAGTTTCCTTTGTTGTGCAAAAGCTTTTAAGTTTAATTAGATCCCATTTGTTTATTTTTGCTTTTATTTCCAATATTCTGGGAGGTGGGTCATAGAGGATCCTGCTGTGGTTTA
This sequence comes from Okapia johnstoni, assembly GCA_024291935.2. NCBI lineage: Eukaryota > Metazoa > Chordata > Mammalia > Artiodactyla > Giraffidae > Okapia > Okapia johnstoni. The sequence continues at coordinate 19,178,494 of CM044317.1, read as the reverse complement.
TGTCAGAGAGTGTTTTGCCTATGTTTTCCTCTAGGAGTTTTATAGTTTCTGGTCTTAAATTTAGATCTTTAATCCATTTTGGGTTTATTTTTGTGTATGGTGTTAGAAAGTGTTCTAGTTTCATTCTTTTACAAGTGGTTGACCAGTTTTCCCAGCACCACTTGTTAAAGAGATTGTCTTTTCTCCATTGTATATTCTTGCCTCCTTTGTCAAAGATAAGGTGTCCATAGGTGCGTGGATTTATCTCTGGGCTTTCTATTTTGTTCCATTGATCTATAGTTCTGTCCTTGTGCCAGTACATACTGTCTTGATGACTGTGGCTTTGTAGTAGAGCCTGAGGTCAGGCATGTTGATTCCTCCAGTTCCATTCTTCTTTCTCAAGATTGCTTTGGCTATTTGAGGTTTTTTGTATTTCCATACAAATTGTGAAATTATTTGTTCTAGTTCTCTGAAGAATACCGTTGGAAGCTTGATATGGATTGCATTGAATCTATAGATTGCTTTGTGTAGTATACTCATTTTCACTATATTGATTCTTCAAATCCATGAACACAGTATATTTCTCCATCTCTTTGTGTCCTCTTTGATTTCTTTCACCAGTGTTTTATAGTTTTCTATATATAGGTCTTTTGTTTCTTTAAGTAGATATATTCCTAAGTATTTTATTCTTTTCGTTGTGATAGTGAATGGAATTGTTTCCTTAATTTCTCTTTCTGTTTTCTCGTTGTTGGCACATAGGAATGCAAGGGATTTCTGTGTGTTAATTTTATATCCTGCAACTTTACTATATTCGTTGATTAGCTCTAGTAATTTTCTGGTGGAGTCTTTAGGGTTTTCTATGTAGAGGATCATGTCATCTGAAAACAGTGAGAGTTTTACTTCTTTTCAAATCTGGATTCCTTTTATTTCTTTTTCTGCTCTCATTGCTGTGGCCAAAACTTCCAAAACTATGTTGAATAGTAGTGGTGAGAGTGGGCACCCTTGTCTTGTTCCTGATTTTAGGGGAAATGCTTTCAGTTTTTCCCCATTTAGGATAATGTTTGCTGTGGGTTTGTCATATATAGCTTTTATTATGTTGAGGTATATTCCTTCTATTCCTGCTTTTTGTAGGGTTTTTATCATAAATGGATGTTGAATTTTGTCAAAGGCTTTCTCTGCATCTATTGAAATAATCATATGGTTTTTATTTTTCAATTTGTTTATGTGGTGTATTACATTGATTGATTTGCGGATATTGAAGAATCCTTGCATCACTGGGATAAAGCCCACTTGGTCATGATGTATGATCTTTTTAATATGTTGTTGGATTCTGTTTGTTAGGATTTTGTTAAGGATTTTTGCATCTATGTTCATCCATGATATTGGCGTGTAGTTTTCTTTTTTTGTAGCATCTTTGTCATGTTTTGGTATTAGGGTGATGGTGGCCTCATAGAATGAGTTTGGAAGTTTACCTTCCTCTGAAATTTTCTGGAAGAGTTTGAGTAGGATAGTTGTTAGCTCTTCTCTAAATTTTTGGTAGAATTCAGCTGTGAAGCCATCTTGTCCTGGGCTTTTGTTTGCTGGAAGATTTCTGATTACACTTTCAATTTCTGTGCTTGCGATGGGTCTGTTGAGATTTTCTATTTCTTCCTGGTTCAGTTTTGGGAAGTCGTACTTTTCTAAGAATTTATCCATTTCCTCCAAGTTGTCCATTTTATTTGCATATGGTTGCTGATAATAGTCTCTTATGATCCTTTGTATTTCTGTGTAGTCTGTTGTGACCTCTCCGGTTTCATTTCTAATTTTGTTGATTTGATTCTTCTCCCTTTGTTTCTTGATGAGTCTGGCTAATGGCTTGTCAATTTCATTTATCTTCTCAAAGAACCAGCTTTTGGCTTTGTTGATTTTTGCTATGGTCTCTTTTGTTTCTTTTGCATTTATCTCTCCCCTATTTTTAATATTTCTTTCCTTCTACTAACCCTGGTGTTCTTCATTTCTTCCTTTTCTAATTGCTTTAGGTGTAGAGTTAGGTTATTTATTTGGCCTTTTTCTTGTTTCTTGAGGTGAGCCTGTATTGTTATGAATCTTCCCCTTAGCACTGCTTTTACTATGTCCCATAGGTTTTGGGTTGTTGTGTTTTCATTTTCATTCGTTTCTATACATAGTTTGATTTCTTTTTTGATTTCTTCTGTGATTCGTTGGTCATTCAGCAGTGTGTTGTTCAGCCTCCATATGTTGGAGTTTTTAATTGTTTTTCTCCTGTAATTGACATCTAATCTTACTGCATTGTGGTCAGAAAATATGCTTGGAATGATTTCAATTTTTTTGAATTTACCATGACTAGATTTATGGCCCAGGATGTGATCTATTCTGGAGAAGGTTCCGTGTGCGCTTGAGAAAAAGGTGAAATTCATTGTTTTGGGTTGAAATGTCCTGTAGATATCAATTAGGTCTAACTGCTCTATCGTATCATTTAAAGTTTGTGTTTCCTTGTTAATTTTCTGTTTAGTTGATCTGTCCATAGATGTGAGTGGGGTATTAAAGTCTCCTACTATTATTGTGTTATTGTAAATTTCCCCTTTCATATTTGTTAGCATTTGCCTTACATATTGTGGTGCTCCTATGTTGGATGCATACATATTTATAATTGTTATATCTTCTTCTTGGATTGACCTTTGATCATTATGTAGTGTCCATCTTTGTCTCTTTTCACCACCTTTGTTTTAAATTCTAGTTTATCTGATATGAGTATTGCTACTCCTGCTTTCTTTTGGTCTCTATTTGCATGAAATATCTTTTTCCAGCCCTTCACTTTCATCTGTATGTGTCCCTTGTTTCAAGGTGGATCTCTTGTAGACAACATATATAGGGGTCTTGTTTTTGTATCCATTCATCCAGTCTTTGTCTTTTGGTTGGAGCATTCAACCCATTTACATTTAGGGTAATTATTGATAAGTATGATCCCGTTGCCATTTACTTTATTATTTTGGGTTCGAGATTATACACCCTTTCTGTGTTTCCTGTCTAGCGATGATCCTTTAGCATTTGTTGAAGAGCTGGTTTGGTGGTGCTGAATTCTCTGAGATTTTGCTTGTCTGTAAAGCTTTTATTTCTCCTTTGTATATGAATGAGATTCTTGCAGGATACAGTAATATGGGCTGTAGATTATTTTCTTTCATCACTTTAAGTATGTCCTGCCATTCCCTTCTGGCCTGAAGAGTTTCTATTGAAAGATCAGCTGTTATCCTTATGGGAATCCCCTTGTGTGTTATTTGTTGTTTTTCCCTTGCTGGTTTTAATATTTGTTCTTTGTGTTTGATCTTTGCTAATTTGATTATTATGTGTCTTGGGGTGTTTGGTCTTGGGTTTATCCTCTTTGGGACTCTCTGGGTTTCTTGGACTTGGGTGATTATTTCCTTACCCACTTTAGGGAAGTTTTCAACTATTATCTTCTCAAGTATTTTCTCATGGTCTTTCTTTTTGTCTTCTTCTTCTGGGACTCCTATGATTCGTATGTTGGTGCATTTAACATTGTCCCAGATGTCTCTGAGGTTGTCCTCATTTCTTTTAATTCTTTTTCTTTTTTCCTCTCTGTTTCATTTATTTCTATCATTCTATCTTCTATCTCACTTATCCTATCTTCTGCCTCCGTTTTTCTACTGTTGGTTCCCTCCAGAGTGTTTTTGATCTCATTTATTGCATTATTCATTATATAATTACTCTTTTTTATTTCTTCTAAGTCCTTGTTAAACCTTTCTTGCATCTTCTCGATCCTTGTCTCCAGGTTATTTATCTGTAACTCCAATTTGTTTTCCAGATTTTGGATCATTTTCACTATCATTATTCGGAATTCTTTATCGGGTAGATTCCCTATCTCTTCCTCTTTTGTTTGATTTGGAGGGCATTTATCCTGTTCCTTTACCTGCTGGGTATTTCTCTACCTTTTCATCTTGTTTATATTGCTGTGTTTGAGGTGTCCTGTTTTATGGCAGTTTGTGGTTCCTCTTTATGGTGGAGGTTCCTCACTGTGGGTGGGGTTAGACCGGTGGCTTGTCAAGGTTTCCTGGTTGGGGAAGCTTGTGTCGGTGTTCTGGTGGGTGGAGCTTGATTTCTTCTCTCTGGAGTGCAATGAAGTGTCCAGTAATGAGTTTTGAGATGTCAATGGGTTTGGTGTGACTTTGAGCAGCCTGTATGTTGAAGTTCAGGGCTATGTTCTTGTGTTGCTGGAGAATTTGCGTGGTATATCTTACTCTGGGACTTGTTGGCCCTTGGGTGCTGCTTGTTTTCAGTGTAGGTATGGATGCGTTTGATGACCTCCTCTCGTTTAATGCTTCCTGGATTCAGGAGTTCACTGGTGTTCTCAAGATTTGGACTTAAGCCTCCTGTCTCTGGTTTTCAGTCTTACTCTTACAGTAGCCTCAAGACTTCTCCATCTATATAGCACTGATGATAAAACATCTAGGTTAATGATGAAAGGTTTCTCCCCAGAGAGGGACACCCGGAGAGGTTCACAGAGTTACATGGAGAAGAGAAGAGGGAGGAGGGAGATAGAGGTGGACAGGAGGAGAAGAGAGAAATAAAAAGGGGAGAGAGCAAGCTAGCCACTAATCACTTCCCTATGTGTTCTCCGCCGTCTGGATCTCTCAGAGATGTTCATGGAGTTACACAGGGAAGAGAAGAGGGAGGAAGGAGACAGAGGTGGCCTGGAGGAGAAAAGGGGGACTCAAAAGAGGAGAGACAGATCCAGCCAGTAATCAGTTCTCTAAGTGTTCTCCACAGTCTGGAACACACAAAGAAATTCACAGAATTGGGTAGAGAAGAAAAGGGAGAGTGGGGAGATGGAGGCAACTTGGTGGAGAAAAAGGAGAGCTAAAAAGGGGGATAGAGCAATCAAGCCAGTGATCTCGTTCCCAAGTAAAAACGGGTGCTGAAGATTGGGTTCTTGCAGATACAAAGTTGATAACAAATACTAAAAAGCAAAAGTTTAGAGTAGAGGTTAGGTTCTCAAAAATACCATATTAAAAAAGGAGAAAGAAAAGAAGAAAAAAAAAGAAAAAAAAAACAGAAAAAACCCCCCACCAAAGTCACAAAAAGTATAAAATATATATATATATATGTTTACTTTAAAAATAATGTCATAAAGAAAAAATAAATAAATAAATAAAATAAATAAAAATAGGGTCTTTTTTTTTTTTTTTTTTGCTAGGTTATAAAAATGAAAATTGAATGAGTGATAGGGGACTCAAAAATAAAATAAGAAAATAAAATAAAAGTTTAAAAAATTAACAAAAAAATAATAATAAAAAGTTTTAAAAATTAAAAAAATGAAACTAGTAAAAATATATCTCGGACTTTCTCTGGAGCTGTTATGGACTGTGTGGGGTCAGTTCATTTTGAGATGGTTCCGTGGTCCAGCTTGTACTTCTCAAGGTCTCTAGGCCCCTTCCTATATAGTCAGTGCTAATTACAGGGTTTTAATCTGTTGCATCTGTCACTTCCAAAGCGATTCCTTCTGTTTCTTTTAGCTTCTTCTGTTTGCTGGTCTCTTCAGTGTCTAATTTCCACCCTGACACAAGGGGGGCTGTGGTGGTCACTTTTTTTTTCTTTTTTTTTTTTTTTTTTTAGTCTCACTTGTTCAGTCGTGCTGTGGGGAGGGAGGAACACTGCAAACAAATCTCACTGGCGTGTGCTCACAATGTTTCTCGGCCGCTCTGGGTTTGCCCCGCTCACAGTGTGTGTGCTTTCCCAGTCTACACTGCTCAGGCTCTAGGTTGCACTGCTGGGAACAGTCTGAAGCGGCCCCTGGGGTTGCCTGTATTTCCCAGGTCTAAGCTGCTCAGGTTCTGGTTCCCGGGTACTTCACAAAGGCGCAGACTTGGTTGAGCCTGGGTTTTGTGCCCTTCCCAGGTCCGAGCAGCGCCGGTGACCAGGTTTTTGGCTAGTGCGGTCGAGGGCTGCACCCTTTTCCTTTCCCCAGTCCCAGCCGCTCGGTTATCTGGGTGTACAACGGGCGCAACTTCCCAGGTGTGCCATGCTCTCCCCTGGGGAGCTGATCTCTTGCTGCGACCCGCTCGGCGGGTGTCAACCCTCCAGAGTTCCAAGCAGTCCTGGTTAGCAGCGAGGTCTGTTTGCAGTTTGGTATAGAATGCCTCTCTGGAGCCTCGATTCCGCCCTTCTGGCTCTCGCTGCCCTCCCCTTCCTGTCTCTGCTGGGGATGGGCCGGTCTGCGGCTGGTTTACTCTGCTCAGTCTTTTGTTATGTGAGCCGGCCTGGCAGTGTCTTAGGTTAGGGCTTTTCACAGGAAAGCTATCCCACGGTCTAGGTTGCTGTCTCAATCTAGTTCCCTCAGATTGCCCGTGCACACGCATTCAGGCTTAGTCCTAACCCAAAGCAATGCGGCCTGCCCCTCCCTGCCCGGTCTCTGCTTGCTAGTTGGGGAAGCGGGCGTCTGGGCTGTGCACCCCTGCCCGCTGGGAATTGCTGCTAGGTACGTAAACCACGGGGTTTAATAATTTATTTATTTTTCCTCCCGGTCGGTTATTTTGCTCTTTGCGATTCCAAGGCTTGCCACTGACCCGCCAGAGAGAGTGTTTCCTGGTGTTTGAAAACTTCTCTCTTTTTTACGACTCCCTTCCCGGGACGGATCTCCGTCCCTACCTCTTTTGTCTCTCTTTTTTCTTTTATCTTTTGTCCTACCTCCTTTTGAAGACTATGATCTGCCTTTCTGTGTGTCTGATGTCCTCTGCCAGCATTCAAAAGTTGTTTTGTGGAATTTGTTCAGCGTCTAAATGTTCTTTTGGTGAATCTGTGGGAGAGAAAGTCGTCTCCCTGTCCTATTTCTCCACCATCTTAGGACCGCCTCACTTTCTTGATTTTTAAAGTAATACTATCTTTGCTTATCTGTATGATTTTGCCAACCATGTATGCATCCCTAAAAAAAAAACAAGCTTTAGTTTTTCAATTTTTGAACCATGTATAGATGGAATCCTATTATAAGTATTATTTTGTGTCTTGTTTTTGCTTAAATTTACATTGGAAAGGTTTATTCATGTTATTGCATGTGACTTTAGTTTGTCTATTCATTTTTAATATTTCATAGTTCCCATTAAATGAACACACCAGTTAATTATCCATGCTACTGATAATGTCAATTTGGGATATTCCTAGTTTGGGGCTATGAACAATGACTCTTGGTGCACACATTTCTTTAAGGTATGTACCTAACAGTGAGATTGCTGAGGCTAAGGGTATGTGTGCTTTAACTATGCTGGATAATACTGCTATGTTTCCAAACAGAGTGTATGAGTTTATATTCCCACCAGCAGTGTACAGTTCCTAATGCTCCAAATCCTGGCCAACACTTGTTATTAGACGTTTATGTTTTTCCAATCTTTAGGGATGTTTAGTGTTAATTCATTATTTTAATTTTCATTCACTCTAACTGCCCGTGATGTTGAGTACCTTTTAAAAATATCAATACGCTTATTGGTGATTTGAATTTTCACTTCTGTGAAACTTTAAATTCTTTGCCTATTTTTAAAATTGGATTGTGTTTCTTTTTTTTTTTTTCATTTATCTGTACTTCTCATTGAATTGACTGTGTATTGAGATCTACTATTATCAGTTTGCAAATATCGTCTTTCACTCTGTGGTTTATCTCTTTACCTTTTCATGGAGTCCTATAGTAAACAGAAGTTCTCAATTTTAATGTAGTCAAAATTATCTATATTTCCTTTACATTGAGTGCTTTTTCTCTTATTAAAAGTCCCTAGCTCAAGTTTATGAAGATATCCACCTATATTCTCTTCTAAAAGTTTAAAAAATTTGCCTTTTCCACTTAGACTTTTAATTCACCTGTAAATGATTGGTATATATGAATATCCATTATTATCATTCCACTGGTTGAAAACTCTGTCCTTTCTCCACTGCTCTGGAGTGCTAGCTTGTTACCCAATCATGTGTTCTTTAGTGTGTACAGTTGCTTCTGGAGTTCAGTTGTATTCCATTGGTATAAATATTTACCTTTGCAATAAAAGTTCACCATCTTGATTACTACAGCTTTGTATCAACCAAGTCCTTCCTATATTAATTTTCATCTTCAAATATGTCTCGGTTATTCTTGACCTTTTTAATGCACATGTAAAATATGCTTGTTAAGTATCCCCCACACAATGAAATGACCTAATGATAAGGAATTCATTAAATCTATAAATTAATTTCAGGAGAAATATTTACACTAGTGAGCTTGCCAATCTGTGAATTGGATATATATTTCAATATTTTGAAAAAGTATGTACCTTTCCAGATACATCCCCCCCCAATTTTGTGGTATATGATTGACAAATAAGATTGTACAATGTATTTTTTTAATGTACAAAGTGATAATTTAATATATGTATATACTGTGGAATGAAATTATTTCAGTTTTCGAAGTCTTCTTTAGTATAATTCAATGATCCTCTACATATCTTTTGTTAGACTGTTTCTGAGGCACTTGGTATTTTTGGATACTGTTATAAATCCAACTTTGTTCTTGATCTTAGTCCATCTGAACCTTCCAAGACCTTGCTCATTATTTCTTGTTACTCATGTCCTCAATATTTCTTCCTCTACTAAGCTGAAAGTGAAAGTGAAAGTCACTCAGTCGTGTCCCACTCTTTGCGACCCCATGGACTATACACTCCATGTAATTCTCCAGGCCAGAATACTGGAGTGGGTATCCTTTCCCTTCTCCAGGGGATCTTCCCAACCCAGGGATCTAACCTAGGTCTCCCGCATTGCAGGTGGATTCTTTACCAGCTGAGCCAGAAGGGAAGGCCAAGTATACCAGAGTGGGTAGCCTATCCCTTCTCCAGCAGATCCTCCCAACCTAGGAATCGAACTGGGGTCTCCTGCTGCAGGCGGATTCTTTACCGACTGAGGCTATCAGGAAAGCCGTACTAAGCTAGTTGCTTTATTATATGAACATACTACCTACCTGGGCTTCCCAGGTGGCGCTAGTGGTAAACAACTCGTCTGCCAATGCAGGAGACATAGTAGACATGGGTTCAATCCCTGGGTCAGGAAAATCCCCTGGAGTAGGAAATGGCAACTCACTCTGGTATTCTTGTCGGAAAAATCCCAAGGACAGAGGAACCTGGTGGGATACAGTCCATATGATTGCAAGGAAAGTGACAGTGAAGGTGAAAGTAGCTCAGTTGTGTCTGACTCTTTGTGACCCCATTGATTATACAGTCCATGAAATTCTCCAGGCCAGAATACTGGAGTGGGTAGCCTTTTCCTTCTCCAGGGGATCATCCCAACCCAGGGATAGAACCGAGGTCTGCATTGCAGCTGGATTCTTTACCAGCTGAGCCACCAAAGGTTGCAAGGAGTCAGACACAACTGAGGCAACTTAGCATACATGCACTTTCCACCAATTCAAAATAATCCTCTAGAAGCACCCTGTCTACTCTCCTCTTTCTTTCCTTTTATGGCCAACAACTTGGACATGATAGTCTGCACTCATATGTCTTCCTTCTTCCCTCTCAGACAGTCACTTCCCAGCCTGTTGTGATCTGATTCACTGCCATCACCACCATCACAACCACCGCATGGCATCCGCTCGCCAAGGATCTCCTGAAGATTAAAGACAGGGGCCATTTTTTCAAAGTCCTTATGTTGACATTTTTAGATTGTAGAACATTATTCATAAAGATCAAACTATTCGTTATAGCCATAATAATTAGAAAGCAGTAATAATAATATCAGTGGTAAAATTTATCATTGAGTGTGTTCATTTGGCAGAACTCTATTGTTTTTGCAAAACCAGATATTGTTTTCCCAGAAGAAATGCTCCAATACGTCTTTCTCCCTTAAGTTCAGAGTTCTTCCTCTCCTCTGGTTCTCCTTTTGCTCACTCAGTCTCCTTTTCTTAGTCTTTTTCTCATGTTTTTCTTCCACTGCCCATATCCGCAGTCTGAGCTCCTCACCATGGGTTTGTCATTTGTCCTCATCTCACTCTTCCTATTCCTTCCCATGTAATTTCTTCCCTTCCCATAGCATTAGCTATCATTAGCCACACTAATTTCTTTATATCTAGGCCCTTGCTTGGTACCTAGCTCATAGCTAATTGAATAAGTGAATAAATGAATAAATCAGTAAATGAATGAATCTATAAACTTATGCCTGCCAAATTCATATTCCTAGCTCAGCCCTGAGCAGGCTGATAGATCTAAAACTATCTTGTATCTTTACTGGATGGTGTCCAGGTATCTGAGCTCAATATTTACAAAACTGAGCTCATAATCTTTTCCTCCCAAGCCTGATCCTCCTCCTATACATTTTCCCTGGTTAAAAGCACTACTCTTCATCTGTTTGCTCATTCATGAAACCTGGCAGTCACAGGACTCTTTTTCTCATGCCAGCCTCAGAACTCAGCAATCAAAATCTATCAGTGTAGATTTCTTGCATTCTGGTCTTTAGTACCCTATATCCTAGTGCTATTATTTTAGAGCACCTACATGCTTCATAGATTGATGATTTGATGGATTCTTCTGGAAGAAATAGAGTAACTACAAATTTTACTCTTTCTGGAATATATAGAATTACTATTTTTCCATGTGAAGAAAACATATCCTTCTAGTTTGACAGCATGTATTTTGATGTTGCCCAATAGAGAGTCATATGAGTACATTCCTTGCTTTCCTCTTTTTTTTTTTTTAAAAAAAAAAAAACCACTTTTAGATATATAAAATACTGGAAGAAAAAATTTGTGAAGAAACTGAAATATTCAGGTGTAAGTTGGATATTCAGACACTTTGTCACTTAATATTTTCAAAATTTTCATTTCCAATATTCACAGAATTGTGGAGAATACTGAACTGTACACTTCAGTAAAGTTAACTGGTGAACAACCAAATATCTCATTTTCTATCACTTAAGTCTTCCCTAATGGAGTCACGTTAAATTCTCACTGCAAGAGTTTCTATGTACAGTTTCTGGGATGTCCTTCTTGGGGGAGTGTCTCTGGGGCAGTTGTCCATTGGGAATGCTGGCACAAGGCTAGAGAAAGCAAAATAGATTGTAAAGTCAGAACAGAAACTTTTATACCAAACATAGTAAAATTGGCATTTACCATTTTTTCATAATGTTATAGATACATCTTGAGACACTGGAAATCCTACCTAATAGATTTTATACATAATTCAAGAGGCTGATTTATGAAATTCTTTTAGGCAGAATTTCAAACTGCAATGGGCACTATGATGCAAGGACCAGCTGGCAGCATCTCTTTTAGCTCTCCGATTGGCCATGCTAATGAGGTCATGCCCACCTCTGATGCAGATGAGGGAACATGGAAGCTCAGCTCTCTGGGACATTCCAGCTTCAGAATGCCCTACAGTGTCAGCTAAGGCTTCCATTGCAACAGCATGAGAGCTTGACATCTTCCTCTGCCCAGTTGTGCTTTTTCTCTCATTCTTTTCATTTTGTTCCACAGGTGTCGATCCCAAGAGCTTTCTGTAACAAACATCCTACACGTTAATTTTCATCTCAGAGTTTTCTTCTGAGGAAACCCAACCTGCAACATACCCAACTGCCACATAAAAGTTTGATGCATCTCTGTCAGACAAGCACAGCACAAATGTGAATGCTATAAGCCTTCCTTCGCATAGGAAATACATCAAGGTTACCAAGTAAACAGATTCCTTAATTCTGGCAACATTTGCACATTGAGCACCCCCAGGGATATAGAGTTGAATAAGACAGGATTCCTTGTCCTCCGGTGAGGGAGAGAGACACGCAGATGTTCACAATAGATATTAAGAAGTGCTGTAACAAGGAACTGCACAATGAGCTCATGGAACATGGATGAGAGAGCAGTTAAAACTGCCAGAGGGTCCCGAAGATTTCACAGGAGAAAATGTTTGATCTGGAAATTAGAGGATGAAGAGAGGGAAGGGAATTCCTGACTGGAGGAGTAGCATATAGAAAGACACGAAGGAAAGAAGGGAATGGCGTGTTTAGAGGGTAGCTTTTAGCAGCTCTGTAACATGTCTGGGGAAGAGAGAAGCTAAACAGAGATGAAGGTGAAGAAAGGCAGGAAGTCATGAAAAATCATCCTACTAGTTGGGATCCAGAGCTAAGGAAGGAGTAATTGCCTAGTGTTAATACGTACAAAGAGGAGATAAAGAGATACTTAAAGATCAGTGTTTTAAATGGGGAGCATTGAAGAAGAGCCATTAGTGACAAACACTGAAGGGCCATCAAAATAACACAGGGAAGCTTAGGAGAGCGTTAGGCTTGCCTGGTGTCTCAGATGGTAAAGAATCTGCCTGCAGTGCAGGAGACCTGAGTTCAACTCCTGGGTCAGAGAGATACCCTGAAAAAGGGAATGGCAACCCACTCCAGTGTTCTTGCTTGGAGAATCCCATGGACAGAGGAGCCTGGTGGGCTACAGTCCATGGGGTCACAAAGAGTTGGACACAACTGAGCGACTAAGCACAAGCACAGGAGAGTGTTGCTGTCAAGGGTGGGAGAGAAGAGAATTTCAAAGAGGCAATGGTCAATATTGTTACATGTTCCAGAGATACTCCCTAGGATGAGGACTTCAAAATAAGCCATTGAACCCACAGTGGAATGAACAAACAAATGGAAGTATATTCATAAATGAAATTCATGGAAGAAAAAACAATGTGTTACAAATGTGATTTGGGGTGTTTAAAGTCAGATAGACTATGATGGCAGGTGTAATTAAACCTGTATTGCTTTTAGAAATACTTGCCTAGTTGGTAAAGATGTAAAAAAAAGCTAGAAGAATAAATACTTTAAATTAGGATAGTGATTATCTGAAAGAAGGATAAGGACCTGGAGTAGGCAAGAGGGGTGAAGGCTAGAATCTCTTTCTTGATCTTCATGGTATCTCAATGGATATTTCCCATGGGAGAAATCTTTGAACTACATATTTATATTTTATGAGCTTTTCTGTGTTGTCATCTATATTTTACAATAGGTAGGGCTGAAAAATAAGCAATTGGGATGATTAATTTCAGGGTCATGGTGGCTTTGATGACTAGTTTCAGGAGAATGGTGGGTGATAAAGATCTGATTGTGCTGGGTTGAGGAACTAAAAGAGCAAAATCTGGAAATGAAGATTATCTTTTTCATATATTGGTGGGGAATAGAAAGAGGCAATCTGCCATTTTATTAATAGAGCAAGTAACCTTTAAATTAGTAATATCCCTAAGCCAAATGCTTGTACTTAAAATGCATAACACATACAAGTAAAGAGGAATAAGTTATAAATAACTGAACAAAACATTGTAATCAGTGGTTGAAAATGATGGTGACAAGCAAACAAACTTTTTTTTTTTAATTAGGTTTTTGAGAGTCTTGTTTATAGCTGTTATTTAATGTGAACCTGGCAAATGTTTCTTAGAAACTTGGAGTTATAAAAGGGACTACTTGAAAAAAAGACAAGTAAACTATTTTAAAGGACAAGCAACTCACAAACGTATGTCATTAATACTCTGCCTGTAAGAGACTGGAATTTTGGTATAGCAGCATATTGAGTTTTAGCACAGTATTTGTATTTCATAATATTTTTGATACAACAAATTACAATATTTAACTTCACAAAACTAGAAGTTTCCTTTTCATTATAGGGAACTGGAATGCAAAAGTAGGAAGTCAAGAGATACCTGAAGTAACAGGCAAATTTAGCCTTGGAGTACAAAACGAGCAGGTCAAAGGGTAACAGAGTTTTGCCAAGAAAACGCACTAGTCATAGCAAACACCCTCTTCCCACAACACAAGAGAAGACTCTACACATGGACATCACCAGATGGTCAATACTGAAATCAGATTGATTATATTCTTTGCAGCCAAAGTTGGAAAAGCTCTATTTAGTCAGCAAAAACAAGACCAGAAGCTGACTGTGGATCAGATCATGAACTCCTTATTGCCAAATTCAGACTTAATTGAAGAAAGGAGGAAAACCCACTAGACCATTAGGTATGACCTAAATCAAATCCCTTAAGATTATACAGTGGAAGTGAGAAATAGATTTAAGGGATTAGATCTGATAGACAGAGTGCCTGATGAACTACGGACGGAGGTTCATGACATTGTACAGGAGGCAGTGATCAAGAATATTCCAAAGGAAAAAGAAAAGCAAAAAGGCAAAATGGTTGTCTGAGAAGGCCTTACAAATAGCTGAGAAAAGAAGAGAAGCTAGAGGCAAAGGAAAAAAGGAAAGATGTACCCATTTGAATGCAGAGTTCCGAAGAATAGCAAGGAGAGATAAGAAAGCCTTCCTCAGTGATCAGTTTAAAGAAATAGAGGAAAACAATAGAATAGGAAAGACTAGAGATCTCTTCAAGAAAATTAGAGATACGAAGGGAATATTTCATGCAAAGATGGGCAAAATAAAGGACAGAAATGGTATGGAACTAACAGAAGCAGAAGATATTAAGAAGAGGTGGCAAGAATACACGTGGCAAGAATACACAGAAGAACTGTACAAAAAAAGGTCTTCATGACCTAGATAATCACGATGGTGTGATCACTCACCTAGAGCCAGACATCCAGGAATGTGAAGTCAAGTGGGCCTTAGGAAGCATCACTACGAACAAAGCTAGTGGAGATGATGGAATTCCAGTTGAGCTATTTCAAATCCTAAAAGATGATGCTGCAAAAGTGCTGCACTCAACATGCCAGCAAATTTAGAAAACTCAGCAGTGGCCACAGGACTGGAAAAGGTCAGTTTTCATTCCAATCCCAAAGAAAGGCAGTGCCAAAGAATGCTCAAACTATCACAAAATTGCATTCATTTCACACGCTAGCAAAGTAATGCTCAAAATTTTCCAAGCCAGGCTTCAACAGTACATGAACCGTGAACTTCCAGATGTTCAAGATGACTTTAGAAAAGGCAGAGGGACCAGAGATAAAATTCCCAATATCAGTTGGATCATCAAAAAAGCAAGAGAGTTCCAGAAAAACATCTATTTCTGCTTTATTGACTACACCAAAGACTTTGACTGTGTGGATCATAAGCAACTGTGGAAAATTCTTAAAGAGATGGGAATACCAAAACACCGGACCTGCCTCCTGATAAATCTATATGCAGGTCAAGAAGCAACAGTTAGAACTGGACTTGGAACAACAGACTGGGTCCAAATCGGAAAGGAGTATGTCAAGGTTGTATATTGTCACCCTGCTTATTTAACTTATATGCGGAGTACATCATGTGAAATTCTGGGCTGGAGGAAGCACAAGCTGGAATCAAGATTGCCAGGAGAAATATCAATAACCTCAGATATGCAGATGACAGCACCTTTATGGCAGAAAGTGAAGAAGAACTAAAGAGCCTCTTGATGAAAGTGAAAGAGAAGAGTGAAAAAGTTGGCTTAGTACTCAACATTCAGAAAACTAAGATCATGGCATCCAGTCCCATCACTTCATGGGAAATAGATGGGGAAACAATGGAAACAGTGACAGACTTTAGTTTTTGGGCTCCAAAATTACTGCAGATGGTGACT
The DNA here is from genome assembly GCA_024291935.2 of Okapia johnstoni. Taxonomy (NCBI): domain Eukaryota; kingdom Metazoa; phylum Chordata; class Mammalia; order Artiodactyla; family Giraffidae; genus Okapia; species Okapia johnstoni. The sequence goes on along the minus strand of CM044317.1, from coordinate 19,162,997 downwards.
TCAGCCATGAAATTAAAAGATGCTTGTTTCTTGGAAGAAAAGTTATGACCAACCTAGACAGCATATTAAAAAGCAGAGACATTACTTTGCCAACAAAGGTCGGTCTAGTCAAAGCTATGATTTTTCCAGTAGTCATGTATGGACGTGAGAGTTGGACTATAAAGAAAGCTGAGTGTCAAAGAATTGATTCTTTTGAACTGTGGTGTTGGAGAAGACTCTTGAGAGTCCCTTGGACTGCAAGGAGATCCAACTAGTCCATCCTAAAGTAAATCAGTCGTGAATATTCATTGGAAGGATTAATGTTGAAGCTGAAACTCCAATATTTTGTCCACCTGATGGGAAGAACTAACTCATTTGAAAAGACCCTGATGCTGGGAAGGATTGAAGGCAGGAGGAGAAGGGGATGACAGAGGATGAGATGGTTGGATTGCATCACCAACTTGATGGACATGAGTTTGATTAAACTCTGGGAGTTGGTGATGGACAGGGAAGCCTGGCGTGCTTCAGTCCATGGGGTCTCAAAGAGTCAGACATGGCTGAGGACTGAAATGAACTGAACTGGAGGATAACTCATTCATTATTCTTGCTGGACAGGCTGGGACTCTGAAGCTTTGGAGGCTCAAGGTCAGCGCCCAGATCATACAGTGATTGGAAGCTTAGTTAAAGTCCCGGTCTCTCTCCTTCTAGTCCAGAGAGTCTTAGCCATAGCTCATAGATCAGATCTTTGTGCAATAAAAGATTCTGAACAGTCCCTAGGGTTTTGTTACAATGGAATTTGATTGTCACCAGTAACAGAATGGTCTCTATTTGGCAACTGTTTGTTCTCAAGTCATAGCTTTTAAAGATTTAATATATAGTTAAGTGGTGTTTGCATTTGGTCTTCGGGTGGTATCATTTATTTAGGGACAACTCATCTCCTATGCAGAATGTGATTGGAAAAATGACTTGATTAATGGACATTCACTTCAGTGCAACTTCTAATGCAAGTCTCGACTCTGAGACAGAAGGTCAGCTGCATAATCATGTCAGCTTCCATTACAATATGAGTACAGTTATGTTGTCTCATTGTAGAACCTCAGATATCTTTTGAGAACGAGCTGTGCTTCTGTTCTCTTCATAGAAGGAGAAAGAAATCTTGGCTGATTAAGCAGTGGTTCTCCTTATTTTTCTTGGGCCACAAGGGAAGCCTAAGAATACTGGAGTGTGTAGCCTATCCCTTCTCCAGCAGATCTTCTTGACCCAGGAATCAAACCAGGATCTCCTGCATTGCCAGCTGATTCTTTACCAATTGAGCTATCAGGGAAGCCTATAGGAAAATTACCCTCCTTGAATAGTAGTGTCCTTTGTGATACACCATATGATGCAGGAGAAATTTTTTTAATTTAGTTCTCATTAGGATATTTACTTCTTTATTTTTTTCCTACCATTGCTCTGTCATGATTATGTCTTCCAAACTGAGGAGAACTTTCTATCCAGGCAGATTGTAGATCTTTGTAGCCTTTGACCAGTTCAGTAAATGTTAATGTGTGTGTGTTAGCTTCTCAGTTGTGTCAGACTCTATCTGACTCTGTGAACTGTAGCCCACCAGTGTCCTCTGTCTATGAGATTCTCCAGGCAAAAATTCTGGAAAGGATTGCCATGCCCTCCTCCAGGGGATCTTCCGGACCCAGGGATGAACCTGGGTCCCCTGCATTGCAGGCGAACTCTTTACCATCTAAGCCACAAAGCTGTAACTATTAATGGAATTTTCTGATTTATCACCTTAGTAAGTCACTTGCATCATCTGTAACTCTCTACTCACTTAAATCTAGTCAACTTTCTGGGAGTACTCCTTAAGTTTCAGAGCTCATTCCTCTACTAGCCTGTAAATACCTTGAAGGCTGATTCTGAGGCCGGATCATTTTTCTGCACACCAGTGCACCTAGAATGGTGATATGTGCAGAGTAAGTTCTCAGTCATGATTAGTTAAGCAAAGATGAATGCTTTCTAGCCTTATCACTTTATTGATTCAGTGCCATCAAGGGTAGCTAACCTGCTTTTTAACCTTGAGGCAGCCTGTGACAATATGACTGTAAGTGCTTTCTCCTCCCCTAGCCTCAGTGTCCCTCTAATATGCCTTTACTATAGTGAGCCGAGTTTGCAGGGTTTCCCTTGACATCGTTCATGCAGTATATTGCCCTGTCACCAGGAGAAGGACCTCCTTTGATCCCTTTTATTTTCCCTCATCTGGGATTAAAAGCATTTAGCATGCTCTTGAGATTTTCTTGACATGTATCTATTTTAAGTAGTATTGTTCTCCTATATGAGGCAAAATACAGAAGTTCACTAAAGGAGCAATATGTAAAATAGAGACATCCATGCAAAACATAGTAGTATACTAGCTTAAGTAACAATTTTGCTATTGTCAGTTTTTGCATAATTTTTCTCTGGCTTTAATATTCATTCACTTACTTACAGTGCTTCCAAGCACTGAAAAAGAGCCCCAGAGCATGGCTAGGCTGAGATTCCCTACAGACTTCCTGTAGGCAATTAGAGCCTTGTCTCCTATGGACCTGAGGTGAGTGTTCTTGCTGGAGCCTTCATCCTTCAAGTCTGAAGTGGAATTGAGATTGTTCTAGAAATTCTGAGCACTCCTGGGAAAGCACTAAGTCCTTTTCAATGCTTGTTAGTTTTGTTTCCTTTAATCACCACTCAGTTACATTTATCTTATAAAACAGTAATTTGTACATTTGACAGGAAAGTATTGGGAAACATGATACTTAAAATATACCCGTGGAATCCAGGAGGCATATTTCCTACCTTTCTTACCTGAGAACCCAGTTTCTAAATTCAGGAAGTGGTTTTTTTTACTCATACATAGGGATGTGTTTTTCTCCTTATAGGTCTCTCTGATTTTCTGATTGCTGTTATTGTTCAGCTGCCAAGTCGTATCCAACTCTTTGCAACCCCATGGACTGTGGCACGCCAGGCTTTCCTGTCCCTCACCATCTCCTGGAGTTTGCCCAAGTTTGTGGCCATTGAATTGGTGATGCCATCCAACCATCTCATTCTCTGTCATCCCCTTCTCCTTCCACTTTCAGTCTTTCCCAGCATCAGGGTCTTTTTCCAATGAGTAACCTGTTCACATCAGGTGGCCAAAGTACTGAAGCTTCAGCTTCAGCATCAGTCCTTCCAACAAGTATTCAGGGTTGATTTCCATTAAGACTGACTAGTTTGATCTCACTTTCGAAGGAACTCTCGAGTCTTCTCCAGAACCACAGTTCAAAAGCATCAATTCTTCTGCACTCAGCTTTCTTTATAGCCCAGCTCTTGCATCCATGCATGACTCCTGGAAAGACCATAGCCTTGACTATATGAACCTTTGTCAGCAAAGTGATGTCTTTGCTTTTTAACACACTAAGTTTGTCATAACTTTCCTGCCAAGAAGCAATCATCTAATTTTATGGCTGCGGTCACCATCCACTATGATTTTAGAGCCCAAGAAGAGGAAATCTGCCACTGATTGTACATTTTCCCTTTCTATTTGCCATGAAGTGATAGGACCTGATGCCATGATCTTAGTATTTTTAATATTTAGTTTTAAGCCAGCTTTTCCCCACTCTCCTCCTTTACTATCATCAAGAGGCTCTTTAGTTTCTCTTTGCTTTCTGTCAGTAGAGTTGTATCATATGCATATCTGTGGTTGTTAATATTTCTCCCAGAAATCTTGATTTCAGCTTGTGACACATCCAGCCCAGTATTTTGCATGATGTGCTCTACATATAAGTAAACAGGGTGACAATAAACAGCCTTGTCGTTCTCCTTTCTCAATCCTGAACCAGTCAGTTGTTCCATACAGGATTCTAACTGTTGCTTCTTGACCCACATATAGGTTTCTCAGGAGACAGGTAAAATGGTCTGGTAGTCCCATTTCTTTTTTTTTTTAAATAAATTTATTTATTTTAGTTGGGGGCTAATTACTTTACAATATTGTAGTGGTTTTTGCCACACATTGACATGAACCAGCCATGGGTTTACATGTGTTCCCCATCCTGAACCCCCCTCACACCTCTCTCCCCATCCCATCCCTCTGGATCATCCCATTGCCCCAGCCCTGAGCATTTGTCTCATGCATTGAACCTGGAATGGTGTTCTGTTTCACATATGATAATATACATATTTCAATGCTATTCTCCCAGAACGTCCCACTCTCACCTTTTCCCTCAGAGCCCATAAGATTGTTCTATGCATCTGTGGCTCTTATTCTGTCTCGCATATAGGGTTATCGTTACCATCTTTCAAATTCCATATGTATGCATTAGTATACTGTATTGGTGTTTTTCTTTCTGGCTTACTTCACTCTGTATAATGGGCTCCAGTTTCATCCATCTCAATAGAACTGATTCAAATGTATTCTTTTTAATGGCTGAGTAATATTCCATTGTGTATATGTACCACAGCTTCCTTATCCATTCGTCTGCTGATGGACATCTAGGTTGCTTCCACATCCTGGCTATTGTAAACAGTGCTGCAATGAACATTGGGGTACATGCATCTCTTTCAATTCTGGCTTCCTCAGTGTGTATGCTCAGCAGTGGGATTGCTGGGTCATATGGCAGTTCTATTTCCAGTTTTTTAAGGAATCTCCACACTGTTCTCCATAGTGGCTGTACTAGTTTGCATTCCCACCAACAGTGTAAGAGGGTTCTCTTTTCTCCACACCCTCTCCAGCATTTATTGCTTGTAGACTTTTGGATAGCAGCCATTCTGACTGGTGTGAAATGGTACCTCATTGTGGTTTTGATTTGCATTTCTCTAATAATGAGTGATGTTGAGCATCTTTTCATGTGTTTGTTAGCTATCTGTATGTCTTCTTTGGAGAAATGTCTGTTTAGTTCTTTGGCCCATTTTTTGATTGGGTCGTTTATTTTTCTGGAATTCAGCTGCAGGAGTTGCTTGTATATTTTTGAGATTAATTGTTTGTCTGTTGCTTTGTTTGCTATTATTTTCTTCCTTTCTGAAGACTGTCTTTTCACCTTGTTTATAGTTTCCTTTGTTGTGCAAAAGCTTTTAGTTTTAATTAGGTCCCATTTGTTTATTTTTGCTTTTATTTCCAATATTCTGGGAGGTGGGTCATGGAGGATCCTGCTGTGATTTATGTCGGAGAGTGTTTTGCCTATGTTTTCCTCTAGGAGTTTTATAGTTTCTGGTCTTACATTTAGATCTTTAATCCATTTTGAGTTTATTTTTGTGTATGGTGTTAGAAAGTGTTCTAATTTCATTCTTTTACAAGTGGTTGACCAGTTTTCCCAGCACCACTTGTTAAAGAGATTGTCTTTTCTCCATTGTATATTCTTGCCTCCTTTGTCGAAGATTAGGTGTCCATAGGTGCGTGGATTTATCTCTGGGCTTTCTATTTTGTTCCATTGATCTATATTTCTATCTTTGTGCCAGTACCATACTGTCTCGATGACATCACCCCAATTCCAAAACCAGACAAAGATGCCACAAAAAAAGAAAACTACAGGCCAATATCACTGATGAACATAGATGCAAAAATCCTTAATAAAATTCTAGCAAACAGAATCCAACATCATATTAAAAAGATCATACATCATGACCAAGTGGGCTTTATCCCAGGAATGCAAGGTTTCTTTAACATCCTCTAATCAATCAATGTAATACACCACATTAACAAATTGAAAGATAAAAACCATATGATTACCTCAATAGATGCAGGAAAAGCCTTTGACAAAATTCAACATCCATTTATGATAAAAACCCTACAGAAAGCAGGAATAGAAGGAACATACCTCAACATAATAAAAGCTATATATTACAAACCCACAGCAAACATTATCCTCAATGGTGAAAAATTGAAAGCATTTCCCCTCAAGTCAGGAACAAGGCAAGGATGCCCACTTTCACCACTACTATTCAACATAGTTTTGGAAGTTTTGGCCACAGCAATTAGAACTGGAAAAGAAATAAAAGGAATACAGATAGGAAAAGAAGAAGTAAAACTCTCACTGTTTGCAGATGACATGATCCTCTACATAGAAAACCCTAAAGATCCTACTAGAAAATTACTAGAGCTAATCAATGAATATAGTAAAGTTGCAGGGTATAAAATTAACACACAGAAATCCCTTGCATTCCTATACACCAATAATGAGAAAACAGAAAGAGAAATTAAGGAAACAATACCATTCACCATTGCAACAAAAAGAATAAAATGCTTAGGAATATATCTACCTAAAGAAACAAAAGACTTATATATAGAAAACTATAAAACACTGATGAAAGAAATCAAAGAGGACACAAACGGAGAAATATACCATGTTCATGTATTGGAAGAATATAGTAAAAATGAGTATACTACCCATTTCTTTAAGAATTTCCAGAGTTTGTTGTGATCCACACAGTCAAAGGCTTTAGTGTACAATACACCAGAGGTAGATGTTTTTCTGGAATTCCCCTGCTTTCTGTATGATCCAGCAAATATTGGCAATTTGATCTCTGGTTCCTCTGCCTTTTCTAAATCCCACTTGAACATCTGGAAGTTCTCCGTTCACATACTGCTGAAGCCTAGCTTGGAGAATTTTGAGCACAACCTTACTAGCATGGGAGATGAGTGCAATTGTCTGATGGCTTGCACAGTCTTTAGTACTGTCCTTCTTGGGAATTGGGATAAGGATTGGCCTTTTCCAGTCCTGTGGCCACTGCTGGATTTTCCAAATTTGCTGACATATTGAGTGCAGCACTTAAATAGCATCATCTTTTAGGACTTTAAATAGCTCTGTTGTAATTCCAGTACCTCCAATAGATTTATTGGCAGCAGTGCTTCCTAAGGCCCACTTGCTTCACACTCCAGAATGTCTAGCCCTGGGTGAGAGACTATACCATTTTGGTTATCTGGGCCATTAAGATCTTTTTTGTACAGTTCTTCTGTGTCTTTCCATTTCTTTTGGATCTCTTCTGCTTCTATTAGGTCTTTTCTGATTACTGAGTCATAATCATAAAAGTTTCTCACTTATGTAATTGTTTACTTATATTGATTTAATATATGATCTGGTATTAGGGCTTCCCTGATGGCTCAGATGGCAAAGAAAGTGAAAGTCTTAGTTGCTCAGTGTTCCAGACTCTCTGCAAGCCCATGGACTGCAGCCCACTTCTCTGCAGTTGCTTCTTCTGCAGCCCACTGCAGGTGCTTCTCTGTCAATGGGATTTTCCAGGCAAGGATACTGGAGTGGTTTGCCATTTCTTTTTCAGGGGATCTTCCTGACACAGGGATTGAACCCTGGTTTCCTGTACTGCAGGCAGATTCTTTACCGAGTGAGTTACAGGGAATCTTTCTGCTAGTATTTAATTTGCTTTCTTCATTTTATCCTGCATCTGTCTTTTGTTTTCAGAGAGCTGTAAATTTTTCAAGTGCTTTCAAGGACACATTTATATATATTTATATATGAATACATATGCTATATATTATAACTTTATTATGTATTATATTACATTCACTATATTATTATACTATACATGAGTAATATATATTATTCATATGCATATTTCCATTAGTCACATTAACACTTTGAAATAGCTAGAGCAAATTTTCTAATGTGGAAATTGAAAATCAAAGAAGTTATGTGACTGCCAAGGCAGCTAGCTGATAGATGACAATGTTCATACTGAAATGTGGGTGCAATAATTCAAAACTCAGTGTACTTCAATCATCTTCTTCTATCAGAATGTGCTGCCTACCATCCCAGAGATGACATGTGCCTCCCTTCTCTCTGTATTCACCCAGTTCCTTCTCTCTGCCAATCACAAGATGACCCATTTTCCCAGGCTCAGTTCAAGGTCACCTCCTTCTTGAAAGCAATCTCTGACAAGCCAGTCTGGAGTTATTTTTCTATGTAACAACAAATACTTGTTATTTATGCCTTTTGTATTTACTCATAAGTTCTTTGTGTCATTATTTGACTATGCTAAATTAGATATTTAGAGATAAGGTAAAAAACATAGACCTTGAAGTCACCTGAACTTGGGTTCAAGTCTTTATGCCACTTACCCGTTTTTTGATCTTACACATCTGTTAATTCATAAGTGAAGTGATCTTACACATCTGTTAATTCATAAGTGAAATGAATTCATAATTCATTTCAACATATCCATTGAATGCGTATTATATACTTGGTAAGCAAAGTGGTGAACAAAATACAATAAAGAGTATGAGGGGGATAGACTAATAAATAATAGAATGTAAGCAAGTGTTAAATGATTTTTAAAAATAAAACTAAATGATGAAGTAGTGACTATGGGGTCTACATTAGAAATGGCCAGGAAGTTTACCCTAAAGAAGTTTATACTTTGCTTGAGACCTGACCGATATGCAGAATCAGCCTTGCAAAGACATGCTGAGTTCTCCAGGCAGGGAGACTTGGAAGGGCGAAGTCCTTGAGGTTTGAGATAGATTAACTTCTCAGAGGAGCAGAAGAAAGGCCAATATGGCTGGAGTATAGTGAGCAAGGACTGTGACCATACTGGTAGGGTTGAGTTGCTGAGGAGAGGAGGAATCAAATCATGTGAGGACTTTAGTGTTGGTAAGGAGTTTGGGTTTTATTCTAATTGTCATAGGAAATCAGTGGAGAGAACAACAAAACCTCCATAAAGTTGAGGGTGCTGAATGGGTTGACAAAGAAAAGCAGTTAGCACAATGCCTGCATTTTTATTCCACCTTCATATATTGGATTGGCCAAAATGTTCGTTCAGATTTTTCCACAACATTTACAGAAAAACCTGGACAAACGTTTTGGTCAACCCAATGTATATTTTTTTATAACTACATTGTAAACTCTTTAAATGCAAGGAGTATTTGCTATTTTACCCTCTACAATGTGATGCACTGTGACACAGAAAACCTGATAGGGTTCATTACATATGAGTGTCAGCCTAGTGTGCTGCTCATCAATAGCCTTCTAAGGTAGAGACTTCTGCTGTTCTCAGTAATTCAACCACACTGCCTGATTCTGCCTGTTCAACATCACCTCATACACATCAGGTCACCAATAAGTTCTGTAATAGCAACTTGTGTGTAGTGGAGTATGATAAGGATGCATAATTCTCACATCAATCTGTATTTAATTGCCATTCTGGAAAAAAACATTGAGTTCTATATAGTTATCCAAAAAGAGAGAGTGAAAGAACAACATAAATATAAGGGATGAAGACTCCATTTAGCATTTTGAAAAAGCAATATCTTCAGAAGAGTTTTTCTTTCTTTTGATTTGCCGTACCATCTGCTATCTGCTTTTCAGATAAGCAGTACCAGTGAGTTCTTTACTGAGATACATACTGTTACTTAGACCTTGAAAGTTTATTTCTTTTTGGAAATGCCAAAGTGTATGATTTTTTTCTTTGCTTCAGAGCATGTATTTTTTTTCTTTCTGACAGAAGAGAGATCAAGATAGAAACCCCTCTTATCTGGGCTTCCCTGGTAAAGGTTTCTTTCTGAAGGACAGCTTCCCAAGAGTCATTTGTCACTTTCTATGCATAAGAAGTGAGAAAACTCTTACTTTTTCCCTTTGTATGTTCACATTCAGATCACTCACTCAGAGACACGTACTGATTTTTAAATTGCTGTTTGGAATTAGAGATGCCTCTTGGGTTTCATGAAGCTCCAAAACTGAGCCAATTTAGCTCTTCCTTGAATTGGTGGCCCTTTTTGTTGTTTTCTGTCATTTTCTTCATAGAAGGTCACCTTCAGATGACGAATGGGTATGCTGGCTTTAACTTCAACATACATTAAAAAAATCTGTTTGATTTTTAACTATCTATTTAGCTGAAGAAATAATCAATAGAGAGAATAAAAGTTAAATAGATTAAAGACAAATCATTATTTGATGAAATTTTCTTTTCATCTCCTTAAGTCTTCAAGCTCCATACTTCTTTTTGACAGAAACATCAAGTAAAATCCACTATTAAGACAGAAGGAAAGCCATGAAATCAAAAGCACTTTTATTCCTTTGATTTATCTAGTCTTTAATTGTTTTAAGTGAGATTTAGCTTTTGTTTCCCAGCCCAAATTGGAACTTCTTGAAGGCACAGATCGTGCCCTGTAGTCCTGTCTTCTTCATAGTGCCAAGGTCTTTTCAAGAAACTAAACACACACATAGTAAATTGTATAGACTACTTTGAGCCACTAGAATTGTATGTTGTTTGATGACTCCCTCTGGCAGCTTAAACCCTTAGAGTATCCCACTTGTGACAGTAATTAAACTACATTTAACTTCTGAGCTCTTGAGCTTGACAGTACAAGAAGATATAGAATACTAATAGGGCCTTACTTGCGCTAACTACATTGCTGCATTTGTGTTGTTAATTCAGCGCTCCACATAAGCATATATATTTTTTTAAATGGAAGATTTCAAAAGAGACTATCTAAATTTCTTTCTCTCTTAAATTTCCAAAGTGCAGAACGGCATTCTCTGAAACTTTTAAATTAAGTCAAGGGTGAGATGATGTTTTGATGTCTAGAACATTGACAGTTTTTCTCTCTAAGCTTTTTTTGCCATGAAGCTTATGAATAATGGTAAAACAAATGATACTTTTTAGAGTAAGGTCCTATGAAAATAACAAGATCCTGAATCCTTTCTCTGGACTGAGAAATCCTTTGTATGGACATGGTTTCTTGCCAAAAGTCTCAAAAATTAAGCTATTGACTCCTCCTAAATCTTAACTACCCTTAGTAAAATTTTGGATCTATGTGTTGAATTCCTCAAATCATTATTGTGTTTGTTTGTAATAATATGTTGAAACTGAAAGCAGAAATACAGGGGATGTGTATTCACACTTGGAACTGTGAACTCTGCTGCTTAGTTTTACTACCTCAAGTGTTTGGAAAGGAAGATCTCATTTATTAAAAACAGCTCTGTTATTAAGAACACTGTTTTTTTTTTTATTTTAGTTGGGGGCTAATTACTTTACAATATTGTAGTAGTTTTTGCCATACATTGACATGAATCAGCCATGGGTCCACACGTGCCCCCCAACCTGACCCCCACCCCCACCCCCCTCCCCATCCCATCCCTCTGGGCCATCCCATTGCCCCAGCCCTGAGCACCCATCCCATGCATAGAACATGGAATGGTAAGAACACTGTTTTAAGATTTCAGTATAATGATGATTTTTGCTGCTGCTGCTGCTAAGTTGCTTCAGTCGTGTCCGACTCTGTGCGATCCCATAGACGGCAGCCCACCAGGCTCCACCATCCCTGGGATTCTCCAGGCAAGAATACTGGAGTGGGTTGCCATTTCCTTCTCCAGTACATGAAAGGGAAAAGTGAAAGTGAAGTCGCTCAGTCATGTCCAACTCTTAGCGACCCCATGGACTGTAGCCTACCAGGCTCCTCCGTCCATGGGATTCTCCAGGCAAGAGTACTGGAGTGGGGTGCCATTGCCTTCTCCAAATGATGATTTTTAGAGCCTATTAAATTGAGAAAAGCCTATTAAGCAATGAATACTGAAAGTTGCAAAGAGTTTGAAATGGGTGTCCTTCTACTTTGGTGAATAATGAATTCTGAAAGATGCACTTTGAAATGTGTATCCTTCTACTTTGATGGTAGATTGCTTTTCCACACACTGGAAAGCAATCTAGCATATGGATTGAAAATTAAAATATTTATAATGTTTTCTGAGAAATTCTGTTTTTTTATAGAAATAATGGGAAATATGAAGAAAATTATATACAAGAAAAATTCATTGAAGTATTATGCATAATTACAAAAGCAAAAATAAACACACACCTCAAATTAAAGGACCAAGAGTTGTGGAATGCTTATGTAAATTAGGACACCTCCACTTTGTGAAATACTATATGGCCTTCAAAATCATGGCTCTATGGCAACATAAGCATAGTAAAAAATATTTATTATATAGTAATAAATGATAGTACTGTTTACTGATTAGAGAGCATGTACTAAAATTACAATATTTAGTTATATTTGGCTGATAGGATTATTTATTTATTCACTCAAAAAATAGACTATGTAAATCACATACATTCTCATGTAATGCCTGAAATAATGCATTGCTACCCGTTTTAAAGATGTGGAAAATGCACACAAAATAAGATGCTTTAGACAAGAATTTTAGTGTTTAAGCCTGTTGTCTAGTCGTTATTCCAGTACTTTGGGTACTGAAGATATGGTAGGGTCTTTGTTTTTCCTAAAAAACTTATTCATTTAATCAGTTCCATGGTAAAGGACTAAACCACATGACAATTCTTTGAATAACCCAGAAAATCTACACTTCAGGTGCTATTATAGTTCTAGTAAAATCCTGATTGATGAAATTGTTATTTATGAGGGAAAATTGAGCAACTTCCCTCAATCCTATAGATTTTTAAAGTGCTACCTGTGTGACTTTAGGTATGTTAGTTAACTTTTCTGTGGTCCATTTCTTCTCTTAAAATGATGATAATAATCATATAGTTGTTTTGAGGATTAAATGAGTGTGTGTGTGTGTGTGTGTGTGTGTGTGTGTGTGTGTGTGTACATCATGTTTAGAGCAATGCTTGGTTCATAGTGAGTCCTCAATATGTGGCAACCACTACCACAGTTCTGTTGATCTAGTTGTAACTTTATATTATCATTATTTATTCTTTCTCCATATTGCTTAATTATATTATCTTCTATTCTTCAAATTAATTTCAGCACTGAATGTTAAATTTCAGTAAAAAAACCATTGAGAATTAAGCTATAATTTTATAATACTGTTTTCCCATTCATATAGGTCTAGCATATTTCTTATTCAGTTTATTCCTAGTAATTTTAGATTTACTACTTCATTTGTTAATTAGATTTTTTTCCACAATATTTATTAATTGGTTATAGTAAAGCTGTTGATTTTGGTTGGATGATCTTGTATCTGATCAACATTATGTACTTTTGGTTTAGTTCTAACTAGTTTTCTAGTTTATCTCTGGTATTAACCAGCACACAAACATAGTCTATAAAATAACTTTTGTTACTTTACAGCTAGTATTTAATGACTCATCTCTTTTCTTGTCTTATTGCATTGGCTATGAATAATTTTTTTTCTTGTCATTTGCATTGGCTATAAACAATTCCATATAATTACACTGTAGTTACAGTATGTAACTACATTTCTATGAGGAAACAAAGGTATTTCATTGTTTTTAAGATCTTTTCAGATTTTACCTCTTAATATTTTAAAATTTGTACTTGATAGGTACCATTCATCAACTTAAGAGATATTTCACTCATCTTTGTGCGCACGTGTACTCAGTTGCCCAGTCACGTCCAACTCTTTGCAAATCCATGAACTGTGGCCTATCAGACTCCTCTGTCCATGGGATTTCTCAAGCAAGAATACTGGAATGGGTTGTCATTTCCTCCTGCAAGGGATCTTCCTGACCCAGAGATCGAACCCATATCTCCTGCATTGGTAGGTGGATTCTTTACCACTGATCCACCTGAGAAGCACATTGCCCATCTTTAACTCAGTTTAATTTTTAGAACTCAAGAATAAATCTTGAATTTTATCGATGACTTTTTCTTCATGTCAGGGTGATCATGTAATTAAATAGTGAACACATTGACTCTAATACATTTTTAATGTTGACTAAGTCTTATTTCTTGACTCAATCCAGGCTGATAATTGAATATAATCTTTTAACATCCTTCTGTATTTTGTTCTCTTATATATTGCATTTAGGAACTTTTCATCTAATTTTCATGAGAGATCAGAATTCATAGTATACTATATGTGTGCATGCACATGTGTATTGCATATTTTCAGTTTCATAATCAATTTTGAATGCTTTCCTAGACTCAAACAAAAAGTTTTCTAACTTCCACTTCTTACTATTGTTTAGTTTGTGGGTTTGATAAAATTTACCTGGAAATGTATCTGAGCTTAGTATATTTTGTGGGGAGATAAATCTTTAATTTTATTTTTAGTTCCTTCTGTGGTTATTGGTTTATTAAAATTTTTTCAATTCTTGTTAGGGAAACATGGACATTTATATTATTTCCCATTCCATATAGATTTTAAGGTTTTGGCATAAGGTTGTATCTCATTAAAAAAATCTTCTGTTTATCTATCACTATATCTCCACCCCTCACTTTAATTCTCAATGTAGTTAACTTGTGCTTTTGTTTTTTTCTTTGCTTTTTCCCTTGATCAAATTTGGAAGAGATTGGTCCATTTTGTCTATTTTTTTTAAAGTCTGATATTCATTTTATTTTTGTTGTGTTTATTTTGCTATGTTTTCTATTTTATTAATATCTGTTGTTTTTCAATTTTCCTTCATTTCATTTTGGTTTATTTTTTCTAGATTTTTGAAGTGAATGCTTATCTGTTAATATTTTGAGGACATTTGATTTGGATAAACAATTATGTTTATTATATCCTCTTTTACAGTCATATAATTATCTTTTGCTCTAAGCCTACTTTACTATTAATATATTCCTATTGTTTCTTTTAAAAATATTGTTGATATATATACCTAGTGGGTATATCTAGCTCTTCATTTGTCACCTTTCTGTGATATTTTATTTATTTATTTTTGTAGCTTGTATATAGCTGGATATTTGTTGGTCCAATCTGAAAGTTTCTGTTTTAAGAAAATCTACATGTTTTATCGCAATTGCTTTTACATTGTGTAGTCCTTTTCCCATTTTATAATTGATTATTTTCTTATTTATTTTATTATTTAATGTTTTTGGTCAGAGTGGTTACATCACATTTATTCTTTAGTCCAAAACTATCTTGATATTATTCTATTTTAGTTCTACTAATGAATATATTTATATAAGCATATTTATCTTATGCTTTCCTGTCAATTTCAAAGCAGTCAATATCTATAGCTTCCAACCTAATCAAAAAATCATCAGAAGATCTAAAACATTCCTCCAAAGAAGATATACAGATGGCCAACTGGCACATGAAAAGATACTCAAAAATTGCTGATATTAGAGAAGTACAAATCAAAACCACAATGAAGTATCACCTCACATCTTTCAGAATAGCTATCATCAAAAATTTACAAATAATAAATACTAGAGAGTATGTGGAGAAAAGGGAACACTCTTACACTGTTGGTGGGAATGTATATTGGTGCAGCCGCTACGGAAAACTGTATGGAGGTTCCTGAAAAATAATTACAAATAAGAAATTCTAGGAATTCCCTTGGGGTCCGGTGATTAAGACTCTATGCTTCCACTGCAGGGGGCATGGGTTTGACTCCTGACTGAGAAACTGAGATCCCACAAGATGCACAGTGAAGCCAAAAAGAAAAAAAATTAAAAACCCTAAAAATAGAGTTAATCTGTGATCCAGCAATCCCACTCCTGGTCATATATTTGAAAAGAATTAAAAACTTTAATTTAAAAGGGTGTATGCACTCTAGTGTTCATAGCAAAATTTTTTATAATAGCCAAGACATGTACCCATCAACAGATGATTGGTTGAGATATTACTCAGCCAAGAAAAATAATGGGATATTACCAGCCATGGAAAAAAATGAAATATTATCATTTGCAGAAACATGGGTGGATCTAGGGAATATCATACCAAGTGAAGTAAGTCAGACAGAGAAAGACAAACATTATGTGATATCACTTATATATGAAATCTAAAAATAATACAAATGAATTTTTATACAAAGCAGGAACAGACTCACAGACATAGAAAACAAACTTATGGTTACCAAAGGGGAAATGAAGAGGAGGATTGATGAAATAGGAGTATAAAATTAACAGATACAAATTACTATATACAGGATTTACTGTATGACAGGAAACTATATTCAATATCTTATAATAACCTATAAATGAAAATAATATTAAAAAATGAATCATTTTGCTGTATACCTGAAAGTAACACAATATTGAAAATCAACTAGACTTCAATTAAAAAAAAACATCTATAGCCTCCATATTCTCACTTCCGTCCCTCTCAAAGAGACTGAGAACATTAAGTTTTCCTTTTTCTTCCCCCACTTCAGTATTTTGTTAAAAATCAAGAATTTATGTTCTTGGCAGTCTTTTTAAAGCAAACTTAAAATATAAATATATACATTGTATATATGTTGACACCACCATCAGGACACCAGATGACACCACTCTTATGGAAGAAAGTGAAGAGGAACTAAAGAACCTCTTGATGAAAGTGAAAGAGGAGAATGAAAAAGCTGGCTTAAAATTAAGCATTCAAAAAACTAAGATTGTGGCATCTAGTCCTATCATTTCATGGCAAATAGATGGGGAAACAATGGAAACAGTGAGAGACTTTATTTTGCGGGGCTCCAAAATCACTGCAGATGGTGACTGCAGCCATGAAATTAAAAGATGCTTGCTCCTTGGAAGAAAAGCTATGACCAATCTAGACAATGTATTAAAAATCATAGACATTACTTTGCCAACAAAGGTCCATCTAGTCAAACCTATGGTTTTTCCAATAGTCATGTATGGATGTGAGAGTTGGACGGTGAAGAAAGCTGAGCACCAAAGAACTGATGCTTTTGAACTGTGGTGTTGGAGAAGACTCTTGAGAGTCCCTTGGACTGCAATGAGATCCAGTCAGTCCATCCTAAAGGAGATCAGTCCTGGATGTTCATTGGAAGGACTGATGTTGAAGCTGAAACTCCTATATTTTGGCCACCTGATGCGAAGAGCTGACTCATTTGAAAAGAGCCTGATGCTGGGAAAGATTGAGGGCAGGAGGAGAAGGGGACGACAGAGGATGAATGGTTGGATGGCATCACCAACTCGATGGACATGGGTTTGAGTTGACTTAGGGAGTTGGTAATGGACAGGGAGGCCTGGCGTGCTGCTAGTTCATGGCGTCGCAAAGAGTCGGACACGACTGAGCGACTGAACTGAAATGAACTGAACTGGACTGAAAGCTCATTTTCTAAAATGACTGAAGCAGGGCATCAAAATAGTCTCTGAACTAAAAATCTCATTTTTTACTGGTCTATTATAGTGAGTATATTGTTACAGCCTCTTCCACAGCCTTGGAGGAAACGTATTTAAGTTAGAAGCCTTAAAGCTTACAGCTTCATTAGCTTCATATTAAAATTTTCTTGGCTCAGAAGTTAACATTAGTTTTCATTTGAGAAGCATAGTTAACATTTCACAACATTATGTTACTAAGTGTGGGTTTATGCTTACTGAACTCCAAGCAAAGAGATAGTGGGGAGAACTAGGGGATATCTAAAAGTTCCCTAGCAAAGCGGCTCCTAAGTACTTGAAACTTCAGGTGATGGGCTAATGAGTGGTGATGCATGATTAGTCCAGGATCAGAAGTCAGGAAGGCAGTCTAAGCTGGCAAAATGAGGAGACAACCAGAGCAGAAACAGAAATTCCTATGTCAGAAGTCAAGATGTACGTGCTGTTGCCCATGGATGGTGTTTGCTTCTGAGATGTGGTTTGTGGGAGGCTGTGTGTGTGTGTGTGTTCAGTCACTTCAGTCATATCCAACTCTTTGCAACCCTATGAACTGTGGCCTGCCAGGCTCCTCTGTCCATGAAATTCTCCAGGCAAGAATACTGGAGTGAGTGGCCATTCTCTTCTCCAGGGATCTTCCCAAACCAGGGATCGAACCTGAGTCTCTTGCTTGGCAGGCAGATTCTTACCATATGAGCCACCAGGGTGGGAGGCTTCTTGAATTCAAATGATGAGAGATGGGGTAAGATCAACCTACAATGTGACAATGAGCCAGGTATATACTGAAGACATTCTTGCTTAAGATAACTGTCTGAGTTTTAAATTGTGACAAGAAAACATGATTTGAATTGGAAAATCTGCCTCCAAGTTCACTTGCTACCTCTTAATATCTGTGTAATCGTAGGCAAAATTCAATTTCCTAAAATTTAGCAACTTAAAATAGCAAAATTACCTTATTTTCATGAATCTACAATTGGATGGGACTCAGTGGGGACAACTCTCTGCTCTACTTGGCATCAGCTGGAGTGGCTCAAACTCTGGGAGCTGGAGTGACCTGTAACCTCACTCACTCACCTCTCTGTCAGTTGATTCTGGCTGTGTGCTGGGATCTTGTTCTGTGGCTGGAGTACCTACACACACCCTCTCCACTATAAAGGGGCTGCTTGACTCCCTCATCTTGTGGTAATTGGTTTCCAAGGGCAGACATCTCTAGATGGCTGTGCAAAGTTGTATCACCTGTATGACTTACCTCCAGAAGTCATACAGGATGACTTCAAGAGGAGGGAACACAGACTCCATTTCTCAATGCAGAAGTGACAATGTCACATTGTAAAAGCAACACGTGGATAGTATATATTGGTATCACATCTTTGGAAAATATAATCTTCCATAAGGATAATAATAGCACACATTTATTGAATAATTAATAAGTTCCTCAGAAGGCTCAGGGGTAAAAAATCCACCTGCCAATGCAAGAGGTGTGGTTTTGATCCCTGGGTCAAAAAGATTGCCTAGAGAATCTCGTGGACAGAGGCGCCTGTTGGGCTACAGTCCTTGGGGTCACAAAGAGCTGGATATGACTTACTGCAAGCGCGTGCTACATGCTTCAGTATTTTAAACAATAGGGAAGCCATTCTGACTCTTTCCATGTTAAAAGTTTAGAATATTGAAAGCATGCTAAATTGAAAATTGAGAATAAGCACCAAGTGCTAAGTGATTGACAAACATACAGTACCTCATTTAATTTCTCACCTTAGCACTTTTAGGTAAGTATCATTATTGCCTCTATTTTATAGATGAGAAGAGTGAGGCATAGTTGAGTCTTGGATTACCAAGAATTCAGTTGGTGAGAAACCAAGTCAAGATTGGGACCCAGGGCCTTAGAACACATAGGTAGCATATGTACTCTCAGTTCCTAACAGCAGAATTATTTTCAGGACTAAACAAGATCACACAAGAGCTTTGTGAATTATGAATTTGCTATGCAAACAGGTTTTTTGAGGAAAAGCTTCAGAAAATTTTCAGAAATATTTTTCAGATTTAGTATATTTCAATGTGTGTCTACGTAGGCTGAAAAATTGTTTTAATAAAAACGACTAATAATGGAGTTATGTGATGTTTCAAGAAAGTAAAGTTTCTGAGGTGGGCTTTCCTGGTGGCTCAGTGGTAAAGAATCCATCTGACTATTCAGGAGACACAGGAGATGCAGGTTCAATCCCTGGGTCAGGAAGATCCCCTGGAGAAGGAAATGGCAACCTACACCAGTATTCTTGCCTGGGAAATCCAATGGACAGAGGAACCTTGTGGGCTACAGTCCTTGGGATTGCAAAGAGTTAGACACAACTTAGAGACTAAGCAACAGCAACAAGCTTCTGAGAGTCTTCTTTTCTTTTATACTTTCTGATAGCTTCATTCCCTCATACAGAATCTTTGGCCATAACTTGTATTTCCATTGTGGAATCAGAAGGTATTAAAGCTATGAGAAGTCTTACATATTATATGGCCCAACTCCCTAGTGCATTGATAAAGTCTTTAGTTGTGGCTTTCAGAAACTTAATGACTTTTGAGAGTTTTCCGCTCATACTCCACTCATACTTTTGAGAATACTCCACTCATGTGGAGTATTTTTCCTCTGATGTTCTCAAAAGTGTGACTTTTTTTTCAATTTATACAATCCTAAAGAATGATAAACTTGGAGTGAAAGACTTCTTATTTTATTTTGGAGGTTAAGTATTTGAGTATTTTTATTAGATTATTTTGACACCTATTGCTGCTGCTGCTGCTGCTAAGTCGCTTCTGTCGTGTCCGACTCTGTGCGACCCCAGAGACGGCAGCCCACCAGGCTCCCCCGTCCCTGGGGTTCTCCAGGCAAAAACACTGGAGTGGATTGCCATTTCCTTCTCTAATGCATGAAAGTGAAAAGTGAAAGTCAAGTCGCTCAGTCGTGTCCGACTCTTAGCGACCCCATGGACTGCAGCCTACCAGGCTCCTCCGTCCATGGGATTTGCCAGGCAAGAACACTGGAGTGGGTTGCCATTGCCTTCTCCGTGACATCTATTAATATTTACCAAAATGGCAATATGTGGGTAGTATAGGAAGAAAAACAGAAGATAACATTCCCCGTTCCTAGAGCTTGCATTGCAAAAGAAGCAGCATCCAGAAATAGTGACCAATTTCTTTTTTTTTAAATTAAAAAAAATATTTATTTTAATTGGAGGCTGGTTACTTTACAATATTGTAGAGATTTTTGCCATACATTGACATGAATCAGCCATGGGTGTACATGTATATTTCTCCATCTATTTGTGTCATCTTTTATCTCTATCATCAGTGTTTTATAGTTTTCTATATATAGATTTTTTTGTTTCTTTAGGTATACATATTCCTAAGTATTTTATTCTTTTCATTGCAATGGTGAATGGAATTGTTTCCTTAATCTCTCTTTCTGTTTTCTCATTGTTAGCGTATAGGAATGCAAGGGATTTCTGTGTGTTGATTTTATATCCTTCAACTTTACTATATTTGTTGATTATCTCTAGTAATTTTCTGGTGGAGTCTTTAGGGTTTTCTATGTAGAGGATCGTGTCATCTGCAAACAGTTTTACTTCTTCTTTTCCAAGCTGGATTCCTTTTATTTCTTTTTCTGCTCTCATTGCTGTGGCCAAAACTTCCAAAACTATGTTGAATAGTAGTGGTGAGAGTGGGCACCCTTGTCTTTTTCCTGAGTTTAAGGGAAATGCTTTCAATTTTTCACCATTTAGGATGATGTTTGCTGTGGGTTTGTCATATATAGCTTTTATTATGTTGAGGTATGTTCCTTCTATTCCTGATTTTTGGAGGGTTTTTATCATAAATGGATGTTGAATTTTTTCGAAGGCTTTCTCAGCATCTATTGAGATAATCACATGGTTTTTATCATTCAATTTGTTAATGTGGTGTATTACATTGATTGATCTGCAGATATTGAAGAATCCTTGCATCACTGGGATAAAGCCCACTTGGTCATGATGTATGATCTTTTTAATATGTTGTTGGATTCTGTTTGCTAGAATTTTGTTGAGGGTTTTTGCATCTATGTTCATCAGTGATATTGGCCTGTAGTTTTCTTTTATTTTGTGGCATCTTTGTCAGGTTTTGGTATTAGGGTGATGGTGGCCTCATAGAATGAGTTTGGAAGTTTACCTTCTGCAATTTTCTGGAAGAGTTTGAGTAACACAGGTGTTAGCTCTTCTCTAAATTTTTGGTAGAATTCATCTGTGAACCTGTCTGGTCCTGTGCTTTTGTTTGCTGGAAGATTTTTGATTAGTTTCGATTTTTGTGCTTGTGATGGGTCTATTAAGATTTTCTATTTCCTCCTGGTTCAGTTTTGGAAAGTTATACTTTTCTAAGAATTTGCCCATTTCTTCCAAGTTGTGCATTTTACTGGCATATAGTTACTGATAGTAGTCTCTTATGATCCTTTGTATTTCTGTGTTGTCTGTTGTGATTTCTCCATTTTCATTTCTAATTTTGTTGATTTGATTCTTCTCCCTTTGTTTCTTGATGAGTCCCGCTAATGGTTTGTCAATTTTATTCATCTTCTCAGAGAACAAGCTTTGAGCTTTGTTGATTTTTGCTATGGTCTCTTTTGTTTCTTTTGCATTTATTTCTGTTCTAGTTTTTAAAATTTCTTTTCTTCTACTAACCCCGGGGTTCTTCATTTCTCCTTTTCTAGTTGATTTAGGTGTAGAGTTAGGTTTTTTATTTGACTTTTTCTTTCTTGTTTCTTGAGGTAAGCCTCTATTGCTATGAACCTTCCCCTTAGCACTGCTTTTACAGTGTCCCACAGGTTTTGGGTTGTTGTGTTTTAATTTTCATTTCTATACATATTTTGATTTCTTTTTTGATTTCTTCTGTGATTTGTTGGTTATTCAGAAGCATGTTGTTTAGCCTCCATATGTTGGAATTTTTAATAGTTTTTTTTTCCTGTAATTGACATCTAATCTTACTGCATTGTGGTCAGAAAAGATGCTTGGAATGATTTGAATTTTTTTGAATTTACCAAGGCTATATTTCTTGGACTTGGGTGACTATTTCCTTCCCCATTTTAAGGGAAGTTTCAACTATTATCTCCTCAAGTGTTTCCTCATGGCCTTTCATTTTGTCTTCTCCTGGGACTCCTATGATTTGAATGTTGGGGCGCAGGCCCAACTGAGTCTGCACTTTTGTGGAGTACCCGAGAACCTGAACCTGAGTGGCTTAGACCTGGGAAGTGCATGCAACCCACAGCCCGCTTTAGACAGTTTCCCTGCAGAGCAACCTGGAGCCTAAGCAGTGTAGACTGGGAAAGCACACATGCTCTTAGCGAGGGCAAACCCAGTGTGGCCAAGACACTGCGAGCAATCCCCACACAAATGCCAGTGATATTTGTTTGCAGTGTTCTTCCCTCCCCACAGCCCTACTGAACAAGTGAGCCTAAATAAGTGACTACCTTCGCCCCCTTGTGTCAGGGTGGAAATTAGACACTGAAGAGACCTGCAAACAGAAGAAGCCAAAATAAACAGAAGGAACTGCTTTGGAAGTGACAGGTGCAACAGATTAAAACCCTGTAGTTAATACCAATTACAGTGGAAGGGGCCTATAGATCTTGAGAAGTAAGCTGGAACAAGGAACTATCTGAAACTGAACTGACCCCACACTGCCTGCAACAGCTCCAGAGAAATTCCTAGATATATTTCTACTATTATCATTTTTTTTAATTAAAAAAATTTTTTTAACTTGCAAAATTAAAAGACCCTACTTTTAAAGCAAACTTCATATATAATTTTTACAATTTTTGTGATTTTGTTTTCTTTTTCTAATATTGTATTTTTGAGACTCTAACCTCTACTCTAGATTTTTAATCTTTGCTTTTTGGTATTTGTTATCAATTTTGTACCTTTAAGAATCCAATCTTCAGTACTCATGTTTACTTAGGAGTGTGATTATTGGCTTGATTACTCTCTTCCCCTTTGACTCTCCTTTTTCTCCCCCAGGTCACCTCTATCGTCTCCCTCCCCCTTCTCTTCTCTACCCAACTCTGTGAATCTCTGTGTGTGTTCCGGGCTGTGGAGAACACTTAGGGAACTGATTACTGCCTAGATCTGTCTCTCTCCTTTTGATTCCCCCTTTTCTCCTCCTTGTCACCTCTATCTCCTTCCTCTCTCTTCTCTTCTCTGTGTAACTCCGTGAACCTCCCTGAGGGTTCCAGACTGTGGAGAGCACATAGGGAATTGATTACTGGCTAGATTGCCCTCTCCCATTTTGATTCCCTCTCATCTCCTCCTGGTCACCTCTATCTCCCTCCTCCCTCTTCTCTTCTCCATGTAACTCTGTGAACCTCTCTGGGTGTCCCTCACTGTGGAGAATCTTTTCACCGTTAACCTAGATGTTTTATCATCAGTGCTTTATGGGTGGAGAAGTCTTGAGGCTACTGTAAGAATAAGACTGAAAACCAGAGGCAAGAGGCTTAAGCCCAAAACCTGAGAACACCAGAGAACTCGTGACTCCAGGGAACATTAATCAATAAGAGATCATCCAAAAGCCTCCATACCTACACTGAAACCAAGCACCACCCAAGAACCTAGAATAGGATAAGTTCCGGAGCAAGACATACCATGCAAATTCTCCAGCAGCATGGGAACATACCCCTGAGCTTCAATATACAGGCTTCCCAAAGTCATACCAAACCCATAGACATCTCAAAACTCACTACTGGACACTTCATTGCACTCCAGAGAGAAGAAATCCAGCTCTACCCACCAGAACACCGACACAAGCTTCCCTAACCAGGAAACCTTGACAAGCCACTCATCCAACCCCACCCACAGTGAGGAACCTCCACAATAAAGAGGAACCACAAACTGCCAGAATACAGAAAGGCCTCCCCAAACACAGCAATCTAAACAAGATGAAATGGCAGAGAAATACTCAGCAGGTAAAGGAACATGATAAATGCCCACCAAACCAAACAAAAGAGGAGGAGATAGGGAGTCTACCTGAAAAAGAATTCAGAATAATGATAGTAAAAATGATCCAAAATTTTGAAAACAAAATGGAATTACAGATAAATAGCCTGGAGACAAGGATTGAGAAGATGCAAGAAATGCTTAACAAAGACCTAGAAGAAATAAAAAAGAGTCAATACATAATGAATAATGCAATAAATGAGATCAAAAGCACTCTGGAGGGAACCAACAGTAGAATAATGGAGGCAGAAGATAGGATAAGTGAGGTAGAATATAGAATGGTAGAAATAAATGAAGCAGAGAGGAAAAATAAAAAAGAATTAAAAGAAATGAGGACAACCTCATGGACCTCTGGGACAATGTTAAACGCCCCAACATTCGAATCATAGGAGTGACTGATTTCAAACTAGCAGAGATATAAGTTAGCAGAGATGTTAAATATCCAGGATACGTGCCTGTCTTCTTAAAGAGTAGTTGTTTCATTCAACAAGACAAAGACTGCCCACTGTGTGTGTGAATGTGTTTGTGGCAGGAAATCAATATCAATTATTCTATGAAGCACTACTCAACATTTGTCCTACATGAAGCCTACCAGGAATAGCTTATGGACAGGAGAAAGCCAGGAACTCCCTTGGAGGCATTTCTATGTCCACTGTGCACAAAGCAACTTGGGAAGGTTGCAAGGATTTGTGGTCTCTAGTTCACATTGGAATGGTTCTAAAACTCAGTTCATAGCTCAGCTAGGCCACTTCATGCTTGTTTGAGACAGAAAGTCATGTTTTGATGGCCATTTCATGTTGTTACAGGTCACAAACTCTAACTCAGGACTGTCCTGTGTGGGTGGTATGAGGATCTGGGTATTGTAGATTCTTCTCCAGTAACAGAAAGAGCCCAGCTTGACTTCTGTGTGGGTGGGCTTTGTAATTTCTCATGGAATTTGGGTTACCAGCTCAAATCCTGGCTTGGCCAGAGCCCAAATTCCTAAGGATAGAGTCAGAGATATCAGAAGCACTTTTTTTTTCCTATTGAGAACAAAATAATCATGCAGGTCACGTGCATTCATTTGGCTATCTACACATTTCTATTCATCAGACTATATCAGATACATTGAGTTTAGCAAGGTAAGTATAGGAAAAGATATGTCAGTAGTCAAAACTCAACCCTGATGTTGCTTTGGTATATAATTAAGATGGTTAGTGTAATTAGAAATCATGGAGAACTTTACCACAGTATAGTTTCAAATCATACTGTTGTGGCTCAAGATTTTGAGAATATATTAAAACGTTTAATTTTATTCTTAGTGTTGTTTCCTGAGGCTCTAGGGTTTAATTTTTCCTCCCATTTCCTCCCTCACTCCGTCCCTCGTTCCTGAGAAAAAAGCAAACAACTTTATAAGGCATTGTATCAGTCAATGCACTTGTGAGTTATAACACTTGTGTATTAAATGTAAATAAATAATGATGAAACTAAATAATACAATTTCTTATGAATAACAGGTTGAGGATGTCAGATAGCCAAGGGAGAGTAAATGTTGAATAACTGAGAATTAGTTAAGCAGTTTGACTTTATGTTTTTTAAGTTTTAATATTGTTTTTTAAAGTTTCATGTACAAAGAGCCTAATGCCATTCCAAAACTTAAAGAAAACTTTGTGATGAGCTATTTCTTCCATTAGTGAACTCACATTTTACTATATTTTATTATTAATAAATTTCTTTTGTGTTTCCGAAAGGCAGAACTCCAGAGTATCTTAGCTTCTATATTGAATTATCATTAATTGCAACAACAAAACCCTCAGAAAGGAGGCAACTAATTTCTGAGAGTTTCAAGACCAGGAAGCCCAAGCTCAAGCTGTGATGTTGTTGTGCAGAGTGACACATTTGTAGAGCTGATCCTCTCTGAAGTTCATTCCAATTACCAGAGGAAAATAAATGCATGCCAAGAAAGTTATCTACCATCATACATCTTCATCTTCCTTTGTAAATAATTCTTCTTATAGTTGAATTAGCACTCTGAGCGTGACTGATGACCTCAGATGAAAGCTCGTGACACTTTCCTAGCCAACCTCATGATAGTAAATTGAAAGAGCCTAGTAGGCTCTATTTCTCCGAAGGTCTATTGTTTCTCTTTGGAAAAAAGTTAGCTCCATAATTATTCTACCAGAACTTTATATATGTTTCTGAAATTAGAAAAGTTAAATACTGTATACTCCTCTAAGTGTCTGTTTATCAAGATTTTGGAATTGAGAGGATGGCACACATTTCATTATTTCATTCAGCAAAGGCTGAGAATGAATTTGTCTCCACTGTCCCAGAATGTTATAATATTAAAGTAGATTCATGACTGGTTTTCTCTTACTATATTTCTTTTTTTTGTGTGTATAACTCTCAATAATAACATGGAATTCTATTTTATGTGGCAACTTGGTAGGAGGGGTGTGTCTCCAAAATTAGAAGCCGTGGGTTTTGATAAAGTACTGCCATGAACTTTCTCTGTGACCTTGGGTAGATTTATTCACTTTTTGGACCTCACTTGTAAAACAAGCGTCATAGACTTGACTATGTGACTATATACCATGTGCTCAGTAATGTCTGACTCTCTGTGATCACATGGACTGTAGCCTCCCAGGCATGGGATTCTCCAGGCAAGAATACTGGAGTAGGGTGCCATTTCCTACTCCAAGGGACCATCCTAAATACCCACTGAGCCATTGGGGAAGCTCCGTTCATAGACTGGATAACCTCTAAAGTTCCCCAAGTTACAATATATTTTATATGTATATATATATATATATATATATATATATATATATATATATATATATATATACAGTGTTGTCTATAATAATTATAATGTTTTGTATAATATATAATATAGATAAATATATAATATTTTTATATTTAAATATTTCATTAAATTACATTTATATGTCTTTTTAAATGAAATGCAGAAAGTACACACTGTCATTTAAAGAGGACAGGCTGTAAAAGGGTAGTAAAACATGCCTCCCAAATTACTCTAGGACTTTAAATACAGTGTTATCACATTCTAGTGGGACAAAGATTTTATCAGGCAGACTAGTCATATTTTACTGCTTCAGTTGGTCAACAATTACTCATGAGTCATCCAAGAGTTATTGAGTTGAAATAGTCACTGTGCTGGACAAAAGTGATACAGACACAGCCCTTACCTTCACCAGGTATACACACTAAGGGAGTATGCAGAAATTAAGCAAATAATCACACTGATAACTACAAGACTACACATCTATCCATATCTCACCATAAGTGCTATTAAGGAAATTGTCATTGTGATGATGGAGCTTAGGTGGGATCACTTTCTACTTCAAGGTTGGGGAAAACTTATATGAGTAAGTGACAGAACTGAGGGACTGAAACCTGAATGATGAATGAAGTAAGACTAGCAAAGGCAGAGGGAGGCAAATGACAAGAGGCTCTGAGAAAGGAAAGGACTTTACAAATTGGAAAATTAAAAGAGTCCAATGTGGCTGTAAAAGTGAACTGGCAAAGTGGCAAGAAGCAAGGGAGGCAAGGAGGCTGGGGGTCCCATGAGAACTTTCAGGCCATGAGAGACTTTTGGATTATATCCCAAGTCATAGAGGGAAACCACTAAAGATATATGAAAAAGTAAATAAATTGATCCAATTATATTTAAAATAACTGTAATATCCAGATTGAGAGTGGATTGAAGAAAAATAAGACTGGATGTGGGTAGGCCACAAAGATGATAAGAAGAAAGAGATAGTGAAGCCTTGGATTGAAATTACGGTAATGGAGAAATTCAACATACATTAGAGTACTGATAAATTATGAATGAACAAGAGTAAGGAAATCAAATGGTTTCATTTTAAGGGACATGTGAAATATATCTAAATTAATTTCCATTAAAGATAGCTTTTTACTATATCATACACACACAGATATATCTGCATGTGTGTGTCTGCTTATGTACATGTGTGTATTTGGAATTGTCATACATTTTATTATTTTCTTCTTCTTACTTTTTTTTTAATTTAAAGACCTATAGTTACTCCTATATTAGAATTGGTCCAGGGAACAGACAGATGAATAAGATATTGTTTTAATACCCTTAATTTCTTCTCCTGTAGATGCTTTCTCCTCTGTCCTGCACTTCAGCACCATCTGTAGTCATCCCTTTGCATGTCCAACTCTTCCAGTTCAGTTCAGTTCAGTTGCTCAGTCGTGTCTGACTCTTTGCGACCCCATGAATTGCAGCACGCCAGGCCCCCCTGTCCATCACCAACTCCCGGAGTTTACCCAAACCCATGGCCATCGAGTCGGTGATGCCATCCAACCATCTCATCCTCTGTCGTCCCCTTCTCCCCCTGCCCCCAATCTTTCCCAGCATTAGGGTCTTTTCCAATGAGTCAACCCTTCGCATGAGGTGGCTAAAGTATTGGAGCTTCAGCTTCAACATCAGTCCTTCCAATGAACACCCAGGACTGATCTCCTTTAGGATGGACTGGTTTGATCTCCTTGCAGTCCAAGGGACTCTCATGAGTCTTCTCCAACACCACAGTTCAAAAGCATCAATTCTGAGGCGCTCAGCTTTCTTCTCCGTCCAACTCTCACATCCATACATGACCACTGGAAAAACCATAGCCTTGACTAGACAGACCTTTGTTGGCAAAGTAACGTCTCTGCTTTTAAATATGCTATCTAGGTTGGCCATAACCTTCCTTCCAAGGAGTAAGCGTCTTTTAATTTCATGGCTGCAGTCACCATCAGCAGTGATTTTGGAGCCCCCCAAAATAAAGTCTGACACTGTTTCCACTGTTTCCCCATCTATTTCCTATGAAGTGATGGCACCAGATGCCATGATCTTAGTTTTCTGAATGTTGAGCTTTAAGCCAACTTTTTCACTCTCCTCTTTCACTTTCATCAAGAGGCTCTTTAGTTCTTCTTCACTTTCTGCCATAAGGGTGGTGTCATCTGCATATCTGATGTTATTGATATTTCTCCTGGCAATCTTGATTCCAGCTTGTGTTTCTTCCAGCCCAGCGTTTCTCATGATGTACTCTGCATATAAGTTAAATAATCAGGGTGACAATATACAGCCTTGACGTACTCCTTTTCCTATTTGGAACCAGTCTATTGTTCCATGTCCAGTTCTAACTGTTGCTTCCTGACCTGCATACAGATTTCTCAAGAGACAGGTCAGATGGTCTGGTATTCCCATCTCTTTCAGAATTTTCCACAGTTTATTGTGATCCACACAGTCAAAGGCTTTGGCATAGGCAATAAAGCAGAAGTAGATGTTTTTCTGGAACTCTCTTGCTTTTTCAATGATCCAGCAGATGTTGGCAATTTGAAGCCTGAGTTTATCTACTGCATGGACTCTTTTCCATTCATTTATTTTTCCATTCCTGGAATATAATACTTGTTTTTTTATGTCCCATGGTGATGGTGAAAAAACGGGATTAGACAGCTTCATATTTGAATTTCTACATTTCTGCCCTCACTTTTCTATAATGAGTCAGAGATATTGGAGGACTGTGATTTGGCACTCATAAAACTTGCAGAGTGTCATTGGAAGAGCTGAGTCAACAATACCTGTTGTTGTTAAGCCACTAAGTTGTGTCCTGCTCTTTGTGACCCCATGGACTAGCACACCAGGCTTTTCTGTCCTTGACTTTCTCCAGGAGTTTGCTCAAACTCATGTCCATTGAGTCGGTGATGCCATCCAACCATCTCACCCTCTTTCAACCGCTTCTCCTCCTGCCCTAAATTTGCTCTTTTCTGATGAGTTAGCTCTTCACATCAGATGGCCAAAGGATTGGAGCTTCAATATCAGCCCTTCTAATGAATATTCAGGGTTGATCTCTTTTAGGATTGATTAGTTTCATCTCACTGCTATCCAAAGGACTCTCAAGAGCCTTCTCCAGCCCCAAAGTTTGAAAGCATCAATTCTTTGGTGCTCAGCCATCCTTATGGTACAACTCTCACATCTGTACATGACTAATGGAATAACCATAGCTTTGATAATATGGACCTTTGTTGGCAAAGTGATGTCTCTGCTTTTGAATACACTGTCTAGGTTTGTTATAGCTTTTCTTCCAGGAGCAAGTGTCTTTTAATTTTGTGGCTGCAGTCATCATCAGCAGTGATTTTAGAGCCCAGGAATATAAACTCTGTCACTGTTTCCACTTTTAGTTCAGTTCAGTTCAGTTGCTCGGTTGTGTCCGACTCTTTGCAATTGCATGGACTGCAGCACGCCAGGATTCCCTGTCCATCATCAACTCCTGGAGCTTGCTCAAACTCATATGCATGGAGTTGGTGATGCCATCCAACCATCTCATCCTCTGTCATCCCCTTCTCTTGCCTTCAAGCTTTCCCAGCATCAGGGTCTTTTCTAATGAGTCAGTTCTTTGCATCAGGTGGCCGTGGCCAAAGTATTGGAGCTTCAGCTTCAACATCAGTGCTTCCAATGTATATTCAGGATTGATTTCCTTTACAATTGACTGGTTTGATCTCCTTGCAGTCCAAGGGACTCTCAATAGTCTTCTCCAACATACAACTCAAAAGCATCAATTCTTCAGTGCTCAGCTTTCCTTGTGGTCCAACTCTCACATTCATACATGACTACTGGAAAAACCATAACTTTGATTAGACAGACCTTTGTCGGCAAAGTAATGTCTCTGCTTTTCAATGTCATAGCTTTTCTTCCAAGGAGCAAGCATCTTTTAATTTCATGGCTGAAGTCACCATCTGCAGTGGTTTTGGAGCCCAAGAAAATAAAGTCTCTCACTGTTTCCATTGTTTCCTCATCTATTTGCCATGAAGTGATGGGACCAGATGCCATGATCTTAGTTTTCTGAGTGTTGAGTTTTAAGCCAACTTTTTCACTCTCCTCTTTCACTTTCATCAAGAGACTCATTAGTTTGTCTTCACTTTCTCCCATAAGAGTGGTATCATCTGCATATCTGAGGTTGTTGATGTTTCTTCTAACAATCTTGATTTCAGCTTGTGCTTCATCCAGCCCAGCATTTCCCACGATGTACTCTGCATAAAAGTTAAATAAGCAGGGTGACAGTATACAGCCTTGACATACTCCTTTCCTGATTTGGAACCAGTCTGTTGTTCCTTGTCCATTTCTAACTGTTGCTTCTTGACCTGAATAGAGGTTTCTCAGGAGGCAGGTAAGGTGGTCTGGTATTCCCATCTCTTTAAGAATTTTCCACAGTTTGTTGTGATCCATACAGTCAAAGCCTTCCCTGATAGCTCAGTTGGTAAAAAATCTGCCTGCAATGTAGGAGACCCTGGTTCAATTTCTGGGTTTGAGAAGATCGCTGGAGAAGGGATAGGCTACCCACTCCAGTATTCTTGGGCTTCCCTTGTTGCTCAGCTGATAAAAAATCTGCTGCAATTTGGGAGACCTGGGTTCAATCCCTGCGTTGGGAAAATCCTCGGGAGAAGGGAAAGGATAGTATTCTGGCCAATATTCTCCAGTATTCTCCAGTATTCTGGCCTAGAGAATTCCATGGACTGTATAGTCCATGGGTGGCAAAGAGGCGGACACAACTGAGTGACTTTCACTTTCACACAGTCAAAGGCTTTAGCATAGTCAATGAAACAGAAGTAGATGTTTTTCTGGAATTTCTTTGATTTTCCTATGATCCAATGGATGTTGTCAATTTGATCTCTGGTTCTTCTGCCTTTTCTAAATCCAACTTATACATCTGAAAGTTGTTGGTTTGTGTACTGCTTAAGCCTAGCTTGAAGGATTTTGAGCATTACCTTGCTAGCATGTGAAATAAGTGCAGTTGTGTGGTAGTTTGAGCATTATTTGGCATTGCCCTTCTTGACCTTTTCCAGTCCTGTGGCCACTGCTGAGTTTTCCAAATTTGCTGTCATATTGAGTGTAGTGCTTTAACACCATCATCTTTTAGGATTTGAAATAGCTCAGCTGAAATTCATCACTCCCACTAGATTTGTTCATAGTAATGCTTCCTAAGGCCTACTTGACTTCACACTCCAGAATATCTGGCTCTAGGTAACTGATCACACCATCATGGTTATCCGGGTCATTAAGGCCTTTTGTGTATAGTTCTTCTATGCATTCTTGCCAACTCCTTTAAATTTTTTCTGCTTCTTTTAGGTCCTTTCCGTTTCTGTCCTTTGTTGTGCCCATCTTTGCAAAAAATGTTCTCTTGGTATCTCCAATTTTCTTGAAGAGATCTCTAGTCTTTTCCCATCCTATTATTTTCCTCTATTTCTTTGCCTCGTTCACTTAAGAAGACTTTCTTATCTCTCCTTGCTATTCTTGGAACTCTGCATTCAGTTGGGTATATCTTTCCTTTCTTCTTTGCCTTTTGCTTCTCTTCTTTTGTCAGCTATTTGTAAGACAGTACCTGTAAACAGTACCTAAATGTTTCATCAACTTTAAGCTCTTGGAATTGAAAGAAAACTCAGAAGAAACCTAATCCTAATAAGAATTCACTCTGCATTACAATGTCATAGCTGAAGATTATCTAAGATACTTGATGCCAAATATTGGGCTTCTTGGAAATAATGTCTTCTTTCTTAGTTTTTATTGATGAAAACAAATGCTTTAATAACCAAACAGGAAACTGGACCTTTACACATTCTTATTTTTTGAAATTACTAATTTAATCATATACTGTATTAATACATAAGGATAAGGAAATGTATATAGATGAAGGGAAATTAGCTTTCACCTTCACATATAGGTGAAGGGAAATTACAGTGGATGATATTCTCGCTTAGGGTCTTTGTGAGCTCTTCCTTTGTATTTTATCTACATATAATATTTAACTCTAACATTGTCATGAAATGTTCTCATCTTCCATGTTCATGAGGTTCTTTCTTGGTAGTCCTCTTGTCAATGTACTGTGAAACTTTTGACTAATAGTCACCATCAGAGGGTGTTTGTAAATGCTCCACAGATAATGATGTGAAAGAACCTGGGACATAGTGTGTTATGGAATTGACACACTGCCTTCTGTGTGCTGCTCTGCTTCACAACCCCTTGTACCCATGGAATCATGATCCCTCCAGTGGCCCACTACTTTCAGAAAGATCTGCTAAACTAAATCAGATTAGGATGTCAGGGCTTTAAAGGGTTATCTTTCCCAGGATGATTTTTCTTTTTAGGAGAAAGAAGAGTTATGTCTTACCTATGGTAGAACTTCAGGTGTCAGAGTATGAGGCATCTTGAGCTGGGGGGCCCAAGTCCTTTGCTAGCACTTTTAGTAGCAGTGTATATAAGCCTTCTCCCAAACACCCTGGCCTGAAGAGGAGATAAAATGCCCAGTGACATTTACTTGGTTGTATTCTTAGTTGGCCCTTCAATGACCCTGCCTTGCACATCATCACGCATAGAGGCAGCCTGTCACCCTTCCTTGCAGTTTCCCTGACCCAGCTGACTCATCCCTACACATGCTCACACATCTGGTGCCCCTACAACCTGTCAAATAGGACTCTGATGGCCAGGCTTGAGTTCCTTTATTCCTCATTTCTGCTGTGCAGGGACAAAAGCGACCTTTCCAAGCCTCAGTTTTATCATGTGAGAAATGTTGTGTTGTGGGCTTCTGAGAACAAAAGAACATAATGAATGTAAATGGCTTCACCTGGTGCCTAGCACCTAGAGCTGAAGAAATGTTAGCTAAATAAATACTAACAAGCTGTCATATGCTAATATTTACATTTGTTAAATCATTTAATCCTTATAGAACGTCTAAGAGGTGGTTTTGATAATACTGTTATTTTCATCACACAGATGAACCTAAAAGCAGAGAGGTCACTGGCAACAGAAGTCCCACAACTAAATAGTGGGTGAGTCAAAATTTGAGCCCAGGACTCTGTGGTTTCAGAGTACCTGCTTTTCACCATTCTGCAATGTTATCTTTCCTATAAGCAAATTGTGTTACTTCAAGATCATTGGCAAAATCATCAGAAAAGTCTTCTATTTAGCCTCAATCAATCCAGGTGACACACAGGTCAGAATAAGGTGCTGTAATACAAAATGGTGTGTGTATATGTATGTGTGTTAGTCACTTAGTCGTGTTCAACTGTTTGTGACTCCATGGACCTGTTGGGCTCCTCTGTCTGTCCATGGAATCCTCCAGGCAAGAATATGGGAGTGGGTTACCATTCCCTTCTTCAGGTGATCTTCCCAACCCAGGGATCAAATCTGGGTTTCCTGTGTTGCAGGCAGGTTCTGTACCATCTGAACCACTAGGGAAGTCCACAAAATGGTGTAGAATGAGTCTTTCCCACTATGATAAAAAACCCACCTTGGTAGAAAACCAAGGCCAGTCTTACAGCCTCATAATGAGGCCTCAGGTATTGTCCAGTGCAACCCCTTTACTTAATAGATAAAGAAACTGTAACCCAGGGCAGTACAGGTGCTTGCACATGGCCATAGTTATTGAGCAAACTCCAGGAGATAGTGAAGGACAGGGAAGCCTGGTGCGCTGCAGTCCATGGGGCCGAAAAGAGTCAGACATGACTCAACGACCAAACAATAGCAACAATAGTTAGACTAAGGCAGAACTGATTAGGTTTTATAGGCACAAATCCAAAGGCCTTTTAATTCACTACATTTTCTGCACTAGGCTCTCATGTCCTTTGAAATAATGACAACATTTACTTCATAGGCTAATTTCCTTTTGATCCAAGGTAAAATCTATTTTGACTTTGTTGAATGGAAAGTTTTACTGATGATGTAAAGATACAAAAAGTGGGGTTAAGTAGAATGAGATGGAGGGCTTAGTAATGGGGTTGGGTTAATCCCATTGAGCAAAAGGTGGCTAAAAGTAGCTGCACGGAGAGGGTAAGGGAACAGATGGCTCCTGCTGAATGTCATTCCAGTGATGCTGGACAGTGTGTCTCTTTATTTCTTCAGGTTCACCTAATGAGCTTGTTCTGTAAGCAAACTTGTTTTCTAATATGATGCTTGTTTCTGCAGGGCTGTGTCTTGTTCCCTGCTTTTTAGTGATTGCATACCTAAAAGTGAGTATTGGCAAAAATAAACCTGCAGGCAAGATACACTTTAAATGGTTACACAACAAATGCTTTATCCTCCCCTACAGTCATGTACTTGTAAAAGAATCAGATTGGGAATGAAAAAAGCTGTCGAAAAAAATTTTGCTAAGCAGATGCTTACTCTGGATTCTGAGAATATGAAATATGTTTTGACATGAAGCTTGGGATTATGAAAGAGTGCTGATTCATATTGTTCTAGAATCACCAAATGCTCATATTGAAAGGGACCTTAAAGATCTCCTGGTGTGAACCCCATACTTTGAACTTGAGGAGAAGATAATGGTAAACAATTCAAGGTCACAGCAAATTAGAGTCAAGATTTTTGGCTCTCATTCTGGAATTTTTATACTGAAATGTCATATAGAAGATCAAAAATGTGTTCATCTGCAAATAGCAGAAAACCATCCTAATGGTGGCTTTGCACATTGAGTTTCACCTTTCTCATTCAAGAAGACATCCAAAGGTAGCTAGTGCAGGGCTAGAATGAAGTGTAGTCATGCTACTGGGTAGCTGGGCTATTATGTTTTCCACTCCTCCAGACTTTATGTGAAGGCTTCATTCTCATTGTTCACCTCTCATTATGACAACATGACTGCTGCACATCTAAGCCTGGGTCCATATACTGGTGTAAAGAAAGAAAGAACAGAAGGCCTAAGAAGCATACTTGTTTCGTCTGACCGTTTCAAAATTTTCCCAGAAGCCTCACCTGGCAACTTCTGCTTAAATCTCACTGTCTGGAATTGGGTCACTTTTGCATTTCTAGCTGCAAGAGTCTGGGAAAGTAGATACCTTTGACTATGCACCGTCACTCCAAACAAAAAGGGGTATTTTTTATTAAGGAAGGATAGGGGAATGGATAATGAATAGAAAACTACTAGAGTATATAACATAAAGGATGCTGTGGGTAAGTAATTAAAGGCTATAGTTTTCAGGGTCAGACATATCTGAATTCAAATTCTGGCTCTGACACTTTTGGGGCAAAACACTTCACTTTCTCAGGCCTATATTTTCTTTATAAATGGAAAAATCATGGCAAAATTAGGCAACAAGGTTGTACTGAAGTTAAATGAAGATAATTGTGAAACAATAAGGTCCTTATAATGTTCACTTTGTACCACTGCTTTAGGATCTGTAACATGAGCGTTGCTTATCCTGCCTGGATAATCAAGTTATACTTTTCCTTTACCTTCAGTGACACAGAATGCCCAGGACACGAAGGCACAGTAACTGGTTAAACAGATTTTATTCATCTTTATTCCCTATTAGAAATAATAATACCCAAATGGTACTTAGACATTGTTCACACTGTTTTTAACCTTTTACTCAAAGGAGAGGGACTTCAGTGGGCCAACCATCCTGGCTTCAACCTGAAGTGTTTCCTTATCATGGAAAAGAGATGACCAGACCTACTGCCCAGACTTTGTAAGGAATTTACAGCATAGAGAGTGTTGTGAGCATTTTATATCTTTTCTTTGGGCAGAACCTTAGCAGACGATGAAATTTACATCTCCCAGACTAAACTTCATCCAAGTCAGGCTTCAGCAATACATGAACTGTGAACTTCCAGATGTTCAAGCTGGTTTTAGAAAAGGCAGAGGAACCAGAGATCAAATTGCCAACATCTGCTGGATCATTGAAAAAGCAAGAGAGTTCCAGAAAAACATCTATTTCTGCTTTATTGCCTATGCCAAAGCCTTTGACTGTGTGGATCACAATAAACTGTGGAAAATTCTGAAAGAGATGGGAATACCAGACCATCTGACCTGTCTCTTGAGAAACCCGTATGCAGGTCAGGAAGCAACAGTTAGAACTGGACATGGAACAATAGACTGGTTCCAAATAGGAAAAGGAGTACATCAAGGCTGTATATTGTCACCCTGCTTATTTAACTTCTATGCAGAGTACATCATGAGAAACGCTGGGCTGGAAGAAACACAAGCTGGAATCAAGATTGCCAGGAGAAATATCAATAACCTCAGATATGCGGATGACACCACCCTTATGGCAGAAAGTGAAGAAGAACTAAAGAGCCTCTTGATGAAAGTGAAAGAGGAGAGTGAAAAAGTTGGCTTAAAGCTCAACGTTCAGAAAACTAAGATCATGGCATCTGGTCCCATCACTTCATGGGAAATAGATGGGGAAACAGTGTCAGACTTTATTTTGGGGGGCTCCAAAATCACTGCTGATGGTGACTGCAGCCATGAAATTAAAAGACGCTTACTCCTTGGAAGGAAGGTTATGGCCAACCTAGATAGCATATTTAAAAGCAGAGACATTACTTTGCCAACAAAGGTCCGTCTAGTCAAGGCTATGGTTTTTCCAGTGGTCATGTATGGATGTGAGAGTTGGACGGTGAAGAAAGCTGAGCACTGCGGAATTGATGCTTTTGAACTGTGGTGTTGGAGAAGACTCTTGAGAGTCCCTTGGACTGCAAGGAGATCCAGTCAATCCATCCTAAAGGAGATCAGTCCTGGGTGTTCGTTGGAAGGACTGATGTTGAAGCTGAAGCTCCAATACTTTGGCCACCTCATGGGAAGGTTTGACTCATTGGAAAAGACCCTAATGCTGGGAAGGATTGGGAGCAGGAGAAGGTGACAACAGAGGATAAGATGGTTGTATGGCATCACTGACTTGATGGACATGGGTTTGGGTAGACTCCGGGAGTTGGTGATGGACAGAGAGGCCTGGCGTGCTGCAATTCATTGGGTCACGAAGAGTCGGACATGACTGAGCGACTGAACTGAACTGAGGGAAAAAAAAAAGACAAGATTAACAGCTTCTTTAAATTAATAAATTACGGAGACTCATATCAAATTTCATGATTTCAAACAGGAAATCTGTATATATTAAACAGACCCTCTCAACCTAAGTAGGTATGTATCAAGGAAATGATACACAGCTTATGATCAGCTTTAGAACAGTGACTATGCCATTGGTATTTCTTACTTTCTAAAGGAAGAAAAATCATTACATTGTTTTTATGAGAGGTTCATTTGCATTCTGAAAAAGTTTTCTGAATACCCTATAATAGCCATGTTTGGCATGATATTCAGATGAAAACTGTACCCTAATGTATTTTTATTTCAAACATTTTTATTGACAAAGTAATACATGATTATTTAGGTAAATTTAAAAACAATGATAATAGAAATATAAAAATATAATTATATTTAATTCTATCTTCTGCATATTCTTCAAACTTTATATACGTATGTATACATTAAAAATTCGCTTTATATTTTGCATACTATTTTTTAACATTTTAATACTTAATATGATATTCCTTTTACATGGAATACAACTTCATACCACTCTAGAAAACAGCTGCATGTATTCTTTATATCAGTATATAATAATTATTTAACCATCTCTTCCTGTAGAAAACAGCATTTTTTCTTGCCTATTTTGGGATTTTTTTTTGTTTCTTTCTGTTATATTTTCCAGTTGTGTGCTGTGATGGAGATCTTTGTAGCTGAAACTAGACTGACAATGGAATTATCTTCTGAAACTTAAATTTCTGAGTTGAAAAATATGAATGTAATTTGAAGTATTGCTACTACAGATTTTCAACCAAAAAAATCAAAGCAGTTTATACAACCATTAGCAGTATATGGGTGCTCATTTCCATGAATTCTTGCCAATACCAGATATTATCATTAAAAGTATACTACAGTGTGTGTATGTGTGTGTGTGTGTGTGTGTGTGTGGTGTGGTGTGGGGTACTTCTTCTGAACTTTTTACTAGGTACAGCTTTCCCAGTTGTGATGGTATATTCAATATCACACAGGCAAGGACAGTGGATGGGTAAGATAGGAACTGCTTCTGTGAACCGGTTTCTTCCATGTGACAACTGAAATGGTAAAATGTTGCTTTTCTCCAAGAATGATGATGTCCTTTACATTTTTATACCACTTACATTTTCCCTTCTCTTAGCTTCTTTCTCCATATCATGAAGAATTTGAGTTAGAGAAACAACAAACTGGGATATTACATAAAACTCTAAAATAGGTTAAGTGACTGAAACTTAAAGAAGATTCAGTGACAGAGAGACTCAATATAGACAAACACAGACTTTTGAATGCATTGTGTAAACACCAATAGTCCAAAAATATAATGGAAAAGGAATTGCTTTTTTTCTGCACCAATGACAGAAAAAATGATCCAGGGACAACTTGGGAACAAGGTGACCATGAGTGGAGAGCAAAAAACTGCTGTTAATGAAACAGTCACGAGCTTGAGTTTTATAAATAGGAACACAGAAATAAAGGAATCTAAAGCTCTTGAGTCAATGAGACAGCCTATGTCCAATTTTAGATTCTACAACTTTAGAGAAACATAGAGAGTCACACTAGGCACCATTCCTTGGATTTTTCTGTGTTCCAGGAACTTTGCATTCATTAATACATATAATTCAATAATCACAACAATCTTTTGACAGGCATGCTATGACCCCCGTTTTGCACAGGAGGAAAGAAAGGTCCAAAGAAAATACTTAAGGCTATCTCCTCATCCAGGATCCAGGGTTCAAACCAGGTTGGCCATCCTCTCATTTACTCAGCTATAAGTCACACCTGAAAACAGGATGGGGCAAAAGGACAAAGATGGACCGATCCCATTGCATAGAGATGACAGTCACTTTTGGTTAATTTTCTTCTTCGACTTGGATGCTATAACTCTACCTGTCCAAACTGGAATAATTAGAGGTGGTGTTGTGAAATTGCTGATAAAAATGATCCTCTTATGTTTGCTCTGACTGCCTTGTCTCAGGGACATCCTTCACTGACCTAACATATAAATTCCCTTGTGTACTTCTAAGGCAGGTGATGACTCATTCACCTCTGACTGACCAGACCCATAATGCTGACTGCAGGTGTATGAATGGAGCAGGAAAATATAACACTTTCCACATGTTAAGTGGGAGAACCAAATAAATTAAAAGGTTGCCAGGAAAAGTTAAAAGAATAGGGGTTGTTTCTTTGGGAGGAGAGAAAGCTGAATTGTGGCATCCAGAAAGACTTTAAAAAAAAAAGAAAAGAAAGAATTCAAACAAGCTGACATCTGTCTCCACTGAGAGTGAAGGAGATATAAATTTACATTTTGTCGTAAGGATTTAGATCACAAAGAAAATTTTCCTGATAGTAATGATTATTGGATATTGGCAGTAG
Source organism: Okapia johnstoni (assembly GCA_024291935.2). Lineage (NCBI taxonomy): Eukaryota > Metazoa > Chordata > Mammalia > Artiodactyla > Giraffidae > Okapia > Okapia johnstoni. Next base: position 19,122,852 of record CM044317.1, on the reverse strand, counting down.
GTTTCTTTTTTTTTTTTTTTTTCGGAGGCGGGGAGGGAAAGGGCGCAAGGGCCCTGGCAGTAGGTTTCTTGAAGGTGCTGTGAAATCAATTTTTATCACCAAAGTTCTTTTAAAAATGGGATATTTTCTTATTTGTCCAAGATGTCACAGGAGGCAGAAAAGCAAGTTTTCAGGACCTTGGATAGGGACTGGACAATAACCCAAGGAATGTGTCATCAACCAGGGGCTTCTTGGGCTTCTCAGTGGTAAAGAATCCATCTGCTAATACAGGAGACGTGGGTTTGATACTTGGTTCGGGACCATCCCCTGGAGAAGGAAATAACAACCCTCTCCAGCATTCTTGCCTGGGAAATCCTATGGACAGAGGAGCATGATGGGCTGTAGTCCATGGGGTTGCAGAGTCAGACATGAGTTAGCATAAACAGCAACACAATAATATTTCTGGGGACGAAAAAACAACACAACACAACATTCTAAGACTCCCACAGAATACCAAGGGAGGAATGTAAGCATGAAGTAAGACAGAGACTAAGGGAGTCTAGCACATAAGACTAGTGAGTCTTTGAAAGTAATACTATTCCTTCTTTAAGGAAAGTGAAGAAATATCTACATATTTTCCCTGTATAAATATTTCCCCTCATATAACTGAGTTGTACATGTGTAGGGATGAGATATTTTGAATGCTGTTGTTTGACCAAGGTCATTTATGAAGATGCAGTAACAGAAATTGGACTTCATTCAAAATAAATGCTGAAATGTTATTATGGCCACCAAATAGAATTCAGATTGCTTCTTAAATATATCCTCAATATTTTAAGAGTTGAAGAAAAAACAATCAATATAAGACCAGCCTTAAGTGCCTAATTTTTCCCGTGATGATAGTTCATACAGGTGATTATGAAATCCAAGACAATTTTATTTCATTGCTTGTTAGTGAAACTTACCTACCAAATCACTACATATCAATCTTTTGTGAATTAATGTCTGTCAATATGATCTGATAATAATCATATCTGTTGTTGTTCAGTCATTAAGTCATGTCCAACTCTTTGTGATCCCATGGACTGCAGGACACCAGTTATATCTAACTTCTTAAAAAATCACTATAGCTTAAGAAATTGAGGTGTTGTCATTGTTTTTTATGCTCTTGAGATAGTTCTAGTTTTTACCCCTATTTTCAGTACTTTTATTATATTTGCCCTTGTATAATGTCCACATCTATTATGTTTAGATACTTTTGTTATTCAAACTGTAGAGATTTATTTGCAAACCCCATGTTCTGTCTCGTTAATCCCCCCATATATTCTATTTAAAGGCTTGTTTTGCAGAATATCTTGGTACTCTGAAAATTTACAGAATTTTTATTTACAGAATATTCTTACAGAATTTTTACAGAATACTCTCTGTAGATCTTTTTCTCATATAACTAAGGTAGAATAAAAATGTTTCAACATATTTCAATTTTGTATTTTATGGGCTTTGTCAGATGCCATTCTTCCTTCTCTCTTTTACTCTCTAGGATTTGGGCAACATCATAACAGTGATAAAGTCTATTATAAAATCTGCTACAGCACAACAACATATAGCACATTTCCATGTTGCACTCTTGTAGTGGTATGCCAGATGCTTTACTTGAGATCTTCTGTACAGAGTGTCATTCTATAAACCAAGAACCTTCTGCTCCAGTGAAACTTCTCTACTCATTGTCTCTAAAAGTACCTTTTGTGGATTCTCATTCACTTCCACTTATCCTGAAAGACAGTCCCTTGCTTACATTCTTCAAGAACTCAGTTTCATTCCTACTTTTCCCAAGAGGTATACTCTGATCATCTCTGCTTTCTCATTCAGAAATTTAGAATTGTGATATTTTGCATATCACATGTAGCGTATTCAGCTTAGTACTACTGCTGTATTTTGTGTGCTTGTGTCATGATTTCATAGCTGTATGATAAGTCTGTGTAGGAAGCAGTATAAAATGGTGGTTATGAGCAAGAGCTTCTGTGTTAGATGTTGAATCCTACATTCACTGTTTGATCTTAGGCAAAGTATATAACTTCTTAGAGCTTCCACATTCCCATCTGAGCTATAACTTTTATATGGAGTGCTCCTAATGAAAAAATAAAATGCTTAGGTATTTAGCACAGTGCCAGACACATAGCAAATATTCATCAAATTGAAGGCAAAGCCAATGTCCAGTAATTCTGGGCAATTCTTCAAAGTGCAGAGCCTAGGGATTTTTTTCAAGTTGAGAGCTCAACAAACTATTTGATAATTGAATGAAAATATGCAGCTCCTTACCAGATCCAAGTATTAACACTTCAATTCAGTTCAGTATCTCAGTCATGTCTGACTCTTTGCAACCCCATGGACTGAAGCACGCCAGGCTTCCCTGTCCATCACCAACTCCCGGAGCCTGCTCAAGCTCATGTCCCTCGAGTTGGTGATGCTGTCCAACCATCTCATCCTCTGTTGTCCCCTTCTCTTCCTGCCCTCAATCTTTCCTGGCATCAGGGTCTTTTCCAATGAGTCAGTTCTTCACATCAGGTGGCCAAAGTATTGGAGCTTCAGTTTTAGCATCAGTCCTTCCAATGAATATTCAGGACTGATTTCCTTTGGGATTCTTTGGTATTAAAACTTATATAGCACTTTTAAGAGTTTTATTATGTCAGTTCTTTATATATTCAAAACTCCTTCCGAGCCTCACAGAAAAGTATCTTAAAAAATTCCTCACTACCAAGGCAAAAGGAGATCTGGGTGGTCAGATGGAAAGGGGAAGGGAGACAGAAGGCAGGTTCTGTGCTAAGTAATTTATTTTCAGGCTGGCATCATTTGACTGTGACCTGGGAGGCAGGCAAAGAGTACATGTCCTTTAGTTTTCTTTCTATCTGTGGAAAAACCTGTTTCTATTTTAAGATCCAGAATAAAAGCATGTTCTTTTTCCCCAGGTTTTTGAGGTATAATTGACAAACAAAATAATGTATGTTTAAGGTGTGCAATGTGGTACTTTGATATACAGATACTTTGTGAAATGATTGCTACAGTCAAGTTAATTCACACATCCATTACCTCACATAGTTACTTCTCTTGTTTTTTCTGAGAACATTTAAGAAACTCTCAGCAAATTGAAATATACAATACATATTATTAGCTATAGATTATTATTATTATATATATATGTCACTAACTGGATAGTCATCATGCTGTACATTAGATCCCCCAAACTTACTCATAACTGAAATTTTCCATTCTTGACCAACATCTCCCCAGGTTCTCCATTCCCTTACTTCTGGTAACCACTGTTCTACTCTGGCTCTATGAGCTTGACTTTTTTCGATTTCACATACAAGAGAGATCATACAGTATTTGTCTTTCTATGTCTGGCTTATTTCACTTAACATAATGTCCTCTAAGTTCACCAATGTTATTGCAAATGGTGGCTCTTGTTGTTGTTGTTCAGTCACTAAGTTGTGTCCAAATCTTTGTGACCCCATGAACTACAGCATGCCAGGCTTCCCTGTCCTTTACTGTCTCCCAGAGTATGTGAAAACTCATGTCCATTGAGTCAGTGATGTCATCCAATCATCCAACCATCACTCCCTTCTCCTCCTTCTCTCAATCTTTTCCAGCATCAGGATCTTTTCCAGTGAGTTGGATCTTTGTATCAGGTGGCCAAAGGATTAGAACCTCAGCTTCAGCATCAGTCCTTCCAACAAATATTCAAGGTTGATTTCCTTTAGGATTGACTGGTTTGATCTCCTTGCAGTCCAAGGGACTCTCAGGTGTCTTCTCCAGCACCACAGTTTGAAAGCATCATTTCTTCTGTGCTCAGCCTTCTTTATTGTCCAACTCTCACATTCACACATGACTACTGGAAAAATCACATCTTTGACTATAATGGCCTTACCTTCATTTTTAATGACAAATATTCCATTTTGTGGCTAATATTCCATTTTTATAGCTAATGTTCTATGAATAATATTCCACTCCATGTGTATGTAACATATTATTACTTTTTCTTTATCCATTCGCCCATCAATGGACACTTAGGCTATTTCCATATCTTGGCTATTTGAGATACTCATTTCATTTCCTTTGTTTATACCCCTAGTAGAGGGATTAGTTACCTAGTGGCTCAGATGGTAAATAATCCACCTGCAATGCGGGAGACCTGGGTTTGATCCCTGGGTTGGCAAGATCCCCCGGAGAAAGGAATGGCTACCCACTCCAGTATTCTGGCCTTGAGAATTCCATGGACAGAGGAGCCTGGAAGGCAACAATCCATGGGTTGCAAAGAGTTGGACATGACTGAGCAACTTTCACTTTCAGAGTGATTTCTGGATCATATAGTGGTCCCATTTTAAAATGTTGGAGAACTTCATATTGTTTTCCATAATGGCTGTACCAATTCACATCCCTGCCAACAATGGTGATTCAAATGGTAAAAAGTCTGTCTGCAATGTGGGATACCCAGGTTCGATCCCTGGATCAGGAAGATCCCATGGTGAAGGGCATGGCAACCCACTCCAGTGTTCTTTCATGGAGAATCCCATGGACAGAGGAGCCTGGCAGGCCACAGTCCATACGATTGCGAAGAGTCAAACATGACTGAAGCGACTTAGTATGCATGCACAACAATGTCCAAGGATTCCTTTTTCTCCATACCCTCGCCAACAAGAGGCACTTTCTTTAGGCGGCTTTTCCTGATTCCTAACCTACAGCATCTTGATTAAATATTTACATTCAAGTTTGTCATGTCATTTCTGCTAAATAGAAGTACTGCAATGTGATTTTAAGTTTCCTAGAGGTGATTTTCTTCCTGTTTTGTATAGTATTTGTATCTAGTACTATCATCAGTGTAACAAGTACACATGAAGTAATATTTATGAATGTGATATTTAAAATATAAAGATTTATAAATGTGCAAGTTATTATTCTTGTTCTTATATTAGAATTACTTCCATAGAAATATGCTAGTTTGGAGTCCCAGCCTTCATAAGAGAAATAAGCAGTTTAAATATGGTCTATCACATCATATTCAGCTCTCAATCAATTGGTATAATGAATAACTACCCTCCAAACAAGAAAATATGAATAAAGAAATTGAAACAAGTATGTCATAGAAGCAATTAAACTATGCTGACATTTTTTAAAAAGTTATAAAAACATACATGTTTAATTGCTTGTTGCTATTAAGTTGGTCAATGAGAATTCTTTCAAACTGTCAAAAAAATAAAAGAGAAACAAGCAGTAACTTAGGAATAAGGTAGACTGTTCCAATTCTAACACAAAGAAGCTTCATGCCTATTGGTGAGCCATTTTACTTGGCCCAGTTTCCTTGCTGTAGCCTGAAGGGTTTGGATAGAGTATGTCTAAAGCCTTTACTAGATTGAAAACCAAGGATTTTCTTATTTGAATGCATAGAATGTTATTGCTTATTTAGTCTGCTTGTGTTTTGATAAAAAAGTAAAACCATTTTCTGTGATCAGAATCCAAAGATAGACCCTAACAGTTGAGTTGCTTCCCTTATGATGCCTTTTTAGTGCCTTTGGCTGAAAGAGTTGGCTGGTGATGTCTATGTACCTCATAGATTTCTGAACCTGCCTTTATTGTGAGTAAGTGGCATCTGACTTCCTTCCTTGCACCCTCTGCTACAGACAGATGAGCCATTCACTTGCCAGCTGCAGTCTTTCCCCTTATTATCAGTCAGTGCCTCTTGTCTGAGCCATGATATGCTTCCAAAGTCCAGGATGCTGAGGATTTTGTGATGTGTTCAATCTTCCATTTGGCCTTCACTGGACTGTATGAGGCCACTGAAGGTAGTTAAAAGAAGAGGCAAAAAATTAATTTGGTAATTTGGTATTATTAAACAGGAAATAAGAATGCTTTCTTTTAAAAAAGACAGGATAATCTTATTAGGTTTCAACAATGTCCATGAAAATTTTATAGATATCGAGATTTCAATCGCAAGTTCTTGTTATGTTCAATCGTAAGTTCAATTGTAAGCATCATTGTTTGAAAGTTCTTTTACTTAACTCTTGCTATATTTTATGCAATAAATGTGATATGTGATATTTACCTTGAAAAAATTTGAAAGCTACTGCCAAACTGTCCACTAAAATTTGAACTACTCTTACCAAAAGTGAATGTATTTGTGCCTTGCCAATAATGAATATCATGAATCTTTGCAATTCTGGCAATCTGATAAATAAAGAGTATCATGAAAAAATAGCATCTTGTTTTAACTGTGCTGTCTTCGTAATTAGTGAGATTCAGTGATTTTTTCCAAATACTGTTACCCACTGTTACTTATTTTGTTTACATTGCTTATTTATAATTTTTGCCTCTTCTTCTACTGGGTTGTTACAACAAATGTAGTTTTACTGTGCATTTAGTGTCTAAAATTATTCTAAATACTAAGGCTACATCATTGAATAAATGAATTATAACTTATTCAGAACAAGATGTTCTCATGGAACTAAGGGGAAGAGAAAATTAAATAAAAAATTTCAGGTAATGTACAAAAATTATAAAAATCAAGGGATATGATCAGTATTAACTGGCAAGTTACTCTGAGCTGAGTACAAAATAAAATATGAGGTTGAAAAATTGCTGGAGATGGGATAGTAAAATATATGTGCTCGAATGATGAGGACAAAAACAGAGACTGGGATGCTTGATATCCACATTCAGAGATATTAGAAACATTTGTGAATACAAGGTTAAACATGTCAACATGAAAGTAGCTGAGTTACAGGAAATATCACTGGATAGAGGAGGTTGAGAAAATGTGAGGATATGATATTGGGTCATTTACTTGGGTACCAAAATCCCTAAACTTGGAGGCAGGAGTGGAGGTACAGAGGAGATGGGGGCTAACTTCAGCCATGAAATAGAGAGATGGGGAACTGATATGATGTGATATTTGTCTTTTGTGGGGTTTTTGTTGTTTATTTATTTCTGCACTAGGTCTTCATTGTTGTGCACAGGCTTTCTCTAGTTATGACGAGCATGGGCTACACTCTAGTTGCGGTGCCTGGGCTTCTCATTACAGTGGCTTCTCTTATGAAGCAGGAGCTCTAGGCTTGTGGGCTTCAGTAGTTATGGTGCAGCTTAGTTGTCCAGGGGCATGTGGAATCTTCTGAGATCAGGGATCAAACCTGTGTCCCCTGCATTGGCAGGCAGATCCTTAACCACTGGACCACCAGGGAAGAAGTCCTGATACTTGTTTTATTTCACTGATTTCTATTTCTTGCTTTTAAAGTATATTTTATTATAATAATATTAAAATCAAAGCATAACACCAAATCTCCCATAATTCTTTCACTTTATCAGAGGATGTTGATAAAGTGAAAGAATTTTATGATTGATCCCTGTAGCAGCTTTGATTGAGCCCTGTAGAAGGTTTTTATCTGTGTATTCCAGCCTGGCCAGGTGCCCCATTTGCTTGGCTTACTCACTCTTTATGAAAATGTGGCAGGACTTGCTATCAGCATGAGTGTCTGCTCTTAACCTGGCAGCCAGATGAAGCAAGTCCTCAACTGAACATGTCTCATTGTGCTGGTTGACCTCCTATCTCAATGTGCTGACCTCTCCCATATTGCTAAAATCTGGGACAACCACTAGTGATGATGGCTGTAAAACAGGACAGCATCTTTTATGTCTCAAAACCATTTTTACTGCGGACACCCAAGTTATTATTTTTCTGTTTCTTTCAGAGTTGATAGTTTGATTACACTTGATTATTTTCTTTACTCCATCCTGATCTTCCTTCAGTCCCAGTTATATTTTCAAATTACTTGGCAAGTCTGTTCTCTCTGTTCTTTGGGACTAATGAGTCTTTATTCTAGCTTGTGAGTGCTGTCCTTGTCAGGTTGTCTTGAACATCTGCTGATTGTTTCTGGACAGGGAATTATGGGGAGAGCGGAATGGATGCTTTCAAAGAGCTGGCCGCCCAGGAAGGCCTCTGCATCGCCCACTCAGACAAAATCTACAGCAACGCTGGGGAGAAGAGCTTTGACCGACTCCTGCGCAAGCTCCGAGAGCGGCTTCCCAAGGCCAGAGTGGTGGTGTGCTTCTGCGAAGGGATGACCGTCCGGGGCCTCCTGAGCGCCATGCGGCGCCTTGGCGTCGTGGGCGAGTTCTCACTCATTGGAAGGTAAATTTCTATCTCTTTCTCTCTCTCTTTCTCTCTCTATCTCTTTCTCTCTGTCTCTCTCTCATGCACACACACACTTTGGCACACAGGTACTTGCTCTCATTAAACTGGACTCCCTGACTCCAAACAGTGAGATGGGCTTTGGTCCTGAATCTCACTGAGAGTGGGGCTATTGCCATTTTCATGATAAAGAAAAGCAGGGCAGTGGATGACAAGATGATGAGATTGTTTCAGAAAAAAGCGGGAAATTGTTGCTAGAATGCTTTGTCCTGGTGAATTGTTCTTTTCATTTGCTCTGGGCTTCTACCTCTCCTCCTCCCCAAACCACAGGAATGCTTTTGTCTTGTATTCCTAAGCATAGATATCTTAATGAGGTCTTGGTGGATGAAGGGTAGTAGTGAAGATGAAAATATATATTCAGGTCTGAAATGTAAAAGACTAGCTGAATGCAGGTGTGGACATGCAGCCAAACTCTGGTACTTGGTCATATAATCTCTTACATTTATGGGATGGCAAATAGTGATGTTGTCAGCATGTGATTTCTGGAATTGCACGTGGTGTGTTCCTAAGTCTGTGTTCTTTCTATACCATGTGTACTTGTGTGGGAACAGATTTTCAGTATCATCATATTTTTCATAGGATCTTTGACCTAACAGGTATCTTGTTTAATTTGCCTTCTAATATGAATACATGACGGAACTGATGAATTTTTCCAGGGAACCTACTAAACATACCAGAATGAAAGCTTCCACTGATCTCTGACTCTGTCCCACTCATTTTTTCTAGATCTCTTTTTCTCCTGTATTTTCTCTTCTGGCTAAAATACAGTCTTTTCTCACCTGCCAAGTGCCTTGACCCCCTTCTCTAGGAAAGTGGGCAGCAGTGGTGTGGACACTCACCCAGGACTTTTCCCTTCTGACCTGCCCTTGTGATAATGACTGAAATGCTAGTAAACCCAACCTCACTATCATCTGGAGCTAGATGCAAGAGCCCGTCAAAAACTTTTGAGTAGAAGGTAGGACAGAAATATAATTAAATGAATAAAGAAACAAAGAAATGATCTCTAGGCATGACAAACTATGAAGTCAAGGTCAAAGTATAATTCAAGATTAAAAAAATGATTGCATTTGGGTGAAATTGGCACACTGCCACAGAGTGTCTTTTTGGCTTTTTTGACATGATGCAGTTGTGTGAAGCTATTTAAGAAGGCATCTCTAAAGAAGCAGTGTTTAAAGAAGGAATGTTACTTCCTTTATGAGTGAAAAAGAATGTAAGCAGCATTGTTGAAATGTTACATGGAATAACATTCTTAATATATGCACCAGGACAGATGGCATATAGATATTTAATTTTTTAATTGATTTTTAAAGTGACTGCTTTTATGAAGAGTGCTGGTTTTTCTAAAAAATTCTCATGGCTACCATATTCAAAAGAAGAAAAGTCTGTTTTGCTGGATTCATTCCGTTTAATATCTCCAAAGAGAAGCTCACTACCTGGATTCTGGAGATCTTGAACAGAATGTAGCAAATATGTGAGCTTTGGGGGGTATAAAGACTACCTGGTTATGAGAAGTGTTTATACAAAATTCTGTAGTGAGTAATTGGAGTGTAAAGAGTTCATTCCCTTATCTTATCTCTCTGGGTCTTGCTTATCTTCTAATAATGGAACTGAGTCCATATAGGTATTTCTGAATCTCACATGTGCTTCCTCCTGATGAGGTCACCTACCTGGGATACCTACTTGTTTTACTCCTCTCTTTCTCTGCTCACTTCTTCTGGGTTCTACTGATGTATCCTAAAGATACTGTAATCACAATGAGCACCTGTGCTTCTAAGGACACTTCCCTATACAATAGTCACTGCCAGTAAAGCTTGGAACCCTGGAGATGTCAAAGCTACAGCACACAGTGCTTTTCTGATTTTCTGGGCTGTATACCATGAGGGTCTATCAAAGTGGCTTTTGCTCTCATGTATTAGAGCATTTGGTGGAAAACAGCCTTTTTCCATTCTTGTTCACAGCTCTCTCCCTTCCTTGGGAGAGATATGAATCCAGATATGAGTCCAGAGGGAGCTGAGCTGGCAATAAAGACAAGAAATAACACTATAGCATACCTAATTAGCCTTTCCTTCAGAAGCTTGATTCTCCTAATTCCTGTATGATGAATTCTAACCCAAACACTCCCCTGTTCCTCATGCCAATGACATTTTATGTGCTTGGTTCCCTAATTTTGGCAGACATGTCCACAAGGGTTCCAGTTTAACACCAAGTTGCAACTTCTAGCTACATTTGTAATGCTGTCAAATATATCTCCTTCCCATATAAGGGGCTTTAACTTACCAAACAATAAACTCCTTTGAGGTCAGGAGCCACTATTTAGTTTCTTTCACAATACATGGTATAATTCTGGATGCTGCTGATTTCAGAGAAGACATTGTGTACGTCGCGATGGACCTCTTTTCATAGAGATGAAGATAAGTAAATCATGGTGTAGACTGCAGCAAGATACATTTAGTTAAGAAAAAAATAATAGAAATTCCTGAATGGAGATTTGTATCCCTTTACCTCCCCTTGACTCCTCTTTTCTCTTACACTTCACATCCAACACAGAAAGAAAGATTGTTTGCGCTACAGTCAAAACATATCCAGACTTTGACGACTTAATAGCATTCTTTCTATTACGATCCCAGTCCAAGCCAACATCATCTCTCCCTTGGGTTTTTGTAAAAACCTACTAATTGATCCTTGCCCTTTCCCACATCTATTCTTAAGGCAAAGGGGTCTTTTAAAAATTTAAGTCAGGTAATGTCTTTTAATCTTACATGCTCAATGCCTGAAAATGGCTTTTCATTTTTCTCATAACAAAGTCCTTGCAATGGCCTTCAAAGTCTACATTCTGTCACCAGGACTTAGTTCTTTATAATGGAATAATAAACCATCATGACAAATAGAATTTTAGAAAGTTCTCAGAGATCTTAAAAATCCTGTATTTAATGACTATACGTAGTCAAAAACCAAAAGAAAATATGAGCTAAGAGTTCTAGCTCAGCCACAGAGTAATCATGGGATCTTGTCACTTTTTGTCTCTGACTGTCTTTTTTCCTTATAAAAATTAATGACTTGGCTCCAGATCATCTTTAGATATTTTTCAAGTTCTAGAATTTATAATATATTAAGACCATATGACTGAACTATGTTCAAAAAGAGTGTATTTATAGATTCATTTTTTTCTAAAATTATTCATGAATTTAGATTAATCAATATACACTTTTTGCCAGTCACCTTGTAAAAACCTGGAGAATTTATTGAATAGAATTGCTTAGAATTAGTGTCTTAATTTGTTGTCTTGGAATGTAGCCAGCATATCCACGTAAAAATCAAACCTTTGACTTTGGACAAATTGGAATAATATTCTTATCAAGTAAGTTAACTAACCATAGTCAAGTTAATCATCACACAAAAGAATCATTCTTTCTTGGTTCTTAAAACTACCTCCTTCAAGATGCTTCTCAAATTCTGCAGAGCATATGTATAATTATATTTGAATTGTTATGGTGATGATGATAATGGTGATAACATTTGTTTAGGACTCACTGTATGCCAGGCGCTTTTTTAAGCACTTTGTATGTGTTCAATGCTCAGATGCTCAGTCATGTTCAACTCTTTGCAACCCCATTAACTGTAGCCTGCCAGACTCCTCTGTCCATGGAAATTTCCAGGCAAAAATACTGGACTGGGTTGCCATTTCCTTCTCCAGGGTATCTTCTGTGAGCCAAGGATCAAACACACGTCTCTTGCATATCCTGCATTGGCAGGTGGATTGTTTACCACTGTTCCACTTGGGAAGCCCCTGTAAGCACTTTATATACATAAACTTACCTGTCACAACAATCTGATAAAATAGGTACTGATATCATTTATTTTAATGTATGGAGATGTAAAGAACTTGTCAAAAACTGTTGTAGTTGGGATGTGAAACTAGACAATTTGACTGCAGAATTCATTCATTAAGTTATACTGTGTGATTGTTTTATGTAAGAGATATTAGCTGTTAGTTTTTGTTTTTTTTTCAGTTTGTTCTTTCTTTTAGAGATTTATTTCATTGGTCAGAGCCACCTTATTTGGGAAAATAAACTGAGATATCTCTGATAAATTATTTTACATTTCTAATTATTTGAATCCTTTTTATTTCTCTCTTAGTGTTAAATGTTTTACATGATATTTCAAAAAGGAAGCCCTGATTTTCAAGCTCATTATCTTTAACATGAGACTCCACAATATAATTCTCTATTTGCATACCAGTCTTTATTTATGGAACTTGTTATTGTTTAGTCACTAAGAAAACAGTCAGACATGACTTAGCAACTAAAACACCAGAACAAAGTCTCTAAATTGTGTTTGACTCTTTTGTGACCCCATGGACTATAGTCTGCCAGGCTCCTCTGTCAATGGGATTTGCCAGGTAAGAATACTAGAGTGGGTTGCCGTTTCTTTCTCCAGGGGATCTTCCCAACCCAGGGATCAAACCCACATCTCCTGGATTGGTGGGTGGATTCTTTACCACTGAGCCAACAGGGAAGCCCATCTATGGAACTATACCTATGTAAAACCTGATTTGGAATAAGTACGTAATAATTCTTTGAAATTCTCTGTTATAATTATTAAAATTCTAAAAATTAAGCAAACATTTGTTCTAATTCCTATATTTTATTTGAAGGAAGTGAAAATAAGCATGGTTTATTTGTGTAAATACATAAAAATAGCTACCATTTATTGAGGGTTTGGTATGTACTAAACTAATAATATATGATATCTCCAGTCTTAACAAGCTAAAAGGTTGATTTGCAAGATAAAGAAGTTAAACAATTACCCCAATTACTAAATTAGTAAGTTGTTGTTGTTGTTGTTGTTTCATAGCTAATTCATGTCCAACTCTTAGCAGCCCAGTGGATTGCAGTGAACCAGGCTTCCCAATCCTTCACTGTCTCTTGGCATTTGCTCAAACTCATGTCCTTTGAGTTGGTGATGCCATTCAACCATCTAATTCTCTGTTGCTCCCTACTCTTCCTGCCCTGAATCTTTTCCAGCATCAGGGTCTTTTCCAAAGAATCAGCTCTTCACATCAGGTGGCCAAAGGATTGGAGCTTCAGCTTCAGCATCAGACATTCCAATGAATATTCAGAGTCGATTTCCTTCACGATTGACTGGTTTGATCTCTTTGCTGTCTAAGGGACTCTCAAGAGTCTTCTCCAAAACCAGAATTTTGAAAGCATCAATTCTTTGGCACTCAGCCTTCTTTATGGTCCAACTTTCACACCTGTACGTGACTACTGGAAAAACCAAATCTTTGACTATATGGACCTTTTTGGCAAAGTGATGTCTCTGCTTTTTAATACACTGTCTAGTTTGGTCATAGCTTTTCTTCCATGGAGCAAGCGTCTTTTAACTTCATGGCCACAGACAACATCTGCAGTGATTTTGGAGCGCAAGAAAATAAAGTCTCTCACTGTTGCCGTTGTTTCCCCATCTATTTGCCATGAAATGATGAGAGCGGATGCCATGATCTTCATTTTTGGAATACTGAGTTTTAAGCCAGCTTTTTCATCCTCTTTTTAAAATTTCATCAAGAGGCACTTTAGTTCCTCATCACTTTAAAGAGGTATCATCTGTGTATCTGAGGTTGTTATTTCTCCTGGCAGTCTTGATTCCAGCTTGTGAGTCATCCAGCCCAGCATTTCACATGATGTAATCTGCATAGAAGTTAAATAAACAGGGTGACAATATACAGTCTTGTCATAGTTCTTCCCTAATTTTGAACCAGTCCATTGTTCCATGTTCAGTTCTAACTGTTGCTTCTTGTCCTGCCTACAGGTTTCTCAAGATACAGTTAAGGTGGTCTGGTATTCCCATCTCTTTAAAAATTTTCCACAGCTTGTGATCCACATAATCAAAGGCTTTAGCATAGTCAATGAAGTAAAAATAGATGTTTTCCTGGGTTCCTTTGATTTTTCTATGATCTAACTGATGTTGAAAATTTAATCTCTGGTTCCTCTGCCTTTTCTAAATCCAGCTTGTACATCTGGAAATTCCCAGTTCACTTACTGCTAAGCCTTGCTTGCAGGATTTTGAGCATTACCTTGTTAACATGTGAAATGAATGTAACTGTGTGGTAATTTGAACATTCTTTGAGATTGCCCTTCTTTGAGATTGGAATGAAAACTGACCTTTTCCAGTCCTGTGACCACTGCTGAAAGTTTTCCAAATTTGCTGGCATGTTGAATGCAGCACTTTCACAGCATCATCTTTTAGGATTGAAAAAAATCAGCTGGAATTCCATTACCTCCACTAGTTTTGTTTATAGTAGTGCTTTCTAAGGCCCACTTGACTTCACACCCCAAGGTGTCTGGCTCTAGAAAAGTGACCACGCCATTACGGTTGTCTGGGTCATTAAGAACTTTTTTGTATAGTTCTGTGTATTTTTGCCACATCTCTTCTATTTCTGTTAGGTCCTTGACATTTCTGTCCTTTATTGTGCCCATCACTGCATGAAATATTCCCTGGTATCTCTAATTTTCTTGAAGAGATCTCTAGTCTTTCCCATTCTATTGCTTTCCTCTATTTCTTTGCATTGTTCACTTAAGAAGGCTTTATTATTTCTCCTTGCTATTCTTTGGAACTCTGCATTCATTTGGGTATATCTTTCCCTTTCTCCTTTGCCTTTCACTTTTCTTCTTTTCTCAGCTATTTGTAAGGCCTCGTCAGACAACCATTTTGCCTTCTTGCATTTCTCTTTCTTGGGGATTGTTTTGGTCACCACCTCCTATACGTTACAAACTTCCATCTATAGTTCTTCAGGCACTCTCTTTATCAGATCTAATCCCTTGAATCTAATCACTGTATAATCATAAAGGATTTGATTAGGTCATATCTGAATAATCTAAGCTGTGATTTTTGTGTTCTGGCAGAAGTTGAGCACATGTCCTTCTACTCCACCATCTTGATCAGGCAAAATTCAAATTACCTGCTATACCCTAGCATCATATAGATATACAAATATCAAATTGTAACCTCTTCAGTGATAGGAGTCAGAAATGACTTAGTGACTAACACACGCACACATAATGGTAGGAACCAGATTATATATATATGTTTTTCCTTATATGTTCATTGTTTAGGAACTATGTCAGAAAGCTTGGAGTGTCATAGTGAGATAGGATAGCTTTGTGTGTGATCCTGAGTTCTCTTTCATATTCCAGGATCAGTAAGTTTTACCTAGTGTGGTAAGGGTTGACGTTCTTCAATCAGCCTCTGTTTCTATAATTCATCTGTAAAGTTGGGTCTAATATTTGCTTAGGTTGTTGTATTTGTCTATTCGCAAAATGTTTATTTGTTTTAAACCAAAACTGAGGGTCAGTATTATGTCTGTCAGAGACACAGTCTTTACTGAGGTTGAAGAAGTGATTTCTGGCTTTCATCCTATTCCAGTGTTGGCGTTCTCCTTGGCATCTACCCTGGCTTCTTCCTCTGGGAAGCCCTTCTAGTAGATTTACATTCTACCTTTTTAGGAGTCTCTGTTTAGATATACTTAAGTATGACGTATTTAGTTATGTATTTATTAGACCCTTCTAGTTAGTGGATTCTGACATCTTATTTCTACACTATAAGTAACAAGCATCCAATAAAAATAATTAGGTCAATAACCTTCCATTTCATCCCTGCTTTCTATTATATCTTGATCAGTCAATTTATAATATGTGGTCCTTACATTTCAAGTGCCTGTTCCTTTTTTGGGTCTTCCCTGGTGGCTCAGATGGTAAAGAATCTGCCTATAATGTGGGAGAGCCTGGTTTGATCCCTGGCTCGGGAGGATCCCCTGAAGAAGGGAGTACCTACCCATTCCAGTATTCTTGCCTGGAGAATTCCATGGGCAGAGGAACCAGGTGGGCTACAGTCTATGGGGCCACAAAGAGTTGCTCACACTGAGCAACTAACACACTCACACTTTCATCTTTCACTTCTTTTTCACATCCCTTTCTTATTGGTGTGTACTGTTTTACCTGTCATCTCTCCCACCTTTGTAATCTTCTCGTTCACTAGGTTCACTTTCTGTTATCTGTCACTAAAGAGAAATCTTCCAAATCCCCAATCTAAAATCTTATTTGTGAAAACACTAACACCACAATGTATGAGCTGAAAGCCTAAGAAACAACCTTAGACACATTTTTAAAATATGACTGGAATGGAGCAATTACTTTTTCTGGAAAGAAGTTTACAGTTTCATTTTAAAACAAAGGAAATATTTGTTTTCTTTTACAGTGTATTTATTTTTTTGGTCTTTTTTTCTGGTACCTAAACACGTATTTAGAAGAGTGACCTCTATACTCTTGAAACATAAGATGATATACCATGGTATTATGTTCCACACACATATGTTTTTAATGAAAAATGAATTACTTTAGATCCCATCTTCCCATTATGAAAAAAATAGGGAAATATCTAAAGTGTGCAGCCTTCAGGCAAAATTGCAAAGGTTATGTGTTTTAAGTAAATGTGGACTTCCAGTGAAGTGTGACATCTCTCAAAATGGATTATAATCAGAAAGTGGCCAAAACTGATGAGCATCTTCTGATGCATAACGGTCACGACTTAAAGATTCATAAGCTGGCCTTCTCTAGGATCCCAAGGGCAGAAAATGATCACTAACCTGCTGACAGACTATCCTTTCCTTGAAATACTCCTTCTCCAAAGGCAGATAAATGGGAGCTTTGTGGAAGATTACACTGTTAGAAAAAGACCATGAGAAATGTGTGCTAAGGAAGAAGAGATTTAGAGTACTCTGGAGAATAAGCATCATTTGTAGGATACTGATGGTTATTTTGAGCATAGACCTCAGCCATGGAAATGCTCAGGATTTCCACAAAATTGGAGGACAGTTAGTAATTATTAACTCTTCCTTTACATCAGTACTTATTTCTGTGTTTCAGATAACACACACCTGAAAACTGAAAGACTCTACTCTCATGGTCTCTATTTGCCTAGAAGATATTAAAAAATACTGAATGAAAGAGTTTCAAGTGCCTTTTGGATCATAAGGCACTGGCTCAAATTTGAATGAATGAAAAAGGATGTTGTTATGATTTACCCAAGTTTGTGTTTGAGGCTGATTGAAGACTACAGGGAATTTATCTTAATACATTTTTGTAGTTTCCATGACACTCAATTCTCAATCTGGCTGCACATCAGACTCATCAGGGCCTCTTAAAAATGTGTATTCTTGGATCTCACCCCACACCATTAGTAGAATTTCTTGGTGAAGGCCTTTGGATCTTCATATTTTCAAAAGGACTCAAGATGAGTTAAATTTCAGAACCACAACTATGTGATGCCTGCATCAGGGTTTTGCACTTGGTGATGTTCACTATGAATGAATTGCTTACAAGATATATTTGAAAGGGAAGATGAGGTGAAAAATTTAATTCCACTGCCTATCAATCCACCATTTCAGTTCTAGGTGGTTTTTTATTTATTTATTTACTTTTAGATTGTATTTTGCTTTACCTTGAAATTTATTTACTTTCAAAAGTTTCTTTTAAAAGTAAAGATACATCTGAAAGTAATATATAATAGTAGTGTTAGTAGTAGTAGTAATAGCAGTAGTAGCAGTAATAGTAATAAATACTGTTTGCAACTCTGCTTATTTCCTGTGTTTCTGTCTCCTCCTGATACCCATACTGGCCTGTTGACCTGCCCCTGAAAACATTGCCATGTCCCAATTCTCAGACTAGTCAATATGTAGGATAGAAAGCATGTAAACATGTGGCAGATTTAACCTCAGCCATCTCCAAGTCTGGGGTTGCCCATAGCAGACCAATGGACTACTATTGTTGAGTACAATTGATCCTTGAACAACATCAGTTTGAACTGCACAGGTTTACTTTTACATGGTTATTTTCTCAAGTATTAAATAATTGCAAGTCCTACATGGTTGATGGTTGATTGAATCTGAAGTTGGGGAGGAAACACAGGTATGGAATACTGCTACAGGTATATGTTATAAGTGGATTGACCTACACATTGTTCAAGGGTCAACTGTAGTAGTCTATGGCATGAATATGCTTGAATTTGCTTATCCATTCTCCCTTTGGTGGGCATCTGGGTTATTTTCAGGTTTGACTATAATGAATATAGCTCTATTCCCTCTTAATTCTTTTTGTTCTATTACTGTTATACATACTACATATATATATGTAAAAAAATCCAGTTAGACATTGTTATAATTATTAATTTATACAATTTGCATTTATTAAGGAAGCTGATAAAAGAAAGCAGAGTAAGTATATATTTATAAATTCATTATATTTACCATCCTGTGTGCTGTTTCTGATTCTCTACATCTTTTTTCCCTGTGGATAAAATTTTCCATCTGGTATCATTTCCTTGCTCTGATATAAATTTGCTACCACCCACAACTTTGGTGCTGTTATCAATATACTACATTTCTGTATGTATAGGTCCCCGCATATAATTATATGTATATTGTTTTATATAATTACTTTTAAAATCATTTAAGGATATATAAAGAAAAGATGTGTTTATACTGTTTTCTTTTTATAATTATTTAACTGTATTTACTTGTGCTGTGTGTGCATGTGTGTGTGTATGTGTGTGTGAATTTTCATCTGGGATAACATGCTTTCAGCCTAAAGAATTTTCTTTAGGATTTTATTTTATTCTTTTGTAAGGTGGATCTGCTAGAAATAAATTCATTCAGTATTTATTTATCTGAGGATATCTTTATTTCACCTTCATTTTTGAGAAACAGTTTTGCTGGAATCTTGGTTAATAGCTTTTTATTTCAGCACTTTTTTAAAAAGTTTTTTTTTTATTGAAGGATAATTGCTTTACAGAATTTTGTTGTTTTCTGTCAAACCTCAACCTGAATCAGCCATAGGTATACATGTATCTCTCCCTTTTGAAGCTTCCTCCCATCTCCCTCAGCACTTTGACTATTTCAGTACTATGTCATTCAAGTGCCTTCTGGCCACCTTTATTTCTCATGAGATCATTTCTTAATTAGGTGAAATTCAACTGCATGTAATGAGTTGTTTTTCTCTTGCTGCTTTCAAGATTTTTCTTTTTCTTGATTTTCATGGCTTTTACTATGATGTACCTGAGTGTGGATCTTTTTGTATTTGTCCTACTTGGAGTTCATTTTCGCCTGTATTGATAAAAGGTTTTCAGTAAATCTGGGAAGTTTCCAGACAATTTTTCCTCGAATATTTTTTTCTGTTCCATTTCCTTTTTCCACTCCTTTTGGTACTCCTATTATATGTATGCTGTAATATACATAGCATACAAAGGGTTTTATATTTCTCTGAGGCTGTGTTCATTTTTAAAAATTCTATTTCCTATCTCTTTGAATTGTATAATTATTGATAAATCTTCAGGTTCAACTATTCTTTCTTCTTGAAGTTCAAACCTACCACTGAGTTCTTCATTTATTGTACTTTTCAATTCTAGAATTTCTACTTGATTTTTCTATAATGTCTATATTTTAATGACATTTGGTTAGGCATTTATTTCTTTAAACATGATTTCCTTAGTTCTTTGAATATATTTATAAAAGATACTTTGAAGGCTTTGTTATAGCTGACATATGGTCTACTTCCCAGACAGTTTTAGTTGCCTGCTTTTTTAAAAGTATGTATGAGTCACACATTCCTGGGTTTTTTTTTTTTTTAATATATCACAAGTTTTTTTCTTTTTTTTTTTTTTGCTATTGTTGAAAACCACACGTTTTAGGTGATATATTGTAGCAACTCTGTATACTGATTCTCCTATCTCCTCCCTAGAGATTGTTTTTGTTGCTTGTTATTTTATTTGTTTTGTGCCTTGACTAAACTATTTTAGTGAAGCCTATTTCCCTCAGTGTGAAGTGTTTGATTTTGTTTCTCAGAGGGCGCATGTAGTCTTGGGTGTGCACATACTCACTTTGGGGTGACAGTGGTTTAATCAAGGTGTCACTGACTGTCTCTTTTCATGGTCTCTCTGTTAAACTGTATATCTCATTTGTTATTATACTCAAATTTAGGCTTCATTAATTACTGGCCAATTGCTCCATTGTTTTAAACAATGTATGGGAGGTTACCTTCTCAATATTCTGATTCATAAGTAATTTTTGAGGCTAATCTTTGGTTTGTTCTGAGGAGAGAAGGTGATCAGGTTGGAAATAGAACTGTTTGGATGTGATAATTCTTCCTACTGGCAAACCCTTAACCATTATAGCATCCAGAGTTGCCACAATATGTTACCTAAAATGTGTGGTTTTTCAACAACAAAAAAAACCTGTCCCATTTTTTATAAATTTTGATAGATAGCAAAATAATTAAGCTTTACCTATTTCAGAGAGTAAAAATAAATAACTTCTCACTGTTCAATTATTCTAGGGATTTGCTATAAGGGTTGATACTTACATGAAGGAAATTTGCATTTTTTTCACTGAGGTACTTACCCAGAGCCCTTATTATAGTTATAATCTGTGTCAAGGATGTTCACATATTTGGAAGGATTTGGCTTCTTATTTTTTTATCTGACATCATTTAGAAACGAGCCTGTTATAAACATTCTTTTTAGTAATTAGAAAAAAACAATTTATTTATTTTAATTGGAGGTTAATTACTTTACAATATTGTAGTGGTTTTTTGCCATACATTGACATGAATCAGCCATGGGTGTACATGTGTTCCCCATCCTGAACCCTCTCCCACTATTTTTACACTATTTTTTCATAGTAGTAGTTTTATTTCTGCACATGTATATTCCCTAGAAATCACCATGGCAAATTTTCAAAATGAAGATGTAGTTTCAGTGATTTGTGAAAGCACTATACAATAACTAGGGAGTTTTACCTAAAAGGCTTTTGAGTTTGGCATTCCTTGCCAATGAGGAAACAAGCCGGTATATTTTTCCTTCTTTGCTCACCAAATATAGCATACTGTATAGTTATTAAAATTCACTCTAGTCAATGTCTATGGAGATTGCAAGCTTACCTAAATACTCAAGGGAGCTGAAACTGCAAAAATTGTGTCAGAAACAAAGTATAGAAGGGCAATTTGCTTGCATGTTTTGTCAAAGTAGAAGTAGAATATTGAAAATTATGAAATTGATTTATTGACTTTGGTCACTACTATTGGAAATATTAGAAAATTTTATACTGATTGATATAAAATCACTCAATGAAGCTTAAATTTTCAAAAGGATACCCTGAGCTCCTTAACTATGTTTCAGGTTGTTAAATTAGAAATGTTTATGTTTGTCTCCTAGAGACTTTGTGTCTTGAGTTGTCTGTGTAGAAGGAAAGATGTTTGCATAGAGAATGACTTGTGAAGTGCAAATAGTTTTCATCTATCCAAGATCTTGCTATCCCAAGGCTCAACTTGGGGAGAATCTGCTTCCAAACTCATGCACTTTGCTGTTGCCAGATTTCAAGTTCTTGCTGGCTGTTTGCTTGAGATAATCAGTTTCTTGCCACATGGGCCTCTCCATGGGGAAGCTTACATAACATCCGGCTTCTCTAGAGCATGCCAGCAAGAGAGAAAGAGAATGGGTGGGCATGAGAGTGAAAGTGGGAGAGAAAGAGAGAGAGAGAGGAAGTGATGGAAGTCATGGTCTATTTGTAACCTAATTGTGGAAGTGCTATCCCATTACTTTTGCCAAATTCTATTTATTAGAAGCATATCACTAGGTCCAGTGACTCAAGGGAAGGAGAGTGCATAAAAAAGTGAATACCAGAATGCAGAACTATATTAGAGAGTAGTACAGTAGTATGAACAGAATCATAGTACTTGCATTTGTAATTCACTCTTTTTTGATAAGAGTTCAGCTTTTAGTCATTTTATGATCTTGATTTTAAAGCCATTATGATAATATGGTAAAAGCAGGAATCACAGTCAAATTTTTTGCAATGATAGCATTAAAGGACATAAGTACCCTCTGCTAGCAGGGCTTCCCAGGTCATGTAGTTGGTAAAGAATCCACTGGCAAATGTAGGAGATACAAGAGATGCATGTTTGATCCCTGGGTTGGGAAGATCTCCAGGAGAAAATGGCAACCCACTCAAGTTTTCTTGCCCAGAAATTGACAGAGGAGCCTGGCAGGCTGTAATCGCAAAGAATCGGACATGACAGAGCACAGGCACAAGCATGAACCCTCTGTGAGCGTTATCACTTGTGTTTCCTGAGATTTTTTGCAGACAATTACTACCTCTTCTTGCCCTGTATCATCCCACTGAAAAGCTTTAGGAAGACCTGTCACCATTTGTCTCAGTTCAGTTCAGTCGCTCAGTCGTGTCCAACTCTTTGCGACCCCAGGGACTGCAGCATGCCAGAAATCCCTGTCCATCACCAACTCCCGGGGTTTACTCAAACTCATGTCCATCGAGTCAGTGATGCCCTCCAGCCATTTCATCCTCTGTCGTCCTCTTCTCCTCCTGCCTTCAACCTTTCCCAGCATCAGGGTCTTTTCAAATGAGTCAATTCTTTGCATCAGGTGGCCAAATTATTGGAGTTTCAACTTCAGCATCAGTCCTTCCAAAGCATATTCAGGACTGATTTCCATCACTCCAGTTCAAAAGCATCAATTCTTCGTCACTAAGCTTTCTTTATATACCAGCTCTCACATCCATACATGACTACTGGAAAGACCATAGCTTTGACTAGATGGGCCTTTGTTGGCAAAGTAATGTCTCTGCTTTTTAATATGCTTTCTAGGTTGGTCATAACTTTTCTTCCAAGGAACAAGTGTCTTTCAATTTCATGACTGCAGTCACCACCTGCTGTGATTTTGGAGCCTCCCCAAATAAAGTCTGTCACTGTTTCCACTGTTTCCCCATTTATCTGCCATAAAGTGATGAGACCAGATGCCAGGATCTTAGTTTTCTGAATGTTGAGTTTAAGCCAACTATTTTCACTCTCCTCTTTCACTTTCAAGAGGCTCTTTAGTTCCTCTTTGCTATCTGCCGTAAGTGTGGTATCATCTGCATATCTAAGGTTATTGATATTATCCTGGTAATCTTGACTCCAGCTTGTGCTTCATCCAGCCCAGCATTTCTCATGATGTACTCTGCATATAAGTTAAATAAGTAGGGTGACAATATACAGCCCTGACATACTCCTTTTCCTATTTGGAACCAGTCTGTTGTTCCATGTCCAGTTCTAACTGTTGCTTCTTGACCTGCATACAGATTTCTCAGGAGGCAGGTCAGGTGGTCTGGTATTCTCATCTCTTGAAGAATTTTCCACAGTTTGTTTTTTCCACTATTTGTCTGAATATACCTTTATAGGCTTCCCCATGGTCCTAGAGGTAAAGAACTTACCTGTCAATGCAGGAGAGTTAAAAAATGCAAGTTTGATCCCTGGGTGGGGGAAGATTCCTTGGAAGGGGGAATGGGAACTCAATCCGGTATTCTTTCCTGGGAAATCCCACGAACAGAGGAGTCTGGTGAGCTACAGTCCATAGGCTCGCAAAGAATCAGATATGATTGAAGTGACTTAACACACACACACTTGTGTAGATGATGTTTTTTGACTGGATTTATTACATTATCCATAGGAGAAACAGTATATTAAAAGCAGGAGCATTTTATTTTATAGAAATTGGTTTGATTTTTTAGGATTTTTGTTTTCAAAATGGTAAATAGTAAAAGTAAAACAGTGCAATACACATAAATACAATGCAGAATCCATTTCATAGATCCAAAATATTCTCTTCTGCATTGAGCTAAGTGAGGTCTGATTCTTGAAAGGATTGGGCTAGCCAGTTGAAATAAAGGAAAATTGAAAAAGAAAAAAGGAAAGAAAATAAAATATCCTCTTTTAGTTCATTGGAAAAACATTTTTTTTTAAATCACAAACTTTCAAGTATTTATGCACAATTCTCATGATAAAGAAAATAAAATGATTCATGTCAATGTATGGCAAAACCCACTACAATATTGTAAAGTAATTAGCCCCCAACTAAAATCAATAAATTAAAAAAAAAACAAAAAAAAAAAAGAAAAGAACATGTGAATGGTATACCCTCTTAGTGAGATGTGAGACACACCTAATGTATTTTCTAAATATGATATGGCTTATATTGAACTTTGAAAATATGCTGTTGTATTTCAAAGAACATAATGTAACACTTGGTTTATGTACACCTATATGTTATAATAGCATTATGGCTATAGGAAAGCATCTAACCCTCCTTCTTCACTTGTAGAAGGGAGACAAATACTGCTACTAAATACAGTACTTATCTCATAAGATATTTTGTTGATTAAATGATAAACTATAAACATGTTAAGGATAGAGTCTTTTTTTCACTCATTGTTGAATTCCTAGTACCCCTATAACAATGCCTGGAACTCAGACAGTATTCTTTACATACTTGGTATTAAGCCAATATATCCAATTTAATACCTGACACACAGTAAACATCCAATAAATATTGACAATTGCGATTATCTATCCAACAATAAAATACATTTTTCTAAAGTCAGTGAGGATGTTTTAAGTCAAAATAGTTAAGCAGAAGTTGCAGAACCACCTGTCAGGAACTGGAAGAGATTGCTCTATTAGAAAGATTTATTGGTCTACATGATTTTAAATTATGATATGTTGTAACTGCTTTTTTAGAATTGATGAATTGATATGCTTACCTCCCTTTTGAGCGTTACAGAATATATTTACAATTTTACTATCTCCCCATGCTCTTCTCTGGTCAAATTAGGGTGAGAAAATTAGTACAAAAGACTCAGAGACCCTGATTTACTAAAATTTTGATTTAGATCAGTTTGATCTATCGCCTCTAGAATCAACAGCTCAATAATACTTGAAAGAGAAAAAATATATGTATTTCTCTTCAAGATAAATTAAATATTATAATTCTTTCATGTTTTTTAAGCAACAAGGAAATTGTATTTGATATATACTAAAATAATTCATTCAATAAATTCTTCGAAAAGATAATTAAATCTTTTAATGAACTTATTTCCCTAAATTGAACAGTAAATTATGTCAAATAATTATTCTAAAAAGATAGCTTTTGACCAGCAGTGACAAGAGTCAGAAACACTTGGATTCTAACCCTAGCCTCCCTATTTACTGCTAAGAGACCTTGAGAAGGTTTGTACATAGAGCTATTACATACAGCTATTGCAACTTCGAATGGAGGTAATAGATTTTAAACACTTAACAGAATCTCCCTGCATTATCATTAAACCAATACATGTTAGCTATAAAATTTAGTCATATTACTAAATAGACACACTCTGAGCATTCTTTTCTTGTTTAAACCAATACATGTTAGCTATAAAATTTAGTCATATTACTAAATGGACACAGTCTGAGCATTCTTTTCTTCTTGAAGAATTAAATATTTGACTTCAAGTCTGTTGTTATTTTCTGAATGCAGCACCAGGAGAGGAAGCAACAAAGTGAGTGAACCCTCTCTCTCTGACCTTTAGACCATTGTTCCAACGTATGATTTCGTAAGTCCAGACCAGTGGAGTAACAAGAACCGACAGGTATTCCCATTGTGACTTTCTCTGACAACTCACAGCAGGCTAGAATAAAAGAGGATGGAATAGGCTGAGTCATTTTTTTAATCTTAAAAATTTTAGATTCTCTTCATTTTCTTTCTGCTTGGTGTATTCTGAAAATAGTTTGCACAAGTTAAATTTCATCTTTTTCTTCAAGGATACTATTAATATGTATTTTTAAAATCTGGTTTTCTTTTATCTTCTATGAAATTGTAAGACACACACACATATGTATATAAACGTGAAAATACATATTCTCACATGTTTTATGATCCTAGATATCTGTTTTGTAATTTTTATATTACATTAAGATCGGATATTGACATATTTGCAACTGTTCTAAGCTAGGATAACTTATGAATGACATTTTGATATCATGAATTTCACTTTCTCAGTTATTTTTTACATGGCATCTTTGCCTTCATTGAATTTTTTCCACTGATTAATTGTATTTTTGCAGTTTCAGCTTGGGGATTTGTAGTCCTTGCCTTGAAAAATACATTTAAAACAGAGTTAGGGCCCAGAAAAATGACTGTGTTAGGGTCCAGAAAAATGAAATGACACTCAAGATGTTCTTCTCATAGTCATAGAGTTCTGTGCCTTATAGGCCTTCAGGTGATAATTGATTTTTAGAATTAGCCAACATAACTCTTTTTGTATATTATTTTGATAAACTTTTTATGTATTACTTTTTTAAACTTTACTTTTTTAGAACAGTTTTACTGTTGTAGAACAAATTTACAGAAAAGTTGCTGAGATAGTACAGCTAGTTCCCATAAACCCAATTTCCTTTATTAATATCTTATATTCATATATTTTATTTTGTTTATATCTCTTACTAACTAAAATCTGTACTTTCTTCAGGTTTTCTTAGTTTTTATCTAATATCTATTTTCTCTTCTAGGATTCCACATTACATTTAGCTGTCTTGTCTCCTTAGGCTCCTCTTGGCTGTGACAGTTTCTCAGATTTTCCTAATCTATAATGACCTTGACAATTTTGGGGAGTATTTTGTAGAATGTTCTTTAACTAAGACTTGTCTGATCTTTCTTTCTCATAATTTGACTGGAGTTACAGGTCCACATAGGTAAAGTACCATTCTCATAATATCGTATTAAGGCTAAAAGCTATCAACCTTTCTTATCACTGTTTATGTTAATTTTGATCGTGTACATTTCGTGTATTTTTAAAAATTAAGTTGCTCATTTAAAGGCCATTTTCATTAGTATACCAAATATTATGCAGACATTGTGTTGATGTATTTGTGTTTGGGAATGTCTGGTCTAACCCAGCTTTCCCACTGTTTCATTTTGTGCATCATCCACTGGCACAGCTTAAGGTGAAGTTGAGAAAGGGATAGGACTCTTATTTTAACTCAAACGCATTAGCCCACCCAAAGAAGTATTCTAATCTGAGCTGTAGATAGAGGAGTGAAAGTAAGAGTTGAATATGATGACTTGGAAGTGAGTCTTATAAGAAGTAGACAGTGGTCAGAGCTCAGACACATAGACTCTTAGCAATCTATCTTCAGATAGAAAACAGTGTGTGTGTGAGTGCTTAATTGCTTCAGTCATGTCTGACTCTTTGCCATCTTTTAGACTGTAGCCCACCAGATTGTTCTGTCCAAGGGATTCTCCATGCAAGAATACTGGAGTGGGTTGTCATGCTTGCCTCCAGGGGATCGTCCAGATTCAGGGATTGAACCTGCATCTCTTATGTCTCCTGCTTTGGCAAGTGGGTTTTTACTACTAGCGCCACCTGGGAAGCCCAGGAAATAGGGTACCCAATTGCAAACCACTGGAGAGTCTCAATTATAAAAATTGGGAGAATAAAATATGCTGAAGAAAATAAAATCAGCACTCTTGAGTGCACATGCTTTCCCAGGTCTAACGCTGGTACTGATTTTAGACCCCCCTGTCAGAATTGCACTAGTTGCTCTAGTCAAGAAAAGGCTTGGTTGGACTTGCAGAGAGATGGTTTTGGTGACCCCAGGTAAACATTTGGAGGAGGAGTGGGCTGATTTTAATATAGCATCAAGAAATTGAACACTGTGATCATTCATTTACATGAAATAAAATTGAAGGACAAGGTGCCAATAGTTCAAATTGTATAGAGTAAGTAGCATGCCCAGAATGAGAACTCAGAATCCTCATTTTTTCCTGTTGTTTATTCCTTTATAGTTTAAGTTTTTATAAATCTCTGTAAAATGATTATTACATTTTTGTGTTATTTAAGTAATATTTATTTTATCCAGATATTCTATTTTAACTGATTTTTTTTTCACAAAACAGTATCAAATCATTTAAAGCTTTACTGAATTTTTATTACTTCTTATATCAAGCACCAGATTTTGAATTACATATTGGTCTATTTTCACTGGTGATGAAAGGGCAAAGCTATGCTTCAGTCTATTTCTGTTGACTGTGCAGGAGAAAAAAAATACTCTTAATTGATTCTCAATCATAGGGTGTCCTTACAGAATTATCTTTTGTAAAACAGAAAAGCACTTTTTTTTGCCTTTACACACAAAGCAAATTAGATCTTAGAGAACTTGGGGGAATAAATATGAAATGCATATTGTGTGAGGTAATATCAGTTGATAGCATTCCTTTCTGCTCTATCTTAAGAAACAAATGAACATTTTTCCTTTTGTTTTTGTCCTACAGGTTTTATAACTTTATTAGTTTTTACTTTTAAAAAATCAAAATAGCATCTGAATGTCATAAATTTAAATTTTATTAAAATTAATTTCTTCATAGACCTTTACTAGTTTTTCATGATTTATTCTTTCCAGACCATAGCCTGTTTTCTTTTTTTAAGCACACAGAATTTTAGCTACAAAATGATCTAGGAAACTTGAAGCAAAACTGACTCATGAGTAAAAATTCACTTTCAAGAAATATAAATAGTAGACATTTCTAATTAGCTATTGTTATAATGGCAGAACATATATAATCCTGGTCAAACTAGAAAAAAATCTCAATGTGATAACACATATAAAAATCCACAGGGTATGGAATGTAAAATTATAATAAAACATCTGCTAAGGAACATTTAAGCCAAGAAAAAGATGACTGTATTGACATTATTTTCGCTGCCTATCAAGGATAATTTGCAATAACACACCTCTAGCACACAAATAGATGTGTAGTGCATGCATTTCAACAAGAGATTTCAGTGAATACAAAATTAGCTTAGAAAGAGACTAGCAAACTTGGAAAGTTCACACATAACTTGCCACCTCTTAAAGAAAAAACAACAAACCAAAATTCACAAGCTCTTTAAAGAGTAATGGTGAGAAATGAAGCGTCTGAGGCACTGAATAATGAAATCTTTGTGATAGCTTCAATTCACTAAACAGAATATGTTTTATGTCCTCACTCTAAGTTATGAACATGTTCAAAATCAAAACAAGATCAAGAAGCAAAACCAGTAAACTGCCAGTTTTCAAGTGAAAAAGGAAAGGGAAAAAAGGGGAATGCATATCCCATACAAGTTCACTCTGCCGTGATTACTATTGTATTCCCAATTTGTCTGTAGTGCTTAGTATATAATAGCCACTTATATTTTTGTTGACTGACTCCTAAAGAAAAAGTATCAGTAGAGATCAGAATAATAGCAAACTATTAAAAATTCACAGATTGATTAAAAATGTCATTATAGCTCAAGCTGCCAGTTTCTCTCTTTTCCAGAATCAATAGCAGGAAGAGTAGTTTTTCTCCTTGCCCCTCCTTTGTCAAATGTGCAATGAACTGAATGTCTGAATCTGGTAACAGGTGAAAAGAGGAGGTGGGTAAATATGGATCAGAATGGTTGGCAATAATAATCAATTTGTAATAATTTTTGAGTATAAGTTATTTATTAAATAAATGCAGAAGGAAATAATATAGTTTATGAGTAAATAAGAGATTGTTCTTTACAGAAATGGAGGGTGGGATGAATTGGGAGATTAGGTTTGACATAAATGCACTACCATGTGTAAAATAGATAGCTGTGGGAACTTGCTATATAGCACCTGTTCTGTGATGACCTAGATGAGTGGGATGGGGGTAGAGGGAGGGAGGTCCAAGAGGGAAGGGATATTTATACACATATAGTTGATTCACTTCATTGTGTAGCAGAAACTAACACAACATTGTAAAACAATTATAGTCCAATTTTTAAAAAAGATATTGTTCTTGGAACACACAGTACAAGAACTGCAGACATATAAAGGAAGCATAGAAACATCATTAAAAAGGAAAAATGAAAAGGAATAGATGTGTTAGTCATAAAAATTGCTGTGTAAAATTATATCAAGTATTTCTATAACTTATCTGGGGTCTCATTTTATTGGAGAGGAACTCGATTGTTCAGAGCATGAAGATTATTGATCTACTTTATTACTGTTAACTTTAACCTTTTTCACCCACATCTCATTTTAATAGGATATACTCTAAAGATCATTATATGATGAATCATCGTTTTGCCACCTAGGATTTACAGACAAATTCACTTCATTAATAAGCAGGGAAGACAAGAAGCTTGATTGCTAGAGTGATTTTTTTTTCTTCTAGAAAATTGTTTCTTTCTGAAAAATCACGTGTTCTGGAGTTCTCTTCAGTGGAATTTCTAAATGACAGGTGGATGAAACTTTTCATCTTTTAAATTTGTCTTGGTTACAAGAAATTAACTAATTCCATCCCTCAGTGCCCCCCAAGTCAGTTACAGCTGTACATGCAACATTATCTGAATTGGAAATATCCTTTAAAAAAATCATTCATTTACATGTCTTATTAGAAGAACAAACAATAATTCCTTGCCCTTTCTTATTGCTCTTTAAATAAAATACTTGACAAAATCCTACATAAATACACTTTAAACTTTTGGATTATTAGCTCATTCATATAGGAGCCATTCTCAGAAAAAAACCTTCTTAGTTTTTAAAGTTTTTTTATATGGCTAAATGAAGGACTCATTTCTAGCACTGCATATTTGCATATTTTTCTTTCTTCCTGGACCAGAATGAGATATGGTATTTGACAATGTAAAACAAGTCATATATGTTAAATGAACAAAATATTCCACTGCACTTTCTTTGAAAAGAGGCACTAACCAGTGACCAAGTATTCTAAGCAAGCTGAGTATCAATATTTTTTCATAAAATTGGTAATAAAAATACTTGTTTTGTCTTATTAATTAGAGTACAAGTGTGTGGAGGCTCAGAGGGTGAAGTGTCCACTTGCAATGCGGGAGACCTGGGTTCGATCCCTGGGTTGGGAAGATCCCCTGGAGAAAGAAATGGCAACACACTCCAGTACTCTTGCCTGGAAAATCCCAGGGACAGAGAAGCCTGGTAGGCTACAGTCCATGGGGTCGCAAGGAGTCAGACATGACTGATCGACTTCACTCACTTTGGTTACCACACATGTACACCCGTGGCGGATTCATGTCAATGTATGGCAAAACCACTACAATATTGTAAAGTGATTAGCCTCCAATTAAAATAAATAAATTTATATTAAAAAAAAAGAAGAAAATAATACTTAGCAGTCTGGAGGTAGACAGTTCAAGGCTAGTAGGGCTGCTCTCCTTCATGAAGTCTTCCAGATATTTAGGTTCCTTCCAGTTTGTTGTTCTGTCCGCCCCAAGATGTTGTTCTCATCTTCAGTGTTCACAAGAACCATCTATGCCATCCATGTTGCAGTTTGGAAGGAGACGAGTATAGACCTTCCTTTAAGAATGGCGCATGGAAGTTCCATTGCTGCTGCTGCTGCTGCTAAGTCGCTTCAGTCGTGTCCGACTCTGTGCGACCCCATAGACGGCAGCCCACCAGGCTCCCCCGTCCCTGGGATTCTCCAGGCAAGAATACTGGAGTGGGTTGCCTTTCCTTCTCCAGTGCATGAAAGTGAAAAGTGAAAGTGAAGTCGCTCAGTCGTGTCCAACTCTTAGCAACCCCATGGACTGCAGCCTACCAGTCTTCTCTGTCCATGGGATTTTCCAGGCAAGAGTACTGGAGTGGGGTGCCATTGCACTCCTTATATCCCACTGTGACTTTGTTACAACAGCACAGTTAACGCCATGAGATATTGAGAAGTTTGTTCTGTCTTTTGGTTGGCCATGTGTCCAACTGGGAACTCTTATTATGCAAGAAGGGGAGAATGAATTTTTGGCAGCAACTATCATTTTCTGTTCCACTTCCCAGATCTTAAGATTGCCTTGAGGGTCAAGTAAAATGATGGATGGAGAGGAGATACACATGTTACTTGTTAAAACAGTAAAAATGGTGGTTACTGGTCTTGAAGTCAGCTACCAAGACCCGAAAGGGAAAACAGCTAAATTACCTTAAATAAAAGAATTAGGTGATATTTATATTCCCTTCCTATTCCTTATATTATGATCTTAAAGTTGTTTTTGTACCTTTATCAAGTAATTGTCTGGTCTTTATGTACAGTCATCATGCCTAAGATGATTGCTTGGCAAATTCTCTTGTCTAACACAGATATTTTCTTTTCTTAGAAACACCGATATTTTCTTTCCTTTCCACATTTCTCCCTCCTTAATCTGACTTCAAATGTTGGTAGTTCCAATCACTATCCTCACTTCTGTCTCATGCTTATAGCATAAATGTTTATATCATGATAAATTATATGTGTGATTTCTACAAAACTAAGAAACAAGTTGAGAAAAGATATACCTCAGGAATTATGGCAATAATCAGGCCATTTAGTCTGTAATTCACAATTGGAGTGGGCAGTTAAATAGGTCTCCTCCCTACTGAGAACCCTGAAGCATTGTGAAATGTGGAACCTGGAACACTGGCTGGATTTAGCCAGGAATTCAATATTAAAATGGGTCACCTCAGACATATAATAACACTTGTCATTATTTTCTCCCATTCTGAAGACTGTCTTTTCACCCTGCTCATAGTTTCCTTTGTTGTGCAAAAGCTTTTAATTTTAATTAGGTCCCATTTGTTTATTTTTGCTTTTATTTCCAATATTCTGGGGGGTGGGTCATGGAGGATGACGGATGCTCAGGGATGGAGCGTTGGGATGACCCAGAGGGATGGGATGGGGAGGGAGGTGGGGGGAGGGTTCGGGAGGCGGAGCACATGTGAACCCATGGCTGATTCATGTCAATGTATGGCAAAAACTACTACAATATTGTAAAGTAATTAGCCCCCAACTAAAATAAATAAATTTATTAAAAAAAAAACACTTGTCAGATGATAAAGTTTAATAGCATTATCATAAATCTTGGGTTCGGTCTAGGTACTTAGCTTCCACCTATCTTGTTTTAAGTCAGTTTGAAAGAGACAGAGAGGGAGACAATTACAGATTACAGAATCTCTGAGTCAGAATAAAATGTAAAGGTCAATTCACTCAACTTCCCTTCCAAAGCAGAAGTCTCTTTTCACATTGTCAAGCTGGTGTTTGTTCTATTTTTGTTTGGAAACTCATTGCTTCCTGAGACTGCTTATTGTTCTATTGTTTACAATATTGAGAAATCCTCTAGTCTTGTGCTGATATCTCTTTTCTGTTTTCTAACTGCCTATCTGTGGATTATATGAATTGAACTTCGTTGAATGCTGTGAGAATCCACAAAATTGCATTCTCTTTAATTTGGAATTTGGTTACTAGACAAAAATCTCCTGGAGATTTGGAGTTTTGTTACTAAACACTAAAATGCCTGCATAAATTCAGTTCCATTACCAAATCTTTATTGAGTGCTTGTGGTAAGCTAAACATTGACTTTCTATACCTGTATGTCTTATGATAGTTAAATGGGTTATGTTACAGTGCAGTAACTCTGAGTTCGGAAGATCCCTTGGAGGAGGGCGTGGCAACCCACTCCAGTGTTCTTGCCTGGAGAATCCCATGAACAGAGAAGCCTGGCAAGCTTAGTCCTTAGGGTCACAAAGAGTCAGACACGGCTGAAGCAACTTAGCACGCATGCATCGTGCAGTAACAAACAACTCTAACATCTTAGTGGTTCCTCTATCTGTGAGATTCTCCAGGTAAGAATGCTGGAGTGGTTTGCTATGCCCTCCTCCAGGGGATCTTCCCAGTTCAGGGACTGAACCCAGGTCTTCTGCATTGCAGACGGATTCTTTACCGTCTGAGCCACCAGGGAAGCCCAAAACAAACAACAAAAGGTTTATTTATTCGTCACATTACCTGTTGTCTCAGGTTTATGGGCCTCTGCTTCATGCTGTTTTCATTCAGGGAAATGTAGCTTTCATGACCTGTAAGACTACTGGTTAACATGGAAACAGGAGAGAAATATGTTAGAATACTTCCTTTAAAAATGTTTACTCTAAAGAGACCACGTAGCTTCCATTCACATTTTACTGAATAAACTGTTTTATTAAAAAGAAGCACAATCCTACCATGAATCTGAAAGAAGGCAAGCCAGAAATATTCATTTTCCAGTAAAATGTTGATGACAAATGCAATATTTGGTCAATATTTGGCCATATTTTTTATTACCATGTGCAAAAATACACTTTATTTTTGCCAGTGGAGACAACCCATAAGTTTCATCCAGTGATAGCGTAAATCTCATAGATTATAACATCTGAATAATAAGCAGTAGGCTGTCCATCAGGTCTGAATATGGCTCCTTTTAATCTGGAGATATGTGAATTAAAGGTATAAGTTAGTTTCCTCTTACAGTCCAATATTCATTGGTCATAATAAAATAGGATAACTTCAATAAACATTCTCACTTGGAAAGGAAATAAAGAAAAATATATAGTAGATGCTAGTCTGGTACAGAACAATTCTATCACGTAGAGTAAAAATATTCATAAATTGCTTCCCAGGTGCCTCAGTTGATAAAGAATCCAACGTGCAATGCAG
Source organism: Okapia johnstoni (assembly GCA_024291935.2). NCBI lineage: Eukaryota > Metazoa > Chordata > Mammalia > Artiodactyla > Giraffidae > Okapia > Okapia johnstoni. The sequence continues at coordinate 19,088,276 of CM044317.1, read as the reverse complement.
AGACCACTTGCCAACGCAGGAGACCAGTGTTCGATCCTTGGGTTGGGAAGATCCCCTAGATAAGCAAATTGGCAACCCACTCAAGTATTCTTGTCTGGGAAATCCCATGGACAGAGGAGCATGAAGGGCTACAGTCCATGGGATCGCAAGAGTCATATATGACTTAGTAACTGAAACACCACCACCTTGGGGATAGAAAAATCCTTGCATAGGGCCCTGGTTCCACTATCTGAGGATAGCTCGCTTGCCTAGTGTTCTCTGTGACCCTCTGGGAATTCTTTGTTTTCTGTGATTCTTTGTGGGCACACCTGAACAATTTATTTAGGAATAAATACTTTCATTTAGAACTGAGTGGCTTCCTAAGTCTACTTTCTGCCTGTAGATGATTGACAGTTCAAGAACTGAATTAAGCCTAGATCAATGGCAGTCTTTTTAAGTCCAGAATGGTAATTCTTAATAGCAGCAAAATGCTCTGAAAATACTGTATCTTATCTATTTGATTCTTGTCAGTACATCTTGCTAGCAATCCCACCCTCAGTCCTTTCTAAAACAGTTTTTAAGATAGCCATAATTTTTAGAATGAGGCATCAGTGAATGAGATGGCTGGATGGCGTCACCAATGCAATGGACATGAACTTGGGAAAACTTCGGGAGATGGTGAGGGACAAAGAGGCCTGACATGCTGCAGTCCATGTGGTCACAAAGAGTTGGACAGGAGTGGGCAACTGAACAACAAATATTTTTTAACTTTCTCAATTGCTTATTTCTGAACCTTGAATTATTGCAGATACTTTTTACCAGTTGAGCTTGGAGGAGTTGAGTTCAGTCTCACTCTGAGACACCTTCATCAAGTCAGATATTTATCCGTGTACCCTTAATATGACCCTTGCCTGTGAGGCTGAGTTTTACTTGGTTTTTATTGCTCAAAAACTATGAATTTTATCTTGGTCTGGGAAGCATTTGCCTCTTCTCTGCATTCCTGAATTCGGGAATAATTTGCATTCTTTTTTGTTTCCAAACCAGTTAATATTTTCCTGACTAAATCTCTTTTTTATAGTGCCTTGCAAAGTGTGGCTAATAGCTATCTACGCAAAACGTTTTTTTCTCCAACTTCTTTTCTAAATGGTTGAAATTCATTGGGTATATGATCTGCCTACCAAACTATTATAAGTGGCAGTTTTACCAGATGTTTCTCCACTGATTAACAGATAACAGTTTCTGATAGTAACTACTGCTTAAAAGTGAAATTATTAGTCTGACTTTTTGCAATCCCATGGACTATAGCCTGCCAGGCTCCTCTGTCAATGAAATACTCCAGGCAAGAAAACTGGAGTGGGTTGTCATTTCCTTCTCCAGGAGGTCTTCCTGACCCAGGGATCAACCCCTATCAATCCTGACCCTGCGTCTCCTGCCTTGCAGGCAGATTCTTTACCATCTGAGCCACCAGGGAAATTGTTAAACCGGTGCAAATTGTTAAAAGTTTTGTAACTTTTCTTGTTACAGTTGTCTTCTCTTCTTGTTCAAATGTCTTTATTTATCAAGATGTGCTAGATTATGTTCTGGTAAAGAACATCCATAAACTTTTAGTGGTCTGTAACCACAAAGGCTTTTTTATTGCTCACACTTTATGTACATTGAGTTATAGTGGTTATAATGTATATTGTCCTCACTTAAGCATATAATTGAGGGAGACTGGAGTGTTGCTGGTATCATGACAGACAGATGGGAACTTTAAAGGCTTATGTCTAGAAAAGCAAATGTCTGTTTTATTTATATTTTATTGGTCAAAACAAGTCACATGACCACATCTAACTTAAAATAGGAGAAGAAATGCAATATTACTATATGTCTAGAAGGAGAATGAGAAATACTGGTCACCAGCACTGCTGCTGCTGACCTGCTCCTTTTACTTTATCTAAAAGATTAGTTGATTGTCTAGAAGATCTGAAGCTCTAACTAAGTAGCTTTTGCACATGTAACATCTGAACATGATTTTATTATTCAAACATTTGAGGAGCTAGAATATATTGATCAACTAACTGTAATGAAATATTTTATCCATACCAACGACATTCAGAATAAAGGAAAAGTAAAGGCATTGAAAAATAAATCAAGATTCTCCATCAAGAATATTCTTTTTTTTTTTTTTTTACTAATGGGGATCTATTTTCCAAATGAGGACAGTCAGAGTTCATGCCACTCCATGAAGTCTTTGATCAAGTAGAATTCATTTCTAATTTTCCTTTATTCCCTTTACTTATATGTGAGGTACTCACTGGGCACATTTGTGAAGATGTTGCTTAAGTGCCTTAGGACTTCATTGATTTGTTCAGGCAAAAGACCATCTTCTTAAAAAAAATTCCGTGGTACACCCAGTGATGCACTAAGTATTGGAGGGGCAAAGATATTTCATGAAAAACAACAAAAAATTATTAATTTCATTGAAATTACAATTTCAATGAGATTTATCTCATTACAGTTTCATTTTATTTCATTACATTCATTGACATTAATTTAATTGAAATGTGATTTATATTCATTAAGAAACAGAATAAAAATATCTGCAACAAAACTAGGCACAAAAGGTGTATCAGATGAGCTATTTGCTTTAAAAATCAATAACAAAATAAGGCAAAACAAATGCCAAATAAACATGAAAGTTTTTTGGCAATTATTTTTGATAGTAAGAATGATTAGGCAAATCATCACTTGGGGCTTAGTAGCATAGTTGTTTTCTTAATGTTATTCTTGTTCTTATTTTATTCTTAGAAAAAAAAAACTTTCAAGATTGAATGTTCGATTGGTTAAATAGCAAGCCTTCTGTCTTACTCAGGATGTCCTCTTTGTAAAACTAAAGTCCATTAGGTTTATCTCTGCACATAGTGATCAAAGCCATTTAAAGTGTTTCAAAAAGATATTAGTGTTTCTCTTAGAGCCCTCATAGGTCATAGGATTAGCAGGGATCTCAAAAACCCCCGTGGTCACCATACTGCTGTGATCACAGCAATAACATTTGTTTTTTTCTCATTTTCTCTCTTCCAGACATCTTTTCTTTCAAGCCTATAGTGCACCCCACTGTTGAATCAATTTTTCTTAAAACCCTTCTTCATCCATATCAGTTCAAGGCACAAACAACTTTGATTCCCTCTTGTTTATAGGACAAAGTCCAGATTCCTTCTGCTTGCATTCAAGATCCTTTACAGACTTTACAACAATTTCTTTTCTCTTCCAAGAGAACAGGAGTTCTTTTTATCATATCTTCAATGTGCCACAGACATCTCCATTTCTGTACCTGAAAAATTCTCCCTTCTGTGGCAATTTGTACTCAGACTCAAAATTCAAGTAATTTTCTCCATGAAGACTCCCTCATATTCTCCTACTCTTTAAATTTATGTTAGAATTTTCTATTCTCTACCCTCCCCTAATAATTTATGTATGTTGCTTGTACAAACGGATGCAATTATCAAGTAATGAGATGATTTCATGAGCCGAAGAATATATTCTTTAAATTCCTTACAAGACCAAGCTTACAGTGTGTGTGTGCATACTCAGTCATGTCCTGTTCTTTGAAACCCCATGAACTGTAGCCCACTGCCAGGCTCCTCTGTCCATGGGATTCTCCAGACAAGAATACTGGAATAAGTTGCCAGTTCCTGCTCCAGGGAATCTTTCAACCTAGGGATCGAACCCAGTCTCCTGCATCTCCTGCATCTCCTGCACTGGCAGGGGGATTTTTACCACAGAGACACTTGGGAAGACCTAGCTTATAGAAAGAGCTGAATTAATTTTTGTTTGTTGACCTTGAGAGATTGGTTTAGTCTCCATCCCCCAGCACATCCATTAATTAGCAAAAAATTATTTTCTCATTCTCTACAACCAGAAAATTTTAATGATGCTACCACTTTCTGTCTCGTTTCCAAGTTAAAAAGAACTTACTTCAAAAATTCTCCAAAAATCGTTTCTTAATTGAGTAACACCTTGTTTGTTATTCATGATAGTGAATTATAATCAACTTTAAAAAAAAAAACAAAAACTGGACTTGATTTCCAGATACTCTAAATCAACAGATAATTGTGAGGACAGCATCTGTACTTTAAAAAATTCCACAGGTAATTCCAAGGTGAGCTTATCTGTTCAGAATCACTGCTCTAATAGCTTGGAAGGCTGAGCACCGAAGAATTGATGCTTTTGAATTGTGGTGTTGGATAAGACTCTTGAGAGTCCCTGGGACTGCAAGGAGATCAAACCAGGCAATCCTAAAGAAAATCAGTCCTGAATATTCACTGGAAGGTGTGATGCTGAAACTGAAACTCCAATACTTTGGCCACCTGATGTGAGGAACTGACTCATTGGAAAAGACCCTGATGCTGGGAAAGATTGAAGGTGGGAGGAAAAGGGGACAACAGAGGATGAGATGGTTGGATGGCATTACTAACTCGATGGACATGAGTTTGAGCAAGCTCTGGGAGCTGGTGATGGACAGGGAAGCCTAGTGTGCTGCGGTCCATGAGGTCACAAAAAGTCAGACATGACTGAGCAACTAAACTGAACTGAACTTGATCTATACCTTTTAAAGGAATGGACCAATCTAGTCTTGATTACCTTAGAAGACCCATTATAACCTTCATTTTCCTCCTTTCACTTTATGTTTCATACAGTGGTTCATGACACACTGATTTTAGGTACAAAGTATTGGTGGCTCTAAGACTGATTCTCATCAGACAAAACTGACTCTTATCACCAATATTCCCCAGTTCCTCAAAACATCTTTTGTAGACCACCAGGAACAGAATCATCCAGGTGGTTTTATAAATACTCCAATTCTTGCGTTTCCCCACACAGAGTTATTCCTATGTATCCTAAAGCTTGCAAACCACTCCAAATATTATTCACCATTTTATGATGTAATTGAATGTATGGATGGTAACAAACCTGAAATCATAGAATGGTGTGACGCTTCGTAAGAGAACCTTGAAAGAATGAACAGTTGTAGCACATTTGCTTACTTTGATAATTTAGTGACTTAAGGTGCAGTCTAGGCCCATATGTAAATATATGATTAAAATATTCCATGACTTAGGTAAGATAAAACCTTGACTCTCACTCAACAGTCCAGATATGAGTGGTCCAAAGCTGACAGACTGAGTATGACCCAGAGCTATCTGAGACTTGGTTGGAGAAAGACTTGTATCTGACATTGCAAGTATGTGATTTCCTTCACTAAGACCAAGGCAACTGCCCCAGATGTAGCTATTTCCTGGTCAGCAAGAGAGGGAAAGATTGCTCAAGGTGAGTAGCCTTTTCTTTGAAAAAAAAAAAGAAAAGAATGAAAGTGGCATGTATTAGTTCAGCTCATGATTCATTTGCATGTGCTTAGCCATCTACTCACACCTAGCTGCAAGGGAGGCTGATAGTCTCTCACTTGGTAGCCAGGTGCCAAAATACAACTCCAGGATTCTGATAGTTAAACAGAGAGGGAAATAGATGCTAACCATCCATTACTGGTTTCTGCTCCAGATATTAGTTTTTGTCTTTGCCTTAATTTCTCACAAGAAACTAGAGTTTTGGGGGGGAAAATGTGATATCTGAACAATATATTTATAATTACATAAAAGTTATACAATATAGTATATGTAATACATAAAAATATTTTTTAGTGTGTTCTGAGACCCAATTTCCAATATGTGGAGGGGGAGGGGTGGGGGGGTTACCACACCGATAAGCAGTTCTCAGGTACCAGCTCGGTAGTCTGAGTGACAGATTTTATAGGCTGAGGGCTTAGTCCTACATGACTGCTCCCCCCTCCCCTTCAGGCTCCAATCACAAGTCCATGTTGTCCCCTGGGCTTCTGAGTAACTGGCTGTAGATCAGAAACTCTGAAGACTTCCTCCTTGGGTTTGTTTAATTTGTTAGAGTGCTGATGGAATTCAGAGAAAATTTTACTTAATAGATCTCTAGCTTATTATAAAAGGATATAACTCAGGAAAAGACAAATGGAAGAGGTGCACAGGGAAGAGAAGTGCTTCCAGACCCTCTTTGAGCATGCCAGTCTCCCCCAATCTCCACATATTCACTACGCTGAAGCTCTTAAAACCTTGTTCTTATGAGTTTTATGGAGGCTTTATTACATAAGCACAATTGATTGAATCATTGACCATTGGAGAGTTGGGTTGGGAAGATCCAACCTTTGTTTCCTTTTTGAGGAAACAAAAAGTAAAAAGGTCATTTAATTCTTGCAAATATTTCCTAGAATGGCAAGTCTCAGGCAGGGGGGTATGTTATTTTCACTTCTGCACAGTCATTTTGTGCGTGGTTTGAAATGGGCTATCTCCTGTCATATCAAGAAAGATGCCACAGCTATCTGTGATTCTAATCCCGGCCCCCCACCCCAAATGTGAATTTCCATCACTAAGCTAGCTTTTGTTTTGTAAGTCTCATTAAAGTAATGATTTCTCAATGTGTATGGACAGACCTTTTTTTTCCCACACAGGATTTTCCATTATTAATCTGCAGCAAAATAAATCAAATATAGGCAGTGCAATACCTTTATTATATAATTAAATTTATTTCACTCAAAAGAAAGTTTTTTCCTTCACATGCAGATCTTCCCGACCCAGGAATCAAACTGGGGTCTCCTGCATTGCAGGTGGATTCTTTACCAACTGAGCTATGAGAGATCTGATTATCTCCCTGAAGCAGGCCATTATGTATGCCTATGATAATGAAAGAGGCAAGGTAAGGGTTAAAGTCACTGATGGAGATTCAATATGAACTCAAAATTAACGCTTCCCAGTTATGATACTGTTAGTTTACTTTTTTCGGTAATCTGGTTGATGAGTATGAGTTGCTGAGTTTGCCCTCTTCCACTCTCTTTGAAGAAAAGCATTCACTCTTTTGCTTTCCTCCACTTTCCGGAGGCCTCCTCTTTTCTCTGTGTGCACTCAGAGGTGGAGCTTGTGGCTCTGTAATATCATCTGCCAATTCCAAGTTACCAGAAGAGCCAATGGAAATTGCTGTATGAGGCAAGGATCTCAAATCCTGTGCTCTGTGATAACCTAGAGGGGTGGGATGGGCCAGGAGGTGGGATGGAGTTTCAAGCAGAAGGGGACAAAAGTAAGCCCATGTCCGATTCATGTTGATATATGGCAGAAACCAACACAATATTGTGAAGTAATTATCCTCCAATTAAAAATAAATTAAAATTTAAAAAAAAAGAACTGTTGGTTTAAGTAAATCTTGATTTTTTTAACATTGCACATGCCTCTTTCCCCTGGCTTTTGCGTCCCTATCATATCAATTTTCTTATTTGTCCATTCAAGATTCAGTTGTTTAAAACGTACTCTGTACTAGGCCACTGTGCCAAGGGCTAGAATTGGAGAAAACACCCTTTCCCTTAGAGAGTACATAAAGTAGTAGTATAGAAAGATGCTAAGCCAATATATACAATAATATTATGAATGTTGAGATTAAAATAGAAATAGATATAACAGAAAACATTTGATGTTCAACAGAATAACAGTTCCAAAGTTTGTGCTTCTTTAGTTTTGATATTTTTCCTAAGTAACCATTTTCCTGTTTTTTGTACGATTATTGTTTTTCTCGTTTTACTTAATTGAAGAAAGTTTTCTATTAATTTTCTTATGTCTCTTAAACCTTAAGACCCTTGATCTGGGTCCTTTGCAAGTGGACTATTTTTCTGTTTTCCTCAGTGACCTGGCCTGTTTTTGACTTCTCATATGATTCCCACCAGCCCTTTGAGCCTCTCACAGTTCTGGATTGAACCACTATGATATCCTGCTGCTTTTCCCATCTGTCCCATATTCCTGTAGAAATTCCTATTCCTGTCTAAGTATGAATTTAATGCATTAGCTTGCCTCTCTTGCCTCTGAACTGTCTCCCATCTCTATGCTTTCTATAAGTATCTTGGCATGTCATTTTGAAATATTGACGCTTTTCCTGATCTCTGGTTCACAAGTAAAATAAATAATGTTTTCATATCATTACCATGATACTTCAGATTTTAGAGACTTACATATGTCAAAATCATTTGTGCTCTCCACAATTTATTAATAAAAAACAAAATCACAGTGAGGGTATGTGATTTGATTGCAGTGTTATAGTTAGTAGGAAATTAGGATTTAAACTCAAGTGTTATAAACTCTCCACATCAACTACATTCTTTGGAGAAACTACATTTTGGCCCTTTCCACCAAAGTTATATCTACTATAAAAAATTTATCTCCATCTTTATCACCTGAGCTAGCATGAATCTTTTTCCTGCTATTAAAAAATAGAAAATTTGGATATATTTAAATTTTATAAAAACTGTGGTTGTTAAAGAAAGGAAGGGAATTGCTGGTGCCAGAATAAAAGGAAAAATTAAAGCCAAAATGGTAAGTTAAGTGTTTTGCTTTGGCACGAAGGCTGGAGGGTAGAGATGTCAGGATCTTGGTGCTAATGAGTAGAGTTGAGTCCGTGTTGGAATAAGATATATAACCTTGAACCTGAGTAAGAGAATGGGAACTAACAGCCATGCTAAAGCTGCACCTCTACAAAGAATAAAATTAAAGAGGAAATAGGAAAAGTTTGTTCATCTGCACAAGAATGTAACAAAGAAATTGACTTTACCACAGCCCTCAGTGGGAAAAAGATATTCCAGCGAGAAACTGAAGTCCTAGTTCAGAAACACAAATGGGCGTGGAGTCTGAAGTTATTTTGCAAATATTTTGCTGGACTCCTCAAGACAGATAATTAATTAAAAAACATTCTGAACTAGTGAACACCCTGAGGGTTTGAAGAAGCAAAGACAAAGCAGTTATATAATGACCAATCCAGTGTGCAGAGGACTTACACAGGAAAAAAAATTCCTACTAAAAATGAGCTCATGAGAAAAAATAGACAGCACACAAGGAAATATTTCAGCTTGAGGGAGTTAACCAACAAGTGTTTAAGGACTAGCTCCCTTGGAACTTGAGATAATAAAGCAATTGCACAGACGTCATGTAATAGTCTATTACACTATTAAAAAGACTTAAGCAAAAGGAAGATTAGAGTCATAGAAAAACAATAGAAGACAATGACAAAGTAGCTTTCACATTCGACAAAGAACAAAATAAAGTATCTGCCAACAAAGAAAGTAGTCATTAAACTAAAATTCAGAAAGTGGTTATATAGAACATTATACAACTGAAGAGATTTTCAGTGAAATAAATCTGAGGAAACTATATAGAATGAAGCACATAGGATAAAGTGATGGGAAATATGAAGCAGAAGGTAAGAGATGGAATTAAATGAGAATCTGATGATTAATATGAACCACCTCTAAAACTGAGAATGTGTGGAAGTTATCATTTGCTCTGAATTTGCAAATGCACAGAATAACCTTCTATTTCAGATTCTAAGGTCATGATGAGGCCTTCACCTAATGCAGTACTGTGGGCATCGGTGGAAATTTGGAATGAAAGTTTAAGTAAACCCAGCTTTCTGGGAATTGGATGAGGGAGGTGTGGATTTAAGGTGTCCCAGAATTTCTTTATTTTATTTTATTACTGCAAACTTTAATAGCTCTAACATTATTTTTTTCATCATTTTTTGTTTCATCTATTTTTTTTTTCATTTTAACACACATTTCTTTGTGATTGTCTATGTATATCTAACTCATGTCTGACTGCTTATCTGGCTAGTCATTACATTTGGGATTTGACGTTTGAAAAGTAGTGTTTGGTGTACCTAGAAATTAAAATTTCTTTTTCTGCTAGTCAGACATGCTCGACTGACATGGTAGAACAAAAAGATCATTAAAACAATCTTAAAATTTAAGAATACTGAAATCATATCAAGTTTTTTCCTGACCACAGTAGTATAAAACTAGAAATCAATTACCAGAAGAAAACTAGAAAATTCACAAATACATGAAGCTAAAACAATATGCTCCTGAACAACCAATGGATCAAAAAAGAAATCAAAAGAGAAGTAAAACAAAATCTTGAGACAAATGAAAATGGAAATACAATATGCCAACACTTACAGGATGCAGCAAAAGCAGTTCTAAGAGGTAAGTTTATCAGATATGAAAGGAAATATTACAAGTGAAACCACAGAAAAACAATGGATCTTGCAAAGCTACTATGAACAATATACAGCAGCAAATTGGATGACATAGAATAAATGGATACATTTCCAGAAACATACAATCTTTTAAAATTGAATCATGAAGAAATAGAAATCTGAATAGATGAAATACTTGTCAGGAGGTAGAATCAGCAATCAAAAACCTGCAATAAAGAAAAGTTCTCTTCATTTCCCCCCAAGTTCTTCCTCTTAATTCCCTGTCTTAGAGAAAAGTACCCCAAACTACTTCTCTGTCACCCCAACTCACACACCTGAATTTTCACACATGCACACAGACGCATCTATACATACACTTAGTCACCATGTTTTGCTGTTTTATCTCTCCAATAATTTTTGTCTCTGTCCCTTCATCTCCATCTCCATCGCTCCAACCTTGGTTCAAACCTTCATCATTTATCATTTAGGTTACTGCCACAACTCCAAACTGAATTTCTTGACTTCATCCTTGCAATTTTATCTTCCCCAGTCTTGACTCTATTTCCACTTCCTCCTCACATTGCTGTATCAAAACATGCCATCTCTCTGATTTAATTATTTGAAGTGGCTTGTAGTGCTTTGGATAACTCCTTGGTATCCTACTCATTGCTTCTTTTGATTTGATTCTGTATTGCTTTTCCGAATACCATCATACAACTGCCTTATCCTCTGTGCACCTGTCCTTCTCTGTCACGTCTGTGCTTTTGTATACTCTACCCCTGCTATTTTGAAAGAAGGGCCTTCAAGTCCCTTTTGTGTAAGTAACTCAGAGCTTTTAGGAAGCTTCACTGATTTAATTCTCTCCTAACCTTTTTTCTTAGTCTGAATTCAGATGCTCACCCACATGGCCTCATTCTCTTAATTGCACCTTGTGTGTTTTTCTATCTTTGCACTTTCCTCAGTGTGATGTGATGATCTGTGTACTAGTATGGTTCTAGCAAAAAAATTGTTAGTTCTTTGAGGGCCAGAACCAAGTCTTATCCATATTTGTTTTCCAAGCCATCAGTACAGTGTCTGGCACAGACAATGAAGGCTGTGCCATAAATGAATGAGGGGGTTACAGAGTTATCTTCTTTAGAGGGCTTCCTTCTCCTGTCAATCCTTTTATCACTTTTATTTCCAACTTAAGCCAGAGTCTTTCCCTCTGAGCCCTTTTTCTAAAGTATCCAAAGTGGATTTGAGTTGTTTCTAATAGCCCTTCTGTTTTGGAATCATAATCACTGCCCATGTAGGCTCCTCTACATGAGGTCAAAGTCAATGATTTTATCTAAGTTGCAGGGAGAAAACGTTGAATTTTAGTTCTATTTTCCATCTTTTAATTTTATTTTTTAAACTAGTCTTTGGTTCAGCATGGCCTCCCTTACCTTTCCCCAGTTCTCTCCTTTTTCAGTTATTTTATTCATTCCTCTATGCCTCTTTGCTTTGCTCTGTTTTCTCTTTGTTTTTTCTTCTGCTGAAGCTAAAAGCAGTCTGTCACGTTTTGTTCTTTCCTATTGGTCAATCTCTGGTCTATTACAAACTAATACAAGCTTTGGTATTGAATATATAATGGTTTCTCTTTGTGCTTGAAAAGAACATGCAGCACACAAAGTTGTCAAAAGAATATTTATCACAAGAGAAGTTGGAAAAACTTGAATAAACATATTGATCTATCATTGTCTTTTGATTGTGCTAAAATGAAACCAAGTAACCAATCATCCAGAATACTTACTATCCTCATCACACATAAAATTGCTTAACTTCCAGCATAAACAAGGTTTATTGCTCTCAGAGTCAATATCCAAATGCTAGCATTTGCCTTATGCAAAGGGAAAATCTGTAGAATAATAATTTTATGTGATATTCCTTTTAATGCAAACATTTTGAAACAAAAGTTGTATTCACCAATTATATAATATCAAATTGAAATTTAAAAAACGGGGCTAATATCTGGGTTTTCTAATTAATGCAAACTATTTATAGAAGAGCAATGGAACATATGTGGTGAAAAAATGTTATCCTGGTTACAGAGCAGGGACAGTGAAATCATAAGGAGCAAAGTTAGAATTCTGGCTCTGTAACTTATTTGCCATTTGACCTTGGGTAAAACCTCAGTTCTTCATGTGTCAATTTGTCCAAGTTATCTACTAATGACATTTTCTTTGTCATTATTTGTCAGCTTCCATGGCATATGTCTACCTTTCTTTGTGACATCAGAGTCTGTGTTATAGTTTTCCTCTTTATCGTGAGTCTTCAAATCAATGATTTAAAATCCAACTGACATTTTGATCTTATATTTCTTTCAGTTTCTCAGCTGCATTGTCCATGTCTCTCAATTTCACCATCAACTTAAGTATCTTTTAGGACTTTTTACCTTTGATCTTTTGAAATAAGAGCTCTCTTTTACTACAACCATCCTACCTTCCAGTTATCTCAATACCTAACCCCCCATTGAACTTCCTAAACACATTGACTAACATCCTTCAGTCCCTATTTGGCACCGAGGTGAAGACATAGTTCTGTTTAGGAAGAATCTAGATATCCATAAAGCCAAATGTTTTTCTTTTCAGGAAACCACTTAGTCCTGCACTGAACTTACATGGCATTAAGTTGGTACTACCCTACATGTCTCTTGTTCTGGTTTAAGTGTCCTACAAGATTGTAAGTTGTTTGAGGGTAAGCATGTCATCAAAGGCCAATATAGTGTGTAAGTGTAGAACACAGGCCTGCTGGTCTTGGTTCAAGTCTTGGCTCTGCCCCTTAAAAACTACCTGGTTATTGCACCACTTTGTGCCTCAGTTTATTACACTGTTGTTGTGAGAATTAAACAAGTTACTACATGCAAAGTTTTTAGAAGATTGTCTGAAGATTGTACTGCTCAATACATGTTAATCATCACTATAAACATCACTATTCCCTCTACTTCTATTCTAGTGACATGTTGTACATGTCAACAATGCACGTTTTTAAATGACTTGACTATGAATGCAACATACCATACATAGTAAGGGAAATGGCAGTAGGGAGTAAGAGTGGGAAGAGGTAACCATTTTGTATCACTCTTTCTCTGTACTTTTGCTTGGCTTATAAAATGAGAACTTCACAGATATTGGGAGCAAACTTTACTCTCTCTCTACATTCTCAGGCCTACCTTCCAAGAGGAAGGCTCTTTTGATTAATGAGATGGAGAGGATCACTAAATATGCCTTCTTTTTCCACCCATTTAATGGCTTTTATTCAATGACTTTTAATATAATCACAGAATTGTGCAAAGAACACGTCAATTTTAGAAAATTTCATAATCCCCAAAGAAACCTCATGCCAATTAGTAGTTACTCCCCATTTCCCCCCAGATCCTCCCACTCCAGGATTAGGCAGCCACAAGTCTCCTTTCTGCCTTTGTAGAACTGCCTATTCTGGGTATTTCACATAAACAGAGTCATACAATATGTAGTCCTTTTTGACAGGCTTCTTTCAATAGTAGATACATGTTTTCATGTCTTTTAGGTATATATTTCAGAGCAGATGTGGTATATGATATTGAATAATTTTATGTTTTGTCTTTTGTTGAACTGCTAGACTATTTCCCAAAGCAGCTGCATCATTTTACATTGCCACCAGCAGTATGAAGATCCAATTTTCTTCAAATCCTCACTAGAACCTGTTATTGTATTTTTTATTCTGGCTATTCTAATGTGTAAACATGCCTTCTTGGGCTTTATTTTTGCTCTTTATTTTTACTCAGACTTCTGGCAGATTTAGACTTTTTTTCTTCTCTCCTTATAGCAAACATCCTGGGCAGGCCTTGCACCTGTGTAGGGAGACATGCTTTCCAGAGGAGGTAGGAAAGCCTGTGTTTGTCCTGTGTACAAACCAAATTCTCTAATTTAAATAGGCTGTAGTGATGGTTTGGGTTTTCATGTATCAACATCAATTGATTAGTAGCTGGTTAGTGTGGGATATTTGAGGTTTGAAGCTAGACAGATCTTCACTCTTATTAGCAGTGGAATCTTGAGTAATTTCCTTTCCTTCTTTGAGCTTCAGTTGTCCTGCCAGCATAAGTAGCTATCCTAATAACTATCACACAGAATTTCTGTGAATATTACATTAGATAGGAGAACTGAAACTGCCTAGCACAATCCCAGTATTCAGGACTGCAGTGAAAGTTTTGTCAAATTAAATATTATCTGAAATTCGTAATACAAGTTTCTAGGGCTTATTAGTGAAATGAACACAGATCATATTAACCTCAGCTGGCTTCTACTATGGTGTCCACTCTTCTTGTTTTCCTTTAGGCTGATATCTTCAGGGGGCCAGAATTATATTACTAGCCCTCGCACTGTTAAGCTGTGCAATTCCAGACAAGTGACTTTCCTCTGTGGACATCAATGTCCTTTCTTTTCTAAGATGAGGTTTACAAATTCAGGACCATGGATAGGTGCTGGGCTGTCAGCAGGACACTCAAAAGAACTTTAAAAAAAATTGCAGTCATGGGCTTTCCCTTGCGGATTCTGTTGTGTAGCATTTTGTTCATTAGGGAAACAGTAGCTACTATAAAAAATAAATCCTTAAATTTTAGTGGTTTAATACAGAGAAGTTTATTTCCTTGTCAAGTTAAGTATTCAATGCAGGGGTTCCTGGTAATTGTACTGCTTTCTTCTCTATGGGAGTTTTATCTTTAACCTTCTTGCTCTGTCATCTTCCAGGGCATTAGAATCCTCTATTTCCAGCTAACAGACAAAGTATCACTCATCCCTTTCTCTTAGATCCCATTGACCAGAACTTAGTCAAATGGCACTCCTAGGTTAAAAGGGCTGTAGGAAATGTAGCCCCTAACCACATAGCCACATCTTAGTGACAGCTTTATGCTGGAATGGGAATAACTCATTTCTTCTGTGGACAGCCAGCTCCTTCTACTGTAGTCAAGTTTGTAAATCAGTGGACACAATGGCACTCAAATTTCCTTCTGGATAAGATCAAATGAGCATATGTCTGAAACGTAGTATAACAGAGGAGTCTTAGTTAACCTCTCTTTAACAAAGTTCTTAAAGACTTCTTGAAACTCTGAAACTAGAGTCTACATTCTAAATGTTAGTCCACAGTACAGAAAAAAAAAAAAGAATGCAGAAGTTTATCTCTCACCTAAATTTTCCAAAATTTGAATGTTGGAGCATTCATTATGATCACTCTTTGTTAATTCCCTTATCTTTTGAGCGAGTGTATGGCAAAAATCTCTCAAATGAAAAGGAAGTATTTTTTTCTATCATTGTTTATTCCAAACTTTTCATCAGAATGAGCTCCCTTGTTCTTCAATACATGTAGATTATGTGGTATTTTTGAGTATAATGTTCTTATTGAGTGTTAATTGCATGCACCTACAGCTTTCAAAGAAGTGATAAATAGATACTGTCAAACTGATAACAGCCAGTCTTCTCTCTAACATTATGCATGTGTTAATTTATAAGGTGCATTAGCAGGAACTTCACAAAAACCTTTATTTTTGGACTATTTGATGATGTGAGTGAAGAGAGAAAAATGCAAATATACTGCTCTCATTTAAAATGTTATAATAAGGCAATGGGCAAGAGTGTTGTAGCACAGAGATTTTTATTAATAGAAGCTTTTCCCAATTTGCCCTAATTTCTTGATCTTTCAGAGTTAGCACAGAAGTCTAGGTAAACCCTGAAAAATCTCTATCTAAATGTATTTTCCTTTAATTTTCTTTCTCATTTGGAAAGATCCCATGTAACTATAGTTAAAATCATTTGCAAAGCACTCAGTCAACCATTACATTCTTGTGTAACATCACAGAGTCCCATGAGGTGGGTGTGGTTAGTAAAGCCCAGGGCATCAAATTTACAGGTGAGTCTAATATTAGAGTGTGTAGTATCCCTGTTCAAAACTTATAATAAATTTAATTATAATAACTATAGTAACTTACAATAACTTTTATTAATTTTTGTGGTAATTCAAAAACAAGATTTGATTTTAATGTTCTTTCTAAAAGAGTCTATTAAATAAATTAATAATACTACAAGTTATAAAAGAAATCCTGTTTATTAATAATTTGAAAAATCAGGGAATTCCCTGGTAGTCCAGTGGTTAGGATTCTGGGCTTTCACTGCTGTGGCTAGGTTCAATCTTTTGTCAGGAAACTGAGATCCTGCAAGCCCTACAGTGCAGCCAAAAAATCAGACTTTAAAGCAATTAGAAACCCTAGTTACATGTGCTTTGGGAATTCTCACCATTACAAACATTCAGCAGGATTTTTTGTGTGTGTGTTCAGAGTATGGAGTAGTAATAGGGAACAGAGCTGAGGTCTAAGATAGCCCCTGTTTTAGCCAAATTACAGCCTGCCTTGAAGTTCACGTTAGGCTTTCCTTGTGGCTCAGCTGGTAGAGAATCCGCCTGCAGTGCGAGAGACCTGGGTTCGATCCCTGGGTTGGGAAGATCTCCTGGAGAAGGAAAGGCTACCCACTCCAGTATTCTGGCCTGGAGAATTCCATGGACTGTATAGTCCATGGGGTCGCAGAGCATACACAGCTGAGCAACTTTCACTTTGAAGTTCATGTAACATCTTAAGACATACCCTCTTATCCTCTGAGGGAGAGGCTCTGTATAGTGTTCTTGCATCCTAGATCTTAACACAGAGGTCACCTCTTTACATGATGTTGCATAATATTTCAATAATGAGTGAATGAACACATGAAAAATACATGCATTTAAAAATATCTAGTGATTCCATTGGGTTTCTCTCGTGGCTCAGTTAGTATAGAATCCGCCTGCAAAAAAAAAAAAAAGAATCCACCTGCAAAGTAGGAGACCTGGGTTCTATCCCTGGATTAGGAATATCCTCTGGAAGAGGGCATGGCAACCCACTCCAGTATTCTTGCCTGGAGAATTCCCATGGACAGAGGAGCCTGGTGAGCTACAGTCCATGGGGTCACAAAGAGTCAGACATGACTGAGCGACTAAGCACAGTGATTCCATTATTTTCAACACTCATATTATTCCTACTTAGTGAGGTTTAAAGTAATGCAAAAAATGGCTCTGGGATGTTTTGGAGTTCAATTTAAGGTGTGTTCGAAAGTACTGAATGTTTATAACAAAAGATTTTTGTTAAAAATGACAAAGGAAATCACTTAGCTATGGTTCCTTTTCCTACAAACTAATCTCTTCTTTCTTTTTCTTTTGAGCTCCTATTTTAAATTCTTTCATAGCATACATGTATTTCAAAAAAGTAGCATTAATTTTATGGGAAACTTTACAGTGTTCTGCCTTTTCCTTTTCTTTATTTCTTTCTGAGGATTTATTTAACCCAACATGTACATTTCTAGTGAGTGAAAATCTAAGAGGCAAACTCTTAATGGCTAGCTGATCTGACAGCTGATTCCAAAGGTAAAGGCAACAGAAATAGCAGGATGAGAGTTGCAGAGGGTTGACCAATTCTTACATAGAAAAAATTTTAAACTTTATTTTATAGTTAAGTAAGTTGGAACCTGGATTGTTATCATCACCATGCAGTATATTCTTCTCCTTGAGGAGTCCAATGCAGAAAGACAAAATAACTATACTTAGAAATGGCACATTGGAATTAAATATTATTTTTTCTCCTCTTAAGTTAGATTTGGCCCTTTGACTACTTTGATTCTTTTTCTTGGACATAGGTTTTCTAAAGGCAAACTGATAACACTACACAATCTTTGAATTGTAACCAAACTGAGAGTCAGCCTCACCTTTCCTCATTCAGTTTTTGTCCACTTAACTGGTTCTCATCCCACACGTTCCATACCAAATATGCAAAGCTACGGGTATGCTTTCCCAGGGCCGAGGGAGCAGAGGTCTTTGTGGGCAGCATAACCTTGTTGGCCTAATCTCTATAGGATGTGGTACCTTTTCAGGCCACATGGAAGGAATTCAAAGGAGGGAACAGGCTGATGTCCCATGGCAGAGAAAGATAAGGATGAGTATCTCTAAAGCATGATCAGCAGAGTTGTTTCTATCCTAGGAAACAGAATCAGGGCTATAACTCTAAGACTTTTACAGTGGGGATCGTTTTGCTGGTGAGTAAAAGGCGGGATGCTGTGGTCAGGAGTGACAGGCAGAGAAGCCGGAGAAAATGTCACTGCTGTGTGGGAGAAGATAGGGCCTATGCAGTGCACTGAAAAGGGAAGACAGTTTTATTCCTTTTTCCATTCCCACTGCTAGTCCTTACCTTCTTCAGAGACATCCCCACTGAAGGGAGGACTTGCTATTCCAGGCCCCAGATCTTGACACTATCAGTGGACAGGGTTATCATTCCTTAAAAGGTGAAAAACTGTGATGGGGGTTTAGTTGCCAAGTCATGTCTCGCTCTTGTGACCCCATGGACTGTAGCCTGCCTGGCTCCTCTGTCCATGGGATTCCTCAGCAAGAATACTGGAGTGGGTTGCCATTTCCTTCTCCAGTGGATCTTCCCAACCCAGGAATTGAATCCAGGTCTCTCCTGCCTTCCACAAAACCATGCTTCATTATTATTCTCTTTCTGGTTTCTTATGGCTGGCTAAGTGTTCTAAGGGCCTTTGGAGTTTGCTTAATACACACTCTTATATACCCCCCACCTCTTCTTTCTTGATCTCTGTCTCCATCTCTCTGCTTAAAATATCTTTCATTCCATTGATCCTTAGACAGACTTGGAAATTGTTAGGTCCTTCAAATAATCTTTTACCAGAGCTCTATTCTAAGTATTTCCACCATTATTAGTTAATTAGTACTTCATTTCTTATTTCCCTGCAGAGAGAAATAATTTTGATCAGTACAAGATGTAGACATTTTAAAATATCTGGCCATAATACCATCAAACACCACTAAAACCACACCTATACAAGATAGAGAGGGAACTCAAAACATAGGCAACTTGTTTTGGTGAGACAGAATAAAAAGCAGTTGGGTCAAATAGATCTGTGTTTGAATACTGGCCAAAACAGTATCTGTGGGAGCAAAGGCAAATTATTAATTGAACATTATGTATGTTAATTTAATATATATTATTTGTCTGAACCTATTTTCTTATCTAGGAAATGGAGTTTATAATGATTGCCTTGAAAAATCATTGCTAAAATCAGAGATAATAGTCTTTGACCCATAGTGGATAGTCAATATGTAGAAACATTTATTCTAATCAACTTCTGATGATTTTCCTCCTTTCTGCTGTTGCAGATGACCTCTTTCTCTCTTTCATGTATACAGCCCTTGGGCTCCCTGCCACCTTCCTGTTATTTCACTTTTTCCCTTAAAGGTTACCCTGATTTATTGTCCTCAGATGTCACAAGTACAGAACTATAGGTAGTTGAAGTTGGAGTAGAGAAACACCTTGAGGCTCCTAGCTGGAAACCCAAGAAAACTAATAACGTGATACTTCTATAATGATATTTCTTAAAACTTTTCCACTTTTTACTTAGAGTGAGCAGATAGAATGAGTTCTTATTTTAAAAATGTACATAATTTTTTGTGTTGAAAATAAGATATGTTATATACACTGAAAAAACATAAACTGTTAACTTACTGGAATGATCTTTCTACTTTTCACAACTTTAAGTCCTGTATAAGCAATATTCATTAGTAATTCTGATAGAGAAACAGTGTTAATAAGACTAACATCATTTATTTCCTTTGTTTGTTTGTTTGTTTGATTGATTGATAAAAATAGCATCTAAATAAAAATTTACCTTACCCTTACCCACTGCCACTTTGTCTTCACTCGACTCATGTTGGAGCAAGAACTGACTGGTTATATTTCCAATAGTATTGTTATTGTTGTTACGCATTTTAAAGTTAACATAGGGCTTTTATCTTTTTATTGTATATAGTATATATATCACATTATACATATATTTCTCCCTAGAAGAAACATAAATTACTGCTAGTATTTTGTCAATCATAGTCATTCATTTTGTGTAGCAATTTTGAATTACCTCTAGCTCTCAGTTGAAATCATTTTCCCTCTTAAATTTGTATTACTGCCAATAATTATGAGCAGTATAGTTTTTTAAAAAAAAAACAAGATAACTTTACTTAAACAATAAATTTTTGAAAGATTGTACAATGATATGGAAGTATAATCAACGGGTAAAAATCTTAATGTAACTTTGTATATTACTTTAACATTTTCTTGCATTTTACTAAACATTTTTATATCTACTACCTAATAAACCCTGACAGAAACCCCACAAATTAGGTATTATTAATATTCTAGTCAAGATAAAGACTCAAATTATTTCCTTTACCAAGAGTATGAAGGTAGAAGTTGGTGTAACCAGAGCTAAAGTATGAATTGTTTAGATCCAAATCTTATGCTCTTTCCTGTGACCATGTTGCAGTTAACAGATATTTTTATTTTTAGAATATTGAGCAAATGCTCCAGATCTTGGGTTAAGAGTCAGAGAGGCAAAAATAGAAAGTCATTCACCTGGGATGATTTGTCCTAGAGAGTGCAATTAACTTGATCCCCAAATGCTTTAAAGATCTGGGACATTTTTGACTAAGTAGGTGAAGGTTGGTAGAATTTGCCAGTTTTTTTCATCCTGACTTCATTCACTTCTTTGTACTTTAAATTTGGTTTCATAGAACAAAAAAGAAATGGAACATCACATAAAGGTTGACAGTTCATGGATGGCTCCAGGCATTTAAAATATTATTTCTTCTACTACAGAGGGTTTCAGAGAAAACATATAGATTTCAAAGGCTCATGAAAAATGGGTTGGAGGCAAGTTATAAAAGCAGAATGATGGTTTGGGAAGCTAGAGTGTATTTCATTCATGAAAGGATGATGTTAAGGTCTGAAGCATTATCATTGAAATGAGAGTATCAGTTTATTAGGATTCTGCTTATTTACCTTATAAATCCAATTGGTATTGTTAGTTTACCCTCTGTAATTCATTAAAGCATGGTGTTTCTGATGATTAATAGATCCTTTACTCTCAAAACTATCAGAAAGTGGGGGGCAGAAGTACAGGGAGGGTAAATGTTGAGATAAGCCTTTCAACTTCATGTGTCTTGTTGCACTTAAGAAATAGAGTGATATTACAAATCTGTTTTAAATAGAAAGGAATCTTGGCAAGTAGAACATTGCCACCTTGCACAATGTGATTATAGGCAAAGAATGACCATGCTGTATTTTCTGAAGGTACTATTATTTTGAGATGAAAGATTAGGGTAGAATTATAAACTATTACATTTTCAGCTGCAATATCACAGAGGTTCCCTTCGATTTTCCCTGTTCAGAATTTTTAACTGATTTAGAGCATATTGAGTTAGAATGTTTGGGGAAGTAGGGAGAAATAAAAAAGAAGGGGCTTGGAATTAAAAGCAAGATCTTAAGAGGCAAAAAGGAGAAAAATCAAGTCAAAAAATCTGCAATTTGTTGGAAATATGACAGCTTCTATATTATATTCCTGAACTCTATATCCTCAAAGTTCTATAAATTTTATGAAATAAAGACAATAATAACTCTAATCTATACTGTTAGTATAGTATTAAACTATAAAATAAGTGCTTAATACAGTATGAAGCAGAAACACTGCAAGATACTATATATAATACTATAATGATGATGATGCTGATAGCAATAATAATTCCACATCCTATACATTTTTTTTTAACCATACCACACTGTTGTAACACAGATTGTTCAGTGGTAAGACCAGGATGGGCAGAAAAGCTGCTGCTTCTTTGTTCCTATGTTGCTAGGAAGTGGCTGAGTTACGGATAGGCTGGTACAGATAGAGAAGGGCTGTCCCAGGTGGGTGGGAGAGGGATACGCATAAGTAGAACAAGAGCCTTGAGAGCCTGCCGCCTGCCACTGTTGTCCAAGTTAATATACTTTCAGCAGACATCTTGAGTTCACCTCCTACCTTACCACTAGGAAACGTATTTGGAAAAGGGCTTATTCACTTACCAGTTCTTCATTGTGAATAGACCTACACAAATAAAAGAGACCCATTTCAGGACAATCCAACAGTCCTTCAAATGCAAGGGTTGCTTGCATGGCATTGAGAACTATGGTTCTGGCTCCCTTGGTGCACAGGAGGCATGTGTGTGCTAAAGAATGCAGACTCGTACCAAGAATGGGAAAGGGCCTATTTCACCTCCTAAGTTAAACATATGGAGTAAAATAGAGTGCCTGTTCTCCATACCACCCTTCTAATGTGACTCAGGAGAAAACTTCTCAATATAAAGTAATTATAACCTATTCAAATCCTTCTTCCTCCTTGCTTTCAGCTCCATTAATTCATTCAGCTTCTATCAGTGTTACTTTCTATTTGAGTTATATAGAAGGAAAAAAAAAATAAATGATTTAGCTTGCTACAGTGCTTTTCAAAACCCAGGCATCACTAGAGTTCTTGGAAAGTAATAACTATTGAATTTGTCTTTGGTCCAGAGAGTTTCTAATCCCCGTTTTTGGCAGAAGTTGACAGTTCTGACATTTGGCCATTAGTATTTGGTGACCTATGTGTCTCCAGGAAAACCTGAGTCTCTTTCTGATTATAGAAAGCAAGGAAAACAATTTTTTTACCACTTGCTATAGCAGACAGGCAAATTTTATTTTAACATAAATTTTTTTTTTTTTAGTAAATGAAAATTTTCTTGGGCCTCTTAGATGGTAAAAGTCTGATATCACTTAACCAAATAAAATCAATTTAATTATCAACAGACATTTTTATTGAGATCCATTTAGGGCTTCAGATTAATTGCTGAGTAGTGTGTTAAGTGGCTTGAACAGAATACATTAAAATTTTATTTAAAAAGCATCTACAAACTTTCCTCAAACACCTCAAATTGTATCTTTCAGAAATCTATGAAAATACTTAAGCCTTTTATGAGCTAATAGCTCAGATGATAAACAGTAGTAAGCTATGAACAATAGTGTTTATCTTCAAACTTTTCTAAATGTTAATAATATAATTTTTTCCAGTTTCATTTTTGCATTCCACTGACTAGTTGGCTTATGTTCCACTTACATTCCTGGCTTCTAGAAAATTCCCCAGTAATCCAGAGGACAGCATGTATATTAGGGCTCAATTAGAAAAACATAAACTATTAGTCATGTCCAACTCTTTGAGACCCCATGGACTGTAGCCCACCAGACTCCTATGTCCATGGAATTCTCCAGGCAAGAATACTGGAGTGGGTTGCTATTTTCTTCGCCAGAGGAAATTCCCAACCCATGGATTGAACCTGGGTCTCCTACATTATAGTCAGATTCTTTACCATCTAAGCCAGAACCATTAGGATATGTACATACTGAGATTCATTGCAAGGAATTGGCTCATTTGATTGTGGGGACTGGCTAAGCAAATCCAGTATCCATAGGGAAGGTCATCAGAAAGAACAGGCTGGAGATCTTTCCAATGCTGAAATTTCTTCTCCATTAGGGAAACCTCAACACTGTTTTAAGACTTTTAAACTGATGGACTTAGGCTCACCTAATGATCTAGAACAATCCCCTTACTTGAAGTCAATTGACTATAGACTTCAATATAACAACAAAATTACTTCATAGCCACACCTAGATTAGTGTTTGATTGAATAATTGAGGACTATAGCTTAGCCAAGTTGATACATCCAAAGACTATCACAATGTGTCAAAATGCAACAGATCCACTTAAATAACAAAGAATTAGTATTCATCGACTGCTTGACTAAAACAACTTATCTGTGCGTTTCTAAAAACGTAGTTTTCAAGATATTCATCATTACATTCTACTTTGCAGTGTAGATTGAAATAAATAAATTAATGCAGGTTTTTCACTTGGACACAATATCTGAATTATCTAAAAACATTAATGCCTCAGGCCTATAAATATCAGTGCATAGCTTCACTTTGGAGAGGGGAGAACATGAGCTTATTGTTTTCTTTTCCTTCCCCATTCTTTTCTTGATTCTAATGGAGACATTTATTTTTGGAGACATTGATTTTTTCATTGAATAAACTTATATCCAGTTGTTTATGAAACTAGAGTGGATAATTTATTGGAAGAAAAACTTAGTAGGCTTCTACTTTGAGAACAGTATCAAATATTACTGTCTCAAAAATGCCGCTTAAAATCATCTGGTGTGTTATTGTCATTTTCTTTTGAATGGTGAAAGCTTTTGTTGCCATGTCAACTGCTTAATGTAAAGTTCAGTATTCCCTGGTTTCCAGTGAAAAGATGTTCTTTAGCTGACTAGCTCTCTTAGAGAAGCTTAGAAAAGCCGGCTAGAGAGTTTAACAGTGTAACAGAAACAGGGACTAACGGAAACTATGGCTTAAAGGTGTAGCACTTAACATGAAACAGATATGTTCCTCTAAGCTGTGAAACATTCACAGCAGAGTTGCCATACTCTCATGAGCTGCCTCACACACTGTAGTAAAGCTATCACTCGATAAATTGTTGAGAACATTCCATTGATGATGGCCTCTCTTAAGAAACTTTTCCCAACCAAGCACCACCTGCTGGAGGCCACCCATTTTCAGAACAATATGGTGCCCAGACAAGCAGCCCATTTAGTTTTTGTTTGCAAGGTGTCTTCCCAGAACCTATTACACTATAAAGCTAGAAAAGATTTGGTACAAGAAACATCTAAATATTCAGATCAACAATCATTTATTGAGGAGATGGTATTATATGCTAAGTACTGTGCTAGACACTGATTATCAAACAGTGAATAATGCTGGGGTGTCTTGTGGAAGTCTATAATTCACTTGAGAAGACAAGTACATATAATCACCCTGAGTGATGTGGGTTCTTGTAGTTAAAAAGTATAAATGAACCACAGGCCAGAGAAGTAAGGGAGGCAAAAGTAAAGAAAATTTCTTATTCATTGTGGCACACAGAATACCTATGAGAATAAATTAGCCATTCTGAAATAAGTTAACTATTTCAACATAGTCTTGTCTTGTAGAGAACCTTTGCAGTGTGGCTATTAAATGGTTGCTTGTTTATTGCCAAATTTTTCACCCAGAGAGCAGTCTTTTCAGTTGGTACATTGGCTTCATTAATCAAGATTTCTTTGGAGAAGCCTATTAAAAATCCTTGTCTTAAAACTTTGATGAATAGGGGTGATTCTTCTTTGACAATTATTTGAGTTCAAAATGAGTTGGCTGTACCTTGATATAAGAGCTAATATGATCCGATGGCTTTTTCCAGTGTTGTATTTAACCCAATAATGCTTCCAAATAAAAGTGAAGGAATCACAAGTTATTTGTTGTTATCCATTTAATTGTTAGTTAATATTTGTATTTTCTTTGTGTCCTGATACCAGTATGACTCAGGTAATACAATTTTTAAATTTCAGAAACATGTTGGGATTTTGACACAATGCATCACAAACACAGTTTAGGATATCCTTCTTAACTTCTCCCACTGTTTGACTTAGATAAAATTATTCTACATAAACATTAGCACAGGTGCTGTAGAGTTCCCAACTACTAATATTTTAAGATATTCATCAAGCAATTGAAGACAAAAAATGCCAACGATAGACTCATTCATTTATTCAATAGGAGAAGAATATAGGTACCTATTATGCATTAAGCCCTGCAGTAAAGCATAGAAATGTCACATTAACTAAAATATATCCTCTACCTTTAAGGAATTCACAGTCTATATGAAGAGATAGATACATTCCCAATAGTAACAATACAATATAAAAGTAGTGATAGGCACAAGTAAAATATACTGTTAGGGAGCATCAAGAATAGAGGAAGAAGATGAGGACTTCATAGAGAAGATGTTCTTTGAGCTGAGTCTTGAAGGGAAGAATCGCTTTTGTAAGGCAGATAAGCTGTGTTGTAACAGAGGTAAAACTCTTTTACCATAAATGTTTTCTCAAGTATTTTGCTATATGTATTTCATTTCTTTGCAATATAATCATAACCCTGTGAGTTGGCACCATTATTATCTCCATATTAGAGACAGAAAAATTACCAGGCTTAGAAAGTTTAATAATTTGTCATGGTCCCTATCCAAGGTATCAGGGCGGGGTGGGGAGTGGCGGCTTACTTAATAACTATCTCTTACCTACCAAAATGAAACTATTTCTTGCTGTGGTGGTGAAGTACTGAACAGACACAATTATAGACACACTTCTTTTTGTGTATGTGAAAACATTTTTGAAGCAGAAAATCATTTGCAAATTCAAAATTTAAAATATTTGGGATAAAGATGTTCTCTGAAATAAGTGCCCTGCTCTGCCATTGATTCATGAGTATAGAGTCTGAACTTTACTAAGGAAACTTTGAGAAATCATAAATGATGTATAAATCAGTGATGTGCTTGCAAGATTCTGACAAAGTCAGTTAGTATCAGAAGCACAGACATAAATAAATTAGTTCCTTGCTGAATAAAACACATAAATAAATCAGAAGCATGAATCTGAAAGGATCTAGATCCTGCTTTAGTTAAACAGGTGGTAGACTGTACCTGCCATGAAACGCTGGCTTCTCCGAATGCATCTATAATTCCAGATACAATATCTTGCCTTTTGTTAAGCCATTGTGTGTCAAATTCTGTAGACTCACTAGATAAAGTTAATATTTAATCACAATTGCAACTGAGAAACGGAGACATACTTCCAATCACAGGCAGAGTTTGTTTGTAACATGTCTTTCTAGAAATAGTATTATATGGAAAACATTGTGGCTACAACCACAGTTAAATCTGTTCTCTTATTTCTTGAGTGAAATGATTTGGAGCTACCTACCCATGGTTTGCCTGATTTCTTCATCTTTGAAGATCTGAATTATGTTACATTTCAGAAATGATTTTGTGACTTCTTTTTTTCTCTAATTCCCTTGATTGCTCTAGAGAATGGTTATTTTTAAAAGCTTTAGACTTTTCTTTGCACTCGTTTCTCATTTAGAGTTTGAAATGATATGATCAAATACATCTGCTTTAAGAAGCTGCATTCAAATCACAATCTGGGTGGATGGGTTTGAAGTATTTTTTTTTAAGTAGAAAACACTTTACTAACTAAAGTTCCTGTCCATGGTAATATTTTAAATGTGTGTGAGACTAAAGAGAATATGTTATCTTTGTAGCAGCTGGTATGACAAAGTCTATGTAGGGAGAGGCCAGCCTTGTTGAAAAAGGCTTTGATAAAGACACCAGGGGGTATGAATAAGAGTTTGGAGTCTCAGGTAAAACTTGTGTCCAGGTTTCATGCAAAGAAGAGAGCATCTCCGGAAAACGAAGAATGAATGAAGTAAGTGGTAAGATAGTCAGGCTGTGGGGCAGCCTGCTGCAGTAGTTTTCAAATTATAGGTCATCCTCATTAGTGGGTCATAGGCTCAATTAATAGATGAAGACAAGTCATAATTAAAAAATGGAAAAAAAATAGAAAATATCACAGCATGACATGTAATAAAGATGAAGAATTGTTTTTAGGAAATATTAACATGTCATATATCATAAAGATTAAGTATTATTTTGTCAAGTGTTTGTTCGATCTTATGTATATCCATAGTGGTTAAATATATTTTTTATAAAATCTTGGTAAAAATAAATTACTAATAATGATATAAAGGGAAAAGGAATTTGTATTAATGGCAAAATAGGGGTTTATTTGGGGGAAGAATAGGGCTTCCCTGGGCCGGGAAGATCTGCTGGAGAAGGGATAGGCTACCCACTCCGGCATTCTTGGGCTACCCTTGTGTGGCTCAGCTGGTGAAGAATTCGCCTGCAGTGCAGGAGATCCAGGTTCAATCCCTGGGTTGAGAAGATCCCCTAGAGAAGGGAAAGGCTACCCACTCCAGCATTCTGGCCTGGAGAATTCCACGGACTGTATAGTCCATGGGATCACGAAGAGTCGGACACAACTGAGCAACTTTCACTTCACTTGGGGAAGAATAAAACCAAGAGTTTTCAAATCCAGTTCATCACACTTGCTTAAACTTGAGTAAATTTTACTTTGTTTACAAATACTTTCATGCAAATGAAATTTGTCATTTGGAGATATATATATTTTAAAATTTTAATTTTATATATTTTGAATATTTTTCATATATCCATATAAGAGGCATACCTCATTCAAATTTTTGGATACATTTAAGTATATTACTTTGAGTTCAGAAGCTAATAAAATTCAAATAGTTATGAAAAGGAACTTACACTCATAGTCATATCATTAAATTGTCAATTTGATATTGAATTTCCTCACTTGAAATGAAATGTATAGTTAATTGGATGTGTAATATCAGATCTGATGCTGTAAGTCATTTTATTTTTTAATAAATTTTTCAACATGTGCTGAATTTTATGTGCTCTCAGAAAGATTGTCACAGTTTATGCTTTCTTTTAGTTGACAATACTATATTGTATGTTGAAAATTGATAAAAGCATAGAGTTTTTTATGTTTTTTAATTGAAACATAATTGACTTATATTGGTTTCAGGTATATGACATAGGAATTTGATATTTTTCTACCTTACAAATTGATCACCATGACAAGCCCAGTTTATATATGTTACATACAAAGCTATGAACAGTATAATTAACCATACTCCTAGTGTTGAACATCACACCACTGTGACTCATCAGTTTCACAGCTGCTTAAGGTTGTACCTCTTAAGCTCTCTCACCTATTTCACGCATCTCCCTGCCCCCTTTCCTCTGGCAACTATCAGTTTGTTTTCTGAATCTATAAATCTGTTTCTGTTTTATTAGGCTTGTTTGGTTTGTTTTTTGGATTCCACATATAAGTAAATTCATATGGTATTTGTATTTCTCAGTCTGACTTATTTCACTTAGCATAATAATCTCTAGGTCCGTTTTCTGTTGAAAATAGCAAGATTTCATGATTTTTTTAAGGATGAATAATATTCCATTATTCCATATATATATATATATATATATATTCTTTATCCTCTCAACTATCTATGGACACTTAGGTTGCTTCCATCTGTACTTTAAATTAGTATTTTTGTTTTCCTTGGGAAAACATTCAGTAGAATTGCTAGATCATATGTAGTTCTATTTTTAATATTTTGAATAACCTCCATAATGTTTTCCATAGTGGTTCTACCAATTTACATTCCCACCAGCAGTTCACAAGGTTCCCCTTTTATCTATATCCTCACTGACACTTGGAATTTGTTGTTGTTTTTGTTGTTTTTATAATAATCGTTCTGAGAGGTTTAACATGTTATCTTTTGAGGTTTTAATTTGCATTTCCTTATGAGCATCTTTTCATGTATCTGATGGCCATGTTTGGAAAAATGTCTATTCAGGTCTTCTGCCCATTTCTTAACCTAATTATTTGTTTTTTTGTGTTTTATCATGTTCCTGGTTTATTTTGAATATTAAACTTTTATTAGATATATTGTTTGCAAATATATTTTTCCATTCACTCTGTTGCTTTTTGGTTCTGTTGATAGTTTCCTATTCTGTGTAAAAGCTTTTGTTTTTAGTCTAATATTGTTCCACTTGTTTATTCTTCTTTTGTTTCTCTTATCTGAGGAGATAGATCTAAAAAGATTATTGCTAAGCCTGATGTCAAAGAGCATAATGCCTGTGTTTGGTTTTAGGGCTCTTATGGTTTCAGGTCTTACATTTAAGTCTTTAAGCCAGTTTGTGTTTATTTTTGTGTATCTTGTGATAAAGCAATCCAATTTGATTCTATTACATGTAGCTGCCCAGTTTTTCCAGGACTGTTTATTGAAAAGCTGTCTTTTGCCCATTGTATAGTCTTGCCTCCTTTGTTGTAGGCATATAAATGGGGATTAATATCTCAGTTTTCTTTTCTGTTTCTTTGATCTGTATGTCTGTTTTATGCCAGCATCATACTGTTTTGATTACTGTAGTTTTGTAGCTCAGTTTGAATTTAGGGACCATGATACCTCTAGCTCTGTTCTTCTTTCTGAAGATAATTTTAGCTATTTGGAGTCTTGTGTTTCCAAAAAATTTTAGAATTATTTTTTATAGTTTTGTGGAAAATACTATTAAAATAGGAGTTGCATTGAACCTGTGATTACGCTGTGTAGGTATGGTCATTTTAACAATATTAATTCTTCCATTCCATGGGTATGACATATCTGCCCATTTGTTTGTGTTATCTTCAATTTCTTTTGCCAGTATTTTATAGCTTTCTGAATATAGGTCTTTTACTTACTGATTTAAATTTATTCCTAGATATTTTATTATCTTTGACACAACTGTAAATGTGATTGCTTTCTTAATTTCTCCATCTGAGAGTTTGTTGTCAGTGTATAAAAACACAATGGATTTTGCTGTGGCTAGGACTTTCAATTGAATAAAAGTGGTGAGAGTGGGCATCCTTGTCTTCTTCCTGATTTTAGAGGAAATGCCTTTAGTTTTTCACTTAGAGAATGATGTTGGTGTAGGTTTGTCATATATGGCCTTTATTATGATGAGGTATGCTATTTCTATATCCATTTTGACAATAATTTTTACTATAAATGGATGTTGAATTTGTTAAACACTTTTTCTGCATCTATTGTTCAGTTCAGTTCAGTTGCTCAGTTGTGTCTGACTCTTTGCCACCCCATGAACCGCAGTACTCCAGGCTTCCCTGTCCATCACCAACTGCCAGAGTCTACCCAAACCCATGTCCATTGAGTCGGTGACGCCATCCAACCATCTCACCCTCTGTCGTCCCCTTCTCCTCCTGTCCTCAATCTTTCCCAGCATCAGGGTCTTTTCAAATGAGTCAGCTCTTTGCATCAGGTGGCCAAAGTATTGGAGTTTCAGCTTCAACATCAGTCCTTCCAATGAACACCCAGGACTGATCTCCTTTAGGATGGACTGGTTGGATCTCCTTGCAGTCCAAGGGACTCTCAAGAGTCTTCTCCAAGACCGCAGTTCAAAAGCATCAGTTCTTTGGTGTTCAGCTTTCTTTATAGTCCAACTCTCACACCCATACATGACTACTGGAAAAACCATAGCCTTGACTAGTCAGACCTTTGTTGGCAAAGTAATGTCTCTGCTTTTTAATATGCTATCTAGGTTGGTCATAACTTTCCTTCCAAGGAGTAAGCGTCTTTTAATTTCTTGGCTGCAATCACCATCTGCCGTGATTTTGGAGCCCAGAAAAATAAAGTCAGCCACTGTTTCCACTGTTTCCCCATCTATTTGCCATGAAGTGATGGGACCAGATGCCATGATCTTAGTTTTCTGACTGTTGAGGTTTAAGCCAACTTTTTCACTTTTCTCTTTCACTTTCATCAAGAGGCTCTTTAGTTCTTCTTCACTTTCTGCCATAAGGGTGGTGTCATCTGCATATCTGAGGTTATTGATATTTCTCCCAGAAATCTTGATTCCAGCTTGTGCTTCTTCCAGCCCAGCGTTTCTCATGATGTACTCTGCATATAAGTTAAATAAGCAGGGTGACAATATACAGCATTGGCATATTTTCCTATTTGGAACCAGTCTGTTGTTCTATGTCCAATTCTAACTGTTGCTTCCTGACCTGCATACAGGTTTCTCAAGAGGCAGGTCAGGTGGTCTGGTATTCCCATCTCTTTCAGAATTTTCCACAGTTTATTGTGGTCCACACAGTCAAAGGCTTTGGCATAGTCAATAAAGCAGAAATAGATGTTTTTCTGGAACTCTCTTGCTTTTTTGATGATCCAGCGGATGTTGGCAATTTGATCTCTGGTTCCTCTGCCTTTTCTAAAACCAGCTTGAACATCTGGAAGTTCACGGTTCACGTGTTGTTGAAGCCTGGCTTGGAGAATTTTGAGTACTAGAATTGGGGGCAGGAGGAGGAGAAGGGGACGACAGAGGATGAGGATGGTTGGATGGCATCACCGACTCGATGGACATGAGTTTGGGTAGACTCTGTGAGTTGGTGATGGACAGAGAGGCCTGGCATGCTGCAATTCATGGGGTCGCAAAGAGTCGGACACGACTGAGCGACTGAACTGAACTGAATAAACTTTATTATCTTTATGGCAATCCCATATTCCTGTCCTTGCTCTATTATGATTTCTTACATTCCTCTTCAATTTTAGTAAATATATGTGTTTATAATTTCCATCTGCCAGTCTAGAATACTTACTCATTATGTAGAAGTTGAGAAAAGAAATTTTAGTATAAAGTTGATTTGTAGAGAGCACACAAACATCTTGTCATTGTATGCTTATCGGTGTTAGCCCTTGAAAGAGGAGATACTTTAATAGCATATGAAGATTTCCTTTATTTTTTAGTTTTGGGAAAGTGTGTTCCTATGACACTAATGAGAAATGATGGAGTTATAGTTTCAAGGATACGGGCATTATTCAGATTCATAAAATTTATCATTATGGTAATTCATATAGACCTATCTTTGATATAGTCTTATAGCCTCTCTGAAAGAGTTTTTAAAATTATAATTGTGTAGCTCCTTTTATAGCAGGCATTTATAGTACACATTTGCTCATGTGAGACTTAAGGGTAGTTAAGGCTTCATTTTCTGTTGCAGGAATCCCAGGGGCCCAGACATTCCTTTTATCTGACACCAAGAGAAGAGGGTGATAGTGGTATCTGACAGTAATGGCAGAGGATCTGAAATGAACTATTCTGGTGAATAATTGTTTGCTGTTTGGCCTCTCTTGACTGCAGTCCATTCCTGAACCTGTTTCTCAAGTCTTTTGTTAATATGTGAGCCATCCAAATACTTTTTTGCTTAATTAGCAGGTCAGATTCTGTTGCTTACCATCAAAAAATTCTGAGTCAGAATTTAGTAATTCTGTGTAAACTTTGACATATTAAAGCTGCATGTTGAGGAAATTTAAGTATCAAATGGCATAAAAATTTCCTGGAGAGTAATTCTAGTCTTAAATGAACCTCTACTGATATGAATGTTATGGCCACCAGGGGCCTTGTCTATAAAATTAGAAGTGTGAGTAAATCAGTGACTTCTGTGCCTCTAGGAGCCCCAGGGATTCAAAGGGACTTTCTCTTGGCTACTGAAAGAGAGCCAAGTGAAAGAGGATGTGATCAGCAAGTGCTGTTGAACTTAATTTCCTTCCTACATTTTACAAAGAGTGCATGCGTGCTAAGTCACTTCAGTTGTGTCCAGTTCTTTGCGACCCTATGGACTTTGGCCTGTCAGGCTCCCCTGTCCATGGGATTCTCCAGGCAAGAATAGTGGAGTGAGTTGCCAAGTCCTACTCCAGGGTATATTCCCTACCCAGAGATCAAACCTGCAACTCTTTTGTCTCCTGCATTGGCAGGCATGTTCTTTACTGCTGATGCTACCTGGATTCAGTTCAGTTCAGTTCATTCTCTTTTTTTTTTGCATTTATATTTTATTTTATTTATTTTATAAATTTATTTATTTTAATTGGAGGCTAATTACTTTACAATATTGTAGTGGTTTTGTCATACATTGACATGAATCCACCACGGGTGTACATGTGTTCCCTATCCTGAACCCCCCTCCTCGCTCCCTCCCCATCCCATCCCTCTGGGTCATCCCAGTGCACCAGCCCCGAGCACCCTGTCTCATGCATTGAACCTGGACTGGCAATCCGTTTCACATATGATAATACACATGTTTCAATGCCGTTCTCCCAAATCATCCCATCCTCGCCCTCTCTCACAGAGTCCAAAAGATTGTTCTATACATCTGTGTCTGTTTTGCTGTCTCACATATAAGGTTATCATTACCATCTTTCTAAATTCCATATATATGTGTTAGTCTACTGTATTGGTGGTTTCCTTTCTGGCTTACTTCACTCTGTATAATAGGCTCCAGTTTCATCCACCTCATTAGAACTGATTCGAATGTATTCTTTTTAATGGCTGAGTAATATTCCATTGTGTGTATGTACCACAGCTGCCTTATCTATTCGTCTGCTGATGGACATCTAGGCTGCTTCCATGTCCTGGCTATTATAAACAGTGCTGCGATGAACACTGGGGTACACATGTCTCTTTCAATTCTGGTTTCCTCGGTGTGTATGCCCAGCAATGGGATTGCTGGGTCATATGGCAGTTTTATTCCCAGTTTTTTGAGGAATCTCCACACTGTTCTCCATAGTGGCTGTACTAGTTTGCATTCCCACCAACATTATAAGAGGGTTCCCTTTTCTCCACACCCTCTCGAACATTTGCTGTTTGTAGATTTTTGGATAGCAGCCATTCTGACTGGCGTGAAATGGTACCTCATTGTGGTTTTGATTTGCATTTCTCTAATAATGAGTGATGTTGAGCATCTTTAGATGTGTTTGTTATCCATCTGTATGTCTTCTTTGGAAAAATGTCTGTTTAGTTCTTTGGCCCATTTTTTGATTGGGTTGTTTATTTTTCTGGAATTGAGCTGCAGGAGTTGCTTGTATATTTCACTCAGTTGTGTATGACTCTTTGCGACCCCATGGACTGCAGCACACCAGGCTTCCCTGCCCATCACCGACTCTCGGAGGCTGCTCAAACTCATGTCCATCGAGTTGGTGATGCCATCCAACCATCTCATCCTCTGTTGTCCCCTTCTCCTCCTGCCTTCAATCTTTCCCAGCATCAGGGTCTTTTCCAATGAGTCAGTTCTTCGCTTTAGGTGGCCAAAGTATTGGAGTTTCAGCTTCAGCATCACTCCTTCCAATGAATATTCAGGACTGATTTCTTTTAGGATGGACTGGTTGGATCTCCTTGCCATCCAAGGGACTCTCAAGAGCCTTCTCCAACACTGCAGCTCAAAAGCATCAATTTTTCAGCACTCAGCTTTCACATTCCAGCTCTCACAGCCACCTGGGGATCCAGAGTCATATTTGGTTTGACCATTAGATTCTCTTCACATTTGGTTTTGAATAAAGGATCCCTCAAGATTTTTTTAAGAAATGTAATGAAAAAAAATGAAAAAAAAAAGAAATGTAATGAAAGATGTTGAAGATGTCTTCTAGCTTCTTCATTCTATGAATCTGTGTTTTGTCCTAGAAATCTCTTCTGCATAGTATTCTCCAAAAATAATGAGAGGAAGCAAAATGCTTTAAGAATAAAAGCATATGTTTCTAATAAAAATAACTATCACTTATTGAATTCTTATCATATACAAGGGCCAGTGTTATAACTGCTTTAAATGAATAAATCATTTAATACTCACAACAACCTTGTAAGTTTGATACTATACCTAAGCTCATGTAAGTATAGGAAGTAGGATTTCAGCACAGCCAGGCTTGCTCCCAAGTTCATACTCTTAATTACAATTCTATGTCCTTTCTGCTTAGTAACAGCACATTAGAAGCTCAAGGAAACATATCAGTTGCTCTTTGGGTTAAACAAATGAATAGGAATCTTTGGGAAAGTTTAACGTTGCTCATAGTGAAGCTCTGTGGAATGCATTTATCAGATCCATTGTGAATGGGTTTATGAGACAAAAAGTAGTTGAGACATTATTTTCATAAATTGTTTCCTGCTATGTTGGCATCACTGACTTGATGGACATGAGTTTGAGTAAGCTCCGCGAGTTGGTGATGGACAGGGAAGCCTGGTGTGCTGCAGCCCATGGGGTCGCAAAAAGTCGGACATGACTGAGCAACTGAACTGAAGCTGCTGACGTGTTTTAATAAAAGACTGAATTTTCTATTTCTTCTTTCAATTTTAAAAGTTTTTTGCTTCATGTATTTTGGGATATGGAGATGCATACTCATAAAAGATTGTTATCTTTTCTATTTGGATTAATTCTTTTATCATTATGTAATGTTGCTCTTTATTTGCTTGTATTATATAATTTATATTGCTAATTCAGCATCCATTTTAATAGTTTAATATTTTTTCCTGTACTTTTTTGAAGCATTCACTTCTTTAAAGTGAGTTAAATGATTTTTAGGATGTTTTCAGAGTTGTCCAGCTATCACCACTCTATCAATTTCAGAATATTTTTCATTAACTCAAAAATAAATCACTGAAAACATTATGCTAAGAGAAATAAACCAGAAAGAAACCACTCACCTATTAAGTCATTCCTCACTATGGCTGGTGTCTCTCACTCAGCATAATGTTTTCAAGGTTCATCCACACTGTAGCTTTTATTATTACATCATTTCTTTTTATGAATAAATAATATCCCTTGCATGGATATACCACATTTTGCTTATCCATTCATCCATTGATGGGCACTTTGGTTGGTTCCATTCTTTTACTTTTAACCTATTTATATTTTTATACTTAAAATAGTTTCTTTTAGATAGCATACAATTTAGTCTTGCTTTTACATCCACTGTAGCATTTTATTTTCTTTTAATTAGTTTGTTTAGACCATTGTAATGATTGATATGATCAGATTAACATTTGTCATCTTCTTGAATGGCTTCTGCTGGCAATTGATATTTCACTTCTTTTCCAGAGAAATGTCTTTATTTTTCTTTTATTTTTGAAAGATATTTTTATCTGTTCTTTTTTCTATTGACTATTTAGATGATATATTTACATACACTGTTATCTTACTTTTTTTTTATCTATGTGAAATATTTTTGTGTTGCCCTTAGGTTTACAATATCCAGATCATTCAATGAGAATATGCCTTCAAATAACTTTATTCCATTTCATATGTAGTATAAGACATAATAACAGTTAACTCCCAATTTTTTCCTCTCATATTTATATTATTTTGTCATCAATTTATTTTTACATATTTTATAAATTCATTGCAATTATTTTTGTTTTAGAAAATTAATTCTTTTTGAATTTATTTATTTTAACTGGAGGCTAATTTAAAATGATAAAAAATGAATCTTAAGTTCATCTCCATTACTAATTCTCTTCATTTCTCTTATGGATCCAAATTTTTCTCTGTCATTGTATTCCTTTGGCTAAAGAACTTCCTTTGATGCTGTACTAGAGGTCTGCTTGCCATTGATTTTCCATTTTTTTCCCCAAAGAAATATCTTCATTTTTCTTTTACTTTTGAAAGATATTTTCATTGGGTATAAAATTATGAGTTAATAGACTTTTTTTGTCTTTCAACACTTTAAATTACATTTTCTGCCCAGTATAATTTATGATGAGAAATCTTCCATAATTCTTATCTTTTTTCCTTTGCATGTAATGTATTTCTATGTCTTTGTGATTGACTTTCAGAAGTTTAAATATGAGATGTCTTGGGATTTGTATGTGTGTTTTCTGTTTATTCCAGTCACTATTTCCGAGCTTCTTGTATTTGTGGTTGTTGTTTATCACTAATTTTGTAAAATTCTCTGCCATAATGTCTTCAAATTTGTTTCTTTCTCTTTCTCTTTTTCTGCTAGGATTCCAATTACCTATATATTAGGCCATTTGATTGTCCATAGAAAAATTCCTTTTTCTATTTTTGTTTCAGTGTGGTTAATATTCATCCTCTATCTTCAAATTCATGATTTCACTTTAATTTCCAACCAGAGAGGTTTTTTATTTTTTAAATATTTATTTATTTATCTGTCTGCAATGGGTCTTAGTTGTGGTGTGCAGAATCTTTAGTTGCTGCACATGGGATCTAGTTCCCTGACCAGGGATCAAACTCAGGGCCCCTGCCTTGGGAGAATGGAGCCTTAGCCACTGGACCACCAAGGAAGTCTCCCAGCCAGAGAGATTTTTTCCGAAGTCTTTTCCACCTTCACCATGAGAGTTTCCCTTGATGCCTGTGCTTTAAAAAAGTTCTTTTTCTATGCTCCTATCCATCCCCTAGTAGTTCACTGCTGTTACTTAATTCAGGGTGTCAGTAGGCACTGAGGCAACCGTCTCTGTTGTTCTGGTTCAGCCTTATTTTTAGGTAGCACTTTGTTCCTGCATCTCAAGTTAGGGACCATCTCAGTGACTCTTCTCTTCTTTCTAATGGTCTGGGCCCAATGTCTGTTTCTGCTTCTACTCCCATAGTTAGAGAATATTATTTGTTCGCTTCTCCTAACTACATGGATTGTTCCCTGTGCCTTAAGTGTGATGGCATTTTTTCCCCATTTCCCCCAGAGACTTGAGCTTTTTGGTTCATAGAGACTTGAGGTTTTTGGTCCATAGGAAATATAAGGGGAAAGGATCCAGGTAGGTCTCTGTGTATTTCCTTCAGGGATGCTGTTCCACTACCTATTCTAGGTCCTTCCTGACACTTCCTGTACACTCTTATCTTATATGAGGACATCCAGTGAGGTTTGTGAAGAGGAGTCTGACAGTGGATGTGTGGTTCCTTGTTGTTTGGGGTGCTCAAGAGCCGTATGTTGTCACAGTAGCTCACATTCTACCTCCAGCAGGGTGGTAAGTGTTAGTAGAATTGCTCTCACCTTCATGTTTGGCTTTGGGTATCCAGGATCTGCCTCAGGTAATCAAGGGCTACTGTGCTATTTCTCCTTGAAAACATTTGTTTTTCCTTAGATTTAAGATTTCTTGCTTGTTCTGTGACTCTGCTATCTAATGGATTCAAGAAACATGGTGATTGTACAGATTTGTGCCTTTTTTTAATGTAAGGAAGGAAGTGACACTATTTTCAGCTTTCTACATTCCAAGCAGAAGCTGGAATTCCTGATGCTTACTTTTCATAAATATAATTCTAATTCCCTTGCAATCTCTAATGTACTTCACTGAAAATCACTGATAAGCAGAAAGTAAAGTGTAGCTTTTATAGACTCTTCAAGTCATATTTTGTTATGCTTCATTTTATACTGAGAAACAGTATATTTTAGTTTGTTTTCCAAATGTAAATTATAGTATCTTGATAAATATCCCTTTTCATATCATACTGCCCCCTTCAGACAAGATGGTGTTTCAGAAAAAAGGGAGGACTGCCCACTCTTATCACTTCCCATATAAAGAATCAATGACACAGACATTTCTTGGTGACTGGAGTAATGGGGGTTAATTGGTGTCATGGTAAGTAAGCAAATAAGACTAGGCAGTGGCAATCTCTCCATCTTCTTAGGCACGAGAAGCCATGGTTTCTGATAGGGTGATGTCATTGTGTGTCCAGGGTTGATAAATCCCATTGTTTTACAAGAAGAAGGGATGAACTCAGACCATATGCTGAAAACTTAAGCATCTAACTATGCTGAGCACTAAACATATATGTTCAGAAAGCTTTAGGAATAATTTGTTTCTGATACTTTTATATCCAGGTAAGGATTGCTGTAGTGCCCTCAGGTTACAAATCATTACTACTAACTAATGCACACCATGCGCCTGCAGCCTCATTGACACTCATCATTCTGTATGTGTGTTTCATGTTGTTTTCTGCTGGAGCTTGCTGTGACAAGTTAGATCCCATCTGTCTGCTCAGGAACAAGCGAAATGACAAACATAACACAGGCAACACTGTTTAGACATCCAAATTGTTTTCTACCATTTGGTTTTACTGATATGCTAACATTTAGAGCTGATAAGTAAATGAAAGATGGATAGGACTTTGAAACTGGGATGATCCTTATGAGAAGTGCAAGATGGCAGTAATATATTTAAATGGACATTTGTTTGTAATCATATTTGTAAGGCATTTTTTTACTTAATTCACTCATCTCTCTCCAAAAGATTCAAATGCTCTGGAATAAACTGTCTGTCATATTTTATAATAGTAGGGAGTAAAGGAGCTGCTTTCTTCTTTAAAGAGAACTGAGTTAGTGCAGGAAGATGTGGCCGTGAAGTGTGATTGGTATTCTTTTCCTGATCTAAAATTTTTTAGTGGAAAAGAAAAACTCTGCTCTTCATTGGACATTTTTTCTACTATAATTATTGAGATATGGTGGTAGGAAGATTCCTCTAAAGTTAAAGATGGATTCGTATGAATTTTATGTCCTTAATCATTCCTATTAAGAAGTGAAACATTTTCCCTTATGACTTTCCATTGATTTTTCTATAGAGGTACAGCTCTACTTGGGAAATGCTTTGTATTTTTTCCGTAAGGTGAAATCAGTTGAAATGATTTAATAGTTTAATAAAATATCTTAATCACCAGGAATATACATTTGACCATATTTGTGTGCTCCTTCCCTAGCATATATTATCCCTGTTTCTCCTCACTTTTCATAAGACACCTTGTAGATAGAGAGTTGAAGATAAAAAACCATGCTCAGTAAAGGCGCATTGAATTTATTAAATCAGGTCAGCTGACTATTTTATATTCTCCCAATGATGGTGTTTTACTACGAGATTCTCCCTCAACCTCCTTACCTTTCCAAAAACTGCCTAACTTTGACTCAAAAGCATGCATGAACTAAAATATTATGCAGCTCTTACACAAAAGACTTATAAATACCCACTATTATTGCTGTTATTAATATTCTTTTGTTTTAAAGAGAAAAGTACGAGTTCCTTTCATTTCATAGCAAATAACACAACTGTAAGAGCTGTTGCCAAGCAACCTGCATTCACAGCTCAGATGGGCTGAATTGTTTATATTCATATATGGATAAAATTGACCCACTCCTTCTCTGAAAAAAAAAATGAAGTCTTTGAGATAGTTCTCCTAAGATTTTGCAGCATAGGTCATGACATTATTGTACTGTAGGAGTTTCTGAAACTGACATATCCAATATATATATCTCTTTAACTACTCTTGTTACATTACAGTATAGGTGTCTGGTTTGCTATCTGTATTCCTATTAGATTGAGTTTCTTGAGGGCAAAGACTGCATTCTATTCATCACACAAGAAAGGGTTTTTTATATGGCCAACATTCCATCAGTGTGTGATAGATACTTCAAAGATAATGTTATACAAGTGTTTGTACTACATTCTTTCTACAAAAATATTTTCTTACTGCAATACAGAAGGAAGAAAGAGAGAGATTGAAAAATACAGCAATATAAAATTATGATAAGCCCAAACTGAAGCAATATGTTAAAAATACTGAAATTATAAAATTTTTAGAATTAAGTGAAACTTTATGGGACATTTATTTCAGTGGTCTCAATCTTAGTTCTTATTTGATTTGAATCATAAAAGGAACTTATAAATTTAACTGCTGAAGTTTTGAATTGTGGTATTTTCAAAGCTATCCAGCTACAGAACCAGGGTTGGGAACCACTGATATGGTCCAGCAGTCCCATTTTATGGTGGAGAAAACAGGAGTGAAAATTGTGAGGTCGGTAAAAGAGTACAAGCTTTTCCTGCCAATGTCTGACTTTAGCCATCAGTTCCTCGCTGTAAAATGGAGGTAATCGTGTTTACTTGCAGTGCTACTGAGGAGGCTGAATGGGCCGACACATGTAGGGCACCTAGAGGCGTGGTTGTTGAGAGCAAGCCAAGGACTGACGCTTCCCCCAGCAATTTTTTTTTTGAGTTGCAAACATGATGTGAACAGAACCTTGATCCACTGACTTCCACACTCTTCAGTGCCATGGAAAGCAGCACAGGATCTCTCTAGTTCTAATGTTTATACTGGAAAGGAGCAAGCATTCATATATCTGTCAAGATCCCTGCAGGAAACCCATGAGGCATCTAAATGGGTAAATGAAGATAATTCATCAAGGAGACTTTTCCCCCAAAATGTGACAAGGTTAAGGGAATTACCAAGAAACTATGAAGGAAAGGGCTGCCAGATCAAGGGGTCAGAGGGATACTACCTGGGGTAGCCCAGGTAGAAGTTTCAAACTCTGGGAGATAGAGAGGGACAGGGAGGGCTGGCGTCTATAGTACATGTGGTCACAAAGAGTCAGACACGACTTAGCAACTGAACAACAAAGAAGCTGCATCCCAATTAGAGGAATAGAGCTGGGGGCTCCACTGCAGCCTGGCAGAAACCTTCTCTTGTATGTATCAGTCTATTGATAGCTAGCTCTCTATCAATCTAAATTTTGTTTTTAAACTGTAATCTATATACACTCTTTCCGCACTTCAAATTCATTATGATGCTAACCAGGAGTCCTTCTGGGATCCTCTCCTACCTGATGATGCTTTCTCTTAGATTTTGAGGATTTTCCAACCATTTACATCATACTTTGGTTTTCTTCAATAATAAATTGACTTTCCCCATTGACTGGCACCCTTGTTGGGAATCATTTTCCCTAACCCAGTTTTTCACCCTTTTATGTTAAATTTCTCTGTACTAGCTCTGCCTAGCATCCTCAACCCCATCCCTCCACTGGCTAGCTGCTGCTGCTGCTGCTAAGTCACTTCAGTCGTGTCCGACTCGGTGCGATCCCATAGACGGCGTCAGGCTCCCCCGTCCCTGGGATTCTCCAGGCAAGAACACTAGAGTGGGTTGCCATTTCCTTCTCCAGTGCATGAAAGTGAAAAGTGAAAGGGAAGTCGTTCAGTTGTGTCCGACTCCTAGCGACCCCATGGACTGCAGCCTACCACTGGCTAGAGAGAGGTTTTAATCAGTAATTTTAGAAAGTGTCTTTTGAGGATCTGCAGACAGAAGATGTTCTGTTGCTCTTTTCTTTGCTCAATCCTGATGCGGCTGCCTTGTTCAGTAACTAGGATGTTGGGACCAGGAACCAGGAAAATTTTTGACTTACGAAAAATTCACAGTCAGGTTTAGGGCAGTTTATGTAAGATGTAGGGCTTCTCAGGTATCTCAGCGGTAAATAATCTGCCTGCAGTGCAGGAGATTCAGGTTCAGTCCCTGAGTTGGGAAGATCCCCTGGAGAAGGGAATGGCAACCCACTCCAGTATTCTTGTCTGGAGAATTCCAGGGACAGAGGAGCCTGGCGGGCTACAGTCCATGGGGGTTGCAAAGGGTTGGACATGACTTAGTGACTAAAACAAACAAACTTGTAAGATGTATCTCATAACAATATTAAGGGGAAATGAGGACCTCACGGATGACTTGAATCTGAGTTGGAAGTGAAAAGGGACAGCATTCACAGGAGCAGCTAAGGCAGATATTCAGGGTCAGGTATTAGCACAGTGTGTTCCGGAGCACAGTGACAACACCATCCTGCCTGGGTGAAGAGTTGCTGGTGAGGGGTGATTTTACCACCTGCTGCTTACTGTGTGCCTACTGTGTGTCTAGACCTCTGTCAGATTGCTTACATATACCATCTCTGTTACGGACTGTATGTTTCCTTCTCTCCAAATTCATATATTAAAACTCTGCCTTCTCACTTCCCAATATAATGGTTTTGAGGGGTGGGACCTTTGGCAGGTAATTAGGTCATGAGAGTGGAGACTTCGTGAATGCGATTAGTGACCTTATGAAAGAGACTCTGGAGAGCGCTTTCATTCTCTCTTCATCATTTGAGGATACAGTGAAGAGATGACCTCCTGCAACCTGGACGAAGGCACTCACCAGAGCGCAAACATATGACGTTCTCACCTCAGACTTCCAGTATTCAGGCCTGTGAGAAATAAACCGCTATTGTTTATAAGCCTTAACGAAGACAACCCTGGATCCTCACAGTACAGAACGTTTTGTCACACAGATGGCAAGCTGTAAAGCCCTGTTAGGTACGCAGCTCTGTATGCCTCCAAACCCTATATGCTGCCTTTTCCCAATAAGTAAAAAAGAATTGGTGAAGGAGGACCAGTTATCACAAATCATTTAGGACTAAAAGGGAAGAGTATGGGAAAGATTCGGTGGCTACGAGACATCAATTTCCATGTACATCATTTATGGGAGAACATTTTCTGAAGTGGTCTCACCCTCCCCCTAAAGATTCTCAAACAGGTAAGCATATTTCTTTCTTTCTTTTTCTTTTTTTTTTTTTGACTCTAAAAAGGCTTTAGTTATTTACTTAGCTGTGCTGAGTCTTAGTTTTGGCACACAGGATCTTTTTAGTTGTGACATGTGATATCTTTAGATTCCTCATACAAGCTCTCAGTTG
Organism: Okapia johnstoni; assembly: GCA_024291935.2. Lineage (NCBI taxonomy): Eukaryota > Metazoa > Chordata > Mammalia > Artiodactyla > Giraffidae > Okapia > Okapia johnstoni. Next base: position 19,044,514 of record CM044317.1, on the reverse strand, counting down.
CAGCATGTGGGATCTAGTCCCTTGATCAGGGATCAAACTCAGGCCCCTTGCATTGGGAGCGTGGAGGCTTAGCCACTGGACCAGCTTAGATCAGCAACTCTAAAATCAGTTGCATGAAATTCCTGTGTTCTGTCCAAACTTTTACAAATCTGGTGATTATTTCCCTCTATCCATGGCCTGAGAAGTAGTAGGGATAAAAAGGAATGATCAACAGCCACCTTCTCCTCTGTCTTCCTTTATCTTGCAAGCACTTTGTTATAATGGCTCTATGTCTGAAGGCTTAGAATATTGTCCCTTTCTCATCTTTATGCTTTCAGGAAAAATTTTACAGCATATTATACATGAGAAGCCTTGAGATGATGCCATCTGAGGTGTAGAAATTTCTTAAGGTAGAGAAGAAAAATTATGTGGGGCCAAACCAGCATTCTTCATCATGAAGAATGCATATGATATTATTTGTGGGTTATTTAGTTAATATTGTAACTCACCTACTACTTCAAGCACTCTAAGTGGTCATGCTGAGTCCTGGGAAGGTCACCTGACCTTCAGACATAGGGCCAGGGATAATCCAGAGACAGTGACAACAAACTTTTCAGCAATCTAGATTAATGCAGAAAGTTTAAAAGGCATATTAAATGCCAAAATTGGATTTATATTAGTGAAACTCTTGTCTTACATAGCATGACGAGTGCTAGTAATGAGCTTTCATTGGTGAAATAAAATGTATTCAAGATATACGGATTGGCTAAAATATTTTAAAGATACTCTAACTAGGGGATCAGAATGTAGTAATGGCTAGAGTCTGTAGTCTTAGAAAAGTTTCCAGACTCAGTTTCTAAATGGTATTTTGTCTAGACATTGGTTTAGGAGATTTTCTACTTTTCCTAATGGAAGTCATAGGGATAACATAATTATATCTCTGGGATATTTTTGTGTCTGCCTTGAGTAATCCTTTCAGATCAGGTATAGTCAGAGTACTTTAAAGAGACAGAAAATTGAAGAATGTTTTGACTTAAAGAATGATATATGACCTATTTTATGCCTCTTTTCTAATAAACATTTATTCAATAATTATCAATGTATCTGGCAGAAGTAGCTAACCCTTAAGCACTTCAGATCTTTAAGGGCCACTCTTAAGAGTGAAAAGAACTCAAAGGGTCTTAGATGAGTTGACAACAAGTTAATTTTTATTATATCCCTACTACTTCATTGGCTATGAAGGTTTTTCTGGGTAGTTTGGGAACTGGCCAGTACTGATAACTTTTAAAATTAATGTTTGTTTTGAATTCTAATCAACAGTCAGTAGTAGAACTTTTAGATCAACCTCCTTTAAATGTTTGGAGACAGCCTCTTTTTATTTCCTAAGAACCCCTATTAGTCTGGTTAGTGAGCTCTCACAATATACTTACTCATATGGGGAATAGGAGAAGAACCAGAAGTGCAGCCATGGATTCACTAACGGTTCTTCTGATCTGTGTCCATAACTTTAGGTATGTATCAGCTATCACCAATACTTTAAAGCCACTAGCAATTGCAAATTTAATAACTATGCCTGTTTTGCCACCTCTATTCTGAACTTCGGAGAAGGCAATGGCAACCCACTCCAGTACTCTTGCCTGGAAAATCCCATGGACGGAGGAGCCTTGTAGGCGGCAGTCCATGGGGTCGCCAAGAGTCGGACACGACTGAGCGACTTCACTTTCACTTTTCACTTTCATGCATTGGAGAAGGAAATGGCAACCCACTCCAGTGTTCTTGCCTGGAGAATCCCAGGGACGGGGGAGCCTGGTGGGCTGCCGTCTGTGGGGTCGCACAGAGTTAGACACGACTAAAGTGACTTAGCAGCAGCAGCAGCAGCAGCATTCTCAACTTGTTTTTTCCTTGATTGATCTGCTGCAGCTTTTATTATGAATTATTAACAATAAGAGTCAGCATTGTTGTTTGGTAGGATAGTAAATTACTCTTTTGTTCTTAAGGTTAATTGCGGTTCCTTGTGTCTTATTAATGCTTTAACATTTCCTAATGGGAACAAGTAAATAAACTATGGAAAACATATATGTAATTGAAAAGGTAGATAGGGTAAAATAAAGATCACAAATTTGTTTATGTTTAGGGGCAAGAATAGTGTTAATAATATAAATGTGTAGAACAATAGGGAAAGAAGAGCTGTGGCCCTAACAAGAGACAACTATAATCCTTTTCTTTCTGAGCTATTCAAATATGAGTGATTTCTCTGTCCAGTGAACTGTGCAAAATGAATCATTGGAAATGGAATGGACACTTTCTAAAATTCAATTATAAATATGTTGAAGAAACCAAAATTCTATGTGCCTTAAGATATTTATCATAGTTACTATTTATACTGTTATCAAAAATGACATAAAGATCGAAATATTTGGTTTCTAAAGTCAAGAGAATATGACCTGATTTTATACAAGATTTATACAAGATACAAGATACAAGATAGCCATAGCACAATCATAGAGAGTGCTTAAATATTCAAAGCCTTTGTTTTCTTATTATAAACATATAGTGAATGCATTCATTTTCCTAAAATGCTTATGTTTCATAGTCTTGAGATTAACATTCATGTGACAATTTATCATTACTGTTAAAAGTAAAATATAATTGATAAACCTCCAAGGAGGGAAGTGCTTTTCTAATAGCTATGAGCCAAATGTACAAATCTTACAAGAAAGAGCTTTCATCTTTAACTGCCTAGTATTTATGGTCTTAATGCCTTTAAAGGATGTGACTTGTATTTATCTTAGAGATATAACAAGGTACAGTGGTCAGCTCATTGAATCGTTTTCTGCAAGCCCTGTTTCAGTGTTTCAGCTAAACATTTCCAACCTCCTGAAGCAACTTCTGACATTAATTTTTAATTTTAAACTAGGCTGAATTAAATTATGTTTACAGTTTTTAAATGTTACACATATCCAGTCGACAACAATAACAGATGTTCAGGATAGTACCTTTGTGTTTGGAGTCTTATTCCATAACATTCCAGGAGAAAATTCTCAATCATTAGGAAGTATACTCTAGAGAGCAGGGATATGTATCACTTCAACAGCTTAGCATTATCTGGGTTTGTACCTGCTGTCTCTGGGAGATAGTGAGAGACACGGAGGCCTGGCATGCTGCAGACCACGGGGTTGCGGAGAGTTGAACATGACTTGGCAACTCAACAGCAACAACGACCTGCCGCCTGGAAGACTCTACCAAAGTAGTTTGCTGTGCTCAGTTGCTCAGTTGTGTCCAACTCTTTTGCGACCCATGGATTGTAGCTCACCAGCTTCCTCTGTCCTTGGGATTCTCCAGGAAAGAATACTTGGAGTGGGTAGCCATTTCCTCCTCCAGAGGATCTTCCTGATCCAGGGATGGAACTCATATCTCTTGCATTGGCAGGTGGACCCTTTACCACTAGTGCCACCTGGGAAGCTATTGAGAGCAATAGCTTTGATGAGATTCTTTGGCTTGGGAAGTCAGTAGGATTCCTAGATCACGCTTCTACAGAGGAGAAGGGCTCAGTGAAGAGCTCACCATCTACCTGCTAAACATATACATATATATGCATACATGTCTAAATATGTATTGTTATATAAATATATACACTGTATATGCTATTATTTAACATATAATACTATATAATCAATTATATATTGTATTATTGAAGTGCATGCTCACTTGCTTAGTCATGTCTGACTCTTTGTGACCCAGTGGACTGTAGCCTGCCAGTCTCCTCTGTCCATGGACTTTTCCGGGCAAGAATATGGGAGTGCGCTGCCATTTCCTTACTCCAGGGGATCTTTCTGACCCAGGGATCGAGCCCATCTGTTGCATCTCCTGCACTGGTGTACAGCTTCTTTACCACTGCACCACCTGGGGAGCCCGTTATAGAAGTATATTAAATATATCACATTCTATGTAATAACATACAATACTTTTTCATACATAATAACATCAACCTACTTTTTAGAGACTCATCCTAGTCTTGGTAAAGCTGTACAAAGAGGAAAATAAATATTAGCTGTTTCCCTGAGAATATTTTGTTGGATGCTGGGTCTTAAGAATTGGATAGAGGGTGGATAATTTGTTCTGGTGAAATGTTAGGTGTTCAGACAGAGCTTGTTGGTTAATAAAGGCCCCCTTCTCCCTCTCTTCCTACCTCCCTCTAATATTCTTTTCCCCTCCCTTAGGTTAACCCACAGCAAGGTGGCTGCTTCCATTCTAAAAAGCTCTGTTGTTGATAAGAACTTGGGCCTCATGAATGAAAAGAAATGCAAAGATATGAGCAAAGTTGTATAAATTACTTCCAGGACAGGTAAATTGAACTGGCAATAAATATAGTAGAGGCAGGCAGATGTACCAAGGATTAAGTGTATTTTTAAAAATTGTTTCCATACATTGGAGAATTGATAGGCACATTTACTATACCATACTTCCTGTGGTATCATCTAGTTTTCTATGTATTTTCTTTATATTTAATATTGTGATTGAGCTCTTATATTATTCTAGGCACTGTTATAAGCATTTTGCTTATCATCCCATGTAATTGACATAATAACTTATAAGGTAGGTTGTAAGCCTGTTTTTACAGAGGAGAAAACTGAGTCACAGAGACGTTACCAAATGTGACCAGCAACACATGATGTGCTGTGGAGGTGGTACTGGATTCGCCTGGGCCCAGAGCTCACCTTATTATGCAATCTATGTAAACTACACTTATTTTTTCTGTGCATGTACAGTGGCATGATAAGTTATGTAGCTGATAAAATTAAGGAACATATTACTGGAAATATTTTAATAAATGGAAACTATGACATTATACAAAGGTGAAGAAAAGCCTACCATAGTTTCCTGTACTTCTCTTGACTCGAAGGTGACAGATGGGACTGTTTTAACAAAATGAATGTCTTAAAGGGCTTCAGGCTTTTTAACATTTCACTTTTCAGTACAGATGCAATCATTTGATTGGAGAAATACTGGCTTGAGTTTCTCTGATTTTCAGGACTAAAAACAAGATCCTTGGAAAAATATTTAATAAGTCTAAGTGGAAACTTCAACATCTATGAATCTCTTTCCAAATAAGGTCATTTAAATGATCACAGACAGGTAATTGTCTACAGTAAAACTATAAAAATGTGATCTAGAACTTCTTTCTTTAACCCTCTCACAATCGGGCATCTTAAATATCAACTCCATGGCATTAGCCCTTCTTTCTCCCTCTCTAATTTTAATTGACTTAAATCCCTAAAGCTCCATCACAAAATAACTTCCAAATTAGTTTCCCAATCCTCTTTGCATAGTGCTTTTTTTCACCTCAAGAGCCTTTTTATGTTTTTCCTTGCACTAAATTTATTTTCAGATAAGAGTGTCACATTTGTAAATGGGCAGCCCTAGAGAAAGTAGATCATACATTATTCTCCTTTGAGTTATTCGTGACCTATTAATAAAATTCAAACATTAGAAGTGAGGGGCAGACTTGCTATATTTATCTGGCAGTTTTTGGTTGGAAACTACCTTAGGCCAAAAGCAGCAGATGCTCTGTTTTCACAGTTGTTCCTAAGCATCTCAAGAAAGTAAAGACACCTTGTCTGTCTAATCTGGTCTCAGCATTTGATTTGGTCACATGGGTGAGGACAGAATTTGTGCAGAGTGATCTTTAGAAATCAACTCAGATCATATCCCTTTTCCGCTTGCATCTCTCTGACAGTTTTCTATCTCATTTAAAGGTCCTGCCACATCCTCCATGGTCTATTCTTCTCTGACTGCATGGTTTAACCCTAATTCCAGTCTCTTTCTTGATTTTACCCAATGCATTCCTTCTTAGACTCCTTTGCATTTATAGTTCCCTCTGCCTGCAACACACATCCTCAGACATTCCCAAGGCTCACACCTTCATCTGCTTTATGTTCTTCCTCAAATGCATTTCGGTGACGCCTTCCCTGACCACCCTCATAATTTGTCACCCTCTCCCTTGATATTTCCTTTTGTCCCTAAGAAGTCTTTACGTTTGATATGTACATGCTCAGTCATGTCTGATTGTTTGTAACCCCATGGACCGTAGCTCTCCAGGCTTTTCTGCCCATGGAATTTTACAGGCAAGAATACTGAAGTGGGTTGCCATTCTCTTCTTCAGGGGATTTTCCCAACCCAGAGATAGAACCTACATCTCCTGTGTCTCCTGTATTGGCAGGCAGATTTTTTACCACTGAGCCACTTGGGAAGCCCATCTTATATTTGATATATTTTACTCATTTTTCTTATTGATTATTTTGCCTTGTAAAGGCAGATATTTTTGCCTGTATTTTTTACCTAGTGATGTCCTGAGTCTAGAATACTGTTTCAGTAAAATACTTATTGCATAAATGGATGAACAACAAACTATATATGCAAGACTTAGAGATAATAAAGGGCTTCCCTGATAGCTCAGCTGGTAAAGAACCTGCCTGCAATACAGAAGACTCCGGTTCAATTCCTGGGTCAGAAAGATCCCCTGGAGAAGAGATAGACTACCCACTCTAGTATTCTTGCTTCCCTTGTGGCCCAGCTGGTAAAGAATCTGCCTGCAATGCAGGAGACCTGGGTTCAATCCCTGGGTTGAGAAGATCCCCTGAAGAAGGGAAAGTCTACCCACTCCAGTATTCTGGTCTGGAGAATTTCATGGACTATATAGTCCATGGAGTCACAAAGAGTCGGATACGACTGTGTAACTTTCACTTCACAGAGATAATAAAGGAGAATGCAATGAACTTTTTTAATGGTTCTAGAAAATATTTGAGACAACTTCTTGTGGGAGGTAACCTCAAAACTGGGTCTTGAGAGATCAGTAGGATTTTTCCAGTAGGGCAACTTGAGAAAGGACATCTCATACAGTTGAAATGTGTGCAAAAGCACAGACACAAAACCATATAATTTGTTTGGGAAAGTCAGCTTTAAAGTATTGATGAATTTTGCTATGCATTAAAATAATGATTGAATTTATTCTTTAAATAATAGAAGGTCCATGAGACATTTTAAGCAGAAATGATAGAGAACTATGCTCTGTTCCAGCAGCAATGGAAAGCATGGATTTGAGGAAATTAAGCTTGATTTAGGGATACAAGCTAAAAGACAGCAGCAGTGCAAGCAAAAGAAAATGGGGGACTGCACTGTTATGGGTGTGTAGTAACAAAAGGAATTAATATGAATAAATAATTGGCTAATTGGTATGTGTGTGTGTGTGCAGATTAGGTTTAGAAGGATGAAGGAGCTGAACTCACAATGTTAATGAAAAACAGCATTGTTTAGCTGAATTATTCAGTCTCTCTCTTTTGTTGACACTTATGCATTTCTTGGGATAATTCCTGAGCTGTTCACCTTCATTTCATAGGTCCTGAGAGTTCCAGAACTCTGGTTTATTGCTAAGGGGATGAAATTAATAGGAGATATAATGTTTTTTTCTTAAACTCAATGAAAATATCAGTGAAACAGTCTAAGCTATATTTTCTCTCAACATACATAATCTTAACACCCTCTGTAAAATCTCAAGACTGCTGAACTTTATATTGAAGCTAATATAAAATTATTGATTTCAATTCACTCAAATAAAATAAGAACTATTCCCTGACACATCCTCTGCATAAAATTATTCTGCATGTGAAATATATCACTGTCTCCTATTGCCAGTTCAATGTACACTATTTAGTAGAAAACACATAAACTTTAAAAGTCACAGTGACCTGTCTGAATTCCATACCTGCATGATAACCTTTGGCAAAATTGCCAGATCACTATGAATCTCACTTTCCCTACTAATGAAATAAAAGCAATACCTACATCGCAGAATAGTTTTGAGATTTAAAAGAAAAGGTGTATAAGTCGAGGGTCCTCTAATTAGAATAACAGAAGCCAACTCTGGCTAATGAGCACCTAAAGGACTTATCAGAAGGAAATTGGGACTTAACATATTGACATGAAGCTAGAAAATGGGCAGTAATGTGCAGAAACTAAGGCAACAGGAATCACAGAAATGGTCTCATAGCCTAATCAGAGTTGTCTGGATGCAAACATTAGAAAAAGTATGCCAACTATTTATGTTTTTCATTCTGGTATCACCTGCTCAGGACTCTAAGTCCTAGGATAGAGTATTCAATTAGCTGATTTGGCCCCTTTTAGCTTCTCTAGCAGGGATCCAATCTGGAAATTTCCAGTCCAAAAAGCCCTCAAAACATTTAGGATGTTGGGGAAAGTGGAATGGATTCTTGATGGCCAAAAACATTAAATTGATGACTTTGGAGCTATTTTGACCATCATCCACAGCAAGAATATATTTTAAATCATGATCTAGGGTTTACAGATGTACATATGTACATCATACATATGTACAGATGTACATATGTACATCCATAACCAGGACACAAAATTTTCTCTAAACTGAACTTATTCTTACTGTATGTGTTATACTCTGTTTTGTATTGCTTTATTTATGCCACTTTTTAAAAGCCAAGTCATGGCCCACTAAGTTGATTTCATGACTTACGATTGTGCTGCAATGCATAGCCTGTAAACGCTTTAATTACAGTGTATATAATATTAGCAAATCATAGATACTCTGTAAATGTCAAGTTCTCTCATACCATCTTTCCCCCTTTATCCTGCCTCCCACTCACCCATCAAATAAAATTGTAGACAGTGGCTGAATGACAAAGATATCTGAAGCCTCTTTCATTTTTATTGACCTAATGACATAATGTTAATCATATTTCCCTGAAGAATTGATTAGACCAAAGAATCAAGATTTTTAAGTGACATAGAGTTTAAAGAAAAGCAGTACTGAAGAAAGAAATGGTAAAATTAAGAGTATAAGGTGTGGCTTAAGTCTCAGCAAAACTGATTCCCTTCTTGAAATACCATAGAAAATTTTCTATTCCACACACACACATCATCTGTTACTGCTCTCTAGAATAAGACTTGGACTATTAGACACACCTTTTCTTAATTTTCCCCATATTGAAAAAGATATTTGTCTTTATTTGAGAACAAAAATATATTTTGATCTAAAATATTTAGTTAATTGGTTTTGGAGTTTAGGAGCTGGAATCTGTAAAATAATTGGTTCAATTCTTTAATTTGTGTGTGTATGGGGAGGGGGCAGTTGGGGAGGAGAAGGGCAGTGAGACTATCACCAAAGCATTAGGCTCATAATGAGTTCCACCAAAAGGACTTGAATCTGTGTTTTTATGCTTCAAATAGACAATCAGAGAATTTACAGGTTTAAAATATTATGAATTACATTTTGCTCTCCATATATTATTTAAACCATCTCAGAAGGGCCTCTTTCCGCAACTGTCAGGATCCACTGTACATCCATATTAGCTTGCCTCCTTTGATCCTCACTTCTCAGCAGTTTAATTTATTTTCTATTGATTCTGTATCCCATTTCCAAGGAAAACTCTGACAATCCATCTGTATTTAAGCCTTTGGTTCTTAATCTCTCCTTGTCAAACAGTGGAGTGGTTTCTCAAACTTGGATTTGAGGCCTGCCTCATTAGGACTCCTCTAATTCTCTCCCTTCAAATATCAATAACTCCGTGTTTTCTTTCCACCAGAAGAAACCTCTGATTTCAAGGTATATTTTTTTCTCCTGTTATTCAATCTCATTCCCTCTTGCCTCTTGTGGAACCCAACCCCCTAATTTTGCCCCTTCTCATTTGCATCTTCAAGTTGTCCTTCTCCCCTGGAAGTTTCTTCTCTTTTTACAAATGTTCTCAGATACCCTAACAAACTACCTGAAACACCTTGGCTCATTTTCTAGTCTCACAAGTAATCGTACTTTCACTCCCCTTTGCTTCAGATGATATTAATGTTTCCTGAACATATATACTTGTTACTTCTACTTCCTCATATTCATCAATGTGTTTGTGTTTCTAATCAAGCTTCTACCTCTACTAGGCCACTGAGTCTGGGTCCTCAAGACAAGAAGATCTAAGAGGTGCTTTTTTTCTACTCAAGGTCTTTCATGTTGCAAAATTCCTATCTTTAACTCCTTCCTGGAATCCTTGTCCTCAAGCTATACCCCAGGGAGCAGGCATTTCCCAAAGTCTTTCATTGCCATCTTTTGGCATAGAGGTTAGGTATGTGGACTGTGGAATCACAATGACTTAAGTTCACTTCAGGATCTGACATTGTGAGCTGTGCCATGTTACCCATTTTACATATTCTTTCCACCTCGTAAAATAGAAATTCAGTTCAGTCGCTCAGTCATGTACGACTCTTTGCGACCCCATGGACCGCAGCACGCCAGGCCTCCCTGTCCATCACCAAGTCCTGGAGTTTACCCAAACTAATGTCCATTGAGTCAGAAATGCCATCCAAGCATCTCATCCTCTGTCATCCCCTTTTCCTCCTGCCTTCAATCTTTCCCAGCATCAGGGTCTTTTCAAATGAGTCAACTCCTCGTATCAGGTGGCCAAAGTATTGGAGTTTCAGCTTCAACATCAGTCCTTCCAATGAACACTCAAGGCTGATCTCCTTTAGGATGGACTGGTTGGATCTCCTTGAAATCCAAGAGACTGTCAAGAGTCTTCTCCAACACCACAGTTAAAAAGCATCAATTCTTCAGTGCTCAGCTTTATTTATAGTCCAACTCTCACATCCATACATGACCACTGGCAAAACCATAGCCTTGACTAGTCGGACCTTTGTTGGCAAACTAATGTCTCTGCTTTTTAATATGCTGTCCAGATTGGTCATAACTTTCCTTCCAAGGAGTAAGCATCTTTTAATTTCATGGCTGCAGTCACCATCTGCAGTGATTTTGGAGCCCAAACAAATAAAATCAGCCACTGTTTCCACTGTTTATCCATCTATTTGCCATGAAGTGGTGGGACTGTATGCCGTGATCTTAGTTTTCTGAATGTTGAGCTTTTTAAGCCAACTTTTTCACTTTCCTCTTTCACTTTCATCAAGAGGCTCTTTTGTTCTTCACATTCTGCCATAAGGGTGGTGTTATCTGTATATCTGAGGTTATTGATATTTCTCCCAGCAATCGTCCGCTTCATCCAGCCCAGCATTTTGCATGATGTACTCTGCATATAAGTTAAATAAGCAGGGTGACAATAGACAGCCTTGACGTACTCCTTTTCCTATTTGGAACCAGTCTGTTGTTCCATGTCCAGTTCTAACTGTTGCTTCCTGACCTGCATACAGATTCCTCAAGAGGCAGGTCAGGTGGTCTGGTATTCCCATCTCTTTCAGAATTTTCCACAGTTTATTGTGATCCACACAGTCAAAGGCTTTAGCATAGTCAATAAAGCAGAAGTAGATGTTTTTCTGGAACTCTTGCTTTTTTGATGATCCAGCGGATGTTGGCAATTTGATCTCTGGTTCCTCTGCCTTTTCTAAAACCAGCTTGAACATCTGGAAGTTCACAGTTCATGTATTGTTGAAGCCTGGCTTGGAGAATTTTGAGCATTGCTTTACTAGCGTGTGAGATGAGTGCAACTGTGCGGTAATTTGAGCATTCTTTGGCATTGACTTTCTTTGGGATTGGAATGAAAACTGACCTTTTCCAGCTCTGTGGCCACTGTTGAATTTTCCAAATTTGCTGGCATATTGAGTACAGCACTTTCACAGCATCATCTTTTAGGATTGGAAATAGCTCAACTGGAATTTCATCACCTCCACTAGCTTTGTTCATAGTGATGCTTTCTAAGGCCCACTTGACTTCACATTCCAGAATGTCTGGCTCTAGGTGAGTGATCACACCATCGTGACTATCTGGGTCGTGAAGATCTTTTTTGTACAGTTCTTCTGTGTATTCTTGCCACCTCTTCTTAATATCTTCTGCTTCTGTTATGTCCATACCATTTCTGTCCTTTATTGAGCCCATCTTGCATGAAATGTTTCTTTGTATTTCTGATTATCTTGAACAAATCTCTAGTCTTTCCCATTCTATTGTTTTCCTCTATTTCTTTGCATTGATCGCTGAGGAAGGCTTTCTTATCTCTCCTTGCTATTTTTTGGAACTCTGCATTCAAATGGGTATATTTTTCCTTTTCTCTTTGCTTTTGGCTTCTCTTCTTTTCACAGCTATTTGTAAGGCCTCCTCAGACAGCTGTTTTACTTTTTTGCATTTCTTTTTCTTGGGGATGGTCTTGATCCCTGTCTCCTGTACAATGTCACGAACCTCCATCCATAGTTCATCAGGCACTCTATCAGATCTAGTCTCTTAAATCTAATTCTCACTTCCACTGTATAATCATAAGGGATTTGATTTAGGTCCTACCTGAATAGTCTAGTGGTTTTCCCTACTTTCTTCAATTTAAGTCTGAATTTGGCAATAAGGAGTTCATGATCTGAGCCACAGTCAGCTCCCCGTCTTGTTTTTGCTAACTGTATAGAGCTTCTCTGTCTTTGGCTAAAAGAATATAATCAGTCTGATTTCAATGTTGACCATCTAGTGATGTCCATGTGTAGAGTCTTCTCTTGTGTTGTTGGAAGAGGGTGTTTGCTATGCCCAGTGCATTCTCTTGGCAAAACTCTATTAGCCTTTGCCCTGCTTCATTTTGTACTCCAAGGCCAAATTTGCCTGTTACCCCAGGTGTTTCTTGACTTCTACTTTTGCATTCCAGTCATTGCCCATATCCCAGGGTGGGATTCCCTGATGGCTCACTGGTAATGAATCTGCCTGCAATGCAGGAGACCTGGGTTCTATCCCTGGGTCGCAAAGATCCCCCAGAGGAGGTCACGGCAACCCACTCCAGCATTCTTGCCTGGAGAATCCCATGGACAGGAGCGTGGCAGACTGTATAGCCCACAGGGTCACAAAGAGCCAGACACAACTGAAGCGAATGAGCACACACAAATGCATATCCCAGGGTTCTTAGAATATTAGATGAAACAGTGTCAGTAAAGCACTTAGGAAGTCCTTCACTGGTAGTAAATGTGAGCTATCATTTTTTTTCCTCCCAAGGAAATAGAAGCCCTTATGTTGGGGGTAAAGGAACACCTTTGTCAACTTCCTGTAGGTAAAGCTCCTCCATTATTTACTCTAGGCCTGGCCCTTCCCTCTCTCCTTTCTGAGTATTTTTGGGAAAGGACCCCCTAGATTTTAGTTTAACCCCTCCATTTTTTTTTTGCCTTTCTGATTCCTCCTTTATATCTAAATTTTGTAGCACATTCTGATTGTAGAAAAGTCTGCCTAATGCTTCCATATTAGTAAGTTGATTGTCGCTGCACCCCTAAACCATGATCTTCAACACTTTTTATATTCATCTGTCACCTCCTTTATCAATTTTAGTTGACCCAGAACTTCATCAGAGGAAAGTGGCAACTCTTTGGGCCCCTTTAAACCTTAAAACTTATTTTCTTTTTGCCTGTTACATTTGATTCTAAACTCCAACCTTTCCTTGCTATAATCCATCCTACACATCTCTGCCTATAATCTTCCTAATGAAAAGCTCTTATAATGTCATTTCTTTTACCAAAAATACAGTAGTTCTTTGTTATTTAGAGAATTGTGGGTGGATTTCACTGAGATATTCATGGTTTGATTCTCCCACTGCTGCTTTTGTGTTACTTAGTGCTCCAGATGAGTTAGATCATTTCCCTGAAGAGCGAGAGATTTCTGCTTCTGCACATTGGCTTACATTGTTTCTTCCACCGAGAATAGTCCATCTTATTTTTTGAAATTCTTTCAATATTCTGAGGCTGTCTCTACTGTCTTACAGTAAAGATTTTCTTGATTTTCCCCAATTGGATATAATTTATACCTTTTGCATGTATTTTTCAGTTTTCTTATGGAATACATATCTCCTTGTTTTAATTTATAATAAGACTATTTTATTTTCCCTTGTACAATAAAATCATACCGTATTTAATATGTTTCAGGACATGTGCTAAGCCCTATGCACATGCTGTTGGCTTCCCATCTTCCTAATCATGGCTGCACACTGGGATCGCTGGGGGAAAATTTTTGAAATATCAGTGCTCTACCATACACCTTGATCTAACTGATGTAGAACAGGACTCACACAGTTCCACATCATTGCATAACTCCAGCAGTCATTGCCAATAGAGCATAGAATATCTTGTAAATTGTGTGGTGTGGGTAGTCCTAGGCCCAGCCATCTTTATTATTGTTACTATTTTTGTATTTAGTTTCAAAAGTGACCCAAACAAAAAATCAGTGCTGAGAACTACTAATATGCAAGATTTCATAAGAAAGAAAATAAAAGTAATGAGAAAACAGATTATATATGGGAAAAAAAATGCAAACTATGAATGACAGACATTCTCATGAGAGAGGCTAAGACCATTCAAATAGAAGTAGTAATATACAGCATAATTTTAAAAGGGCTTTGGTTGCAAAGAAAGGACCCATTGAAAAGACATGCTAAGCTTCAGATAAAATTAGTTTAAAAAAAAGCATCTAGACATGTCCTTGGAACAACAGACTGGTTCCAAATTGGGAAAGGAGAACATCAAGGGTGTATATTGTCACCCTGCTTATTTAACTTATTTGCAGAGTACCTCATACAAAATGCTGGGCTGGATGAAGCTCAAGCTGGAATCAAGATTGTCAGAAGAAATATCAATAATCTCAGATATGCAGATGACACCACCTTTATGGCAGAAAGTGAAGTAGAACTAAAGAGCCTCCTGATGAAAGTGAAAGAGGAGAGAGAAAAAGTTGGCTTAAACTCAACATTCAGAAAATGAAGATCATGGCATCCCGTCCCATCACTTCATGGCAAATAGATGGGGAAATAATGGAAGCAGTGACAGATTTTATTTTCTTGGGCTCCAAAATCACTGCAGATGGTGACTGCAGCCATGAAATTAAAAGACACTTGCTCCTTGGAAGAAAAGCTATGACCAACCTAGACAGCATATTAAGAAGCAGAGACATTACTTTGCTGACAAAGGTCCATCTAGTCAAAGCTATGGTTTTTCCAGTAGTCACATATGGATGTGAGAGTTGGGCCATAAAGAAAGCTGAGCACCAAAGAATTGATGCTTATGAATTGTGGTGTTGAAGAAGACTCTTGAGAGTCCCTTGGACTGCAAGGAGATCAAACCAGTCCATCCTAAAGGAAATCAGTCCCAAATATTCTTTGGAAGGACTGATGCTGAAGCTGAAACTCCAATACTTTGGCCACCTGATTCAAAGAACTGACTCATTAGAAAAGACCCTGATGTTGGGAAAGATTGAAGGCAGGAGAAGGGGACAACAGAGGATGAGATGCTTGGATGGCATCACTGACTCAATGGACATGAGTTTGAGCAAGCTCCAGGAGTTGGTGATGGACAGGGAGGCCTGGCATGCAGCAGTCCATTGGGTCGCAAAGAGTTGGACATGTCTGGGTGGCTGAACTGAACTGAGACATGTTCTTGCACTATCTATGAGTTTCAAAAGTGTAAAATATTCTTACAAATCAGCAAACAAAGATGACAAAACAAAACAAAGAAAACTTGCCATAAAGGTATAAACTTGGGCTAACTTCAGATTTTTTGACTAAAGGAAAGGGAAAAAAAATTGTTCACAGAATTTTGTGGATAATGAGCAATATTGAACATCTTTTTGTATACCTGTTGGTCATTTGTATGTCTTTTTTTGAAACATGACAATTCAGTTCCTCTGCTCATTTGCTGAATTGTTTGTTTTGCTCCTGAGTTGTATGAGTTGCTTATATATTTTGGATATTAACTCCTTATCATATATGTCATTTGCAAATATTTTCCCTATTGTATATGTTGCCTGTTCATTTGGTTATTGTTTCTTTTGCTGTGGAGAAACTTTTCAGTTTGATGTCATCCCACTTGTTGATTTTTGTTTTTGTTGCATTAGCTTTTGGTGTCATATCCAAAAAATCATTGCATTGCCAACAATGTAAGGATGCGAAGGGCTCCTTGCCAGAATGTTCACTTCATTTGCAATAGAAAAAAATGTTAGAAACAGCTGAAATGTCTGGTTACTGGGCAGTAAAAAATATTCCTGTTATTGTTTATAAAAATATGTTAAATAACTTCATTATCTGGTTAACATTTTATTTTTTTTATCTTTTTTTATTAATTTATTTATTTTAGTTGGAGGCTAATTACTTTACAATATTGTAGTGGTTTTTGCCATACATTGACAGGAATCAGCCATAGGTTTACATGTGTTCCCCATCCTGAACCCCCTTCACACCTCCCTCCCCATCCCATCCCTCTGGGTCATCCCATTGCACTAGCCCTGAGCACTTGTCTCATGCATCGAACCTGGACTGGCATTCTGTTTCACATATACATGTTTCAATGCTATTCTCTCAGATCGTCCCACCCTCACCTTCTCCCACAGAGTCCATAACACTGTTCTATGCATCTGTGTCTCTTTTTCTGTCTCGCATATAGGGTTATCGTTACCATCTTTCAAATTCCATATATATGCATTAGTATACTGTACTGGTGTTTTTCTTTCTGGCTTACTTCACTCTGTATAATGGGCTTCAGTTTCATCCATCTCAATAGAACTGATTCAAATGTATTCTTTTTAATGGCTGAGTAATATTCCATTGTGTTTATGTACCACAGCTTCCTTATCCATTCGTCTGCTGATGGACATCTAGGTTGCTTCCATGTCCTGGCTATTATAAACAGTGCTGCGATGAACATTGGGGTACACGTGTCTCTTTCAATTCTGGTTTTCTCGGTGTGTATGCCCAGCAGTGGGATTGCTGGGTCATATGGCAGTTCTATTTCCAGTTTTTTAAGGAATCTCCACACTGTTATCCATAGTGACTGTACTAGTTTGCATTCCCACCAACAGTGTAAGAGGGTTCCCTTTTCTGCACACCCTCTCCAGCATTTATTGCTTGTAGACTTTTGGATAACAGCCATTCTGACTGGTGTGTAATGGTACCTCATTGTGGTTTTGATTTGCATTTCTCTAATAATGAGTGATGTTGAGCATATTTTTATGTGTTTGTTAGCCATCTGTATGTCTTCTTTGGAGAAATGTCTGTTTAGTTCTTTGGCCCATTTTTTGATTGGGTCGTTTATTTTTCCGGAATTGAGCTGCAGGAGTTGCTTGTATATTTTTGAGATTAATTGTTTGTCTGTTGCTTCGTTTGCTATTATTTTCTCCCTTTCTGAAGGCTGTCTTTTCACCTTGCTTATAGTTTCCTTTGTTGTGCAAAAGCTTTTAATTTTAATTAGGTCCCATTTGTTTATTTTTGCTTTTATTTCCAATATTCTGGGAGGTGGGTCATATAAGATCCTGCTGTGATTTATGTCAGAGAGTGTTTTGCCTATGTTTTTTTCTAGCAGTTTTATAGTTTCTGGTCTTACATTTAAATCTTTAATCCATTTGGAGTTTATTTTTTGTGTGTGGTGTTAGAAAGTGTTCTAGTTTCATTCTTTTACAAGTGATTGACCAGTTTTCCCAGCACCACTTGTTAAAGAGATTGTCTTTTCTCCATTGTATATTCTTGCCTCCTTTGTCGAAGATAAGGTGTCCATAGGTGCGTGGATTTATCTCTGGGCTTTCTATTTTGTTCCATTGATCTATATTTCTGTCTTTGTGCCCGTACCATACTGTCTTGATGACTGTGGCTTTGTAGTAGAGCCTGAAGTCAGGCAGGTTGATTCCTCCAGCTCCATTTTTCTTTCTCAAGATTGCTTTGGCTATTCAAGGTTTTTTATATTTCCATACAAATTGTGAAATTGTTTGTTCTAGTTCTGTGAAAAATACCGTCGGTAGCTTGATAGAGATTGCATTGAGTCTATAGATTGCTTTGGGTAGTATACTCATTTTCACTATATTGATTCTTCCAATCCATGAACACGGTATATTTCTCCATCTGTGTCCTCTTTGATTTCTTTCATCAGTGTTTTATAGTTTGGTTAACATTTTATTATATAATCATAACTAAAACTCTGAACATGAAATTATTCGCATGATTTGGGCTTTTTAAATAAAAATATATGTAAAATAAGATTGGAAAGACTTAATCAAACATAGTACTATTATTCTCTAGATAGTGGGATTATAGGTGATATATATAATTTTCTTTACAAATTTATATATATGTATATAATTTTGAATATATGAAAAAATTACACAATAGTGGGATTGGAGTTTTCAATAAATAATATGCTGATAAATAGTAACTTAGAAACAATCCAAATTAGATTCTTCTGTGACTTTGCACACATCATAAATGTATTTACTGTTTTAACACAATATTTTCTATGTCTATCTGTATGCTAACACTATAATCTTTTGCAACTTGATTTTTATTTGCGTCTCAATGACTAAAAGCTCTACAGTTTTTTTCCAGACAAAGTAACAGAATGACTAGTTTAATCTATTATACAAAAACTAAGTACACAGTTATGACACAATCAAGACTTTCATTTAAATTTGAATCTTTAATTATCTCATGGGAATAAAAGAAGTAGGCTAATGCATAAGTCTTAGCCTTTTGGTATAATGCCATTACAAATCAATTTAAGAGAATGCATGGAGTTCTTATACTGTTGGGAATATTCAGCTATTACATTACTTCAGCATGCAATTCTTTATAGAAAGTGTACTCTCTGGAGAATTAAGTAATGTTAAATAAATTAGCATCTTAATGAAAATTGTATATTAATACTGTTCTTGTTCCTAAGTAGTAATCTAATTCCAGTAAATCAAGGGATTCAATTTTCACTAACCAAATATCTTTGTCTTAGAAAGTACTATGTGGCAACTGAGTATTTGCTGTGCATGCATGCATGCTCAGTTGCTCAGTCGAGTCTTAACTCTTTATGACCCCATGGACTGTAGCTCGCCAGGCTACTCTGTCCGTGGGATTGTCCAGGCAAGAATATTGGAGTAGATTGCCACGCCCTTTTCCAGAGGATCTTTCTGACCCACGGATCAAGCTCGCATCTTTTGCATCTCCTTCAGAAGAGATTCTTTACTACTGAGACACAGGGGAAGCCCCAGCATTTGCTGTACTCTCTGATATTTAGAGAGCATTATTGTTAAAAAGATATATCCATCTTGGTTTGAATACATATAGTTTGGAAATTTTGTTTATTGGCCTATAGAACAAATTAGATAGGTGTATTCAATGCTCTTAAGTGAGTCATTAGATAATTCAGTTCAGTTATAGAATATTATAGTCATATACTGTATTATCCAGGTAATAGAACTTGAATAAGAGTTCTATCAGAAATCTAATTTATTTAAAAGATTCAGCCTAACCACAAAGGTGACAATAAAATTCTTACCATACAATATAAGAGTTAGAGAGTAATTTTCAGATAAATATTTTAATCCATATGACTTCAAAGTTTTCAATGAAATTGAGGCCTTAGTGTGAGTTTTTTTCTAAATAATGCATATTGAAGAGTTTAAAAATACCATATATGCTAGTAAATGTGAAAATCCAACATAAAGTGAGCAAAGAATCTTCAAAATAAAATTTGAAAGTATGTATGCAATGTTTTATCTTGAACTATAGTTTATATTAGGTATTAGGTTGAGTAATAATAACTACTCAAATCACTTAGTGGCATATGTGTATGTTACACGGTTTACTGAGTCATTCATACAGGTTTAGTTTCCAAAGGCCCTCAGAAATTTTTATCCTCTTCTTTTCTTCTTCCTCTTGCACTTCTAGACACTCTCTTGGTCTTGATTAGTGCCTTGAGCTTTTGACTACTGTCCTTGTTCTGCCTTCTTAAATCAGAATGCAGAATATACAGTGCTCAGGAATATATGAAAAATCTTATATGAATAGTATTTGTTAAATACATATCATTTGCTAAGTTCTGTGCTGGTCATTCTGTGTGTGTTTGTGTGTTAGTTGCTTAGTCGTGTCCGACTCTTTGCGACCCCATGGGCTGTAGCTCACCAGGCTCCTCTGTCCATGGAATTCTCCAGGCAAGAATACTGGAGTGGGTTGCCATTCCCTTCTCCAGGGGATCTTCCTCATCCAGAGATTGAGCCCCAGTCTCCCGCATTGCAGGCAGATTCTTTACCTTCTGACCCACCAGGGAAGCCCTTGGTCCATGTGTTATTTAATACTGATAGCAAATCATTTCACAGATGAGCAAGTTAAAACCCAAATAGTTTAAGTTACTTTCCCAAAGGGACATAACTATAGATTGTTAGTGATGAATTTGAGATTTGTTCTTAGATACATCTGACTCCAAAGCTTACAACATGAACTAAGAAATGGAATATACATATCAATGTTTTCATCTTAAAAACTACCTACCCTGTGTGTGTTAAAAGGCTTTACACGACTTTTTCAAAAATGTACTGATTTTCCTTTAGCAGTTTTCTTTACCGTACCACTTTGAATGTCTAAGCTGAGGTTCCCTGGAGTTTCTTTCATTAAGATTCTTTGGGCTTTCACTTCTGTCAGTCAAAGACAGCATCTTAGAGATGAATTTGAAGAAGCTGAACAAGGACTTAAATACCTGTTGGTTGTCAGTAGACTTCTTCACCTATATTGGTGTATGTATCTTCAGACTCTCTCAGAGACTTTTCCAAAAGAAAGTACCTGGAATCCAGGTACGTCTGGAGGTCCTGGAGACCAGATCCAGGTTCAGTGACTTGCGTGATGTACTCATAGGACTCAGTATCTAGTAACCCTCACAGCTTTGATTTATTTTATTTTTATTTTTTTTTTTAACACCAAAAGCATTTTGTATTTGGGTATAGGTGACTAACAATGTTGTGATAGTTTCAGGTGAACAGTGAAGGGACTCAGTCATATGTATACATTGAGGGAGAATGGAGGAGAGAGATTGATTTTTTGTAATGAAAGTATACAGAGCAAAGTCAGGAAGGAGAAAAAGCACATAAGGCAAACTTGGGAGTAACAGAAAAATTTGGCCTTGGAGTACAAAATGAAGCAGGGCAAAGGCTAACAGAGTTTTGCCAAGAGAATGCACTGGTCATAGCAAACACCCTCTTAGAGATGACTCTACGCAGGAATATCAACAGATGGTCAACATGGTAATCAGATTGATTATATTCTTTACAGTCCAAGATGGAGAAGCTCTATACAGTCAGCAAAAACAAGACCGGGGGCTGAGTGTGGCTCAGATCATGAACTCCTTATTGCCGAATTCAAACTTAAATTGAAGAAAGTAGGGAAAACTAGTAGGCCATTCAAGTATGACCTAATTTAAATCCCTTACAATTATACAGTGGAAGTGACAAATAGATTCAAGGGATTAGATCTGATAGAGTGCTTGAAGAATTATGGACAGAGCTTCATGACATTGTATAGGACCATCCCCAAGAAAAAGAAATGCAAGGAGGCAAAATGGTTGTCTGATGAGGTCTTACAAATACCTGAGAAGTGAAAGGCAAAGGAGAAAAGGAAAGATATACCCATCTGAATGCAGAGTTCCAAAGAATAGCAAGGAGAGATAAGAAAGCCACCTTCAGTGATCAGTGCAAAGAAATAGAGGAAGCAATAGAATGGGAAAGACTAGAGATCTCTTCAAGAAAATTAGAGATACCAAGGGAACATTTCATGCAATGATGGGCTCAATAAAGGGCAGAAGTGGTATGGACCTAACAGAAGCAGAAGATATTAAGAAGAGGTGGCAAGAATACACAGATGAACTATACAGAAAAGATTTTCATGACCCAGATAACCACGATGGTGTGATCACTCACCTAGAGTCAGACATCCTGGAATGTCAAATGGGCCTTTGGAAGCCTCACTATGAAAGAAGCTAGTGGAGGTGATGAAATTCCAGTTAAGCTATTTCAAATCCTAGAAGATGATGTTGTTAAAGTGCTGAACCCAATATGCCAGCAAATTTGGAAAACTCAGCGGTGGTCACAGGACTGGAAAAGGTCAGTTTTCATTCCAATCCCAAAGAAAGGCAATGCCAAAGAATGTTCAAACAACTGCACATTTGCACTCATCTCACACGCTAGTAAAGAAATGCTCTAAGTTCTGCAAGCAAGGCTTCAACAGTATGTGAACTGAGAACTTCCAGATGTTCAAGCTGGTTTTAGAAAAGGCAGAGGAACCAGAGGTCTAATTGCCAGCATCCGTTGGTCATTGAAAAAGCAAGAGAGTTCCAGAAAAAAAAACGACTTCTATTTTGTTGACTACCCCAAAGGTTTTGACTGTGTGGATCACAGCACACTGTGCAGAATTCTTCAAGAGATGGAATACCAGACCACCTTACCTGCCTCCTGAGAAATCTATATGTCAGTCAAGAAACAACAGTTAAAACTAGACATGTAACAAGGAACTGGTTCCAAATTGGGAAGGGAGTATGTCAAAGCTGTGTATTGTCACACTGCTTATTTAACTTATATGCAGATTACATCATACAAAATGCTGGGCTGGATGAAGCACAAGCTGGAATCACGATTGCCAGGAGAAACATCAACAACCTCACATATGCAGATGATACCACTCTTATGGTAGAAGCAAAGAATAACTAAAGAGTCTCTTGATGAAAGTGAAAGAGGAGAGTGAAAAAGTTGGCTTAAAACTCAACATTTAGAAAACTAAGATCATGGCATCTGGTCCCATCACTTCATGGCAAATAGATGGGGAAGCAATGGAAACTGAGAGACTTTATTTTCTTGGGCTCCAAAATCACTGCAGATAGTGACTGCAGCCTTGACATTAAAAAACGCTTGCTCCGAATCGCCAGTCCAGGTTCGACGCATGATACAGGGTGCTCGGGGCTGGTGCACCGGGATGACCCGGAGGGATGGAATGGGGAGGGAGGTGGGAGGGCGGTTCTGGAAGGGGAACACATGTACACCCATGGTGGTTTCATGTCAATGTATGGCAAAACAAATACAATATTGTAAAGTTAAAAAATAGATAAATAAACTAATTAAAAAAATAACAACAACAACAAAAAAATGCTTGCTCCTTGGAAGAAAAGCTATGACAAACCTAGCCAGTATATTACAAATGGAGACATTACTTTGCTGACAAAGATCTGTCTAGTCAAAGCTATGATTTTTCTGGTAGTCATGTATGGATGTGAGAGTTGGCCTATAAGGAAACCTGAGTGTCAAAGAATTGATGCTTTTTAACTGTGGTGTTGGAGAAGACTCTTGAGTGTCACTTGGATACCAAGGAGATCACACTAGTCAATCCTAAAGGAAATCTGTCCTGAGTATACATTGGTAGGACTGATGCTGAAGCTGAAGCTCCAATACTTTGGCCACCTGATGAGAAGAACTGACTCATTGGAAAAGACCCTGATGCTGGGAAAGATTGAAGGTGGGAGTACAAGGGGACAACAGAGGATGAGATAGTTGGATGGCATCACCAACTCGATGGACATGAGTTTGAGCAAGCTTTGTGAGTTGGTGATTAACAAGGATGCCTGGCATGCTGCAGTCCATGTGGTCACAAAGAGTTAGACATGAATGAGTGACTGAACTGAACTGATACTAATGATATGGGTAAATATCAGGTGGTCTTCACTGAAACATTGTTCTAAATTTGAAATTTTCTCAGAAAATTCTATCGAATGCCATCAAGAGTTGATTGAGTCACAGTTATTACAGGCAGTCTGAAAATGTAAGAGTTTTTTTAGATGTTCATGCCATTTCATAGAGGAAAAGCTAATTTTTCAATAAATTTTAAACAATTTTACTTGAAAGAACAGATGATATGCATTAGGCACAATCAGAAGTCATCATGGAACACAATGTATTGTGCTCTTTCCAATACCATAATCATGATTATTATTACATTTAACAGACATTTATTGAATACCTACCTTGGGTGAAGTACTATGCTGAGTATTTGAAAGCACAATTTGTGATGATGCTAATTTATAACCCAATACTTATAAAATTTTATACCATAAAAATTTTACCTTTACTCTTCTCTCTTTAAATAGTGGTTGGTAGAAACTTAGCAGGAGGGGAAAATGAGGAGATATTGGTTAAAGGGTAAAAATTTCCAGGCCTGTGAAGTAAATAAGTACTGGAGATCTAACATACAGCAATGTGACTATAGCTAACAATATAGTATTATATACTTGAAATGTATTAAGAAGGGAGATCTTAAAATGGTCTCACCACAAAAGAATAGAATAACTTAATTATGGTGATTATTTCATGATGTGTATATATCAAAAATATCAAATGGTATATCTCAAATATATATATATATATATATGATTTTTACTTTTCACTTCTTCTACTTTACTGAAGCTGGAAATGTATACATTTCTGAAAGTATACATTATGAAAATTTCAAATGGCATTGCCCTGGTGGCTCAGACAATAAAGAATCTCCCTGCAATGCAGGAGACCCAGGTTCAATCCCTGGGTTGGGAAGATCCCCAGGAGAAGGGAATGGCTGCCCACGCCAGTATTGCCTGTAAGATTCCATGGACAGAGGAGCTTGGTGGGCTACAGCCCATGGGGTCGCAAAAAGTTGAACACGACTGAGTGACTAACACTTTCACTTTCACCATGTAACTTAAATATATACAATTTTTATTATTCATTTCTATTTACTAAAAAATAATGATAAATTAAAAAAAAACAATGCCAGAATTACTCTGGCAGATAGTACAAATTCATATACATTCAAGAATTACATAAAAAATTGCTACATATTGTCTAACATGGACATGTACACAGATGTCTTTTCTGCACTGTCTTTCTAAGTGAGCAGTATGGGGATAATATAATAATTGGTGCTTCTGTTGAGTGCATGTTCTTTGGTGAGTGCTTTGAATATACCGTCTTATTACCTATGAGGCACAGAGAAATTAAGCACAGAGATAACTGTAGAGATTTCAACCTAGACTGAATGACTTAAGAGTTTGGGCCACTTCATAATATTGGTATAATGATTTATTTTGCAAAATCAAGTGTAAAATGCTTATTTCTTAAAAATTTACTAATCTTAGATACCTGCAATTTTATCATTTGCTAAAGAAAATTTTATTTGTCTGAAAATTTGTGACACAGTTAAAATACAGCCTGATCATGACTTTTTTTATGGTATATAGTTCCAACTGAATATTTCTGTGTTATTTCACAAAATAGTTGAGCTATTCTGTTACACATCGTTTTAAAATATCATAGTAAATTCATAATAATAATATATTTAGAACCTCACAATTGCATTAAATCTTCACCTATAGTGAGGCTAGAGTACTTAACAAGTGTAACATTCATCACATTCTGAGGTAGCCACTTGACAAACAGCTAGAATAAAAATCTGAAAAATAGGTCTGTTGTAGACTGCTACAGCCAATATAGTCTACAGCAATTTCAAAATGGATATTAATAAAAATACTCTGTTATGTCTGAGGGAGTAAAAATAACAGATAAGAAGCATTGTTATCATTTACCCAAAAGGTTGATTAAAATTCTAACTCTTTTTTTTTTTAGACTTACTAAAGATATTCAGGGTCAGTAAGTATAGGGCAAACAAGAAAAACAAAAACAAGTGTGTATTAAGGAAAGAATCTTCTTTTCTACCACCCACATGCCTTCTAAAGCAGGCCAGGTGAAATAAGTTAACTTGAAATGTAAAGTAAATGATAACACTTTGATACTATCAACTGAGTCTAGATAAATGCTGCCTATTATTCTGAAAAGAGTATCAAGCTAGATTCCATGTTACCACTATATAAAATTATTGCTGTGTAATTTTATATGTCTCTAATTCATATATGCATGTCCTTTTATAGTGTCAAAGTGGCTTCATGCTTCATATTCATTTAATTCTCACATTAGAAGTTAGCAAAGAATGTAAAAGCTGAAAGAGACAATAGAGGTCATGTAATACATACACTATCTTCACAGATAAGGAAATCTGGATTCAAACTCATTTCAGAATATGAAAACCAGAATGGTGTGGGAACCCAAACCAATGTGATATGGTTGAAATTCATGCCCGAGAAATCCTTGCTCAACTGGATTAAATGGAATAATGTAATGTAGGAAACTAATCTGTTTAAATGGGAACCAAGAGATGGTAGAAAAGCAATTTGCATGGAATTCAGACATGAAATGATATTAAGGAAGGCTAAATTTACACGTTATGTGCATATAGTAAAATAAAACTTTATGCTTTAATCCATCACAAGATAAACTAGTTGGGTAAATTACACCTAGGTGGAGGAACTTTTTCCTAAACAGTATGTGATTTCAAGAACTCAAAACAGAAAAACAGAAAGAACAAAGAGGCACTTATTAAAATTGCTTTCCTAACAAGAGATTCAAGATGCCACACTTTTTTTTCTTTGCTTTGCTTTTTCAGAAAAACATGCTGAACATACAAAATATTTTGAAAATAAAGTACAATGCGGAACTCAGTATGTTTTTATCTGGTTCAGTGCCTTTAAATCCTTCATTAAAACTGCCTGTTTACCTCAGGCAGAAAAAGCTTCTACATTATGTCAATATTTTAAGGACAACATTGGGAAAAAATGTTGCTTTTCAATAGTTCTTCTCCCTAATTAAGTTTTGTGAAAAAGAATTCCGGAACAGAAGGAGAAAAAAAAAATATTTCTGAAGGATGTGCTGTCCTGAGGACATATAGCAGGGGTTACTGATGACCTCAGAGAACTTGTGTTTCTCAAAACGGCCTCCTGCTTCCTCCTTCATATTGCCTGAGACCCTTCATTACAGTCTCGATCCAGGAGAAACCGAACTAGCATGAACCACATGGAAATTAAAACTACAAATTCGCTTTTGTGAGCACCGTTTGGGGAAGAGCATACTTACAGGTTCTTTTAATTGCTGAGGTTTTAATATTATACTCAATGAAGAATTTTTTTTTTTAAATAAAGCTCTACTAACATCCAGTTGATAAGTTACCCTGGCCTAAAGCCTAGAACCATACTGTGACTAATGAGGTGGGAGTGACTTCTGGCTTTCTAGAGAGCCTTGTAGGGAAGCTGATGGAGGAGGGCAGAGGAGACTAGAGGGAGAGACAAAGGGGCCACTTAGAGAATCCTGAAGAGGAGAAGAACTAAGAGTTCAGAAAGGCTTCTGATATGTGGGTGGTCCTTTGCACATTTATCTCATTCCAACCAAATGTCTGAGTCTTTAGAGGTTTGCCTGCCATTAAGGCTTGTAACCATAGTATTACATTTTCCTAAATGTAGGCTATTTATCAGCTTAAAAATTGCTTGCCTTGTTTGTAGAAAGGAATGAAGAGCAGCTGCCAAAGTAAGAGACTAAATTTTCTCTGTGTGAGACTACAGCCCATTAAAAGGTCATTTTCAAATGAATTTCATAATTCACATTTATTGCTGCTTTATGATTTATAAGCTAGAAACATGTCTTCAATGGACAGATAAGACCTTATTTCTAAAATGCAATAGTCTTTTGTGACTGATAATTGGCAACATTTGTAAGAGCGTGTACTTCTGCTTGTGGCTATTTTGTTGTTGTTCAGTCACACAGCTGAATCCAACTCTTTGTGACCCAATGGACTGCAGCATGCCAGGCTTCCCTGTCCTTCACTATCTTCTAGAGTTTGCTCAAACTCATGTCAACTGAATTGATGATGCCATCCATGCATCACATCCTTTGTCACCCGCTTTTCCTCCTGCCCGCAATTCTTCCCAGCATCAGAGTCTTTTCCAATGAGTTGGCTCATTGTATCAGGTGGCCAAAGTATTGGCGTTTTTGCTTCAGCATCAGTCCTTCCAATGAATATTCAGAGTTGATTTCCTTTAGGATTGACTGGTTTGATCTTGCTGTCCAAGGGACTCTCAAGTGTGTTCTCTAACACCATAGTTTAAAAGCATCAGTTCTTCAGTACTCAATTTCTTTATGGTCAAAATCTTTAAAAAGGCAGTTCCTTTCCAGTTTTCCCAGTGATCATCCATACTTACATTCTAGCAGTGTTTGCTGGATTCCAAGGCTATATCCAGATATATGATGGAATTCCAGCTGAGCTATTTCAAGTCCTAAAAGATGATGCTATTAAAGTGCTGCTCTCAACATGCCAGCAAAATTGGAAAACTCAGCAGTGGCCACAGGACTGGAAAAGCTCAGTTTTCATTCCAATCCCAAAGAAAGGCAATGTCAAAGAATGTTCAAACTACTGCACAATTGCACTCATCTCACATGCTAGCAAAGTAATGCTCAAAATTCTCCAAGCCAGGCTTCAACAGTACATGAACCATGAACTTCCAGATGTTCAGGATGGATTTAGAAAAGGCAGAGGAACCAGAGATCAAATTCCCAGCATCCATTGGATAATCGAAAAAACAAGCAAGTTCCAGAAGTACATCTACTTCTGCTTTATTGACTACACCAAAACCTTTGATGTGTAGATTACCACAAACTGGAAAATTCTTCAACAGGTGGGAATATCAGACCACCTGACCTGCCTCCTGAGAAATCTGTATGCAGGTCAAGAAATAACAGTTAAAACCGGACACGGAACAACTAACTAGTTCCAAATTGGGAAAGGAGTATGTCAAGGCTGTGTATTGTCACCCTGCTTATATAACTTATATGCAGAGTACATCATGCAAAATGCCAGGCTGGATGAAGCACAAGTTGGAGTCAAGATTGCCAGGAGAAATATCAATAACTTCAGATATGCAGATGACACCACCCTTATGGCAGAAAGTGAAGAGGAGCTGACAAGCCTCTTGATGAAAGTGAAAGAGGAGAGTGAAAAAGTTGGCTTAAAATTCAACATTCAGAAAACTAAGATAATGGCATCTGGTCCCATCATTTCATGGCAAATAGATGGGGAAACAATAGAAACAGTGACAGACTTTATTTTCTTGGGCTCCAAAACCACTGCAGATGGTGACTTCAGCCATGAAATTAAAAGATGTTTGCTCCCTGGAAGAAAAGCTATAACCAACCTAGACAGCATATTAAAAAGCAAAACCATTTCTTTGCAAGCAAAGGTCCATGCAGTCAAAGCTATGGGTTTTTCAGTAGGCATGTATGGATGTGAGAGTTGGACCATAAGGAAAGCTGAGTGCTGAAGAATTGATGCTTTTGAACTGTGGTGTTAGAGAAGACTCTTGAGTGTCCCTTGGAATGCAAGGATATTAAAGCAGTCAATCCTAAAGAAAATCAGTCCTGAGTATTCATTGGAAGGACTGAAGCTGTAGTTGAAGCTCCAATACTTTGGCCATCTGATGCAAAGAACTGACTCATTGAAAAACACCCTGATGCTGGGAAAGACTGAAGGCAGAAGGAGAAGGGGATGACAGAGGATGAGATGGTTGGATGGTATCACCAACTCAATGGACATGAGTTTGAGCAGGCTCCGGGGGTTGGTGATGAACAGGGAAGCCTGGCATGCTGCAGGCCATGGGATCGCAAAGAGTCACACATGACTGAGTTGAACTGAAGGCTATGTCCAGATATACAGTAAAATTAGCTCTGCCTTCTCTCGTGGATATATATGAATAACTTCCCTATAACTATGATGGATGCATGATGTAGATATTTGACTATTTTCTATAATGTGAGATTTTCTAAGAAATCCGTATTCCTAAAACATCATTGGAGTGTACTTGGCATCTTTTTTTGAGCTTATTAATTTTAAAATACCAATTCTCCTTAGTAAATTAATACAATTTCCTAATACTTTTGCTAGAATTGATTTTATTACATGGGTTTCAAGTCAGCAAACATTTATCAGCAACATTTTATGTTTGAAATATACTCACTTTGTGAGATACAAACCAATAAAGAGATATCCCTTCACCTGGATACTTGTTAGATCACCAAACTGTGAGTTTCTTAAAGATAGTGAGTCTTTTATAGTGCTTAGAATGGTAGAATAAATGAATGATATTTATTCAGTATATTACTGAATAATTCCAGTAGCTTCCTTATGCCCACAAATACTTAATGGTCCTTAGTGTACATTATGAACATTACATGGAAGCATATACACTACCATATGTAACATAGATAGCCAATGGAAATTTGCTGTATGGCTCAGGGAACTCAAACCAGTGCTCTGTAACAACCTAGAGGAGTGTGATGGGGTGGGAGGTAGGAAGGAGTTTCAAGAGGGAGGGGACATATGTATACCTATGGCTGAGTCATGCTGATGTGTGGCAGAAACCAACATAATACTGTAAAGCAATTCAATCAAAAATAAGTAAAAGCAAGAACAACTTAAAAAATTTAAAAAAGTGTTTTTGGCAAAGAGAAGAGGGTTAATAGATACTTCATAGAGGATGTTTCATATGTCTTGACTGTTGGTGGAATTTAGGCAGCTTATGGGAAAGGGATGTGGAAATTTTATTAGCATAAACAGTAAAGACTGAGACCCAGAGATTAAAATTTAAAGTGCAGATCCTATTTGGGGGATTGATGAGTTCCTCTAATGAAGCATGGGGTGGGGAGTGAAAGTAGAGATATAAGGCTTGTGACCATGAATGGAGTCCTATGAAAGCCTTGCAAAGGAGCTTAGATGTTACTATGAAGACCAGCAAATAAGGAGCTACTTGAACATGTAATGAAATGAGATCACTGAGTACCTGGGATGAATAGAAAATGCAACATGATTTGGAGACAAAACGCAGGTCTTGCCTACTGCACAAATTGAGAAAGTTGGCTTATAGCTCAATGAATCCAAGAATGTTGCATAAATTGTTTGAACATTGCATAAACTGTTTGAAAGCTGTCTACATAAGAATTTATTTCTGTGCCAAATTACATTTTTGCCAAAATTTGGTGCCCTCCTTTTCTCGGCCTTCTGGCACTTTTAATGTTGTTGTTGTTTAGTCACTAAGTCGTGTCCAACTCTTTTGGACCCCATGGACTGTAACCCAACAGGCAAGAACATTGGAGTGGGTTTCCATTTCCTTCTCCAAGCAATCTTCCCAATCCAGGAATTGAACCCACGTCTCCTGTGTCTCCTGCATTGCAGATAGTCTTTAGACATTTGGTAACTATATTCACATCGTCCTGTGAATAGTATAGGTCTTTCTTGGTGTAGGACTCATGTGAAAACCTTCAGCTGATGGCCTGTGTATGCCCTGGGAGAAGAATGTAGACCCAGGGGAGGAGAAAAGCTCCGTAGTCTATTAATGTAACAAAATAAGTGACTTGAAGGAGATGTTCTTCAAACATGAAGCAAGAAACGGCAAATGAATCTGGGATTTTGTCTTAAATGACCTTATTGCTAATGCTGTGCCCTGTGTCTTCTAAAATCTCAGCTAGATGTTTTTAAGTCTATTCAAATTTTCAAAAAGCAGAAATACCTACTTAGTTGATTCTTGCCCTTACAAATTCTAAATGGTACCCAGGGCTTATGATGCACCATTTTCACAGATTTTTAATGGTAGTCACATGATCTCTCTTTTAATTTCCCCAGATCAAGACTTAGAAAGGGCTCCTTTCATCAATCAGAGAGTATATGCAAAATACCCCTTTCAAAAGAGATTACTCAGCGGTACAAAGGACTGGATTCAATGTTTTGGAACTTGCCCTTTCTTTTTTTCCCCAGATGGATGATTGTTAGAGGGTTATTAGATGTAGCTAAATGAAAAGCAATTATGAGCACTCTATGGACAAATCTGCCTTCATTTCTATTTGAATGTTGAAGCATTCACAGTATTTGTTGTGTGTTCCTGGTAATGGAATTCAACCCTTTATCTTTTGTTAAAATGTATTTCAATAATATATGATTATGCAGATATATAGAAAAGCTTGTATTACAGAATCAGTCTCTCTGTAATTGTTCTGTTATGACAAATATGAAGTCTCTTTCTTCATGTAACTACAATAAGGATGTGGCCTTTGAATTGTTCAAGGTATGCATGTGCATGAAGTTTATTGATATTTCAGTCACTCAAATAAAGAGGAATCAAACACAGGAATGTTACCAATATATCTTCTGAATAAGTAAAACTTATGGAAAAGCTAATGGCAAATAACCTATGTTACTAAGTTTTCTCTGTTTTACCTGAATGTTTTAAATTAGATTAACATTAAAATATTTTTTAAAATTGCATACCTGTAATACGTATTGTCCAGATGTATGACAGATTGTCCATTTTCAATAAAAATCAATCTCTATAGGCTATTTTTGAAAAGTATTGAAAAGAGTATATCTTCTGTAACCATAAGAAATAGAGTAATTTGTGGAAGTGAAGTTTAATTTCATTTTATGTGTAAGACATCTCATTTAGCTATACAATCTCTGACTAGGACAAATTCTTGTCAACTATTGCTAACTCATTTTTATTCTTACAGTATTTTAAAAATGTTTTTTGCAAAAGAAGAAAGTATTTTCAATTATTTTAAAAGTAAATATAAAAATTTTCAATGCTATTATGAAGTTTATTTGCATGTTTCAGAATGTTGAATATACAGTAGTAATGAGTCTTTATCTCACTTCTATGGTATCCGCTTAAAATAATAAAAAGATGCCTGCTTTATAAATGAAGAAACAGGACAATTTGGCTTAGCTCATGAGAAGACCTTTTGCTTTAATAGTTGCCTGATACTGAAATGCATTAGGACCAGGACCTTAGTGCCTAATTATTCTAAGAAATTCGGTATCCAGTCATGAAACACTTCATTGAATCATTTATGTTAAAGGACTGCTGTGAGCACTGTGGAACTTGTGAAGAACTAAATGAAGTGGATATTTATTTCAAAAAGCTAAATTGAAGGAGAAAAAGAATACAAGTACTAACAGTACAGAGGCTCAGAAGCAGAAGATGTCACTATGAGTTCTTGTACAGGCTTCAGTTAGAACTTTTAGGAAGGAAGAAGTAAGGAGATTGTGTGAGTGAATGACAGCTGGGGGAAGCCATACACATTCGTGGGACAGCTTGTACATGCAGGGACTCCAAATGAGGAAGATCAGTCTCCAAAGCTCAGATAATTCCTCTGTTCAAAAACTCCACTGTTTCATAAACAAAATTCATTTTTTCTGCACTGAATTTTTTCTTCTCATTTTGTTTCTTCTCCTGGTCATGCTGTTCATGCTGCTTATGATTACTGAAGTTTAACTTTCAAGACTCAGTTCAGGTGCCACTAAAATTCTATAGCTATTTAGCTATATTAATATTTATTATTAATAATTATAATGTATAAATATAATAACTAATAATGTCATACAATGTATTAAAACTTGTATTGTGGTTTTATATACATTAGTAGACTTTTACTTCTAATCAATTATGAATCTCTTTAGGCCAGGGACTGTTATTTTACATCTTTTATTTTCCAATAAAGATAAACATTTAACCTGTTGCCATCATGTCTAATCTTCTGTTAAATTCATCCAATGAGTTTTTAAAATTCTAGTATTTTATTTTTAGTCCTAGAATTTACATTTGTTTCTTTGTTATAGTTTCCATTTCTCTTTTGAAATTCCTCTTGTGCTTCCTCATTATATTCATCTTTTCTTTTAAATACCTTTAAGGTCTTTGTCTACAAACTCCAATATTGGTGTCACTTAAAGGTCTTTTCTTCTGCTTATGAGTCAAATTTTCCTGTTTCTGCACACACCTAGTATTTTCTGTTCTTTATTAATGTAAGCAGGTCATTATTAAACATTACCTTTTTATTCAAATGTTGTTGAATTAAACAACAAAATTGTTGAAGGTCTGGAGTTTGTCTTTGAGTTGCTCTATCAGCTAGGTAATTTACAGTTTTATCCTTTTAAGGCTTGCTTTCAGGCTTGACATTTTGAATTGGGAAACTACTTGTTTTGTACAGTATAGCATCCCTGTGCATTGTAACATCCCTGTTCTCTACCCACTGGCTTCTAGTCATTCTCCTCTACCAAACATAACAAATACTGACATCTCAAAAATTGCCAAAGATTCCCTGGTAAAGGGTCAAAAATTACGCTAGCTAAGAACCACTGATCTAGATTAGCCATTTATATGGGCTCAGAATAGCTCTACTTCTATGTGTTCTTAAAAGAATGCTCAGGGTATTTAGTGAGGTATCTCTACTCTGGTTAGTCAGAACTCTAAGACTTCCCAGCACTGTGTGGTCTCAGTTCAGTTCATACCCCCCTAGTAGCCATATTTCGTCAGCCTCTTGCAATCTTGCCTAGTGCATTTTCTGTTTGGTATCAGGAGGATTTCTTTGCAGATTTGTGGAGCTCCATCTCAGTGCAGCTCCCTCATCTGTGTTACTCTGCCTTGCAGATTCCATCAGCACCTGCTATCCTCAACTCTAAATTTTATTTCTTCCACTCACCAAGACATCAGCTCTCTGGGTTCTACTGCCCAGTACAGTGATTTGCATAACGGTTCCGGACAGAAAACTGACATTATTGTGGAGATTGTCTTATGTGGCTCCGCGTCTCAATGACTATATCCCTGAGCTATCTTCTCTCCTATGCTTGAGAGCAGTTGCTATGTGTATTTGTCCAGTTTTATTATTGTTTACAGTGAGAACTTAACACAGGATGACTATTAATCTTTCATAATTTATTCTCATAGCTGTCACTCTCTTTGGAACCTGAATATTTCTAGTTTGCTAACATGGTCTCAAGGGCTTTTCTATTTGTTTGTTTGTTGTCAGGTTGACAAAGCATCATACCATGTCACTTACTGTGTTTCTTTGCCAGCCTTATCAGATTAATAGCTATATCCCTGGATATACTCAGGGAATCATGGACCCTGGATTATATGATTTTTCTTTCTTGAACACATGAACATTTTCTATGAAATGGACTGTATCGCTTTACCTTAATCTAACTCACTACTTCCTTTACATTTTTACACATTTATTTATTTTTTACTACCAACATCAGTCATCTTTTTTTGCCTTTGGGAATTAACTTTACACTAGAAAAGCTACTTTATTGACTACAGTTATTTTATTAACTAACATTTCTAGATAGCACTCAATTAAAAAAAATACAACAACAAAGAAACTTTGAAAGAATTAATTTCTGATGAGTATTGTTTTCCTACATTACTTTTGCTTATGATTTTTTGAATCTATCTTTTGTGATTGTTAATTTCATCATAAGCCTAATACTCAGCCTCTTTTATGACTAGGGTAATATAAGTGAACTAAGCTATTTCATCACAAAGCAAATTCTCAGCCACTTTTTTATGACTAGTGTAATAGTGAGTGAAGTAATAAAAGACTCAGGAACCAAGGTTCCAGCCACAGTCCAGCTCATGACTAGTTATATTACATTTAGCAATTTACTTAATACATTTGGTCTCAGCCTCCAAATCCTTAATGGGCCAGATGCTCTCAAATGTCCCTTCCAACTTTAAATTCTATCTTGGATCTTAAAGGCACCTGGAATATCTCTCTTTTCCCAAGCTAGCTAACTCAGGCTCCAAAAGAAATTATAGTTATTGAAAATGCCCTTTTACTACAGTCAACAAAAAACAAAATGTGGTAAGAATGAAAGCAATTAGAAAATGTTTAAAGTGCTTTCATTTCATTTCAGTTCAGTTTAGCCACTCAGTTGTGTCCAACTCTTTGTGACCCCATGGACTGCAGCACACCAGGCCTCCCTGTCCATCACCAATTCCCGGAGCCTGCTCAAACTCATGTCCATTGAGTCGGTGATGCCATCCAACCATCTCATCCTCTGTCGTCCCCTTCTCCTCCTGCCTTCAATCTTGCCCAGCAGCAGGGTCTTTTCCAAGAAGTCAGTTCTTTGCATCAGGTGGCCAAAGTATTGGAGCTTCAGCTTCAGCATCAGTCCTTTCAATGAATATTCAGGACTGATTTCTTTTAGGACTGACTGGTTTGATCTTGTAGTCCAAGGGACTCTCAAGAGTCTTCTCCAACACCACAGTTCAAAAGTGTCAATTCTTCAGCGCTCAGTATTCTTTATGGTCCAAGTCTCACATCTATACATGACTACTGGAAAAACCGTAGCTTTGACTAAATGGACCTTTGTTGGCAAACTAATGTTTTTGCTTTTTAATATGCTGTCTATGTTTATAATAGCTTTAGTAATATAATTTTGTATTATAATTCAGGGGGCAGAATATGGTCTTATTTATTTTTTATGTTTCTGTGTATCTTATACATGATAGATCTTGACTCTTTCACATTTTTATATGTCTGGAAAAGGAAAATGAAGGCTGTATCACTTCACATGACAAAAGAAATATGGCTTCAAAATGTGACCTGTGACTCTCATGGCACCTTCTGTCATTTCATCTGGATTGTGAATTGATCCCACATTGTACCTACACTTATTCTTCAATTGTAAAAAGCTGGCCTTTGTTAATGTGTGCATCTGCCAACCTTGGGTTGAGTAGAGCTCTATACTGTGAAGAAGAAACTGCCAAGATGCAGACGCCTGCACCAAAAGAGCTGACGTTTCAGTGGAGAGGATTGACAAGGTAACCAATAATTATAAATCCTGGTGATCAGCACACAAGGTACTAGGGAATCAAGGCCAGAAGTCAAATTTAAGAAATCTGAAAGGATTTTTCATTTCAAGATTAGAGCTGAGAATGCTCTAGGCACTGGCTTCTTTCTGGACTTCAGATAGGCCAAGCTCTTTCCTGTCTCCGAGTTATACCTGTGACTGGAGTACTCTTTCTATCTGCACTTGGTTGGCTTCTTCCATTATCCAAGTTTCACCTCAAGTATCACCTTCTTTAAGGCCTTCCCTGTTTACCTTATCCACAGGAGTTTCATCTCGGTAATGTGTACATGCTCAGCCATGTTCGACTCTGTGAGACCTGTGTACTGTAACCTGCCAGGCTCCTCTTCCATGAAAGTTTCCAGACAAGAATACTGGAGTAGGTTGCCATTTCCTACTCCAGGGGATCTTCTTGACCCGGTGATCGAACCCATCTGTTGAGTTTCCTGAATTGGCAGGGAGATTCTTTACCACTGTGCCATCTGGAAAGCCCATAATGTAATTACCCTAAAACTACTTTTCAACTATTTACCATTATCCACAATTAACTTAGATAGATAACTGAGAGACATGTTCACTTACCTCCCTTTTTGTAGCAGAAAAGGTTATATATTTCTGTGTCTTGACTTGGGGATCATCCATATTATTTCCTTAAGCCAATGGAACTTTAGCAAAGTAACACTAGAAGAGATTTGAATTTCCTTGCACTGTTGGGCTTCTTCTCTTGTGCTTCTTCCATCACCACAAGGAGAGCTTTGACAAATAGCACAGCTGCCTTACCCCCAGATCATGTTCACGATGAATACATAAGGAGCAGACTTGAGCAACAAGGCCAGCTTGAAGCAGAGCATCCCAGAAGAGTTGGGCCTGAAATCAGTGAAACCCATCCCACCTGCAGATATATGAATGAGAGAAAAAGTTTGCAGTTTTAAGCCACTGATTTTTAGGGTGGTTCATTTTAATTTACAATTTATACCTACCAGAATGTAAAATTCAGCCAGGTACAAGTCCCAAAGTGCTTTTGAACTCCTGAGTTGAGAAATTTAAACATACAAGTGATTCTTGGTTTTATGCCATGGGGTATATAGAAGTTACTTAGGAAAACATCACACTTGATTTTTAGCCAAAAGGCCAAGAAGCAATGAGGAAAACATCAAATGGACCTTGTGATAAAAAGGCACAAGAAGGTGGAATTTACAGCATTTTTATGCAAGAAAAGGAGCAAGTTCTGCTCTCATTTGTCATATTTGCCTTGTAATTTAAAGTTAGTTTGGCATGTTATTGAAGAGCTTTGAGTTGGCCTGTGATTTTCCTCTCCTATATTAAATCATGCATCCTTAGAAAAAGACTGGGATAAAATTATAGTAATGCATATTTATTGGACACAAGTGATGACAGGCAGAATTCCAAAAGTTCATCATTTATTTAAGACACTGTAAAGATACGAGATAGATATATTAATCAAATTTAATAGATAAGAAACTTGAGATTCCAATCCCTTAAATAATTTATCCAAGGTTATAAAGCTTTGAACCCAGGTCTCCTGCATTGCAGGCAGAGTCTTTACTGTCTGAGCCACAGAGAAGGTCTTATAAAGCTAGATAGGGACATAGATGAAACTCCACTCAAGCAACTTGGTTCCAGGATCGACACACTTAACACAATGCAACCTTGGAGTATTTCTGGCCTATGACTCATATATTACTCACATCATATATTACTCACATATGATACAGACACATCTGGCTTCTCAGTACTGTTTCCTTCAAAAATTCCAAATAGCTCAAAATTGATTTTAAGTACTGTGGTTTTGGCAATTTAAGGTTTGCTAAGTGCAGGTGTTCTGAGTGGGTCTGCTCACACTGCGTCTCCATGTTCTGCTTGTTTGAGCTTCTGTCCATGAGGACAGGGAAGGCAGCAGATCAGTGATCAGCATGTTGGAGATGGGAATTTGGGGACTCAGGGCCTCAAAGTGAGGTGGTTGGGGATGGCTTGAGAAATCTAGTCGTTATATATATATATATATATATATATATATATATATATATATATATATATATATATATATAACCTCTTCATACTTGATCAGGAAATGTTGATTTAAAAATAATAAGATTATTATGGTAATAATGTGAACACAGAATTTTAGTAATAAAGGTGGCAATGACGTATTTTTATTTTAAAAAAGGGAAAAAAATGGCTTCTCCAAAGCCATTACTGTCTTTAGTAGATACACACATACGTGCTAAGTCACTTCAGTTGTGTCTGATTCTTTGTGACCCTATTGCCTGTAGCTCACCAGGCTCCTCTGTCCAGGGATTCTCCAGGCAAGAATACTGGAGTGGGTTGCAGATGTAGATTGAAAATG
Source organism: Okapia johnstoni (assembly GCA_024291935.2). Classification (NCBI taxonomy): domain Eukaryota; kingdom Metazoa; phylum Chordata; class Mammalia; order Artiodactyla; family Giraffidae; genus Okapia; species Okapia johnstoni. The sequence continues at coordinate 19,005,835 of CM044317.1, read as the reverse complement.
TATGTAGATACTGGAAGCTTTAGCTTCAGCTCATCTGCTTTTTGGATCTTCCCAGGTGGCTCAGTGGTAAAGAATCCACCTCCCAATACAGGAGATGCAGGAGACACAGGTTTGATCCCTGGGGTGGAAAGATCCCCTGGGAGAGGAAATGACAACCCACTCCAGTATTCTTGCCTGAAGAATCCCATGGACAGAGGAGCCTGTTGGGCTACAGTCCATAAGGTCGTGAAAAATCAGACACGACTGAGCACACATGCATACACACACACAATCTGCTTTTTTCTTAATGATGGATCAGTTTGTGGGAGCAAATAAGATATAAAAGTCATGGTCCTGAGCACCACACCTAATGAAAGCAAATTTAATAATTCACAATGCTTCTTTTAAATCGTTTTCTTTTTCACTTTCCATACAGTTATAAAATTTTATAGAGGAGATTTTCAAGTCATCTGGACAAATGTCTATTTAATTCTTGAATTTTATCTGATGGAAAGTTGTTGTATTTCTGGGAAATAATCTATGTATCATGCATTTGCTTCACTATCTCAAACCTAACACATAAACCAAGCTCTTAACTTTTCTTTTGTTAACTTTCCCCATTACTGTTGATATCACTGCCATCTACCTGTTGCTCAAGTCAGAAATAAAGTCATTCTTGTCCCGCCCCTTTATCCTTCACATCTAGTTCATCACCCAGTATTTTTGACTCTGTTTCTAAATATCTCATGGATTTCTTTCTTAAAATACCTATGTGTCTGCTTCCCTATCACAAACTGAGTCCCAGGCACCATAATGTGGCATCCATACTGATCCAATAGCCTCTCACTAGTTTTTCTGGTTCTGTCCCCACAGCTTTTTAATCTTTATCCCTGCGAGTCAGAATGGTTTTTTTTCCCTTCAGTGTAAATCAAATTCTTTACTCTGTTACGTAAAACCCCCTGTCCTTCAATAGCTTCATCCTGCGTTTAGAAATAACTATAAACTTGAGCCCTGCATCCTCTGCTACTCTCATCTCTTTGTACAGTGCTTATCTATGATGACCTTCTTTGATTGCGTTATGTATTATTCCCATTACCACTTTAAGTTGTTTAAGAATTAATTAATACAATGCTGTGTATTTATTTTATGCTTGATCCTTTGTTAGAATTTGAGAGCAGGGCTCATATTATTTTATTCAATGGCTCATAGGACAATAACATAATACCTGGAAAATATGCTATGTGTATTTAATATTTTAAATGTATACTGAACAAAATCTATATTTAGAGAATTCTAACCTATACAAAGTTATTCTTTTATAACTTTAGGATGTATAAACTAAGTTATAGTCCTTCATATAGTTATAGATTGTTGTATCCATTTTAATCTATCTTTGCTCGCACAACCAAATCAACATCGCATTGATCAATGTCTCGTGAAAATATTGAATTTAAGTTGTTTTAGATGCTAAAAATTCTGTACATTCTAATTATTGTAAAAATTCATTGTCATCTAAATTTCCAAATTTCTAAAAGTTGCCTAGTCTGAGAAAAATCAATATATACAAAAGTACAAAATGAAAAAAAGCTTAATGAATGTGCCTTTTAAAAAATTCGCCAGTTGACGCTTTGCTTTATGCAAAACAGAAAAGAGACACAGATGCATAGAACAGTCTTTTGGACTCTGTGGGAGAAGGTGAGGGTGGGACGATCTGAGAGAATAGCATTGAAACATGTATATTATCATATGTAAAACAGAATGCCAGTGAATCCATGTCAGATTCATGTCGACGCGTGGCAAAAAACACTACAATATTGTGGAGTGATTAGCCTCCAACTAAAATAAATAAATTAATAAAAAAATAAAAAATAAAAGAGCTTTACATTTAAATATCATGCTACTTCAAGATAGCATCTCTACTTGCTTATGTTTTAGAAACTTAATTTAAGGATAACTTTTTAGGATTTTACATATAAAATAAATCAAAGTACTTCAGTTTTATTACTACAGTAAATTCAAGTTCTTAAGTGAATCATTGAAATATTTGTAAGAATGAATACTTTGATTTTGCCAGTGTGTCAGCTTTCAGTTAAGTTTTCAATGAGGTGACTGAGGGGACTTCATGTTTAGATATAAAGAACAAACAGAAAGATTGGAAAGCTCAGTTGTTAACAAGTCTTTGCTGGAAGGGATTTAAAAATTGGATTTTAACAACCAAACTCAACTGACATTGATGGCCTCTGCTAGTTACAAAAAACATAATGAAAAAGATGTCCTGGCAGAATGTGCTATTCCTGGAAAAAAAGCCAAAAACGGACAGCCTCTTGTATAGATTTATGGGAAATAATAAAGAACCTCAAATGAATATGGCAAGCATATTATCTTTCTAGGGGAAAATGTAATGAAAATCAAATGTTTTAGTGCTGTATTAACATTAAGTGAAATGGTGAAGTGAACAGTTATTCTTTATATTTGATTAATGTGGACAGGCAGTCCAATAATTTAACCCAGAAGAAAAAGAATACAGCATCAGAAACTTTAAGGAAAAATTTTGCTCAAATAATCTAGATTATCATTTCAATTTGGTATGAAGCCACTGGCTGTTGGCCAAGAGAGAGTTTCTTTTTAATGAGAACACCAGTTTTCTGCAATAATAAAGTTTTAAAGTTTCTTCCCAGAATTTTGGCTGGGGCTGTATGTAACCAGTCCAGTACAATCCCCCTTGGCTTATTCTACTCTTTATTACTTCATTTAACCATTTTGGCATTAAATTATTTTATCACTTTTTAAGAGGATCTTAAAGTACGCATACAAAACCACATACTTTCATTAGCTTGACTCACGGTGTAGTAGGCTATTCTACTCTTTATTACTTCATTTAACCATTTGACATTGAATTATTTTAACGTATTTGAGAAGGTCTTAAGGTACACATACAAAATCCAATTAGCTCAGCTTATAAATCAAACTATTTACAACTATTTGTGTAGGCTTTGACATTCTGACTTCTCTATTTTCTGTACTACCACCTAAAATAGATTTTATTGTACACTATCTCTAAAATAGATTTTATTATGTTGCTCTTGTTCTGCAAAATTTACTCCATCTCCCACTGCACCTGGCATGAAATGTGAGCATCCTAGCCTAGTGTGCTACCCTTCTGATTATGTTGTCCCAGGCCATGTTTACAGTATAATTTTGGCCTCTCAGCTTTATAACCTCTCCTAGAACCTTACCCAGGCATGTTTTTCCTTTACATAGCCTATTGATCTATACTATCCATTCTTCTGACTTGTAGGTTCCCCCAAGTTGTCTGACTAGACGATTCATACTCTTGCTCCAAGACCCACCTTGATAGTAACCTCTTCTCACTTGCTTTCTGTGATAGGCAGAATAATAAACATTAATAAAATAAATAAAGTCCCTGTCCTATGCCTGAAGCCTATGAGTATATGACTTAACATATCTAAAGGAACTTTGCAGATGTTGTTAAGTTGAGGATCTTGAGATAGATTATTCTGGTTTATCTGGGTGATTTAACTGAGTTTCTAGAAGTGGTCTGTGAAAGAGCTTCACGTCTAATGGGACAAATTTCCTTGATGTACACAAGAAATCCACAAGAGTTTTGAGTCTGTCCTAGTAGCTCAGACGGTAAAGCATCTGATGCAAGTGCAGGAGACCTGGGTTCAGTCCCTGGGTCGAGAAGATCCCCTGGAGAAGGGAATGGCAACACACTCCAGTATTCTTGCCTGGAGAATACCACGGACAGAGGAACCTCGCAGGTTACAGTCCACGGGGTCGCAAAAAGTCATACAGGACTGAGTGATTAACACTTTCACTTTCAACTGACATGAAATACTGACATCTTTGACTAATAGAGACAAAGAGAGTAAAAAGCGAAAGAAAACACAAAATTTAACAGGTAGGAAATAGGCAGATCAATTTTTTCAGCTGCAAACAAGTGCTGTACTGCATACAAAAAAAGGATATCTCTGAGGGCAAAGAGCCTCAAGACAGGAAGGCGGAACCTTTCAACCATAGAGGATTACTCTCAGGCCTTGAGACCTGTGTGGTTTACAGGCTAGATTTTGAATTTGCTTTTCCTTCCATTTTCTTTTTCTCTCTACTTTTTCTTCCAAGCCAGGCTTCAGCAATATGTGAACCGTGAACTTCCAGATGTTCAAGCTGGTTTTAGAAAAGGCAGAGGAACCAGAGATCAAATTGCCAACATCTACTGGATCATCAAAAAAGCAAGAGAGTTCCAGAAAAACATCTACTTCTGCTTTATTGACTATGCCAAAGCCTTTGACTGTGTGGACCACAACAAACTGTGGAAAATTCTGAAAGATATGGGAATACCAGATCACCTGACATGCCTCTTGAGAAATCTGTATGCAGGTCAGGAAGCAACAGTTAGAACTGGACATGGAACAACAGACTGGTTCCAAATAGAAAAAGGAGTATGCCAATGCTGTATATTGTCACCCTGCTTATTTAACTTATATGCAGAGTACATCATACAAAATGCTGGGCTGGAGGAAGCATAAGCTAGAATCAAGATTGCTGGGAGAAATATCAATAACCTCAGATATGCAGATGACACCATGCTTATGGCAGAAAGTGAAGAAGAACTAAAGAACCTCTTGATGAAAGTGAGAGAGGAGAGTGAAAAAGTTGGCTTAAAGCTCAACATTTAGAAAACTAAGATCATGGCATCCGATCCCATCACTTCATGGCAGATAAATGGGGAAACAGTGGAAACAGTGTCAGACTTTATTTTTGGGGGCTCCAAAATCACTGCGATGGTGATTGCAGCAATGAAATTAAAAGCCGCTTACTCCTTGGAAGGAAAGTTATGACCAACCTAGACAGCATATTAAAAAGCAGAGACATTACTTTGCCAACAAAGGTCCGTCTAGTCAAGGCTATTGTTTTTCCAGTGGTCATGCATGGATGTGAGAGTTGGACTATAAAGAAAGCTGAGCGCAGAAGAATTGATGCTTTTGAACTGTGGTGTTGAAGAAGACTCTTGAGAGTCCCTTGGACTGCAAGGAGATTCAACCAGTCCATCCTAAAGATCAGTACTGGGTGTTCACTGGAAGGACTGATGTTGAAGCTGAAACTCCAATACTTTGGCCACCTGATTCGAAGAGCTGACTGATTGGAAAAGACCCTGATGCTAGGAAAGATTGAGGGCAGGAGGAGAAGGGGATGACAGAGGATGAGATGGTTGGATGACATCACCAACTCAGTGGACATGGGTTTGGGTGGACTCTGGGAGTTGGTGATGGACAGGGAGGCCTGGCGTGCTGCAGTTCATGGGGTCACAAAGAGTTGGACACGACTGAGCGACTGAACTGAACCAAACTACTTCTTTTTATTTTTATTTATTTATTTATTTATTTTTATTTTTTAACTTTACAATATTGTATTGGTTTTGACATACGTTGACGTGAATCCACCATGGGTGTACATGTGTTCCCCTTCCAGACCCCCCTCCTACCTCCCTCCCAATCCCATCCCTCCAGGTCATCCCGGTGCACCAGCCCTGAGCACCGTGTATCATGCATCGAACCTGGACAGGCGATTCGTTTCACATATGATAATTTACATACTTCAATGGTATTCTCCCATATCATCCCGCCCTCGCCCTCTCCCATAGAGTCCAAAATACCGTTCTATATATCTGTGTCTCTTTTGCTGTCTCGCATACAGTGTTATCTTTACCAATTTACTAAATTCCATATATATGTGTTAGTATACTGTATTGGTGTTTTTCTTTCTGGCTTACTTCACTCTGTATAATAGGCTCAAGTTTCATCCACCTCATTAGAACTGATTCAAATGCATTGTTTTTAATGGCTTAGCAATATTCCATTGTGTATACGTACCACAGCATTCTTATCCATTCATCTGCTGATGGGCATCTAGGCTGCTTCCATGTCCTGTCTATTATAAACAGTGTTGCGATGAACATTGGGGTACACATGTCTCTTTCAATTCTGGTTTCCTCACTGTGTATGCCAATCAGTGGGATTGCTGGGTCATATGGCAGTTCTATTCCCAGTTTTTTGAGGAATCTCCACACTGTTCTCCATAGTGGCTGTACTAGTTGGCATTCCTACCAACAGTGTAAGAGGGTTCCCTTTTCTCCACACCTTCTCCAGCATTTATTGCTTGTAGACTTTTGGATAGCAGCCATTCTGACTGGCATGAAATGGTACCTCATTGTGGTTTTGACTTGCATTTCTCTGATAATGAGTGACGTTGGGCATCTTTTCATGTGAACTACTTCTTTTTAAATGGGAATGCTTATGACTGGTACTCCATGTATGTCCCACTGTTATATTTTGGGAGCAGATAACTTGTTTTCTAATTTCTTAGTTTTATAGATGCAGAGGAATTTTGCCCCAGAATGGATCAGTTCTTATTCATACTTGATTTAGATGACTTAAATGACCAGAACTGGGAATTTTGAGCTGATGAGATTTATATGAGATTTTGGACTTAAGTTGATGCTGTTAATGGGCTGAGACTTTTAGAGATGCTAGAATGGAGTGGACGATTTTACATGTGTGTTGATGTGAAGTTTTATTAATATGTACCAGAGGGCAGACTGTGTTAGACAGAATAATGGCCCCCTAATAACACCTACATCTAAATCTCCCGAACCTGTGAATACATTATGTCACATGGCAAAGGGTAATTAATATTTCACATGGAATTAAAGTTGCTAATCAGATGAATTTAAGATCAGACTTTTGCCTTAAATCACTCTTTCTCTAATATTAAAATTATATTACATCATTTCTTTGTTTACATTTATTTGGTGTGCTGTTGCACATCTTTTTTTTTCAATTTTTAAAAAAAAACTATTTTAGGTGAATCTGTGTGATTTAACATAATTTTAATTCTTTCTTTGGAATTCAGTTTAATATGTTATTTTTATTATAATCAGTGTGTTAAGTCAATATTCCTTTAATTGAAATGACAAATATATTTAGTCCAATTTCTTCCATGTTATTATGTTGTCATTTTATACTTTTTAAATCCTCTCCCTGGGTGTTTTCTTTGCTTTGATTTGTTTGGTGTGGGTGGGTGTGTGCAGTTCTTCTGATATTTAGGAAAGTTTCCATCATCATTTTAGGAGTTGATTTTGTGTTTTATTTCTAAAGTTTGATTATTTTTTTTAAGTATGACCTATATATAAAAGAGCATATGAGATGTGCACCGCTCAGTAAATTTTTACAAAGTGGAAACACTCATTTAATTATTGCCAAGTTGAGGAAATTGACTATCCCTAGCACCTACAAAGTCCCCTTAGACCCTCTCCAACTTGCTGCCACACTTCTAAATATAACTATGATTCTGACTTTTAAGACCATAGGTCATTTTTGATTATTTGGAACTGTATATAATCCGAATTATATAGAAGTTACTCTTTTGTGTTCTTTTGTTCAGTGGTATGTTTATGAGATTCATCTGTGTTTTTGCACATAGAATAGTTGGCTTATTCCCATTGCTCTGTGGGATTCACTTCTACAACTATGATAACATTTATCTCCTTTACTTTTGATGGACATTTAGGATGATTATGGTTCTTGACTCTTAGAGACACTTTGTTGAGAACATTCTTGTTCCTTTTTTATGATGCACATATGTATACACTTCACTTGAGTGTGTAACTGTGAGTAAATTCTTTTGCGTAGTTTACAAATATATTCAGGTATAAGGTTTTATGTGTAATTTCCTGATAGCTTTTATCAATAAAAGTAATTTTTCTCAATTCCATTTTCTGTTTATGTGTGCATTTTAAATCTTGAACAAATATTAAGCTTTAGGCAATACATTTTTTCAACATCTATTTAGATAATAATATGAATTTTCTCCTTATATCTGTTATTATGGTGCATTACACTGATTACTTTTCAAAACTTAAGCCATCTCTAATAAAGCAGATAACCGAGATGCAATGAAAAAAATTCTTAGAAACATACAAGCTACCGGAATTGACTCAAAAAGAAATATAAAATCTGAGTAAACCTATAGTAAGTAAAGAAATTAAATCAATAGTCAAAACTTCCCAACAAAGAAAAGTCTGGGGCAGCATGGCTTAACTTATGAATTCTACCAATCCTTTAAAAAAGAATTAACACCAAATCCTTCTCAGAACTCTTCAGAAATTGAATGAGTTCCTAACATTCTGTGAGGCCAGAATTAACATGATGTGAATTTAGTTGTAGTTACTGATATGCTTCCCCTTCATGAATCATAGCCTTGTTATGACAAAGCAGCTTGTGTAACTCAATGGAGCTATGAGCCATGCCATGCAGGGCCAGCCAACATGGATAGGTCATCACGTAGAGTTCTGACAAAATGTGGTCCACTGGAGGAGGAAATGACAACCCACTCCAGTATTCTCACCTGGAGAACCCCAGGGACAATATGAAAAGGCAAAAAGATATGATGCTCGAAGAGAGACCCCCAGGTCAGAAGGTGTCTAATATGTTACTGGGGAAGATGGGAGGGCAATTACTAATATCTCCAGTAAGAATGAAGTGGCTGGGCCAAAGCAGAAATGATGCTCAGCTGTGGTTGTGTCTAGTGTTAAAAGTAAAGTCTGACACTGTATTCATTGGTAGGACTGTTGCTGAAGTTGAAGCTCCAATACTTTGGCCACCTGATGCCAAGAGCTGATTCAATGGAAAAGACTATGATGCTGGGAAAGATTGAAGGCAAAAGGAGAAGGGCATGATAGAGAATGAGATGGTTACATAGCATCACCAGCTCAATGGACAAGAATTTGAGCCAACTCCGGGAGATGATGGAGGGCAGAGGAGCCTGGCGTGCTCTGTACATGATGTGCTCTGTACATGGGGTCACAGAGAGCTGGACGTGACTGAACAACAACACTGATGTATTTGGAATTAGTTGCATCACTTTGTTTTATGCTTGCTATTTGTCCTACCTTTCCAATGTTCTCCCTTGATCCCACTTTTCTGCCTTCTATTAGATTGCTTAGGAGTTGATTTTTTTGAAAGAGTGTTGAATCCTGTTTCTAGGCTTCCCAGGTGGCACTAGTGGTAAAGAATCTGCCTGCCAATGCAAGAGATGTAAGAGACACACTTTCCATCCCTGGGTCAGGAAGATCCCCTGGAGGAGGTCATGGCAACCCACTCCAGTATTCTTGCCTGGAGAATCCCATGGACAGAGGAGCCTTGGTGGACTGTGGTCCACAGGGCCACAAAGTCGGACAGAAGTGAAACATCTTAGCATGCATGCAATCTTGTTTCTACCATTTTCCTCAGAATAGGATCTTTGACTCTTTTGCTTTCAGCAATTTTATATAATCCTTCTTTTAGAATTTCTAATAACATAAAGATAGGTTTTAAAATGTAGTTTTAGAATAACTGTCTTTTAAAAGGAAAATTTAATGCGTATTTAATGTAAATTTAGTATTCTTGGGATGTGTGTGTGTGTGTATGTATGTATGTGTGTGTTATGAGCTGATCTTAGTAGGTTTATTTTTTTGATGAGAATTCAGAGTTCCCTAGATTTTGAAAGGATCTTTAAATATTGACTACCTGTGGCATTCCATTTGGAGTCTAGGGGTTTTAAATAATCGTAGGCAGTTTTTATGATAATTTCTGTGCTTATGGCTTCTGTACCATACAGGCTGTGTAAATTTAGACATCACAAATGTGCATTGTGACTTTTTCCTGTGTGTCTTCAATCGTAGGCCCTGGACTGATCTGAAGCCTCCTCAGTCTGGTGTGCAAAACTTTCGGTCCCTCTGTGGGATTTTGCAACCCATCAAAGCTAAGCTCCCAGCCTCATGCTAGGGTGTCAGCTTCAAACCCTGACTTGCATGGTTCAGGAGACAATTGTTCACATCACCAAATGGATGTTGGAAACCACTTTCAGTTTCCTCATTTACAGAGGCCAAATCCTTATGGACTGCTCATTACCGCGTGTGTATCATTCAGCTTTGATTCTTCTCATCATTTCTAGCGCCTGAGAATTACTTTTTGCTTTTTGGTTTCATTTTATTCTGTGTTTCTAGATAATTGAAGTAAGACAAATATCCATATCAAATTAGTTGACCACAATGTATGGAGTTTTAGCAATTAAATTAAAAAAAATCTACTTTAATGATAAAAAAATGTGTCATAGTTTGAAAAAACTAGGGTGAATTAGCAAGTCATATAGCTATTGATTCAAATTTGATAAGAACATTATTTCCTTCACATTGTAGAATCTAGAAACTTGAGATTAGGATAATTTGCACTGGTCTGTTAAAAGAATTCATTACTGAAGTTACTAAACCATTGGACTTGCTTCTGAAAAGCCACAAATTGGTGTGTTTGACCTTTCATTCAAGTAAGAAAAATAGATCATTTTTAAAAAAAGACCTTCAAGAGATCCTGACAGCATGGCAGCTCAGACTGTATGAAAGCAGCACTGGAAAACGAGCCCTCTATATGTGTACTGCTCACTTTCTCAACAATGTGGATTTCCTCCGTTCCTTTCTTAGTCCTTCTTTCTCCCTTCCTCCCTCTCTTCTTTTGTTCTTTCTTTCCTTCCACAAATATCTACTGAGAACACAAAGTTACATTACCTGTAGCACTGAAAATTATTCTTGTTGCCTGAGGTGTCTCATCTGGGAATTTCATTCTAGTCCTCCCATGACCCTGCAACTCAAGAAACCACCTATCCAAAACAATTGCTGAGAGTAACTCAAGATCTTCATAACTCATTCATTCTTTACTTCTGCTTTATAAACCTCTCACTCATTATTATTTATTACACCTATTTCTCTGCCTCCATGCATACTCATGTGCCCTTTCCCATGTGATATTATTACATCAAATGTGATTAGAGTATCCATTACCTTCCATCAGGGAATATTTCTTTTTTCTTTCCTCCACAGAAATGTGCATAGCTCTTGTTTCAGCCCATAGTTTCTAAGCAGACAACTTTGCACAACCCCAGGATGGCTTTAGAAACAGAGGCCACTATAAATAAATGGTAATGAAAATTTTAGTGATGTGAGGGAGCCTGTTGGATTAGCTGACTCTTAACTCCAGTGAAGTAAGAAGCCAATGTTCCAGATTCCATTCAAACCTGGCAGAATTGAAGTTACAAACGGCTCTGCTCTGACCTAGTCCCCTGGAATCCTATTGCCAATAGCTTGCTGTAACACAAGGCGATTTTGGAGCCATATTGAGATGACACAGAACATGATTCTAAGATTTTTCTGGGGGCACTTGGGATAGCTCTGTGGTTTGAACAGTGATGTATTTTTAGGCTCACAGTTACATAAAAAGACAGTGTGCTAGATGAGGTACAAATAGGGGCTACAACTTGCTCTAAATCCCTGATTTCTCCAGTTTTACTCTCAGGAGTCACTCATCAGCCTAGGTAATCAAAATGAGACCACCTTCATATCAATTTTATTTCCTAATAAGGACTTAAGAAAACTGAAAATATGTAAAACTTTATGATATCTTAGAGAATAGCAAGTATATGTTGTTGCTGTTCAGTTGCTAAATCATGTTCGACTCTTTGAGACCCCATGGACTGCAGCACACCAGGCTTAGCTGTCATCCACTGTCTCCCGGAGTTTGCTCAGGTTCATGTCCATTGAGTCAGTGATGCTATTCAACCATCTCATCCTCTGCTTCCCTCTTCTCCTATATAGCAAGCATATAGTAGACAGCTGAAGAACAAAAAATATCTATTCATGTCTCTTCTGATCTGGTAAGTGGAAAGATTTTGAGCCTACATTTTCTGTGGCACGTGGGTGGCATTCAGCCACAGCTGCTTGCTCCTACCTCAGGACCTTTGTGCCAACTACCTAAAGCCTTCTTCCCTCTGATCTTCACACAGCTCAGATCTCAGAATAAGGGTTATCTCTTCAGAGATGTTTCCTTGGCCACCCAATGCTTTCTCTGACTACCCAAAGTAAAATGGTGGCCTCTTCATTCATACCATATGATTCTTCAAAAATTCTCTGCCTAAACTGCATCACCACATGATAATTTTTTGTTATTCTTTGTAATTTGAGGATCTTTTTTCTCCCTTACTCTGCACATGAATTTATATGCCTAGTAATATTTATAAATATTATAAATTCTGATAAATTTATAATATAAATTCAGATATAATAAATTCTGTCTTGTTGATTACAGAATATTTCTTATTTCTAGAAATATTCTTGCTGTAGTTCTTGGAGGAGGTGAAGTCATTTAGAAATAGTCTGGGGGAGTTGGGAATGGTTGTGAGGGGTTTTTTTGGGCCTTGCTTCTAAGCTTTGGTAAGTGAGACCAGAATAACATTTAGTCTACAGCAAATTTTCTGTTAACTACTGAGGCAAGAATGTTGTTAGTACTTTAGGCAACTCCATGTGAACCATGATGTGTTCCATTCTAGCTACTGAGAATAGTTACTATTCCCAACTCTGTGTGACCTCCAGCACTATTCCCTCAAATCCTTTTGGTTGTCTCTTTGGCCTTAAGTAATTTCATCACCTGCACAGGCTTTCTAATATCCAACAGAATGCTTTTGGGAAAAGCATTGCAGAGTGTTCTATCCCAGCAACTCTCCCTTCTCAGTACTTTGCTCTGTGAACTCTGGCCACCTTGGGTCCCCTGACTCCCAGCTCTTTCCACTCAACTCAGTGACTCCACTGGACTGTGCATGAGTCCGTTCCTTCCCCCTCCCCATCTCCCTCGGTGATTTGGACACCTCCAGGAAGTAAGGCCAAACAATTGTAGGGCTCATCTCATTTGGTGTTCACTTTCCAGAGGCCACTGTCCTTCAGAATCCAATGTAAAATGTCTTGAGAGCCATTGTTTTATATATTTGGTCCAATGTTTTGGTTTTTTCAGACATAAGAGTAGATTTGCTACTTGTTACTCCAGTGTGGCCAGAAGTAGGAGCCCCACATATGAATTTAAATTTAAATTAATTTGAAGAATAAGAACATTTCTGGTTTTATTAATTAAGTGCTCTCAGGATCTGATAGTGCTTGACACTAAGTAGGATATCAGCAAATATTTATTAAATGAAATAATGCAACCAATTTGATTCAGCTAATATAAGAAGATCTGAATTTATTTTTCAATGAATCAAAATGTACTCTAAATGAATCACTGTACATGGAATGTAAAATTGAAAGTACTCTGTAAATATATACTATCTTTGTTTTAATTTTCTTGTATTATTAGAATGATTTACTAAATTATAGACATAACTCAACTTATTACTGTATCATTAAAAACTTGAAGCTGAGTGACCTAAAGCATTCACAGATACACATCTGATTATAGTGTAAAAGCTGCAAATATACCGCTCAAATTCCAATAATTGCAAATATAAACTATAAATCTGTTTTAAAATTTATAGTATTTATTAAAAGTATTTTGGTCTGTCCTGGGGATGTTTTGTACTTTTTGATGCTTCTTAGCATGTGATTATCTAATCTTGAGAAGGAAAAAGTAAAGAGATTCAAATATATAAACCATGTAACAAAAACTTTCATAAAAATAACTATTTAAAAAATAATAGCATTTAATTTCAATTATGGATATTTTAGAACTAAACAATAATCATTTAAATAACCTTTAGCTCATCTAACAGGTCAGAAGTTCACAACTAATCCTAAATTTCAGAGAAAATGTCACACGTATTGTAGTTAGTGGTATGCTGGTAGATTAGCAACTGACTTCCCCGTTGGCTCAGGTGGTTAAGAATCTGCCTGCAGCGCAGGAAACGCGGGTTTGATCCTGGGTTGAGAAGATCCATGATGACAACCCGCTCCAATATTCTTACCTGGAGAATTCCGTGAACAGAGGAGCCTGACAGGCTACAGTGCATGGGTTCGCAAAGAGTCGGACGTGACTTAGTGACTAACACTTCCACTTTCTTCTCTTAAAAAAAAAATAAAACAAAGTAGAACAGTAAAGTCTTGATCTGTAGTGGTTGCCCATTGTTATGGGTTAAATTGTACCTTCTTAAAAGATTTGTTGAATAGGTTGAATACTAATCCCTAATACCTCAGAATGTGTCCTTATTTAGGAATAGAGTTGTTGCAAATGTATAGTGATGGTGAATTTATACTGGAGTAAGGTAGCCTTTAATACAATATAACTGATGACTTTGTAAGTGGAGAAGAGACACAGAAGCACAGACGCACACAGGGCAACAGCAGAGGCAGGGATTGGAATGCTGCAGTTGCAAGCTAAGGCATGCCATGGATTGATGGTGATCAGCAGAAACTCAGAAGAAGCAAGAAAGGGTTCTACCTAGAGTTTCAGGGGAAGCATGGCTACAGGGGACCCTGATTTCAGATTTATAGCTTCCAGAACTCTGAGAGAATATATTTCTGTTGTTTTAAGCCACTTAGTTTTTGGTACTTTCTTATGGAATCTGATATATACATGAAGTAGTTACTTTCATTATGGCCAATTTCAACCTACTGACATGAAATCATTTAGTGCAGATCTAGGAAAAGATGTTGAAAATGGGTTCCTGCCAGTTGGTATGAGTAACCTCTAGCATACCACTGATCATTGCATTTTCTATGGATTCTTGAATACAAATTAGTTCACAGAGTCTTTTATCCATTAATCCATTTAGCAAATGTATAATGAGCACTACTATGAACCAAGAACTAGTTTAAATTCTGGGATTATATTGATATAAGTGAACAAAAAAGATAAAAAACCTCTCTGCCTATGTGGAGCTTCCATTTTACTGGAAGGACATAGAAAATATATTTATATGGTATGTCAGATAATCATATTTTAAGGAGAAAAGGGGACTAGAAAAGAGGAATAGAGAGAAAGATCCCAACTTTAAATAGGGAAAGACCTCTATGAGAATGTGATATATGAGCAGACTTCAAGAAAGTGAAAGAGAAAGCTATGCAAATATTCAAGTTATGAGAATTCTAGAATTCCAGGTAGAAAAAAAGCTGATGCAAAGATCCTAAGGCCCGGGTATATCTCTGGCTCATTGAAGAACAGCAAGGTGGCCAGTGTGGCTAGAATAGAATAAAAGGTAGACTTGTAGAAATAAGAAAGTTTAACAGGGCTCAGAATATGCAGGGTTTTTTAAGGTACTCTTTAAGAGGTTTGGGGTGAGATGAAAAGGCACTGGTTTGCTGTAAGCAGAGGAGTGCCAGAATCTGGTTTATGCTCTAATCAGAATCAGTCTGCCTCCTTATTGCATTCTTTTTCTAAATCTCTTGCCTCCCTTCGGTTGGTTCTTAACAATTATGTGGGAAACTGAAGCCTCTCACTCAAACAGCATAGGAGCCTGAAAAAGAAAGGCTCAGCAGCAATAACTGCCAGGAATTTAAAACAGAGAGCAAAGAATCGTCGTTTCATTCTGTAGAATTTTACAAGCTTCCCAACAAAATGAAAAGACTCTACTGATAGTCATAGCTTCATTTACCATAAGCAATGAGATGGAGTTTCTGAGGTGTCCTTTTTTGGAACTGTTGTAATAGCAAAGGCTTTATCTTAACAATTTCCAAAGCATAAAGGATGGAGAGATCTTCTAGAACAGTGCCTCTCAAACTCTCTCCCTTTTTTTTAAGCCCCAATCTAGTGTGGATTGTACTTTGATAAAATACAAAAAAGATAAATTGCTAAGAAATTAAATACAGCATAAAGACATGCCAATACAAGCCCAAAGTTAAATTATTAGATTCAACAGGCATAAAATCTCATGTCAGTAAATATAATAAAATAAAGGAGAAAAAAAATTACCAAAAAAAATTTGTTATTCATTGAAAGTGTGTGCCTAGGTGACTAGTAGAGAAAATCACTATTATACTTGTAACTTTTAATATTCTATAATTATAAATCAACAAAAAGTTGTAAGCAAGGTAGAGACTCCATATGTTAAGTTTATGTGCATACTTTGAACAAAACCCATGCATATCAATATTTTTAAATTTTTAATGGTAAATGAGTTTATTAAATTATCTAATCTCAGTTGGATGAACAAAGTTGCTTCTATAAGATTATGCATGTATAAACTGCTTGTTTATTTTGTTTTCATAAAATTCCTTGTAGAATAACCAGCCTCACAAAAGTCTATTGATGAAAATGGAAGAAGAGATTTTATAGCAGTTTCAGCAAGTTTTGGATATTTATTTTAAATTTTGGAATCAAGTAAAGTGAGTGATGATGTATTTTCAAAGGTAATTCTTAATCCTTTATCAGTAGCCAGTTCCAATAATTTATTCCATAGTTTTTTGGTTCAATTTAAATTATCTTTTGTTGAAATATGTGAATTCTGGATACATTAATTTTTTACATGAAGATTTTTAAATGAAAACCTTAGTATTATTCCATCTGCTATGGACTGAATTGAATATCTGCAAATTCGTTTCTTGGAGCCCTAACCTCTGATGTGACTGTATTTGGAGATAGGGACTTTAGGGATATAAGTAAGGTTAAGTAAGGTCATAAGAGTGGAGCCCTGATCCAATAGGATTAGTGTCCTTGTTAGAAAAAGCACCAGAGAACTTGTTCCCTTTCACTGTGTCTCTGTTTATGCCAAAGAAAGTCCATGTGATTACATAGTCAGCAAGCCAGGAAGAGAGCTCTCAGCAAAACAGAATCCGTTGGAACCTTGATCTTGGACTTCTATTCTCCAGAACTGTGAGAAAATTAATTTCTGTCGTTTAAGCCACCAGTCTCTAGCCATGGTATTTTGTTGGGGAGTCCAAGGAGAATAAAGCAATCACATTCATAGTGTTTGCTGACAACACTTTGCAGATGATAATATCAAGATCAATTTTTACTCACTGACCATTATTTTAAAGTTAAAACTGTGATACAATGCAGGGGACCCAAGTTCGATCCCTGGGTCAGAAAAATCCCCTGGAGAAGGAAATGGAAACCCACTCTAGTATTCTTGCCTGGAGAATTCCATGGACAGAGGAGCCTGGCAGTCTACAGTCCATGGGATTGCAAAGAGTCAGACATGGCTGAGCGGGCTAACTTATAGCAATCTACAAAAAACCTGTTCTTTACAGTTTCTAACTTTTAATTTTGCTCTTTAATCTTAGATTTCCTTTGGAAAAATAAATGAATTATTGCTTTTCATAGAAATATAAAGGTTATTAAGTATATCCAAAGTATCAGTCAATAGAGCAAGTAAGACTTTCCTATTAATATGTTTAAATGTCAGAACAAACCTTATTTCTTATCCTGAAGAAACAAAGTGCTTATTTTGCAGTTTAGACACTCCTGACGCAACTTCTTTCTTCAATACCAAAAATAGCTGTTTATGGTCAGATTCCATATTATCATAACTGGCTGTATGGGGAAAAAATAAGAAAGAATCTCCAGTTTGTAGTATTTACTGGTTTACTTTAAGTATGTATCACCATTGTTGATAATTTTAGTCTATGAAGATAGTTTTCAGAAGAGAAATGCTAACAGTCAGTTTTGAGAAGCCAATATAGGGTCTTACACAACTCAAAATTTATGCTATGTCACTAGCATTGTTTACTTCAGCTAACATTTTATTTTAAATCAAGACTTTCTCAATGAGGGAAGCATTGCACTGATTTGCATTCTCTCCCAAGGGACATAACTTAGGTAAGTACTTCCAAATGCTTTCCTGATGCTGACAGTTGCAGCATCAGAACATACCTTTATATAAAGCATAAACTGTCAACCACATTTGTGGATAAAACAATTCTTCATAATTTTATAAAATTTCAAGCTACTTGTACTTCTCAAACATAAAGCTGAAAGAGAATTTAAATCAGAGCAGAGATTTCTTTCTTCTAATTTTTATCATTTTCAAATCACACATATCCTAAAAGAACTGCCACAAAAAACAATATTTGCACATTCATCAACTTACAGTGAAAGAATGCTTTGCCAGTTTTATTTGTTCAGGGAGTTAGTTTTCCACATCATTAGGCAGTTTGGGAGATCATCAAGCTATGATGGTATCAGAAAGTAGACCTTGAATTACCTTCTTTACCAGAGTCATCGAAAATTTCTAAACAAATGCAGTCATTGACTAATGTCTTATCAACTATATACATATTTAATTTTTCAGTTCAGTTCAGTTCAGTCGCTCAGTCGTGTCCGACTCTTTGCTACCCCATGAACTGCAGCACACCAGGCCTCCCTGTCCATCACCAACTCTCGGAGTTTACCCAAACCCACGTCCATTGAGTCGGTGATACCATCCAACCATCTCATCCTCTGTCGTCCCCTTCTCCTCCTGCCTTCAATCTTTCCCAGCATCAGGGTCTTTTCAAATGAGTCAGCTCTTCGCATCAGATGGCCAAAGTATTGGAATTTCAGCTTCAACATCAGTCCTTCCAATGAACTCCCAGGACTGATCTCCTCTAGGATGGACTGGTTGGATCTCCTTGCAGTCCAAGGGACTCTCAAGAGTCTTCTCCAACACCACAGTTCAAAAACATCAATTCTTCAGCTCTCAGCTTTCTTTATAGTCCAACTCTCATATCCATACATGACTACTGGAAAAACCAAAGCTTTGACTAGATGGACATTTGTCAGCAAAGTAATGTCTCTGCTTTTTAATACAATGTAATTAGGCTGTGTGTGCCTGTGGGTGTACATGTCTATGTTTGTTTCTACAGTTTTTGTCTGGGAATTCTAGAAACAAAGAATCTTCACAAGTACCAATGCTCTAGTACTTTCTAGAACAACCTTTCTAAAACAAATCTAATCATGCCACATTCCTGCTGAAAATCTGAGTAGTTTCTCATCATCCTAAATGAAATCCAAAACCCTTAACAAAGATGTTAAGGTTCTTCTAAACCTCATCCTTGCTTGTCGTATCTTTCCTTACCTGTACGCTCTAAACTGAAAGCCTCACTGTTGTTTGACAGTTTTGTTGCCTCTTTAGCTGATCCCTCTTCCAGTCTTCCCTTTTACCTATGCAAATTCAACTCATCCTTTAGGTCTCATCCTAGATGTTATTTCCCCTTGGGTAATATCTCCCTTGGCAAGACCCCTTTGCTCCTTCTTGTGCTTCTGCAGCCTATCTTCTTTTTCTTTCAGTGATTGCAAGTCTATGGCTATTGTGTATTTAGTGGCCAGGCTACCCACCCCTATAGTTACCCTGATGGCAGGGACCTTGCCTCTACTTTTCAGCAATGTTATCTGCAGCAGTCAGCAAAATGCTGAACTCATTCAAGACTCTCAGTGAATGAATGTTGAATGAATAAAGCCAGTCTCAGTTATTATCGAAAATGCTGTCATTACCTCCAAAATATTTCTTTTTTTTTTCTCAAAATATTTCTCATAATTGGCATCACTTGACTTAAATTACATTACCCTATTTTTCTTCAACCTTTGAAAATATAGTTAAGCATTGTAATTTATCGAATGTTGTGCCTGTCTACGTGTGTTTTTGAAAATATTATTTTTATTATACTTTTCTTCTTGCCCTGGTTATAGGATAATCTTTGGATTATTTTTAAATAATTATAGTTTTATTATTGGGTACACACAATCACTTGAATTCATTACACAGATCAAGTTGCTTTACTCTCAAGACTGTAATTATTTTAATTGAATATAAATAGGAGTTTCTAAAATGTTTTTGTATGGCTTTTAAAATGAATACTATTGCATTTTTTTACTATCAGTTTGCTTATTAAATTATTTTAACTGATACAATACAAAAGTAACAATTCTACAGCTCCTATAAAATTGGAATAGGTAGAATTGAAAATAATATTCTCTTATTGAATTTATCGAGTAGAAGGAATCTTATTATAAGTTTGGACTGTGAAATTTCACAGGACTAGAACAATGCTTTTGTGAGAAGAGAACAACCTTGTGAAAGGATTGCTGTTTAAAAATGTTGAGAAGGGTGGGAAATAAGGAGTCTCGTATATTTGTGAGAAATACTTAAGACATGTAGGTTCCCATTAAATGTCCACCCTGTTCATTCACAGTTCCATTTCCAGACCCCAGATAGAATATGAAGTCAAAATTGGGAAACAGCAGAAGCTACTAGAGGTTGTGAATGTGCCTCATAAGAGTTCAGCAGTGCCTGAGGATGATCAGCACTCAGCACAGCAGGATTCACTCCAGACACCTGAGGTTGAGCAGATGCCCACAGGACATCTGTGGCCAAGCACTATCTACAGCATCACCAACCACCACCACCACCACCACCCACCACCACCATCACCACCATCACCACCATCACCACCACTACCCATCACACCACCACCCTACCACCATCATCACCACCACCACCACCACCACACACCACACACCAACACCCACCACACCACCACCCTACCACCACCCCCCCACCACCCACTACCACCACCACCACCACACCACCACCCTTCCACAATCACACCACACCACACCCACCACCACCCCACCATCACACCACACCCAACCACCACCTACCAACCACCACCACCACCACCACCTACACCCCCACCACCCTACCACCATCATCACACCACCACCACCACCAACACCCCACCACCACCACCAACACCACCACCAACCACCCCCCACCACCACCCCACCACCACACCACCACCACCACACACCCTACCACCACCCACCACCACCCACCCTACCACCACCCAAATGTTTAAAATATGTACAAACAAGGAGTTGCTTTAAGGATGTTCTTCTGTGACTTTTTATTTGTTAGTATTCCCTTACATCTTACATGTGATAGATTTAAGACCTCATACAAAACTTTAGCAATTAACACATCAAAGGATATTCACCAATTAATCTTAGTTTGAATAGTTTCTCTATCATGTTTTGGTTGTCCTTGATTTTATGACCTCTTGGATCTAACGCCAACTCTAATTTCTAGAAGGGGGTCATCTACAGGGAGTGGGAAAGGGCTTTGTCCAATGGCCAAGGGGATGTAGGGATTTCTCCACTAAACCCCTTGAAGTTTCCCCAACTTCAGGTTGTCTGTATTCATATACAAATGTTTCCTCTTATGAAGTCCTTCTCTGTATTAGTGTACAAAAGGTCAGGAGGTCACACTTTCTCTGCTTCCAGCACCGACACATGCTATTTGCTTTTACAAACTTAAGGTTTTTTTTAAAGAATGCAAATAAACATTAGAGAGGGCTCATTTCATTTCATACTTTTAAAAAGTGTGGGTTTCTTGTTTGGACTATACGCATGTGTAAAAGTCTAACATAATATTAAAACTTAAGAGAAACAGACTTCATCCCTAAGCTTAACATCAAAAAAAGTAATTATTTCCTTCAAGTAATAAGTCATCTTGATTTTAAATGCAGACTCATAGGCAGTATTTCTTCAAAGCCTAAACTGGTTTTACTTTTACCCTCCTTTTCAGTATGACATGAGCAATAGCTCTCATCTTCAAACTGCTATAGGTGTAGTTATGATATAAATGTGAATAAATCTAAATAATTAAACTAGTTCAAACCTTTCTAACTAGAGGATATGGAAAGATAAGAGTGGGCCTTTTTTTCTCTTTTAACCTATTTGATTGGCAATCATTTCCTGAGGATTTGTTCCCCAAAATACTCAGATCATTTACCACCAGGGGCAGAGCTAAATGACCTCATTAAATAATAGTTTTACAATACCTTGAGGACCTCTTGTAGTCCTCAGGCTAACAATTCCTAGGATGGAATATCCTCATCTCTTGCTAATGTCTCTCTATGCTCCAATGAATGGACCCTAAATTCTTTGAATGAGTCTTGGTCTTTCCTGTGTGCTGCATAATCTTTCAGGAACTTTCTTTACCAAGCCTTCTTCCCATCTGGACCTGACTAATGCCTACTCATCCTTTAGGTCTCAGCTCAGACATCACTTTCTCAGGAAAGCCATCCCTTATCATCTCTTCATCCACACTCACATACACACCAGACTAACTGGGCCCTGAAGCCCCTCCTTCTCCAACTACTGGTCACTTCTCCTTCTTTACCTCCATAGTATTTGCAAGTCTTGTTTAACGTCTGTTTTCCCCAAGTCTGTAACACTAGGGAGGAAGAGAATAGCATTTCTCATTCTCAACTGAATCCTGAGCAGAGCAGAACATCTGGTACATAGAGGGTGCTAAGTTAATGTGGAAGGAAAGAAAGGAGGGAAGAAGGGAGGAAGGGAGAAAGGGGAGAAAGAGAAAAGAAAGATCCATGCAAAATATTGCAATGTGTATTTTAGTGGATTTATGAGATGCATATAGACATTCTCTGGTCTAGCTAGACTATACCTTACTTCAAAATTCCTTTAGTTCTGAATCGTGTTAAGTCAACTATACCTTCTACAACCCTTGATCTGTTGAAAATGCAGCTCCTATGTGGTTTACTGGTAAGATTCTGGAATAAAATTATACTAATTAGCTCAGCTAAGTGGAGGAAACCTCAGGTATTAAGGAGAAGAGTGAGCTACAGTCTGTCATATGTGTTTGACCCAAAACTTTCTCTGGCAGAGACTAAATGTTTGTGTTCCAGTAACTGCAGGGCACCACTCAGTGGGTAGAGGAATATACCCACTCCTTGACCAAGACACTCTTAATGTTCCTCAAAGCTTGACTAGACTTTAGATACATTTCTTCCTGACTTTGAGCCCCTTAAGGATCCTTTTCTCAGAGCTTTTACTTTCAAAATCATGCCAGTGTCAATTCTTTCTCTGTCCCTTTGAAATGTAAAATTTATCCCAACCTCTGGCTAGTTTTACAACAGAGAATTTTTTTCTCAGTGACCTAGGATCCATCCCTTTGAAATGTGATTATTAAGAGTGATGTTGTTGTCGTTGTTCCGTTGCACAGTTGTGTCCGACTCTTTACAATCCCATGGACTGCAGCATACCAGGCTTCCCTGTCCTTCACCATCTCCAGAGTTTGCTCAACTCATGATACCATCCAACCATCTCATCCTCTGTCATCCCCTTCTCCTTTTGCCTCCCATCTTTCCCAGCATCAGGGTCTTTTCTGGTGAGTAGGCTCTTTGCATCAGGTGGCCAAAGTATTAGAATTTCAGCTGCAGCATCAGTCCTTCCAATGAACACTCAGGGTTGATATCCTTTAGGTTTGACTGGTTTGATCTCCTTGTAGTCCAAGGGACTCTCAAGAGTCTTCTCCAACACCACAGTTTGAAAGCATCAATTCTTGGGCATTCAGCCTTCTTTATAGTCCAACTCTCACATCCATACATGACTATTGGAAAAACCATAGATTTGACAAGATGAAACTTTGTTGGCAAAATAATGTCTCTGCTTTTTAATATGCTTCAGGTTTGTCATAGCTTTGCTTCCAAGGAGCAAGCGTCCTTAATTTCATGGCTGCAGTCACCATCTGCAGTGATTTTGGAGCCCAAGAAAATAAAATCTGTCACTGTTTCCAGTTTCCCCATCTATTTGCCTTGAAATGATGGGGCCGGATGCCATGATCTTCATTTTTTGAATGTTGACTTTTAAGCCAACTTTTTCACTCTCCTCTTTCACTTGTCATCAAGAGGGTCCTCAGCTCCTCTTCGCTTTCTGCCATAAGAGTTGTGTCATCTGCATATCTGAGGTTATTGATATTTCTCCCAGCAATCTTGATTCCAGCTTGTGCTTCATCCAGCCTGGCATTTTGCATGCTGTACTCTGCATAGTAGTTAAGCAGGGTGACTATATACAGCCTTGATGAGCTCCTTTCCCAGTATGGAACCAGACTATTGTTCTATGTCCAGTTCTAATTGTTGCTCCTTGACCTGCCTAAGGGGGCAGGTCAGGTGATCTTATATTCCCATCTCTTTGAGAATTTTCCACAGTTCATTGTGATCCACATAGTCAAAGGCTTTATCGTAGTCAATGAAGCAGAAGTAGATGTTTTTCTGGAATTCTCTTGCTTTCTTGATGATCCAACAGATGTTGGCAATTTGACTTCTGGTCCCTCTGCCTTTTCCAAATCCAGCTTGCATATCTGGAAGTTTTCAGTTCACATACTATTGAAGGCTAAGTTTAAGGATTTTGAACATTACCTTGCTAGCATGTGAAATGAGTGCAATTGTACAATAGTTTGAACATTCTTTGGCATTGCCCTTCTTTGGGATTGAAATGAAAATTGACCTTTTCCAGTTATTAAGGGTGCTATTAAGAGTGATCAGTTCACTCCAGTATTCTTGCCTGGAAAATCCCATGGATGGAGGAGCCTGGTAGGCTACAGTCCATGGGGTTGCAAAGAGTTGGACATGACTGAGTGACTTCACTTCACATTAAGAGTGATAGCAGACCCCTATCTCAGTTTCTGTGGAAAGATGGGAGCCTAATTTAGATAAGTGACAGTTATCAAATGCAAATGATTTAATCACATTGGCCAAGTTCCACTCTGAGTCCTCCAACACTTCCTCTCTAACTCGTGTGTGTGTGTGTGTGTGTGTGCATGTGTGTGTGTGTGCACGCGCTCAGTCATGTTTAACTCTTTGCAACCCCATGGACTGTAGCCAACCAGGCTCGTCTGTTCATGGAGTTTTCCAGGCAAGAATACTGGAGTGGGTTGCCATTTCCTTCTCCAGGGGATCATCCCAACCCAGGGTTCGAAGCCACATCTCTTGTGTCTCCTGTATTGAAAGCAGATTATTGACCACTGAGCCACCGGGGAAGTCTCATACTCACCCTTAAAAACCCTTCCAGGTTGTGTTTCAGTAGAATTGAGTTCAGCAGTTTTGGCCTATTGAGATAGTATTTTATAAACTGTTCTTTGCCTGTTTAAGTCTATCTAATGCATTTTTTCCTTTGACCCGTTCTTGGGAAGGGATCACAGTCCCTCACATGA
The DNA here is from genome assembly GCA_024291935.2 of Okapia johnstoni. Classification (NCBI taxonomy): domain Eukaryota; kingdom Metazoa; phylum Chordata; class Mammalia; order Artiodactyla; family Giraffidae; genus Okapia; species Okapia johnstoni. The sequence goes on along the minus strand of CM044317.1, from coordinate 18,981,061 downwards.
GGTTTGATCTGGCTCATATGTACACTTGGGTTAAACTGGAGGAACATCAATCATGGGAGATGTGAATGTTCTAGAAAGTGAACAAACTTTAAAGATTTGAACCTACGGATGAAGTGTCAGTGAACTCTCATTTAGTAAGTAGGAAGATTATTTTTATTTTACGGAGTTAGATCGTTTTCTCTTAATGCTGATAATTTGAAATAGCATTAGGAAAAAAAGTATCTTATCACTTCTAAGAGATGCAAATTTGAACAATATCCATGAGCAAAATCTGTGGTTGTCATGTTTCTGAGCTAAATCAGTTTTCTACTACATATAATGTAATTCATATAATGGTCTTGATTGCAACCTTGAAACCTTAGCTCTTTTCGAGAAGACCTGAGTACCTGGGTTTTATTTTCTTCTGGTTTGAAGAGCAACCGAGGAGCTTTGTGGTCTAGTTGTAAACAACAATGGGCTTGGGAGTCAGACTGCCTGAACTCATATCCGGGATTCACCAGGACTTCAGCTATTTGCTGAACATCTGACTCAGTAAAAGTGAGTAACACAGAATCTGATGACTAGTACATGCTCAATGGTTAGTTCTTGTGATTGTTACTGTCATCATCTTTATCATCACTTTCAATATTGTGAAAAACAAACAAGATGTGATGATTCTACATTTTTCCACTCTCCACAAAAAAGTGATCAATGGATAACAATATTGGGTTAAACAAACTTTCAGTCTTGCTGGACTGCTTCTTTCATGCATAACTCAGAGCTCTATTTGTGAGACTTTTGTCTTTCTCTCTCCCCACCCCAATCCCCACATTTTTTTAGTGATGGATGGGCAGACAGAGATGAAGTCATTGAAGGTTATGAGGTGGAAGCCAACGGGGGAATCACGATAAAGCTGCAGTCTCCAGAGGTCAGGTCATTTGATGATTATTTCCTGAAACTGAGGCTGGACACTAATACAAGGAATCCCTGGTTCCCTGAGTTCTGGCAACATCGGTTCCAGTGCCGCCTACCAGGACACATTCTGGAAAACCCCAACTTTAAAAGAATCTGCACAGGTAACTCATCTTCACAAAATCACAGCTCAAATTTTGGTCATTTCCTCCAGTTTGTTCAATGAATGTAGAAGGTGCCAAGGCTGGAGATACAAAGACTAAATTTCCAATTTAATTTATAAAATGGCTAGAACAAGGAGGAAGTGTATGTTCCCCCAAGGATTCATGTTTCTATATTCTGGAAACATGGAGACTGCTTTGGTCTCTGGTGGAACAAGTTATAAGAAATAACAAATAAAGGAAAAGCAAACTGAGAATTCAAGTATTTAGTATTCAGGCCAGAGGAAAGAGATTTATTGTAGGAATGCTTAGGAGATGTTAACCACAGACATCAGTAAGCAGCACTGGTTTGATCTCTTTTTCTTCTTTATGACTTTGTTTTGATATGAAAGCCAAAGAAGATAAGATGCCACCCAGGGTCACATCACCAACATGGGTATTTATGTGCACAGGTGACCAAAAAACTCAGTACTTTCCTCTGTTTTACAGATGAAAAAGTCTATAATTTCATCTTGGTAATTATTTAAGAATATGGCTAATTACACAAATTATTTCTAGAATTAATAACATTCATATTTTGGTATTAGAAAATCATTTAATGATGGTTCTCAGTGGGTCTGATTCCGCCTCCCCCCCATGCACTGACCCCTAGAGGATGCTCAAGAAGGGCAGTGCATTGTTAAGATCTTTCAGAACTTGATGAACTCTATAGCATGTCTCCCTTCTCCCTGCCACCAGGAAGTACCAAAGAACTAAAGACTATCTATGACCAGATTTGGATTGTAGCACAGTGATGGGACATGGGCTGAAAAGATTTTATTTAGAAATGTCTAGAACCTCACTCTGTATGACAGTCTCTAGGTTCATCCACGTCTCTACAAGTGACCCAATTTCATTGGGAAAAACAAATGTCATATATTAACGCATATATGTGAAATCTAGAAAGATGATACAGACGAACGTATTTGCAGGGCAACAATAGAAACACAGATGTAGAAAATGGGCATGTGGACATGGTTTGAGGGGGAAAGGGGGTGGGATAAATTGGGAGATTGAAATTAACATATATATACTATCATCAGTAAGATAGATAGCTAGTGGGAAAGCTGCTGTATAGCTCAGTGTTCTGTGGTGACTTAGATGGATGGGATGGGAGGGGTGGGAGGGAAGTCCAAGAGACAGGATTTTGTATACATATAGTTGATTCACTTCCTTGTACAATAGAAACTAACACAATGTTGTGAAGCAAATATACCCCAATTAAAAAAACATTCAGTGCACCAGCTGCAGTGGTTAAGACTCCAGGCTTTCAGTAAATCTAGTGCAGGAAGCACAGGTTCAATCCCTGGTCCATGAACTAAGATCCCACATGTCGTGTGGTGCAGCCAAAAAGACTTGAGAGTGAGCTATGCAAACACCTGGGAAGGGCATTCCAAGCAGAGGAAATGGCAAATAAATAGAGGCACTGGAATGCCTGGTTTAGTGGGAGAACAGTCCGGAATTCAGGCTGCCAGAGCCAGTGAGTTCCTGGAATAACAGGAGGTCAGTAGGAGAGGCACATGGGGAAACAGTCCTGCAGGACTTCACTGTGCCTTGTGAAAACTTTGGCTTTGTTCTGAGTGTGATAGGAAGCCACTGGGAAGTCTGAGCACAGTAGAGACGGGATCAGTCTTACTTTTTCTGAACAGAATTATTTGCTGCAGTTTTTCAGTTTTGACAAAAGGGAAGCAGAGCAGTGAGGAGGTTGCTATAATAATGCCGGGGAGAGTGTGGTGGGTTGGGCCATGGTTGTGGCAAGCAAGATGGAGAGAGGTGATTGATTCTGAGGCTCTTTTGAATGAGAGATAAGGGCATTTGCTGACAGAATTGTGAAGAGTGACTGGTCTGAGCAACTGAAAAGACAGTGTCACTGTTGACTGAGATGAGGAAGAATCCAGGAAAAGTAGGTTTTAAGGATCAGGAGATAAATTTCAGATGAGTTAAGTTTGAGAGCCTATTAGTGATACAACTATATATGTCACTGTGATATTTTGTTTCATTAGTAAAGTTCAGACTATTACTTTTTAAACATGTGTGGATGTCTTTATTTAGGGATTCCCAGGGAAATATCTTGTGACCTAAGCTTTTGAAACAAAAGTTAGAATTCTGCAGCCATGTACAATAATACTTTGGGTTTTCATTTGTCACATTACATGCAAATATCAAGGTTAATATCTAAACTTGGTTAACATTCATAGCAGGAAAAAAATAGTACATACATGAATTGTTCTCATATTATGCTTGACTTTCAAAGCCTTTTTTAAGAGCTTCTTATGTGATTACAAAAGTTAATAAATATGCTTTTATTTGGATTTCATTCTGGAGTCAAGTTTAGCATATATTTCCCTTTGTTCCTAGTTGTAAGGATGGCAAAGGGCTTATTTAACTTTTCTACTTGGAAATAATTCATAGAAGTTTTCTTCTTTTCTTCTGCAAAAATCCCAGACTTTTATCTTTAGTAGTGTTTATCTATATCTTTGTATGTACACAGTCATGTAAACTAACTCTTCAGTTTTAATCTACATATGAAATTGACTTCAATTTTATTGCAGAGCAACATCAAATTTCACTTCATGTAACATTCTTATCTATTTGATATTCTTAAATATTAAATGAATTGCATAGTCTTATGAATATGCAGGCACACTTATGAAAATTAATGTAAAGAAGTAGAAGTAACCTTTCCATAGAACTCATAGCTACCCTTTCTGTCATTTATTTTTATCACTTCTAATTGGGTCATTTTGATGTTTTGGAAAGTTTTGATATTGAAGTTAGTTTCCATAGAAACTTTATTAGGTTCATTTCAGATATCACTATTTAAATAAAGAGTTTACATGTGCTGGATTGTCAGTTTGAATATTAAGGGTCCTGAACTGAGGCTGAATAATTTGGGAATCACTGTAGCTAATTAAAAAGTACTTCATGCAAGGGCTACATCACTGCTTAATTAGTTGAGTATATCAAGGGATTGGAGATGTGTTGGAAAAGCACTAACTGAAACATCGAAGTCTAATTTCTAAAAAATTAATCATTGCAAGGACAGTGGAAAAAGTAGGTACAAAGCAAATCAACATCACTGTCTTCCAGTAAGTGTCTCCGTCGCCTGCAGTATTTGCATGGTGTTGGCAGTGACAGTGCTTTATCATTCCTGATAAGTCCTAAAACGATTCCAGGGAAGCTGAGAGAACACTTGGGAGTTAAACCACTGGGTCCAACACAGGTTCAGTCGGGCACTGGAGGACCTCGCTTAACCTCTGAGTCTAAATTTCTACAACTGGAACATGGTAACAATTTCTACTTCACACAGGTGTGAGAACTGAATGGAATAATGCAAGTGAGATACTTTGCAACTTGTAAATCATTACATAAATGTAAAGAGTTATCATTACTCTCATGTCTTACCATATGACAAATAAGATATGGCATGGGTCATTTCATTAATATATACAGTTTTTGAAGTTACAAATTTAATATAACTATGTTTCAGGCTATGTAAACTAGAAAAAACAAGCACACAACCCTTAATCAATTACTCCTACACAGTCCAATATAGATATAGGATTGGCCCAGAAGTTCATTCAGGTTTTCCCGCAAATGAACTTCTGGGCCAATCCAATATTTTCTTTTGTTATTTTGTTCTATGTAGGCTTTTATGCTTTTTTCTGATTACCAACGCAGTACATGTTACTATGCTTAGTATGGGCAAATTGACAATATACAAAAGCATAATAAACATGAAAAGCATTAAAAATTTGCTTTTATATAGCCATTGTTAATTACTGTTAAATATGTTATGTATTTCTACTAAATACACTTAAATTTTTGTTGTATATTGCTTTTAAAAATGAAAAGTGAAGTCACTCAGTCGTGTCTGACTCTTTGCACCCCTATGAACTGTAGCCTACCGGGCTCCTCAGTCCATGGGGTTTTCCAGGCAAAAATACTGGACTGGGTTGCCATTTCCTTCTCCAGGGGATCTTCTCGACCCAGGGATCGAACCCAGGTCTCCTGCACTGTAGGCAGACGCTTTACCATCTGAGCTACCAGGGAAGCCCCAGGCAAACTTTAAAAAAAAAATTACAAAGTTCTCTTTGTCATTAAATTCTTTCATTCTTAATGATTATATAACATTCTGCAAACAAATGAGCTATAATTTATTTGAAATCATTTCTTTTTCATATCTTCACAATTCAAACTAAAACTACAACGATGCGATACAATTTCTTCCTGCTAAATTTTTCCTTTTTGAATATCAGATAATTTTCTTGGATACATTTCCAGAAGTTGAATTACTCAATCAAAAGACATGAACATTTATAAGGCTTTCTAAAATAAGGAATTCCAAAAGGCAACTCCTACCAGCACATTTTGTTTTGCATAATTATACTCATAGTGTGTGTATAATTCTGTATCTTTATTTACTTAGGATCATGTTTTACTTTTTTGATGTTGCTGTGTGGCCTTTATAACCACCATTTTAATAGCTCCAGAATATTCTATTCAATGATTATACTATAATTACTTAGCCATTCTCACATAGTTGAGTGTTTAGGTCACTTCCAATTTTCCTTCTTATAAAAAAATCAGCTCAATATGGTACAGAAAGTTTTCATGATTGTTGTTTTTGGATTTTGATTTTGTTTTTCATGATTGTTGTTCATGATTACTATTTTTGGATTGTTCCCTTACTGTAGATTTCTGAATATATAATTATTGGTCTAAGAACATGATAGTTTGGAGGTTCCTTGAAAACAAATATTATCATTGTTTTGAAATATGGCAATACTAAGATTTACTGTAGCTAGCAGTTTATTAACTGTATGAATATATTGGGTTCACTATGTTGCCATCAGCCTTTTTTATAATCTAGTGTATTTATAGCTGAAATTTTACTTTCTCTTCTTATTCTTTGTACCAATGAAGAACAGATGGTCACAATGCTTTTTAAAACTAGTATATCCTTGTACTTGGTTATTGTCCAAGACATAATGAAAGACATCTGTAATGCTTACCAACAACTGAGGACTAGTCAGTTAATGACAGTCTGATATAGCAAAATTTCAAGGCCTCTGAACCTGTGTATTCTTGCCCAAGAATTTGGAGACTGCCAGTCACAATTTCTAGATTGGTTACTAATTTTTATAAACTATTTGCCTCATCAGGTTTTACACTTTATGAACTTTCTATTTTGAGTTAACTTATTATGTAAGTTTGTATGAAATTAGTTCATTACTGTTTGATTCAGATTAAGATGATCTATGAACTGAAATAAGTTCCAATTTCTTTCAGCCCAGTAGGACAAGTAATAACTTCTCTTTGCCTTTTGTGAGTTTGGCCCAAATATCAATACACACTCCTGGAGAATATCATCGGTGTTAATCCATGACCTTGTGAATCTGGATTGACCTCACAGCTTATTAGTTCCAAATCTAGGTCTCAAGAGGCTTGACCTACTCCCATTCTCCTGCTTGGAGTCCTCCCTCAGCCTTATGTACAAGCCCAAGTTAGCCTTCTAGAAGATGAGAGAGAACATGGAGCAGAAATAGGATAACTTCTCTATTGAGGTTATCCTGAATAAGCCAATTCCCAGCCAAGCCATTAGCTTACTGTCTACACATGAAAAGCCCCCAGCTGAGATGAGTCATGTACAACCCAGAGCAGCAGAACACCCCAGTCGATCCCCAGACTCATGAGCTAAATAAATATTGTTGTTTTAAGCCACTGAGCCTTGGGGTAGTTTGCTATGCAGCATTACTGTGGCCATAAATAACTGATAAAGGGTCTCCATTGCCTTATATTCCATGAACTTCACATGGAGCAATAGTTGGGTTAATTAAACCGAGGAGCAGAATTCCTCAAACCAGTGCTACGATTCTCAGTCTTACCCTACTGTAAAAAGAATAGTACAATATTGTGCTCTGTATCTCACGGAACAAAGCTAAACATTTTTATAGATAATGCAATGAAGATTTCAAAGCCCCCTGATCCAAGGCAGTAAACTTATTCCCTACTTAGGAATTCAGTTGTACAGACAGTGCTGACAAGTGGGGCACAGTTACAGCTAAGCCAAATAAACACACTTAAAACAAAACAGTCATAGATTCTTGGACCATGCAGGTAGAAGTTGTCTTATGGAAATATGTTTCAAAAGTTCTTTGTCCTTTCCAATTGCTATAACAAATTACCATAGACTGGGTGGCTTAAGACAGCAAGCATTTTTTTCCTCATAGTTCTGGAGGCTAGAAACTGAGAAATCTGGGTGCCAAGATGATCAGGTCTGGTGAAGGCTCTTTTCTTGGTTTCCCTGAAAAATAGAGACAGGAAGCAAGGCCTTTTCTCACAAGGGCACTAATCATATCACAAGGACATCACACCCAAAATCTAATTATCTCCCCAGATCCCTCTCTCCAAATATTAATGCCATCACATTGGAAATCAGGGTTTAAACCTAAGAATTTTGAGGAGAAACAGACATTCAGTCCATAGCCCATGTATTTATATCTTTTGGTTGGAAGAATGAAAATAAAATGATCTGGTTTTGCATCTGGATATTAGAATGACTCAAGCATATCTCACTCATTATTACACATAGATGAAGTTCTGAAAACAATCTTGTACTATAAGCATAGTCTTTGTCTGCTATTTCTTTTCTTTTTAAAATTTTAGTTGATGTTGTTCAGTTGCTAAGTCATGTCCAACTCTTTGTAATCCCATGGATGCAACACACCAGGCTTCCCTGTCATACACTATCTCCCAGAGTTTGCTCAAACTCACATCCATTGAGTCAGTGATGCCATCCAAACATCTCATTTTCTATTGCCCCCTTCTTCTCCTGCCCTCAATCTTTCCCAGCATCGAAGTCTTTTCCGATGAGTTGGCTCTTTGCATCTGGTGGCCGAGGATAGAGCTTCAGCTAGCTTCAGCATCAGTCCTTCCAATAAATATTCACAGTTGATTTCCTTTAGGATTGACTGGTTTGGTATCTTGCTATCCAAGGGACTCTCAAGAGTTTCCTCCAACACCACATTTGAGAAGCATCAATTCTTTGGTGCCCAACCTTCTTTATGGGCCAACTCTCACATCTGTACATGACTACTGGAAAAACCATAGCTTTGACTGTACAGACCTTTGTTGGTAAAGTGATGTCTCTGTTTTGTAATATGCTATTAAAGTTTGTCATAGCTTTTCTTCCAAGGAGCAAGCATGTTTTAATTTTGTGGCTTAAGTCACCATCTGCAGTGATTTTGAAATCCAAGAAAATAAAACCTGTCACTGTTTCCACTTTTTCCCTATCTATTTGCCATGAAGTGATGGGTCTGGGTGCCATGATCTTCGTTTTATGAATATTGAATCTTAAGCCAGCCTTTTCACTCTTTTCTTTCATTTTCATCAAGAGGCTCTTTAATTCTTCTTCACTTTCTGCCATTAGAGTGTTATTATCTGTGGTTGTTGATATAACATTCAGTTCAGTCATTCAGTCATGTCCGAATTTTTGTGACCCCATGGACGGCAGCACGCCAGGCTTCTCTGTCCATCACCAACTTCTGGAGCTTACTCAAACTCATCTCCATTGAGTCAGTGATGCCATCCGGCCATCTCTTCTTCTGACGTCCCCTTCTCCTCCTGCCTTCAATCTTTCCCAGCATCAGGGTCTTTTCCAATGAGTCAGTTCTTCACATCAGGTGGCCAAAGTATTGGAGTTTCAGCTTCAGCATAAGTTCTTCCAATGAATATTCAGGACTGATCTCCTTTAGGGTGGACTGGTTGGATAGCCTTTCTGTCCAAGGGATTCTCAAGAGTCTTCTCTAACATCACAGTTCAAAAGCATCAATTCTTTGGTGCTCAGTTTTCTTTAGAGTCCAACTCTCTCATCCATACATGACTACTGGAAAAACCATAGCTTTGACTAGATGGACTTTGTTGGCAAAGTCATGTCTCTGCTTTTTAATATGCTGTCTAGGTTGGTCATAGTTTTCTTCCAAGGTGAAAACATCTCTTAATTTCTTGGCTGATGTCACCACCTGCAGTGATTTTGGAGCCCCTTAAAACAAAATCTCTCACTGTTTCCATTGTTTTCCCATCTATTTGTCATGAAGTAATGGGATCAGATGCCATGATCTTAGTATTCTGAATGTTGAGTTTTAAGCCAACTTTTTCACTCTTCTCTTTCACTTTCATCAAGAGGTTCTTTGTTCTTCTTCACTTTCTGCCATAAGGGTGGTGTCATCTGCATATCTGAGGTTATTGATATTTCTCCTGGCAATCTTGATTCCAGCTTGTGCTTCATCCAGCCCAGTATTTAACATGATGCAATCTGCATATAAGTTAAATAAGCAGAGTGACAATATACAGCCTTGACATACTCCTTTCCCAATTTTGAACCAATTCCATCCCTGGTTCTGACTGTTGTTTCTTGACCTGCATATAGTTTTCTCAGAAGGCAGGTAAGGTGGTCTGGTATTCCCATACTTTAAGAATTTTCCACAGTTTGTTGTAATCCACACAGTCAAAGGATTTAGCATAGTCAATGGAACAGAAGTAGATGTTTCTCTGGTATTCTCTCCCTTTTTCTATGATCCAATGGATGGTAGCAATTTGATCTCTGGTTCCTCTGCCTTTTCTAAATCCAGCTTGTGTATCTGAAAGTTCTTGGTCTGCATACTGTTGAAGCCTAGCTAGAAGGATTTCAGGTGTTACCTTGCTAGCCTGTGAAACGAGAGTAATTGTGAAGTAGTTTGAATATTCTTTGGCATTGCTTTTCTTTTAGATTGGAATGAAAACTGACCTTTTACAGTCCGGTGGCAATTGCTGAGTTTTCAAAATTTATACAAGTTTTAAAGTTTATGTTCCATTTACATTTATCACAAAATGTTGACTCTATTTCCCATGTTATACAATACATCCTTCAGCTTATCTTATACCTAACAGTTATTACCTCTTACTTCCCCACCCTTATATTGCCCCTCCCTGACTCCACTGGTAACCACTTCTTTGTTGTCTATATCTGTGGCTCTGCATCTTTTTTGTTGTATTCATTTTTTGTTTTTTTGTTAGATTCCACATGTTAGTGATATCAGATAGTATTTGTCTTTTTCTCTGGCTTATATTTTGCTTAGTATAATGCCCTCCAAGTCTATCTACATTGCTACAAATGGCAAAATTTCATTCTTTGTTTCTGGCTAAGTTGTATCCCATTGTAAATATATACCACACAGTCTACCATTCATCTACTGATGAACACTTACATTGCTTCTATATCTTTGCTGTTGCAAATAGTGCTGTTATAAACATCCGGGTACATGTATCCTTTTGATTTAGTGTTTTCACTTTCCGCAGATATATACTCAAGAGTGTAATTGCTGGATTATATGGTAGTTTTCATTTTTAGTTTTTTGAGGAAACTCCATAATGTTTTGCACAGTGGTTGCAACAATTTTCATCCCTTCAACAGTGTACAAAGATTCCCTTTTCTCCACATCCTTACCAGTGTTTGTTATTTGTGATCTTTTTGGTTTATTAAAATCATCAAGAAAGCTTCTTTAAAAATATGCTGCTGTACGAGTCTATGTTCCATGCAATACCAGTTAAGTAGAACTTCTGAGGTAGAATCAAATATTTATATTAAGGACCGGGAAAAACCTATACTTAAAATTTGTGAGTAATTTTGCTCTCTCTCTCTGTTTTTTGTTTCCAGTTTTCAAAATTTGGAACCATCTATCACTGTCCAAATTGAGAGCTTGCCAAGATTTTGGCCCTGGCTGTGACAGCTGTGGTAGCTGATGAGAATTTAGTAATTTCTAATGCTGAATCAGTCTCATATGTTTGCTTTATTTATTTATTGGCATGCTTGTTTGAAACACTGGCATTCTAAAACCAGTAAGTCATGGCTAAATACTATGTTTCTCTATGTCCAGACTGAACAATTACTACATTTATTAATTGTATATTACTGCATAACAAATTAGCATGAAATTGGTGCCTTAAAACAACGGAAATTTATTATCATACAGTTCTGTATGCTAGAGCAAGGACAAGGGTCTCTTGGGCTAAAATCAGTGTCAGCAGAGCTGCATTCCTTTATAAAGGCTTTAGCTAAGAATCTGTTTTCTTGCTTTTTTTAACTTCTAGAGGTCACCCACATTTCTTGGTGTGTGTGTGCATGCATACTCACTCGTATCTGACTCTTTGAAACCCCATGGACTGGAGCTCACCAGGCTCCTCTCTCCATGGAATTTTCCAGGCAAGAATATTGGAGTAGGTTGCCATTTCCTTCTTCAGGGGATCTTCCCAACCCAGGGATTGAACCCATGACTCCTGCATCTCCTGCACTGGTGGGTGGATTCTTTAGCAGCTGAGCTGTTATTATCTAAATCAACAGTGTTACATCTTTCTGACGCTTTTTCCATAGTCACATCTCTGATCACACCCAGGGAATGTTCTCCACTTTTGACTTGTGATTATATTATCCCCACCAAATAATCAAGGATTATCTTTTCATCTCAGTTCAGTTCAGTTCAGTCGCTCAGTCCTGTCCGACTCTTTGCGACCCCATGAATCTCAGCACGCCAGGCCTCCCTGTCCATCATCAACTCCCGGAGTTTACCCAAACCCATGTCCATCGAGTCGGTGATGCCATCCAACCATCTCATCCTCTGTCGTCCCCTTCTCCTCCTGCCCCCAATCCTTCCCAGCATCAGGGCCTTTTCTAATGAGTCAACCCTTCGCATGTGGTGGCCAAAGTATTGGAGTTTCATTTCATCTCAAGGGACAATTAATCATATCTGCAAAGTCCTTTTTGCCATGTAACCTAATTTATCCACAGGTTCCAAACTTTAGGGTGTGGGTGTCTTTGTGGGCCTATTATTCTGCCTAGCAGAGTAGACTTCAAGACAGGGCAAGGGATTAACTTCTCTAAATCTTTTCTATAGCCTGCTTCTTTAGCTCATTCTCTTGCTTCAGCCCTGTCTCTCATTTTGGTAAAGCCTCCAGGCAGTTGAGAACATGTGCCTCTGGCTAACCAGAATGGTGTTTGAATGCCTGGCAACCCTTCTTTCCCACTTCCCTAATCCCCATTTCTTGTTTTCCCATTGGTGGAGTTGTTCTTACACACCCACAAATTAGAGAACATCATAAACACCATGCTCTTACCACAGAGAACAAAGAACTAATTTCCTGGATAATTCAACTTTCTCTAAAGCCACAATTGGAGAACTGTCCTTACAAATGCTCTTTGTCTCTTATACCTCAATTCACTCCATGTAAATAATTTTCCATTTTTCTCCCACAAGTATACACCAAGATATCAGATATCCTCCAGGAGCCTGGCTGCCTGTGAGAGCTAGAGCCTGGTGAATCATAGTTTGTGCTTTTTTCAATAGTTTTTCATTCATCTCTATATTAATTACTGAGTGAATGTGAGTTGGTTTAAAGAAGACTTACAGATCACTTCATTCTGCAAAGTCCTAGAGAGGCATACACAGTGAGATCCTGATCTTAACAGGTGTCAGCCACACTCACCTCTGTTCTTCCTGATTTCTTGTCCTTACACCCAGAAGACTGTACTGTTTCAATCTTCAAGTCCCAAGTTTCAAATCCCAAATTATCTCAGGGCTTGTTTGCTGAGTAATATAAAAGTACATTTGTTTCTTCACGGTCATATTCTAAAGCTGTAGCCAATAGCAACACAGACTCTGCCAAATACTGTCGATTTAATCAAGCTTATTTGGGCTTATTGCCCTTGTGCCTGTATATTGTGTTTTTCTGCATTCCATATTAAATTTAGATTTACAATTTAGAATATGGTTAGTTTTAATATCTGACCATAAGTGTGGCTCTTAGTAAGTGTGAGAAGATCCGGAGTTTCTTTCTTGGGCAAAGTGAACTTCCCTTCAAGATTTTTTGGAGTGCCTTCTTTTATTACTCCACATTTTTAAAGTTCCCTCAGGTATAAATAATTGAAATATAAAATACAAAATGTAAATATAAAATACAAAATGGAAACAGGAATATGAATCAGTTAGGATAGACTACACAGTAACAAACGTCCCCCATAATTCCAGTACCTTCAAAGTACAGACTTAGTTCTGTCTCATGTCCCATTTCCACTGCAGGTTTTCTTTGCCTTTTCTCCAGGTCATCTTTACTCCAAACCTAAGCTGACAGTGAAGGTTCGGTCTAGAATACGGCCCATTATTACAGCCGAAGAATAGAGTATGGCCAATCCTATGCTGGTCCTTAAGAGTTTCTACCTGGAATTGACATCCACTACTTTTAATAATGCTTCATTGATGAAAGAAAGTTACATTAGCCTGGCCTGAAATCAGGGAGTGGAGAAGCATCATACTTTCCCAGGAAAAGGCAGCAAATATTTTGTGAACAACAGGTCTACCATACCCTGTCTTTCAGGTTGAAATTATTTAGATAAATCTAATTTCTTCCTGAAAAATGCATTCATTTGCTCTTCAACAGACAAAACACAAGAGACCCATCCAATGATCAGCCTCAAAGCTTGGATCATTTAATATTCTCTGTCAGGCTAAACATGTCTCTTCTTTCATGGTTCTGTGTATGGGAGAGACAAGTCCCTCTGCACCCACTGCATAATAGGGGAGCAATGAAAGAATTATAAAAGCAGTCATTTTGAAAGAGACAAAATCATAGAGATACACAGCAGTGATTGGTCCATAGAAATTTTAAAATTCCACTGGGACAACATCCCAAGCTTCCGTTGCTGGCTTGAGAAATGTTCTCTGAATGGGCTCTAATATGCTCCCTCAGCGAAGCTCTCATTCTCATTTTCTTCATGGACTTTGCATCCAACCCCTGTAAGGTCCCTGCTTTCCCATAATCCTCTTTGGTCTCTTCTGATGAAGCATTGGGCATTGTCTTCTTTGGGGGCCAAGTAACTTTTTCAGTCTGCTTCCTGGCCTTAAACGGTTATGGCACAAGGACCATTTAGATCTTCAATGGTCATAATTTCTTTTAGTCTAAGCTGGTAACCTTTTTGTTTTCCTTAGTAAAACTTTTTCCAAGAATGTAGCTTTCTTTTAACTAAGTTTCCATCACAACATGTGCCAATAGCTTTGCCTACAGTTCTTTTTTAGAGAGTCCTCACCTTTTAGACTTAATTTTAGAAAACTTGAGTCTAACTGACTTTATTGAAAAAACAGTCTTTGTCTGTTCTCTTAGCAATTGTGTTCATCTGAAAACTTTGTGGGTGCCAAATTAATTCCTATGGAGATTTTATTATAATAGCATGAGTTTTGATTTGGTCTTTGTCATGAAGCTGAATTTTCATTTGTCCTTTGTACCATAAAGATCTCAGTTTTGTCTTGAAGATTGGAAACGAAAATTGACTTAATTTTCATCTCTGTACATTTAATTTTCCTACCTCCTCACTGAAATATGCAAGCTCATTTGATAAAATATCTTCCTTCCAAGTTATTATAGGTTGACAATGTTACTGAATGCTATGTCACTGCATAATAATGATTTATATCCTTTTAGATACTAGTCATAGTTTCCTTGCCATTTGCAACCTGTTTCTATAAACCTCATATTTTATGATTCACAGTCATTTTTGTTGCTATTGTATCACACTCCTAGTTTAAGTATCAATTTTGGTCAGAATAGGCTAGGATATGCTGCTATAATAAATGATCCCTAACTTAATGTCTTATAATAGGAAGAACAACTATTTCATAATATTTAATAATAACTATTAAACCAATATTAAACTGCAGCCATTTATTCATGAGGGTGAATCTCATATATCTAAAATATTTGGTTAAAATGTTTAGAATTTTAAATTCAAACCTTTAATTGACAGAATTACTGTGTCAAAGTCAAAAAATTGAAATATTTTTGCTGAAGAGGGAGAAAAATTCCCTTCCTCTTTACCAGGGACTAAATTAATTATAGGTCATTTTTATTAAGACAATGAATGAAAGATTCAGAATCCCGAAACAGTTAGACATCAGTCAGAAGGGCTTGTCAGCAAATCCCTTTCTTTTCTAATTAAGGTAAGATTAAGTAATAATTAGGTATTACTGTACAGAGTTTTCTTGTTTCCACTAGAGAAGTCTTTGTTTAAAGGCTCTGGAACCGGAGTTTATTCTCATCTTTTGTTGTTGTTGAATCGCTTCAGTCATATCTGACTCTTTATGAGACTCCATTGGAACCTGCCAGGTTCCTCTGTCCATGGAATTTCCCAGGCAAGAATACTGGAGTAGGTTGCCCTTTCCTTCTCCAGGATATCTTCCCTACTCAGGGACTGAACTTGCGTCTCCTGCATTGGCAGGCAGATTCTTTACCACTGAGCTACCAAGGAAGCAAGGTCAATACTACCCCTTAGCAACATAGATATTTCTTGCAAAATAATAAGCATGCACAAATTCTTACAACATACTACAAAGGCCTTTGAATGTCTCAGAGCTATGTTTCCCCCCTTTTCAAAACAATTTATTTACATCAACTCCTAGGCATTAAATGACCTCAGCCTGGTTGCATCATTCTCTCCTTGTTCAGTCACTCAGTCACATCTGACTCTTTGTGACCTCATGTAGTGCATCATGCCAGGCTTCCCTGTCCTCCACCAACTCACTTTCTTGAGATAGATAACACTATCTCGGAGTTTGCTCAAACTCATGTCCATTGAGTTGCTGATGCCATCCAACCCTCTCATCCTCTGCTGCCTCCTACTCCTGCCCTCATTCTTTCCCATCATCAGGATCTTGGTTCTTCGCAAAGTCGGTTCTTGGTCAAAGTATTGGACTTTCATCTTCAGCATCAGCTCGTCATTCTCTCTTAAGTAACAATTTTCCAAGTCTCTGTATTCACAGGGTAAGAAGATACTGCAATGTAGCAAATGGCTTCCTAGCCATTCTCACCTGCAACCTTCTTCACAATGGTATCCAAAAGTCCCTGGCACACTATGATTAGGCATTATGCTGCTGCTGCTAGGTCGCTTCAGTCGTGTCTGACTCTGTGTGACCCCAGAAATGGCAGCCTACCAGGCCCCTCCGTCCCTGGGTTTCTCCAGGCAAGAACACCGGAGTGGGTCGCCATTTCCTTCTCCATTGCATGAAAGTGAAAAGGGAAAGTGAAGTCGCTCAGTCGTGTCTGACTCTTCGTGACCCCACGGACTGCAGCCTACTGCTTCTCTGTCCATGGGATTATCCAGGCAAGAGAACTGGAATGGGGTGCCATTGCCTTCTCCTTAGGCATTATACTTTTTCAAATTCCTAAAATAAAATATGAAAATTAGTATCATTTTAATTTTTATCTTTCTTATTATCACTGAGGCTGAATATTTTCTCAGATTTAATAATTAAAAAAAATTCTCCTGGGACTCCTTTATTGTGCCCTTTATTAGAAGGTCTTTTCTTGAAATTAACATTGTTTTTAGTTTTAAATTCTTGTTATAAAACTTGAACTTTTTCATTTTAAAATCTTTGCACAATAAAGGGAATCTGTCATGTCATTAATCACTTATTCAATTTGCAGGTAAGTTTAAGTCATAGACAGTAAATTCTAGACTTTAAAGTGATGTGAACAAGTTAGAGGTGTGGTTATGTAGCTTTTAGAATTAACTGTTGAAAAGTAAAAATACAAACAAAAATCAAATAGTATTTTTGAAAATACACCTATATATCATCATTTAAAAAATAAGTGATATGAATAAATAATAATAAAAACATAAACAAAAAATATACAAACTTCCAGTTATAAAATAGGTCATGTGAATGCAACGTACAGTGTGGCAACTATAATAATACTCTACCGTATATTTGAAAATTGCTAAGAGTAGTAGATGTTACAAGTTCACATAATGAAAAATAATAAACATAATAAATAATAAATGAATCAGGATACAGAATGTAGGAAGTGTGTAGAAGTCTTCCAGTTATTCAGCACAGCCCCTAGAGACTAAAGACATTATGAAAAACTGTGCTTAAGGCTAGACTGTTTAACTAAAGGTTTTTATGTACCTGTCTGTATGTGCTTTATGTATTAATACCTATCTGTTTTCCAATAATATTTAAGGCAATCTACAAAAATTTCAAATATGACTCTAAGTGAAATGAATAGAAAATAAATATTCTGAAAAGTTAGCTATAGTATAAGGTGACTTATATGTGTCTTGATTTTTTTTTTAGATGAACTTTTTTGTAGAATGGTTTTGGATTTACAGAAAAACGATGATAGTGCAGAGAGTCTATATATCCCATGATCAATTTCCCTCGTTACTAACATGTTATATTGGTGCATTGTATTTATTATAATTAATGAACCAATATTGACACATTTTATTAACTAAAGTTCATATTTTATCCAAATTTTCCTAATTTTTATCCAATGTCTTTTTTTTTTCTGTTCCAGGATGCCATTCAATGAATATCACTTTACATTTAGCCATGTTGTCTCCTTAGGCTCCTCTTGGTTGTGGAAGTTACAATATAACTTTATACAATATGAAAATTTTGTAGATTAAAGGCAGGGGAAAAGAGGGGAAAAAAAAGAGAAAAACTCAAAGTTGTCTTTAAAGACAAAATACATGTCATGGGATTGTGTTCTGTGGCTAGAGATGGGTAACAACTGTAGCTTTGAACCACAGTGTCCAAAAGACACAAACACACAAGTTGCTTACCATCCTTCATAGAAATGAAGCTCTTCCTGGTATGGAGTTCTGAGATAACTTTGTCTTGGAGCCATGATTAAGAGTCCACTTTGTAATGTTCTAAACAAGTTCCTTAATATCATTTCTATGGAGAATAAAAAAATGGCTTATTAAGGCTAATCCCTGTAACATCTTTAAGGTAGGCCAAGGTCATGATGGCTGCATGCATTTCAAGTGTGAGGAGGGAAGGCAATGGCGTTGATGAAGTGAGCTACAAGCTCTTTTAAAAGTATCATACACCCACACATATGCACACACAAAGTCCTGCTCTAGCCTAGATGTGGGTTAGTAGAGCACCATTTGATTTCTGGATTTATTCTTTGATATGTGTGACTTTGGAAAAAAAATTTTTAAGTATTTTGAGGCCTCAGTTCCCTCATCTGTAACATGGGAAGTATATACCAATGTTAAAGTGCAAATATTAAAATTAAGTGAAATAAATTATGTGATGCTCTTACACAAATATTTAAATTGTAATATTGCCTTAATGATATTAACTCTTTATGTATATACATAAATATAACACATTTAAAACCATTTTACTTACCTAAACATGACATGTGATATTTATCTTATATATCACACTTTTAAAATTTCTCTGTTCTTTCCATGTTTGGACAAATGTGTAATGACCTATAGCCACCATTATAGTATCATTCAGAGTATTTTCATTACCCTCAAAATCCACTGCTCTCCTCCTAGTCATTCCTCCTTTTCCCCACCCACCGCCCCCCCAACTCCTGGCGCTGGTAACTACTGATATTTGTACTATCTCCACTGGAATTCATGTACTTTCAAAAAGTTTTTACTAGGAACATAATGTTAAAATAGGGGTTTTCCTGTAGCTTGGACAGTAAAGAATCTGCCTGCAGTACAGGAGACCCAGGTTCAATCCCTCAGTCTGGAAAATCCCTTAGAGAAGGGAATGTCTACCTACTCCAGTATTCTTGCCTGGAGAGTTCCATGAACAGAGGAGCCTGGCGAGCTACCATTCATGGGGTCACAGAGACTCAGGCACGACTGAGCAACTAATGCTACACTACTACTACTACTTTTAAAATAACAACAGAAATCTATGGAAAATCTGTTTTTCCACATTCCCATTACCTTATCAAATTTATTTTCACATATCTTTTTATATCATAAACTTTATTTTACACATAACTGATTTCCACATATTGTAGTGATATTGTTGATCCAATATTTAAATTTTCTATTTTATCTTAGATTTTAAAAAATGTTTTTCTTCTTCCTATACTTGTTTCCTTTTCTTGAAAGTGTTCATTTCTCAGTCGTGTCCAGCTCTTTGCAACTCAATGGACTGTAGCCCGCCAGGGTCTTCTGTTCATGGAATTCTCCAGGCAAGAATCCTGGAGTGGGTAGCCATTCCCTTCTCCAGGATGGCTTCCCAACCCAGATCTCCTGCACTGCAGACAGATTCTTTACTGTCTGAGCCATCAGAGAAACCCACATCTAAATACTGCACTGTCAGCCTGACATTATCCCCACTCTACCAATAACTTTTATTTTACAATGCTGCTTTTTAAAAGTCCTTGATATTTAGACAAAAACAAAAGGGCATAATACATATACTCTGTAACAAGGGCAACATCCAGCAGCTATTCAGTTAAATCTAAGTTGCATATCAGTAAATCTAGGAGATGCTTATTCTATGCTATTATGTCCCAAATGCTGTGTGAGCATGTAACGGGGTGCACAAGACAGTAAAATGGTACCTGTGCTCACAGAAATTTATTGTCTGACTGAGGTGATAGGACATGTTCACATGATTCAATTAACTAACATGACCTAAGATTATATATCACGGCACAATAGGCTAAAATAATGAAGTACTAAATCATGAGATACGGAAACTGATATGAGGTATAGTAACTGACAGGACAGAAAAGCCCATGCTATAAAAAATGCGCTGTGAAGTTTAGATTCCTGCAGGAAGAGATGGTGTGGATGGTCCTGAAGCCACACCTCCCAGCAGAGAAATTGATGGGGGGGCCACCATGGCAGAATTTAGGCACCTGTAGGAATGGGTTTCAGGGAACTACCAGGAATGTTCCATCAGCTGTCCTGGAATTATGACAGAATATGTTCATCTTAACTTAGTGCTCACTCCACTGCAGCCAGGGCCATAAGTGTTTGCCCCAGCCTGGAGAGAAGGCACTAGAAGATGAAGAATCAATCTCTGTAGAATCAAACGATATTGTGTTTTTATACTTATTTTTTTTTAAGCTAGGGAAAAACGGATAATGAACAGGAAACAATGGGAAAAGGTATTGCACAAACAAAAGTACAGAATCTAGTTCACTCTTGTGTGTGTGTGTGTGTGTGTGTGTGTGTGTGTGTGTGTGTATGTGTATAATTTCAAATACTATTAATAAATTCAGAAGTTTGTCATAAGCAAGAGATATAATTAATAGTTACCTGGAAAAGTCCTTTTAAGACTCCATGCTTAGAAAACTGACAAAATGAATTTCTATGTCATGTGTTTCTCACTAGCTATGGGGTAGGGAGCCACCTTAGTTTCTTCAACTCCAGAATGAGTCTTAATACCCTCTTCAGAAGGTTTGAAGGAAAGTAAGCAGTGTACAAATAGATGTCAGTTTTTTTCCCATTTTCTTTTAAAAGAAAGCTTTATAACCTCAAACATGTTTTTTTTTGAAGATGACTTGAAACTTCTGTAAGTGACAGTAAAAAAATACATTCTGACCGACAACTGCCTTTGAAAAACGGCCTTAAAATCAACTGGTTGATAGGGAAAAGATGGGCTTTCGAGTGTTCAATCGTTTGGAAGTTGGAAAAAATCATAGAACTAGAATGGAGATTGAATACTGTCTGGTTATCATTTCAGGTCAGCATTTCTTTATTTCTTAAATATTCAGAGAGATGTACCCTTAGACCACCACCAATAAGGTGGTAGATTTCATGAAATATAAAAGCTAGGTATCTTCTCCTTGAGGGTCCTTATGAATTTCCTTCTGTAGTTGACTGGAGGCTAATACACTATATCAGTCAGTATATCAGTCAGTGAGAGTAATATTTGTTTTCTGAAAGTGGAAGTGTTAGTCACTCAGTCGTGTCCAGTTCTTTGTGACCCCATGGGACTATAGTCCACCAGGCTCCTCTGTCCATGGAATTCTCCAGGCAAGAATACTGGAGTGCGTAGCCATTCCCTTCCCCAAAAGATTTTCCCGACCCAGGGACCAAACCTGGTTTCCTGCATTGTAGGCAGATTCCTTACAATCTGAGCCACCAGGGAAGCCCATTCGTTTCCTACTACTGCCTTAACAAATGATCGCAGCAACTTAAGATAACACCCAGTTATTATCTCACAGACTGTAGGTCACAAATCTTGGCATAACTGGCCCAACTGAGTCATGTGTGGTGTCTCACAGGACTCCGGAGATGAATCCTCCCTGAGCTCATTTAGGTTGTTGACTGAAATCTGTTCTTTGAAGCTTGTCCTTGTTTCTTTGCTGCCTGTCAGCCAACAGTTGTTCCTATAAGTTTCTCACTTTTTCCTACTTCCCATATGACTGCTCCAGCGAGGAGAAAATTCCTCTCATGATTCAAATCCTCCCATTTGTTTCCTGACACACGTTTTGCTCCATCTAGCCAAGGTTCTCTATATCCAAGACTTAGGTGGTTTAGATTGGATCTATCTGGATCATCTAGAATAATCCCTTATTTTTAAAGTCCTCAACCATAATTACAATGTACCTTTGCCATGCAACAGAACATTCACAGGTTCCAGACATGTGGACATCTGCAGAGCGGCCTTCTGCCTACCACACAAGGTAAAAGCTATCACTCCTTATTCATTATCAGAGCTTATCATCTTCATAAAAGACACTTGTAAAATTTTAGTTAAATTATCTTGGCAACCTTACCTTGTTGTTGTTCGGTCGCTAAGTTGCGTCCGATTCTTTGTGACCCCATGGACTACAACATGCCAGGCTTCCCTGTCCATCACTATCTCCTGGAGTTTGCTCACACTCATATCCATTGAGTCGGTGATGCCATCCAACCATCTCATCCTTTGTCATCCCCTTCTCCTCCTGCCTTCAATCTTTCCCAGTGTCAGGGTCTTTTCCAGTGTGCCAGCTTGTCACATCAGGTGGCCAAAGTATTGAAGCTTCAGCTTCAGCATTAGTCCTTCCAATGAATATTCAGGGTTGATTTTTTTTTACAATTGATTGGTTTTACCTCCTTACTGTCCAAGAGACTGTCGGAAGTCTTCTTCAGTACCACAATTCAAAAGTATCAGTTCTTCAGTACTCATCCTTCTTTATGGTCCAACTCATATCCGTACGGGACTATTGGAAAAACCATAGCTTTGACTAGATGGACCTTTGTCAGCAAAGTGATGTCTCTGCTTTTTAATATGCTGTAGCATGCATGAAATATGACCTCTCTGGGGAGTAGTTGCTGGCCTTTGAACAACACTGATGTACCTCAATTTTTTTGTTGTTGTTGTTGAATTCTCTCCTAATGTGAATCTTAAGTCTTTTGCCCCATCTGTGTTTTGGTTCTTCAAGACAATGATCAGGGAAGAAATTACATGTGGATTTTATTACATCCCGTTGGTAATGTGGGCACGCATAGATGCTGAATCATCTGGCATCATTTGAAAGGATTCAGCTGGTAGGAGAGACTCTGGCTGCCTGATAAGAGACTGTTCCTGTCACTCAGGATATGCTACTCTCAGGAAGAAATTAATCTCCATATGTGAGTGCAAACAATGACTGCTTCTAGACCTTAGAGACAAAATCTGAAATCCTGAGCTGCTGATTCTTACGTCCGTGTTTTAATATGTATCATATTTTTTTGCCCAGCTCAAGCGAAAAAATCTCTGATACTCTCTCCCCACAACCATGTTTAGTTCCTTCAATTCTAGAAAGATACAATCGGAAAATATCCAGTCACATACTATGATTATAAAGTCCTCAATTTTCAGTTTGATCTTCTCTTCTTCCTCCCTTTGCCTTACTTGTCCTTCAGCCACTTCACTACTAATGAGAATTTCTACCAGGAAGTAGACAGTGGCAGAGACGTGAAACATGTGTGTGCTTAGTCATTTCAGTCGTGTCTGATTCTGTGCGACCCCATAGATTGTAGCCCACTGGGCTCCTCTGTCCATGGGATTCTCCAAGCAAGAATACTGGAATGAGTTGCTATTTCCTTCTCCAGGGGATCTTCTCAACCCAGGAATTGAACCCACGTCTCTTATATCTCCTGCGTTGGCAGGCAGATTCTTTACTACTAGTGCCACCTGGGAAGCCCAGAAGTGAAACTTATATACAACTTATCTTAATTATTAGTCCCAATGTAAAGTTTAGGAAATAAGAAACAGAAAAACAGTGACCAGAAAGAATGAGGCTCCTCAGTCTTCCATGCTAGTCCCCAGAATGCCACTGTCAATCATGGGTAATGGGATGGCTTCATTCTCAGCCAGTGGATTAACTTTAGGGTATAGATCTGCCCATACTTCGGATCCAGATTGGAAATGTAGACATTTACCCAGATCATCCTTTCTTATTTTACAAGATGAAGAACCTTGACCCAGAAAGGTTTACTGTGTTGTGCATAGCCATACAACACAAATACCATGTAAATTTTCTCACAACCCAAATACATGTACATTTGACCTTATTATCCTTCTGAAAACATATGGTGAAGCCAAGGCCAAAATGTGTTAATGATTTATAGTTGTATCATTTCATATGAACAGGCTAAGACCACAGTGCAAATCTGCCATTCTATCGCCATATATACTTCCCATCTACTTATGTCTGTCAGATGTAGAAAAGTCCCAGGGAAAGTAGGTGTGGGATGATAGAGTGGTTATATAGTGTGGAAGGCACCTGATGGATCATTATCTGCATCTTCACATGCTATTAGTGTGCCATGATGTCTTTTGTGTCACTAATAAATCACCATAAGCTTAAGGCCTTTGTCTTGACAACCTTATTTTCTCTCAGGCCAAGACCATTCCATGGTCCCAGTGACATAGGACTAGACCTCATCCTTGAGTGAATTCCTGTGTAAAGAATTTCATTTTAAAATCTTTTTCCCTTTGGAATTCAGCCAAAATTTAATGAGAAAAATTATCTATTATGCAGTCTCACTCTTAAAGCAAATATAAGTTTCCAATTGCAGAATTCTTATAGGTGCTATCTGCCTTCAGTTAGGAATAATTTAGAAATTGAATAAGAAATCCCTTTCATTGACTGACATCTTGCAGATTAAATCTGAAGCCTCTTGAACTTCATTACAGCTTCATAAATATTGTAAGGCTTTAAATCTTGACTGTGGCTTTGAAACTCAGCCAAGAAGGTATTAACGGTTGTTGGAATTTGTATTTATGTAACACCCTTTCTTCCAACTGGTTTAAAGCAACTAGAACATTGTTTCAGTCTGTCTCCATAACAGACATATAAGTTGTTAAGTGGAGGCTTCATTATTCCCATTTTATAAAGAAGAGCCCTAAGGGTCAAAGAAGTGGCACCAATGAATAAAAGACACATAATTCTCTGTTACATATTTTCCAGTTCTGAATGCCTATTTAGGGAAGTTGTTTTTACTATAAGATGCATCATTTGCATTAAACTGCTATAATTCTTCATTAAATCTCTACTTCTCTTTCAGCCTTTTTAAAAAATTTATTTATTATTTTTATTTTTGGCTGCACTGGGTCTTTGCTGTTGTATGCAGGCTTTCTCTAGTTGCAGTGAGCAAAGGCCATTCTCCAGTTGCAGTGCATGGGCTTCTCATTGCAGTGGCCCCCCTTGTTGCAGAGCACAGGCTCTAGGCACTGACTTTAGTAGGTGTAGTATGTGGACTCAGTAGTTGAGCTTCTCTTGTTGCAGAGCTTGGGCTCTAGATGCACAGGCTTCAGCAGTTGCAGAACATGGGCTCAATAATTGTGATTCATTGGCTCCAGAGTGTGGGCTCAGTAAATTGTGGCTCATGAGCCCAGTTGCCCCATGGCATGAAAGATCCTCCTGGGCAAGGGACTGAACTAACGTTCCCTGCATTGCAAGGCAGATTCTTAACCCCTGGACCATCTGGAAGCCCCTCTTTCAGTTTTACTCCCAACTCCCATGTCCCTCTCCTCTTCATTTGCCCACCAGTTTGATTTCCATCAATAACATCCTGCTCCAAGTCCTAGTGCATCATTCTTAATCCTTAAAGTGCATGAGACTCTCCCAGAGTGCTCTGGTCTCAGTAATTGATTGAATTGAATGAATTGAAAGTCACTCAGTAGTGTCCAACTCTTTGCGCCCCCATGGACTATACAGTCCATGGAATTCTCCAGGCCAGAATACTGGAGTGGGTAGCCTTTCTCTTCTCCAGGGGATCTTCCCAACCAGGGGTTAAACCCAGGTCTCCTGCATTGCAGGTGGATTCTTCACCAGCTGAGCCACAAGGGAAGCCCAAGAATACTGGAGTGGGTAGCCTATCCCTTCTCCAGCAGATCTTCCTGATCCAGGAATTGAACTGGGATATCCTGCTTTGCAGGAGGATTCTTTACCAACTGAGCTATCAGGGAAGCCCAGCCTCAGTAATGGTGATTCTTTTTTAATGGGTCTAGGCTGGAGCCCAGAACCTTCCTTTTAGCAGATACCTTAAAAGAGTCCAATGCTGATAATAACCGAGAGAAGTGCCTCACAATCAATCCTGATGTGGAGTGGAAGAGCTTGGAAGAGTTTTGAGTCTCAAGCCTATTAGCTATGGTCTAGTACTTTATGGCTGTTTGGCCTATGTTAGGTTGAGTTCTTGAGAAGCAGAGCCAGATGCAAAGAGTCTTTTGCTAATAATATATTGAGGTGTGCTCTCAAGAGAAGAGAAAAGGGATCAGGATGGGGCTGGGAAATAATTTGGCAATGTCTGAGCTGGAGTCTGATCCCACCCAGGTGCTATGGGATACAGATTGACCACAGAGTTAGCAAGGAGGCCAGCTTTTTGAACTTTGGAGTCAGTCAGTCATTGGCTGAGTTCTTATAAGGAGTATTGCCAGTGGAAGTGGGTGCTCTTCTTGATGAGGCATCTCCAGATTGTCTGAGAGCAATTCTTCATAGAAGAGAACTATAGGTAGTCATCAGTCACACTGCAGCATCTGGGGCATCTGTATTCTGGCTGGTAAAGGTGATCTGAGCAGGGCACTAAGAGTATCTACTACATCTCTGGACTCAGCAAGAATCAACCTTACTCCTCCTAGTCTTGAGCTCCTGGCTTTAAAGATTTTCCAATGTTTCTGCTACATAGGAAGCCCCTTCTCTGGCTTTCTCTTTTCTTTACTCTGTGTCTTACCTTTGTTTAGCAGCGGCCTTATGTCTACCCTCCTGCGTGAAGCTTCCCTGTAATTCCACAGTGATTGATTTCTTTCCTCAATCTCTGTCTTGGAGGACTCATGCAATTTGACTCTTCAAAATATACACACAGAGGTTGACATGGAATGTGTGCCATGGATGGCTGGAGGAATGATTTTCAAAATGAGAATGTCATCACAGCAGTGTTCAATTCTTATTTTGTTAAATAGCCTAAGTGAATGAGCTGGCATTTCTCACTGTAATTTGATTCTAAAAGCTATTCGAAGTCTCTATTATTCCAGATGCTGACATCTTCATTCCTCTTGATCCCATCAGAGAACCAAACGGCTATGAAACTTAAACAGCTCTCTTCCAACAGCACTCAGTTCCCAAGCTTAGATATGGTATGATTTTGGTTCTACCTTTTAAGAGATTTGAAGAACTTTCTCACTGATTTAGACTGAAATAATTGCCTGAACTTCCCTCCTTCTGTTCCATTAAAATGCAGCTTCTTGTTTTATTGTTATAGACATTTAGAGCTTCTAATTTGACTAATATGTTAAATAGACACTTCATTTATATTAGTTTGTGTTCATAATCTCAAGTAATAGCTTACAGTCATCATATCAGGTTTCCTTTTGAGTGTTCTTAAAGGTATGCTAGTCTCCATCAATAATAATTAAGCCTTAGATCATGATCCTATTCCTGAGCTGTCAGTCATTCACTCTGAGAACAATTGTCAGTAGATGACAGTTGTCTAAATACCTCTTATTACTGCATGAGAATGAGCAAGGTATGCTCTCATTGCAGGTGAAGTTTTCTGATGAGATGATGGTGGTTTTGCAGTTTTCAGTAGGAGTAGGGAATGTGTTCTGGAGGAGAAATGGCAACCCTCTCCAGTATTTGTATCTGAAAAATCCCATAGACAGAGGAGCCAGGTGGGCTGTAGTCCTAAGGATCACAAAGAGTCAAACACAACTGAGCAGCTGAACACACAACACAGGGAATGTGTTATGGTAGATTTCTTGCAGCAAAATGGCCCTCAGCCATCCTTTCTCTGCATCACAAGCTGATCTGGGTTTCTAAAGGTTGTATCTCCATTGCCTTCAGGAGGCCAGGCAAATAGCAACTCACCAATAAACCACAATATCTGTTAATACACAAAATACGCTTTTTCCCCTAGAAAAAAAATCCACCAGTGAATTTTTATGCTGCTCCTGTCTATGTGAGCAGTTGTAAGTGTATCTGGTGATTCTGGTTCAGAGTTGTGGAGGCAGAGGAATCATTGCTGCCTTTATAGTTCTGTGGGCACGACTGAAAAGTCAGTGCCAAATGTTCATGGAGAAGATGCTTTTAATGGTTTTCCTGTTGACCTAATCACTATAAGAAGCTGTTATATTTGATCAGTGTGACAGCGTCATCCTGGTCAATCTCTTTCTTGTTTTTTTCTTCCCAAATATTTCTGAGCACAGACAGAGTGAATGTATATGCCATGGCTCCAGTGCTCATTTCTCAGCAAACTAATCTCTGCATTGGTCTTCTGATCTCTAGTTTAGGGTAAATTCATCTCTGATGCTGCCATTTTGTTCCTAGCTGTGTAAGCAATGAGTGAAGGAGTACCAATGCCACAGCTCTAACCTCACTCAGAGTGTCGTGAAACTCAGCATGCCCTCTGTGAAGTAGGAGGCTTCCTTTATCTATGTTAAGTTCATTTGAAGGGAACGCTGCAAAATATCAGGTCTAAAAATAGATCAGTGCTTTTAATGCACACATGCAGCTGTTTTAACCCAAAGCATGTACAAGCATACACACACATTCACACACACATGTGTGTGTGTACACACATACATGGCAATAAACAGTTCTACTCTCATTGAATTTTACACCCAGAAGCAGGAATGCCCTCAAACAACACAGACTTTGGTATAAATGTAGTTTAGGAGCCTAGGCTTCTTATATCTTTGTGATGAGTTATGGCTACCTATTGTTCCTTTCTTCCATCTAGCCGTGGTTTTGGCTAATTCTGTCAATTTCTGCTATGTAAGTTTAAAGCGTAGTGGTTGTCAAGTTCTCTAAACTCTTTTTTCTTTCTAGAGTTGGCTACTTGTTTATGTTTTTGAAAATCAAACAGATACATTGAAAGGTGAGAAGGCACACCTATTTTGTCTAAATTCCAAGTCCTAATTGAAGGTAACTATCTTTGTTACAGTAGAAAAAAGTTCAATCTGATTACAAATATGAACAAGGAATAAGTGTAGAAGAAGAATCAACTTGACCACGTCTGTGTTTGTTTCATATCCCTATCTAAGAATAACTTGAAACTACCAGGAAAACATCTTAATGTGTTGTTCAGTTATTTCAGTAGGTTTTGAATTCCATGATTGAGGCACCATCCAAGTAGACTCTAACACCTGGCATGCTAGAATGCACTCAAAAGTCCAGTAGTCAACAGAAATATTGTGTCAGAGATGTTAAATTCCATGTTCCCCTAGTGCATTTTTGATGAGTGTGTTTTGACAAGCTTAAGCAAAGTCAGTTTGCAAAGACTTGACACCAGTATACTTTACATGCCCGGAGCATGGGTGCTGCTTGAGAGAGTTCCTTGTGATACTTTGGGGCTTCCTCAAAGTTTGTTCTAATGTTGTGTCTTCCAACTGATATCACCAAGCAAGACTGTATGCTTTCCTGAAGGGCCACTTGTTTAATTAGATTCTTCAGTTAACTTTCCGTGGGTATTTCCCCCTAGAAGAAAGTGTATTTTCAACATTTTAAGTGCATGGACAGCAACCATGCCCAGAAGGATTGCCCCTGCAGCAGTCTGGAAAGTCAGTTAAAACCTTGGGGAACCTGTTAATAGCTTCTTGTGGTTAGGTGAGTCTGAGGCTCAGAGAATCTGAATATTGACTCTCAGTTATAGGTTTCCTTCCAAAAGATTTTTATCTGTTGGACTTAGCCTTCTCTGTGGAGTATTGAATGAAGCATCTAGGGTCAGAGAATCTACAATATTGACTCTTAGTGGCAGGTGTCCTTCCAAAGATTTTTATTTGTTGGATTTAGCTTTCTCTGTGGAGTATTGAATGAAGCCTCTATATTCTGCCTCTATATCAACATCATCCATCCACATCATCCATGTGAAATAAATTAGGACAATGTCACTGGGTGATGAAATATGTGGATGTTCTCTTTACAGATTATATATAATCTACAATCAAGGGCAAACTTCATTCTGCACACATGAATATTTAGTAATATATCATCAAATATCACATCTCTCCATGAACCTAATGAGTGGAATATACTCTTGGATTACAATTAGGCAAGACGTAGAGCAATGTAGTACCTAAGAGTGAGAGCTCTAGGGTCAGCTGGGTGTCAGGCTAGTTGCCACACACTGTCCAGCTTTGTGTTCTTGAACAAGTCCTTGGATTTTCCACTAGTAACCTGGGCATAGTAATATCACCCAGTTTGTGTCATTGTGAGGTGAATAGATAATATATGTAAAGCTCCTGATCAAGTTCTCATCGCATAGCAAGCACTCAATCCTGTTACCTCTTATTGCCTGACACTAGTCCAGGTTGGGTGCTAATTCTTGTATATTTTTAAAAAATTAGTTTGTATTTTATTGATAGAGTAGTTTTAAATATAAGTTGCAAAGATATATCAGAGAGTTCTTCCCTGTGTGCCACAATGAAGACCCAGCACAGTCAAAAAACAAAAAAAGATATATCAAGGAGTTCTCAAATACTCTACACTCAGTTTCCCCCATGGTTAGCATCTCATACTGCTATGAGACATTTGCCACAATTAATAAGTCAACATTGGTGCATTAATATTAACTAAACTCCATATTTTTTTGTATTTCATCAGTTTTCCTTTCTCCATTTGAGGATTCCATCCAGGATATTACATTATGTTTATTTTTTGTATCTCTTTGGCTTTTCTCAACTGTGATAATTGTCAAACTTCCCTTGCTCTTGATGATCTTGACAGTTCTTGACAGTTCTCAGGTATTTTGTAGAGTTTGCCTAATGTATTTCTCATAGTCAGACAGAGAGTATGTGTTTTGGGAGGAAGATCACAGAGGTGAAGTGTCTTTCTCAATACGATATATCAAGAGTACACCCCATCAATTTATCACTGACCATATTAACATTGATCACCTGGCAAAGGTAGCATATACAAGGCTTCTGGTTTTTATATCCTTTTTTTTTCTGTACTGTACTCTTTGAAAGCCACTTCCTAAGAGTATCCCACACTTAAGGAGTCAGAATTATGTTCCAGCTTCTTGAGGGCAGAGTAGCTACATAAATTGTTTGGAATTACATACAGGAGATTTGCCTCTTCCTCATTTATTTTTTTTATTTAATCCTTTATTTATATCAGTTTGGACTCAAGAATATCTATGTTTATACTTTGATTTATAATTCAATACTATTTTATTGATTTTCTTGCTCAAATTGTCTCAGCTTTGGCCATCAGGAGTTCTTTCAACTGACTCTAGTGTTCCTTTGGCATGCCTCTATTGCTTTATTTCTTAAGTACTTCCTTATTTTCTGTCACTGCATGATATTTCAGGCTCATCTCGTATACTTCCTGCCCCAGTCCTACAATTGGTTATTCCTCCAAAAGCATCTTAATCCTCTTTATTAGAGAGTGGTGTTAGAATCCAAAATCTGGGCACTGGGTATGCTTGTTAAGATTGATAAGTCCAAGGACAGAGCTGGAAAGTTGTATGTATATCAATCCGCATGTAAGCATAAGCATGGTTGTTTCTATATTGATTCATCAGTACATGTACTAAGCTAAATTTAAATTCATACTGATACCTTTACCTTGATTCCAGTAACACATGATTTATTCTAGTTTTTTCCTTTTGCTTATCAGTAACCTTACCCACTCCGGGTGTAATAAACTTGGAGTCTGTCTTCTTTCATCCATTTCTTCATTAATTTTCCCAACCTTGGTATATGTGTACAGCTATTTCAGAACTGTTAGCCCATACCTTAGGATAAACAACTTTACCAACTAGAATATAGTGCTTATATTCTACTCCTGAATGTAATTTTAATAGATTTGGATCAGCCCATGAACCCTCACGGAGTCCCTCTTACAGAATCTATATTTGGCATTCTTATGTCTGTATGCCTTTCACAACCTAAGCAGAGTGATTGACACATTGAAGCAAATTTGCATAAAGTCTGAATCCTGTATGTGCTTTAGCCATGGACCCTTGACAACATTAATCTTAGGAGCTACTCTTTCAATTATGTGACAGATATTGCCTGAAGTCTCACTAGCCATGAGTTCTTATTAAGCCCTTAGGAATTCTGAATTTGGTTCTTTCTAGAGATGCTGTTGGGAGACACCACATAAAAGGCAATATATCATTCCAGAAATCCCAACCAACTTTGGAACAGATAGCCTTGTGGTCTAAAAGGATAGTTAAATCTAGGTAAAATGTCAGTGTAAAATATTAACTAATAGTGCCCTGCAGAAATGAACCTCACATGGAAATCCAGAGTATATCCCATTCGTAGGTGATAGGGGCATGTAATAAACCTTATGGCCTATATTTAAACCCCAGAGCCTATGCAGAACAAGGAAGGTTTCTATTCCGAACTTCCACTTTATCACTTAGCATGTGAATTCCAGGAAAGAGGCTGAAGTATAAGATATCTTAATATGTCCCAAAATAGACTTTCTATGTACAGCATTTTGTCAAGTCATAAAGACTGTATTGTATTAATCTGAAGTCAATCATAACAGTGGATTTACAATGCTAACACCATGTAACTTTTATGGTTTTGTTTTTGTAATAAACAAGACCCTATATTGGTTCCAGAAGATGCTGTTAGACTAAAATGGTAGAGCTAAGTAGAGCTTTCACAAATAGTTCTTGTATTTCTGCAAAATCCACTCTGACTTATTAACTCAATCTAAACACTGCAGTGTGAAACTCAGGATACTACAAGAGGACAAACTGTTGACGAGAACTCGAATAGCCTTGAATCATGGAACTCCCTTACATTTGTAAAGGAAAGCATGTTTCTATCATCCATAAAAAAGTAAAGTGGAGCTTTGAGCATATTATGCCTCCTTAGAGTTTGGAAGAAGCCAAGATGAATAGGCTTGCCAAGGATTCTGACCCAGCAGGTTGTTCAGAAGGGGGTTAGCCCCTGATGAATTTTAACAATACCCGAACTTCCCACATTGGCTAAAGCAGCCAGCTCTCAGTAACATACTCCATCTCTGTGATTACCTGCCAAATGCTTATTGCAGACCTGCAAAGATTAGTTACTCCAGAGGGAGTGGTTTATAACTCCATGACATGGTTTTGTGCCAGATCGATAAAGGCAAAGGCACACGACGGGCTGCCCTTATTTTCTCTCTGTAGAGAAACAAAGAGCCCCAGAGTTTGACTGAATGTCACTGACTAATCATCAGCATCACTTTAACACACCAGGGATTGTCCTCATTTGTTTTTCACTTAACACTATAATCTTTTGAAATATGAGTTAGCTAAAATGCAATTGTATTTTTAGGGACATGAAGGCTTACTATACATTACCATCCATTTACAAGGAGCCTGCTGTTTATGTGCCATATAACCAGGAGATTTTTCTCTTAACAATAGATTGTGATGATGTATTTTTAAATGTGTCTGTATTGTTCACATATGTTAAGATCAGTTGGGTTTAAGTAATAGAAATTCAGCTAATAACAGTGATAAAAACACACACTCAAGTAAATGACCCCTATTTTCTTCTTTTCAATCCTACATAGAAATTCATTTCCATTTTAGCAAATTGAATAGAAAATAATGGAAGGGTCATATTTTTCTGTTATGGGAACAGAGAAAACGTTTAGAGAAAGAGGAAAATAGAGTCAGAGGGAACTTTTAAAACTCGAGCATGAAAAAGGCTGGACTGTTGTCTTACCACAAATTCTTCCTGGAAAAGCATAAGGAAAATTTAACAGCCCAGGCCTTCAAGAAAAATTGAGGGCATTTTCATCCTTTGAGGTCATATTTTAAAAATGACCTGATTAATTTTCCTTCAATTAATCTGATAGTTCATTTAAAAGACCATTAATTTCACTTTCTTTGCTTGATATGTTAGCAATATGAAATAATTACAATTCTTTGTGTTTCGATCTGAATAGAGAGTATATCAAAGTATGTATTGAATATTTAGTGCTCTCCAGTAAAAAGAGGCAGCAGAGAGATAAAAGGCCAAGAAATCAGAAGAATCTTTTCTCCAGGGATAGTTATGTTTACTAATATTTCTCCAAACACTTCCTCGTTATGATGAGAAAAAAGAATTCGTTTGCTTCTTTTTATTTGGAATTTAATGCTGAGGGTCTAGATTTGAAAAAGCAGCATAAATAGGCCTACATGCATAGTGGGAAGGTTGTACTAATTCAATGGAAAGAACAGCATCAACAAAAGTACTTCATTGCAGTGTAGAATTCTTTCAAATTATTTTCAGTTTTTCCATTTTGGACATTAACACTGGGACAATATTACTAAAGACCCAGAACAACTAAAGTCACACTAATGTTTTTTGCTAACTGTTGTCTCATCTGTTCTAGAACTGCTCCATCAGTTGCATAGGGCTGTTCTTGTGTGCACAGTGCCACTTGGCAGGGACCAGATCCAGCACTCAAGACCACTGCCTCTGTCCTTGGTAGCTGTGTGACCTTGAATGCAGAACCCCTGGGATTTCAGTGACCCAGCCAATGTGCTTCCTTCTCAAATCTGAATCTAACTAAGGAATAGACCCAGGAGTGAAACAGATGGAGATAAAATATGTTTTATTAATAAAGTGATTGCATATATAGATAACTCAAAATAATTTATTAAAAAATTTAGAATTAATTTGTACATGTGGCAAGCTTGCAGAATACAAGAGCAAAATACAAATATTAATATCAATAGTATTTCTCTATAGAGGCAACAAATAATTAAAATGGTTTTCAAGTACACCAATTGTAGTTGTTGTTGAGTCGCTAAGTCATGCCTGACTCTTTGCAATCCCATGGACTGCAGCATACGAGGCTTCCTTGTCTTTCACTATCTTCTGGAGTTTGCACAAATTCATGTTGATTGAGACAGTGATGCCATCCAACCAATTGTAGGAGTGCCATAAAAATCAAATGCCTGCATACTGAAAAATCATAAAACATTGCTGAGATAAATTAAGGAAGCTGTAAGGAAATGGAAGCCTCTAAAAATGCTCTATAACATGATCTGGGGAGCAGGTACATGAGTATGTCCATACGTCAGTTCAGTTCATTTCAGTCACTCAGTTGTGTCCAACTCTTTGCGACCCCATGCAGCACACCAGGCTTCCCTGTCCATCACCAACTCCATATGTAAACATTTATTAATCTGTATAGCAAAAATTTCTGCACCATATGTGAGTTATACCTTGTTGAAAACGTTTCTAAAAGTCAACAAAAAAACTGAAAAACAAAAAAATCTAAACTGGATTAGGGACATGGATAAGATATTGAAAGGTTTGTTGTTGACCCACGTAAAGACGCTGGGATTCTTGGCCTCCGGAGGAGAAGAATTCAGTCTGGGGCCAGAGACAAGGCTTGATCGCTCAGAGCTTTTGTGTAATAAACTTTTATTAAAGTATAAAGGAGATAGAGAAAGCTTCTAACATGGGCATCAGAAGGGGGCAGAAAGAGTACCCCGTTGCTAGTGTTAGCAGTGGAGTTATATACTCTAAGATAACAGGATTAGCCAGAAGGTTTAATCCAGAGACTGTCCTCAGGAGGATACATTATTGTTATAATCCTAAGGAATGTAATGAAGTGAAGTCGCTCAGTCGTGTCCGACTCTTTGCGACCCCATGGACGGTAGCCTACCAGGCTCCACCGTCCATGGGATTTTCCAGGCAAGAATACTGGAGTGGGCTGCCATTTCCTTCTCCAGGGGATCTTCCCAACCCAGGGATCGAACCCGGGTCTCCTGCATTGCAGACAGATGCTTTACCGTCTGAGCCACCAGGGAAGCCCAAGGAATGTAGAGAGAAAAGAAAAAAAAAGTTTGTCCTTTCTTCTTCCTTGAGAATTCCAGACCCCTCTCTCCTTGGGGACCCCTAGACTTCTTATCAACCTGCCTAGGAAATGACTCTCTCAATATGTGCAATACGAGATAGATTAACCAGTCTATTCTACTGGCCCAAGGACTTCCCTGTAGCTCACACAGTAAAGAATTTGCCTGCCATGCAGGAGATCAGAGTTCAATCCCTGGGTTGGGAAGATCCTCTGGAGAAGGGAATGACAATCCACTTCAGTATTCCAGCCTGGAGAATCCCATGGACAGAGGAGCCTGGCAGGCAACAGTCCATGGGGTCACAAAGAGTCCGACACAACTGAGAGACCAACATACACACACACACACACACACACACACACACACACACACACACACACACAGCCTACTGGCTCAACTGGACAGCTGCTGCCCACATTTACCAAAGGCTGGAGAATCAACTACAACCATTGAGAACTGTCAAGTGTCAGCCTCTAGATGAGAGAGAAAGAGGTTGATCTGAGCATGCATTTCTTTTTCCCAATACTGCAAACAGATGAGTCATCCCTCCTTTCCCATTGGGCAAGACAAGAGGCCTGAGGTGGTGCTCAGTAGGAGTCTCTTCACAAAGGAGCATTAAGTGAAGGGAAAGGAAGGCATTTCTCCCCAAAGGAGACTTCACTTATCTGTGCTTTAACCTTCTCAATGGTAAAATGGTGATAATAGACCGAAACTCATACAGTTTTAAGGGTTGAAAAATGATAATATATGTAAAGGACTTTGCTAAGTACCAATAAAGGTACAACTGGAGAAGCAAAACATAGACCCTTCAGAGGGGGAAAGACATCTTCAGAAAGATAATCTGAATACACTTGTGGTATTTTTTAGGTTAGGAAATTGAGACTTTAGCTTCCTAGGAAACTTGACTCTAGGATATCCAGACCTTTGTCCAAATTCCAGAGTTTGTTGGACATGTATTGTTGATATATTACAACAGAAATGCCTCTAGTGTTACTGAACACAAGTTCATGTGCTCAACACACAGGGAGGCCAAACAGACTGAAATGTCAGAGTTTGGAGCAGAGAAAGATTTATTTCAGGACCAAGCAAGGAGCATGAGTGGCTCATGCTCAAAAAACCAGAACTCCCTAACGGCTCAGCAGGGAGAAGTTTTATAGTCCAAATTTGGGGTGAGGACGGAAAGGTGCATGACTTTCTCTGATTGATCAAGGATGGTAACAGGACAATTTCCAGGGCTCCTGCTACTGTCCTCCACCTGGGTGAAGGCCTTGGTTCCTACAAAAGAACTAGAAGATATTGTTATGTTCATCCCTTAAGGAGGAATCAGTATAGCCCTCTGGCTGTACTATTGTTTCTTGACTGCTCTGTCTTTGTTTCCGCATTCCCTCTCTTCCCCATAAGCAACTGTTGGAATCTGCACTTTGGAACTCAGGGACGGTCAAGGAGGCCGAATGAAGCCCATTTCCTACAAACAAGAATTTGTGCTTGATCACTCAGTCCTGTCTGACTCTTTGTGACCCCGTGGACTATAGCCCACCAGGCTCCTCTGTCGATAGGAATTCTCCAGGCAAGAATACTGGAGTGGGTTGCCATGCCCTCCTTCAGGGGATCTTCTCAACCCAGGGTTCAAACTCAGGTCTCCGGTGTTGCAAGCGGATTCTTTACCGTCTGAGCCGCCAGGGAAGCCCAAAACCAGAAACTGGGGACACGGAAAGGATTTCTACCTGGGAGAGCCTCACAGGGTCCTGCTCCATGTCACTAGGTCCCAGGTGTTTAAGTGCCTAG
Organism: Okapia johnstoni; assembly: GCA_024291935.2. Classification (NCBI taxonomy): domain Eukaryota; kingdom Metazoa; phylum Chordata; class Mammalia; order Artiodactyla; family Giraffidae; genus Okapia; species Okapia johnstoni. The sequence continues at coordinate 18,944,113 of CM044317.1, read as the reverse complement.
CCCAGGGCTCTTTCTGCTAGACCACTCTGCTGGATAGCCATCCTAAATTAGGCAGCAGATAGAATAGCCAAGCCTTTGCCCCACCACCGTGCATGTCCTGTTTTCAGAGGGTACACAGTCTGTTTCTTCCCCGTGGAGCCTCTGTCTGCTGCTGCACTCAGGCAGCAATTTATAGCCCTTGTTGTGTTCTTGCAATAAGAACAAGATTACCATTTCGAATCAAGGTAGCTATTTTCACATTCCACTGTGAAGTAGTTAGGCAGGTATTCTTTTGAAGGTAAATAAACACAGTCAACCACGATTATTTGATTCCATTTAGTATATTAGAAAAAGTAATGGTTTAATGATACCCTAGTGGCCTGTAACAGTTAACGCACCACAGAAAATGAATCATAAAATCCCCTTCTCACTAATAACTCTGAGACTAGTGTTATTAAAAAGGCACTAAACTCCTGAGAGTCAGAGTGTTTTCACCTTCCCACTAAGTGACAGTATTATTAGTTTGGATTCTGTATTCACTGGTCATGAAAATATAGGATCTTTGGACAATAGGAAAACCTGTCACATATTCTGTTTATCTGTTGATGAATTCTTGCAACATCATCTGGGACCACAGCTACGGCAAAGAAAATGGTCCCGTAAAGGCCTTGTGATTTTTCTAACTCAGTGCCAAACCTTTCCAAATGCTGGTTCATCCTGAGCTGGGGTAGAAGCTGGAAAGAGACTTCTTACTGACAGCAGGCACATCCCCTTCAAGTGCAGACCTATTGAACTAGTCGGTGGTAGGGAAGTATTTGTGTCACTTCAGATTTACACAAGCACACAAGCTGATTGTATTTATTTGGAAAAGGGTTTGCATAACAATATTCCCTGAAGACGTGTGCTTAGCCTCCTGGTTCTCTGTATGATAAATACTGACAGGATGGGCTTCTTCATCTTAATTGGAGTGGAGCTAGTGGTAAAGAACCCGCCTGCCAATGCAGGAGACCTGGGTTTGATCCCTGGATAGGGAAGATCCCCTGGAGAAGGAATTGGCAACCCACTCCAGTACTCTTGCTTGGAAAATTCCATGGACGGAGGAACCTGGTAGGCTACAGTCCATGGGGTCGCAAAGAGTTGGACACGACTGAGTGACTTCACTCACTTACCTTAATCATAACATTAGTAATAGATACAGGTTGTTTTGATTTGATAATTATTATTAAAGGTGCATTATATACATCTTAATAATAGTTATCAAAACAAAAACAAAACAGCAAACTCAATGGTCATAAGGTTTGTCCCCAATAGAAAACTTTCCAATTGGTAAAGAACACGTATTTTCTTATAGTTTGCTCCCAGGGCTGACATTAATAGCAGCCACTTCAAATGGATGGTCTTAGTAGAACTTTCCTTTAATAGTTGCTAGAACTCTTTAAGTAACTGCTACATTGAAGGTTATTTTGTCATCCAATTTTTGTCTATTTTTTTCTTCTTCTTTAACTGCTGGGAATTTCTCTAATTCTAACAGCTTTAACATTTAACTCTAGCACTTGGAGGTTTCGAACAGTCTTTAAAGGCTCATTTAAAACTTATCAGATAAGTTGGCATTAATTCACCTCTTTTATATCCTGATATAATATATAGAAAAAGCAAACTAACATTTAAGATCCAGGGGTTCTGGGTGACATAAATCATCTTATTTCGATGGCTTCTTAGTTTTTGCAGGGAGGATGTTTGTTTTCTGTTTTATAAAACTTCTATACTTATTCTGCACAATTCGATTCTAAAATGCCCTGTCTGCCTCTCTTGCTCCTATTTCTTTCAATTAGGAAAACTACTTTAGAAAATCACACTCTTAACAATTTCCTATTAAGCAGCACTGGAAGATGAGTTACAATTGAATTTTTTCCCCCTTCAACCTGGCCTGGGTATTTCAAATCTCACTCACAGGATAGATGCAAATGTATTTTTTTTACATTTTCAAGTGTACCTAAATAGATTAGTCTTAGAACTCTTTATAAATGTCTTATTTCATCTCGAGCTCAACATCAAAGTCAAAACTCTTTACCACTTCTTCCAAACATTTCAAGTTCTCTAAGTTCCTAAAATATTCTGCTATTCTCCAGCCCAGGCACTTTAGGGTATAATGACCTATTTAGGCTGTCATCTGTGACATGGGTGGGAATAATGGTAGAGTTTTTGAAATTCAGAGATAAAACTAAATGCTTAGATTAAAGGTGTAGTGTGACTCTTCCATCAAGAAGCATTTTACCTGAGTTTCTGATAATTAGCAAATCTTATTCAAATATTTCTGTATAGCAAATCATATATAAGAAGAAATTCATACTAACCAGTTCATTTCACTCTTGGTTTTTGTGATCTTAGAGATAATAAAATTAGTGGAATCATCAAAAGAAAATATTGAGGTTTAGATAATGCACAAACTGATTTATGACGGATTATAGATTGTCACAAAAGATATAAAAAACACTTTTCCAGGACTGTGATATAGGGAGACTTTTAATATAAATCTCTGTGAACCCAGAGGAAATAAGAGTTATTTTCATTGCTCCTTAAGGATTTCCTTGCAATATGCGAATGTTCTTTATTTTTACCTCTGTGGTGTTTGTTTTGTATGTTATAAAGCCATTATTGAATTCAGAAAATAAAATTGAATAAACTATTTGAAGATAGAATACACCATCTATCTAGAGCTAGTCACAAATACAAAGCTTAGACAGGTATGTTTGGCTTTCCCTTCTTCTGAGAGCCCTGAAAAGCATTTGAGAATTAAACATGCAGGTTTAGACTTCATGACTGCAACCTTGGAAGTAATCTGTGTTTATGTTACAGGCAATGAAAGCTTAGAAGAGAACTATGTCCAGGACAGTAAGATGGGGTTTGTCATCAATGCCATCTACGCCATGGCACACGGGCTACAGAACATGCACCAGGCCCTCTGCCCCGGTCACGTGGGCCTCTGCGATGCCATGAAGCCCATCGATGGCAGCAAACTCCTGGACTTCCTCATCAAATCCACGTTCATCGGTGTGTCTGGAGAGGAGGTGTGGTTTGATGAGAAAGGGGATGCTCCTGGAAGGTAAAGCAGACCTTTCCATAATGGATCCAAATAACCCTGTGATCCTCTCTAAGCCACATAGATGGACACTCTGGCTCCTTTTGGTCACATGTTTTCTGGGTGTCATGAGGGTAACACAACTAGATAGCTAAAAAGATGGGGCTAATGTTAGATGGCATTATAAAACATCGAATACTTATTGGTAAACACCCACAATCCTACATCCTGCTAGTGCCAACCCTGCTCCCCCAAACACACTCCACTATCATCTTTGGTCTTCCCCTAGAAGGCCTGGCACCTTCCTGAAAGCCCAAGAAACCAGAATGAGTATACCTGAGCAGCAGAACTCCCTGGCACTGCCAACATCTGGTCAGCATGTTCTGATTGATCAATCCCAATGCCATACTGCTTGTGGAATATTTTAATCTTATCTGCTTAAAGAGCTTAATATATGAAGAGAACCATATGTGTCCCTTTTTCTCAGGCTACCTTATGTTCCCACTAACATGTTTCTTGGAACAAGAAAGAAAAGAATTTTCTGCCTCATATTGAGTCTCTATGGCTTCCAAAGAATTAATCAAGAAGCAAAGGAAAATTAAATCTAACTTAATGTACATATATATATTTTTTTCCCCAAGTCATTTTATATTCTGTCTCCTCTGCAGTACTTGCTCTTATAACACCAATTAGTCCCTATATAATTGGTATACAGAGGATGATATCAGTATAAAGAATAGCTGTGTTCATTCATAGGGATTTTCTTAGGCAAAGGATGATCAGAATAGTGGGATAAAAATTAAAACCTACAACAGGAAAGAAAAAAGGCCTTCAGTCTGGCTGCTGCACAGAATGCCCACAATCTCTCTCTTTTTTTTTTTTTTTTCCCCTCATAAGCCCTGTTATCTTTCAGTGTGAAAGCTTGCAGAATGGGAGATTTTAGAAAAGCATATGTTGTGATAAAATGGAACAGCAAATCATTTAATCCTCATTGCCACAGGCATATTATTATTTTCTTTTACAGATGATAAAGCTGAGTGTCAGAGAAACTAAGAAACTCCCCTAAAGTCACCCAGAAAGTAGCTAGTAGAGGCAGTGCTGTCTGATTCTGAGACTTGTAATCTTTTTGCCACATCGCATTGCCTTTTAGCTAATCCTAAAATTAGGCAAAGTTGCTGACACCTGAATGTCATTTCAAAGGGACTGTAAGAGACTATTTGACCCTAAATAATTCTCCACATATCTCTTCCTTTCATGGAAGCTTAAAATTCTGCATTTAGCGAGTGCCTTGTGGGGCCTCAGTGGATTCTCCCTGTTAAAATCCAACAGCTCCAGGAAGGATAAATTATATAGTAATAGGTATAGGTAATAGGTAATAGTCAGCAATTAAAGCCATGGATGTATCAGATTCCTTCCAAGCTGCCAGTTAGGTGGGAGCAACTTTAGTGGAGATGAGAGCGGGAAGGATGGAGTGACTCAGGGGCTGGGCACGTGGAAGGTATCCAGGAGCTGAGCACCTTAGGAAGTGGTACCAGATGGCACAAATGGGTCTAAGATGCAGAACACTGACCACCTCCTCCCACCCTCTCTTTAAACCCATGCTTGTAATCCTGGATTCTACTTCAAACCAGTTCTGTAAAGGATTGGATTGGGGATGGAAACCTTCCTTCATGATTCTATAGCATACACAATGTGCCTAGGACAGGGCCAGGTACATTTCCCCCACTGCAGAGATATAAGTTTCCACCTCCTCTCTCTATTTGTAAATCATCTAAAATATAGACCCACAATTTTAGCTTGTTTCTCCTTCATTTTTAATTAAGTATTTAAATCATGAGTTTCCCCCTGGGTTCCTTTGCAAGGATCATTTCCTCATGTCTGAAATTGGTCAGCTTAATCTGTGTTCAATTTCTATTTCAACCACTTCCCTCTGTTTCTATCTCTTGTCACAGCACCATTCATGCTTTTAGTCCCTCCTGTAATTATTTTAGTTAATCATCATGCAAAGACATTGAATGCATTGAAAGGATGCTGCAAACTTGTAATTTATAGCATGAGGATATTCCAAATAACCTCCAACATGCTGAGAAGGGACTGTGGGGTCAAGAGAAAGGAGCAGTGTTCATTAACACACACTGCACAGGGGAAGGCCTCTTTTTAGTAAGTCAGTATTTTTCCCTTGGTATCATCAAGTTTGTTTTTTTTTTTTTCCTCCAGTTTTTGGGACTTTTTCAAAATATGTTTTCATGCCAAAATGTTGTGAATTTTTCAGTTTCTAAATGCTAATAAAGTGTGAACTGATTTGTCCTATTGAAATGGGGAAGGTAAAATATAAGTTTTAAGGAACTGATTTATAGGAAAAAGATATTCTAAAGCTAGCATGACACCTAAGCCTTCATTGAAAGTATATAAAGAGATTTAACAGTGTAACATGGAGTAAAACATAAAGATGAAAGGAAATGAAAAAGGAAGCTACTCATACAAAGCACTCACAGTAGGCTCTGTTATCATGGCTGGTGGTTTAGATGGTTTAGTCACTCAAGTCATGTCTGACTCTTCTCAACCCTATGGACTGTAACTCACCAGGCTCCTCTGTCTATGGGATTTCCCAGGCTAGAGTACTGGGGTGGGTTGCCATTTCCTTATGCAGGGGATCTTCCTGACCCAGGATTAGAACCCAAGTATCCTGCATTGCAGGCAGATTCTTTACAGACTGAGCTACCTACCATAAGGAGTATAAAAAATGAAAAAATGTTGGAGGTATGGATTAGTATCATTGATCAGCTGGATGAGTGTGAGCTGTCAGCCTGCAGTTAATATTCTTGTGGTTGTCAGTCAGAGAGCTACTCTGAGAACATTCTGGTTTGTCTCAGCAACCAGAGGAATGAGAACCCTCTATTACCAAAAACCAGAAAGCAGAGAGATAAACAATGCACTCCAGGTGCACCATTCTCTCTTCTTGCTCGAGGTAAGTTTTGTTCATCTGGAAAGTAGAGCAAAGACTTTCTTTCCTCCCCTAGAATCCCCTTTCCCTTTAAGGGGCTGCTATTTATAGAAACTGCCAGAATCTGGTTGTGGAGAAGCTACTAGCAACCCTGTGGGTGACAGAATACATTTGCGCATTATTAAAAACAGGCAGCAAAGCTACTAAAAGATATTAGTTGTCTAAATAAAGAACTGGTGGTACAGTGGTAAACAGTTTGCTTGCCAAGCGGGAGATGAAGATTCAACCCCTGGGTCAGGAAGATCCCCTCGAGAAGGAAATGACAACCCACTCCAGTATTCTTGCCTGGAGAATCCGATGGACAGGGGAGCCTGGCAGGTTTCAATCCAAAAAGACTGAAGGGGTCGCAAAAGAGTGGAACACGAATTAGTGACTAACCAATGACAAAATAAAGAACTAAGCCAGACACAGCCAGTAGATTTCAGATGACAACCAAGGCTGACTGGTAGCTTCCTGGGGTGTTGGGCTGAGGAGGATTTTGAGTCTGAATCAGGTTTGGAGGGAAAGAATTCCAGGATGACATGACATAGGTAGGGACATAGCAGGGAGGAGGAAGAGAGCTGAGAAAGGGAAATGGCTATGACAACACAAAGATGTTCTCACTTTCTTATAGAATGGAAATAACAAGAGTATTTTAGCACATAAATAATAATAATAGTACTGCAAATGTGAATGTGATATAGTGATATTGTCTTTCCTATACATGTCTCTCAGTTGTGAAACATTTTTTTTTTTTTACCTACTCTATGTAAGTAAATTCCCACAAGAAGCCCATGAACCTTTAAACAGTTTAGTGGACATTCCAAAGTCATACAATCTACAGGTAAAATGTTAGAAAAGAGATTTCAGCCTATACATTTTAACATCAAATCTTGTGCTTTTTCCATCAAACTGGAAAATGCTCTCTACTGCCTTCACTGGGAAACAATGCATCTGGCCCCTAGAACACACACAGAAGATTTCTAAATGTAGATTTTACCTCTGGGTAGCATCGCAGCATTTAAATAACTGAAATAACTGACACCAATTATTTGGTTTCAGAAATGTTTGTCCTAATCAAGGAAGAGACAAGTTTAAATGTCAATGCTCAAAGTGTTAAATCCTCAATATCCTTGCTAATTAAAGATGCATTTCTCAGATTTCTTGCTCTATTAGCACCTTAAATAGGTAAGACTCCAGACTTGATAAGACTCACCTCTTTTAATCCAGTGTAATTAAAGTAGCTGAATGTGAAAAAGAAATTTGGAATAAAAGTATTTAAGTTAAAAGTTAATGAGCTGAAGAATTGTTACTTGATCAAAGAATAATCTGGTGAATAATGATTTGAAGGATATGGTGATCAACCCAGCACATATAGAATTATCTTCAAGAATACACAGAAAGAAAAGTACAAGAATAATATATTCTTTAACAAATATGGATGATACAGAGACTGAAGAATGGAATACACATTTTGGAAAATCACAGGACACATAACTAAACTAAATAAACTAAAATATTGACAGTGGCTCATGTTAGGACAGGGGGTGTTTCTAACTTTTATTTCTCTTCTCTCTATTATTATCTATTTACCAAATTCCTTTAGTTTCTACATCATGTCCATATGCTCCAAGACACACATGTTGTTTTCTTTGTAGGTATGATATTATGAATCTGCAGTACACAGAAGCCAATCGCTATGACTATGTACATGTTGGAACTTGGCATGAAGGGGTGTTGAACATCGATGATTACAAAATCCAAATGAACAAGAGTGGAGTGGTACGGTCTGTATGCAGTGAGCCTTGCTTAAAGGGTCAAATCAAGGTAAGCCAGCCACCGATGCATCCTTGGATAGTGTCCTTGAGGAGACCTCCTGCCTATGCATAAGCGAAGAAAAACACATGTTTCTTTAACAAGACTGTCCAGAAAGGGTGTGCTAGGCTTATTGTTTCTGTTCTTGTGTTTAGCAAAAATTGAAAAGACAAACTGAGATTGGAAAATGAAATAGGAAAACCATTGGGATATTTAGAACAATCTTTATTTGCATCGCAATGATGAGCTGTGATGTTAAATACAATATAGAAAGCAAGGGGATATGAATAATCAAATTAAAAATTGAAACAGAAGTAAACTTGGAAGCCAAAGCCAATGATACTGCTTAGTCATAGTTCTAGCTATTGTTAAGGAAAGCAGAAGCTGAGCAATGCCAAATAAGTGTAAAACTAAAATAAAAGAAGTTGAAATGAGGTAACACAGGAGCACTGCTTACCACTTCTCTTTCTCTACCAAGTTCTTTCACTTTCCTGAAACTATTTTCCAGCCGAAAGAGAGTCTTCACTTTCTAATTATTCCCAGAAGATTTTCCAGGTTGGGGCAAGTGAGTGACTATGATATCACTATGTATTTAAAACTAGAGTAAATAAACATCCTATATTGGGCATTTGGCCGAATGGGGGTAGAGAGGAGTCTTGATGTAGAAGGCATGGAAAGAGCACACTCTGTATCCCAAGCTATTTAAAAACCAAACTGGCTAATGCATTAGGAAGTGGAACATAGAGGGGTGATTGTGAACTGGCAGGAGTGTGGATTAAATGACCTAATTGGTCTTTCTCATCTCTAATCTTCTGTGATTCATCTCTGGGAGCAGACAGGACTGTTACTTAAATGTCACAAAGCACAGCTGGGGCTGGAATGGATACTGTGTGAGGCTCCTGCTTCCCACCATGCCATCATGCTGCTATGCCATTCATGGAAGTCACCCTGAGAAATATACTCAGGGGTCTTTAAGGCAAGAGTCTAATAGTGTTACTGCAGCTGCTGGACCTACCACTTTATCCCTACTGATCAAAGAAGGTGGAGGATCTGGGACCCACAATATCTAAGAAGAGCTGTGCAGGTGGACTCAAACTCGCAAGGGAATCAGTCACTTTGAGTATGAAAAGAACTCCTGAGGCAACTCATCTCAGACCTCCTTCTCAGCGTGGGTGACAGAACTGCATGTTTAGTGCAGAAAACTACTCTGAAAAAAGTTTATGGAAATACAAAGTTTGGCTTTTCAGAATATAAGAAAAGGAGATCAGTCCTGGGTGTTCATTGGAAGGACTGATGTTGAAGCTGAAACTCCAATACTTTGGCCATCTCATGCGAAGAGTTGACTCATTGGAAAAGACCCCAATGCTGGGAAGAATTGGGGGCAGGAGGAGAAGGGGACAACAGAGGATGAGATGGCTGGATGGCATCACCCACTCGATGGACATGGGTTTGGGTAAACTCCGGGAGTTGGTGATGGACAGGGAGGCCTGGCGTGCTGCGATTCATGGGGTTGCAAAGAGTTGGACACGACTGAGTGACTGAACTGAACTGAAACAAGCAAAACCCTGGCAAGAGAATACAAATCATTCTGAAGATGCTCTGCACTCCAGCTCCCTTTCAGAATTCCCTCCTGTTACTCTGACTGCTGGCAGGCAGTGAATGGGAGCTCACATTGCCATGTGTAGTCCCATTTCTATGCTCCAGAGATAGACTCTCTCCCCAGGCCCCCAGTTCAGAGGAAAGGCTGTCTGCATACATCTCTAAGCTCGATGCTCAAGTATTTCCGGCATTACATTTGCATTACACCCATGCAGTGTTATCAAAAGAGATCCCAGAAATCATTGCTGAGTCACTACAGAGTACTCGCTACAAATGAAAATCTCTTGGGGTCCAATTTTTGTAACACCATGTACCCTGCAGGATGAAAGCATGCCTATGCTCAATAGCATCTGGAGTGGAGCAGAGAGGGGATGTGTGTTTGTTTCCCATAAGCACCCTGGGAGGTACAGAAACAAATGATATCCAAATCCCATTTACCAAATAATAGCATTTATATTCTTCCATTGTCAATTGCCACCTAGCAGGTTCAGGATGCAGAGCAAGATCTCTCAGTAGCCACTACAGAGACTGGAAAGAAGCAACATAAAAGGTGATGGTAGGGCTTGCACTTGTATTAACTGAGAAGTATAACTTTTGGGAAAGGATTATTCATTTTAAATGTCAAATGTCACTTCAAATGCTGAAATGATCATTTGACTTGCTTTGTGATAACCCATAAAGCTTTCTTATGGTAATTTCCTTTGAAGTAGTTAGAGGTCCAGTTTTCTTATATTACTGATTTTTAGAAATATAAATATAATACCTTATAAATATAATATTTTAGGGAGGAGAAATTTATTTCAGTCATACCACAAACAGAGGTAAATAAAATCAAGCTTTCATTGTTGTGTTTTATTGGTATAGTCAGGAAAGAAAGGACCCACACTAGGTGGTTCAACAGAGGGAGTTTTACATTAAAAAAAAAAAAAGACTGGTTATAAAAGTAAGAGGGGGCACTGATGCAACTCAGAGATGAGCAGTGGCAGGAATTACTCCCACTCCAGGGCCAAAGGGACACAAGAAAGGCCATAGATACTACCTGAGACACATCCTGAGCTGGAGGGAGGAGATGGCTCAATACGAGGCTTCTCTTCTCTTTGGCTCTTCAGTCTCCCATCAGGTCCTTCCATTCTTCCATCCCTATGGAGAAGACACTAGAAAGACAGCCTGGAAAATATAGTTCACAGGTCCTAAGTCAGGTTCTCTTGAACCCTGAAAGCTAAGCAAGGCTTAAGTGCTAATATATTACTGGGAGACAGGATCCCACGGAAGCAGGAGTGAGAGGAAAACGGAGGAGACATGGAAGCATGGAAAACACCTCTCCCACTGAGGTGACGCATCATTGATCAGGACACTGCCTCAATGAGCACAACTCAGCCTCACCGAGATCTCTGGACAGACTTCTCAGACTGTTTATTGGAGCAAGGAAAGAAGAAAAATGTATACACTCCTGCTATTCTACTTTCTGCTTCCTGTGGTCAACGTTTGCTCACAGGAAGTGACGTCACCTGACCCCTCTAGGCGGCTACTGGGACAGCGAGAGTCCCTGTCCTGTTAGGTGGACCTTCTTCAGATTTGGAAGCAGTGAGGGGAGAGGAAGCAGCTGTGGGTCTTACAGCTCCTGCTGTGGTGAGTGCAATGGAGGCAGTTCTAGACACCAGTGCCTCCTCCATGGGAGAGAGAGCCACCTGGAGATGCCATAAGATGACACAGCAGTGGTAGAAACTGGGGTGGGGTTGCGGAAATGTCCAGAATGCCCAAGAGCATGGCCAAAGGCCTGACAGAGGTCAGGCAAAAAGAATCTGAGGCAGCACATAAAATGTGGACCATGGGTCTGCAAGTGAACAGTGTGTTGGTCTCCTACACCAAGCCTGCTGCTCTTTTCCTCTGTGTAGGGAAGGGAGGAAAGAGGTAAGAAGGGGTGGAGAGGCAAAGGAAGTGAAAGTGAAAGAAAGGAGCAGAGAGGCAGTAGAGATGGGGGACTAACCTTTACCAAACATATCCTTGTGCAAGTACAATAATGGATGCTTTACTGACATCATTTCAATTCTTCCTTAAAACAACTCTTTTAAAGGAGGTATTATCACCCCATTTTATAGATCAGAAATCAGAGGCCCAGAGGGCTTGAGTCACTTGCCCCAAGCTTTCTCAGCTAGCAAATGCCGAGCTGGGCTTAGAGCCAACCCAAAGCTCTTATCAACCCACAGCCACATGTTCAACCATCTTTCATTATATGAACTGGCATAATTCTTACAAATTTCAATTGCTGAAGCTTATTTTCTGAATAGTTCACAACAAAATTATAAATAGAGATCCACTTAAAAATGCTAAGGGAAACCAGCATCTAGAGTTAAGGAGGCAATAAGTATTAGAAGGCAGTTGGGAGACTCTAACAGAGATGGGGAAACTAGCAGAGAATCCCAGGGGAAGGGTCCTGGAGTTTGGTCCCATTAGCCTCCTATTCTTTCTTTTCCCTTCTCTTCTCTTTTATTTTTTTCTTCCCTTAAGTTTGTTTTTGGATTCTTTACTGGTCCATGGGGTCGAAAAGAGTCAGATATGACTGAGCGACTGAACTGAACTGAACTGGATTTGGGAGTTTCGTCATGGAGAGTAGGGACCTCCACTTCCCTCTCTTTTGACCTGGCCAATCAAGGTAGAATTATGGAGACATTGTGTGAACATGGACTATATCATAAGTGGTTCTTCATTACACATGCCATATTATCATATGGTAAGATACACATCAGTCAGTTCAGTCGCTCAGTCGTGTCTGACTCTTTGAGACCCCATAAACCGCAGCAAACCAGGTCTCCCTGTCCATCACCAACTCCCGGAGTCCACCCAAACCCATGTCCATCGAGTCGATGATGCCATCCAACCATCTCATCCTCTGTCGTCCCATACTCATCCTGCCCTCAATCTTTCCCAGCATCAGGGTCTTTTCAAATGAGTCAGCTCTTCGCATCAGGTGGCCAAAGTATTCAAGTTTCAGCTTCAAAATCAGTCCTTCCAGTGAACACCCAGGACTGATCTTTAGGATGGACTGGTTGGATCTCCTTGCAGGCCAAGGGACTCTCAAGAGTCTTCTCCAACACCTCAGTTCAAAAGCATCAATTCTTCTGTGCTCAGCTTTCTTTGTAGTTCAACTCTCACATCCATACATGACCACTGGAAAAACCATAGCCTTGACTAGACAGACCTTTGTTGACAAAGTAATGTCTCTGCTTTTTAATATTCCATCTAGGTTGGTCATAACTTTCCTTCCAGGGAGTAAGCATCTTTTAATTTCATGGCTGCAGTCACCATCTGCAGTGATTTTGGGGCCCAGAAAAATAAAGTCTGACACTGTTTCCCCATCTATTTGCTGTGAAGTGATGGGACTGAATGCCGTAATCTTAGTTTTCTGAATGTTGAGCTTTAAGCCAACTCTTTCACTCTCCTGTTTCACTTTCGTCAAGAGGCTCTTTAGTTCTTCTTCACTTTCTGCCATAAGGGTGGTATCATCTGCATATCTGAGGTTATTGATATTTCTCCTGGCAATCTTGATTCCAGCTTGTGCTTCCTCCAGCCCAGCGTTTCTCATGATGTACTCTGCATATAAGTTAAATAAGCAGGGTGACAATATACAGTCTTGATGTACTCCTTTTCCTAGTTTGAACCAGTCTGTTGTTCCATGTCCAGTTCTAATTGTTGCTTCCTGATCTGCATACAGGTTTCACCTTATATATGTGAGAAAAGCCCAAATACACCTGTTTTTACAGATTGTATACTTCGGGACTGAGTTAACTATTTTTTCCCTGTACCATTGAAAATGAAGTGCAAATATCATGAAACTTCATACCTCAGCTTTTGTTTTCTAAGAATAAGGGCAGTTCTCACATGGCTATAAGACCAGCTATGAAAGTTAGCAATAACATCATCAATTACAGTTGTCCTATCCTCCTCAGCCTCCTCTTTCTGTGAATCAAAGCAAACTATGCATTTAAGTTGTTCACAGTTAATGTTGATGCTTTTGAATAGTGGTATTGGAGAAAACTCTTGAGAATCCCTTGGATGGCAAGGAGTTCCAACCAGTCCATCCTAAAGGAGATCAGTCCTGGGAGTTCATTGGAAGGATTGATCCTGAAGCTGAAACTCTAATCCTTTGGCCACCTGATGCGAAGAACTGACTGATTTGAAAAGACCCTGATCCTGGGAAAGATTGAAGGCAGGAGGAGAAGGGGACGCCAGAGGATGAGATGGTTGGATGTCATCACTGACTCAATGGATGTGAATTTGAGTAAGCTCCAGGAGTTGGTGATGGACAGGGAAGCCTGGTGTGCTGAGTCCATGGGGTCACAAAGAGTCAGACACGACTAAGTGACTGAACTGAACTGATAGTTAATGTAACCAATGAAACAAAGACATGGTTCTTTCATTATGTAATATCTTCCAAAGTCTGCTGCAGGATGGCAGAATCTCAATAAAAGTTGTCCACAGAAATATAAAAAATTCTTTATCTGAGAAGCTTATGATTGCTTAATAATGATGTGATCTGTCCTAGCTACTAAAACCATATTGGCTAAAATTTTGGAAACAGTTGAAGACAAAATATTGAGGGGTTTATTATGTATGTGAAATTGTGAAATTACTATGGTTTCTCTGGGTGAAGAGGAAACTTTACTGGTCATTATGAGAAATTTTGTGGAATCGTCATTAATTTATTCACAGTCACTCTGATGGCCTTATCTCTCAAGCTTCGACCAGTATTTAAGCTGATCTCCTGGCTACTGAACTTTTTGATGATCACTGTAGGCGGGCTTCCCTGGTGGCTCAGATGGTAAAGAATTCCCCTGCAATTCAGGAGACCCAGGTTTGATCCCTGGGTGGTGAAGATCCCCTGGAGAAGGGAATGGCAACCCACCCCAGTATTCTTGCCTGGAGAATCCCACGGACAGAGGAGCCTGGTGGACTATAGTCCATGGGGTCACATTGAGTCGGACACAACTTAGCAACTAACACTTTCTTCTTTTCACTTTGGCCTCAGATCTATCTTGTCTGCCACTTTTGGAGACAGGTGCTGATAGGAGCTGCTGCTGAGTTGCATGACATGGAGCAGAGAAGGAGCCCAGCAGATCTCCTGTGTCTTACAGGTGGCTGTGGCTGAAGCAGGGCCCGAAGTCTTTTTAAAGTAAACATTTATTGGCACATTACCCACATAGAGTAAAGTCCAGGAGGAAGGCAATAGCATGAGTATGCAGAGAACTCTTACTTCCAATCTTTGCTCTAGCTGATCCCACCACCTAGAACTCTCTTCCACCAGATGTACTCAGAGCTTCCTCCTTTCCTGCTCGCAAGTCCTTACTCAAATGGCATATCTTTCTTAAAAAGTTAATTTTTACTGGAGTCAAATGACCTATCTTAGTGACGCTTTACCTGAGCATCACATGCAAAATTGAAATCCCCAGTTCCATGTGCCTCCTCCCTAACAGGACTGGGACTAAGATGAGGCAAGTCAGAAGCCTCCCACATATACACTAAAGAGATCTGCCCACCCCCACCCCAACTCCACTCAAGATCTTGCAAGTGCAGTGTGGACCCCACATGCTGAAAGGTTTAAGTGCCTCTAAAGTCTGATTCCTAGGCCTCTTGCCTCCTATTGGTCCCTGTCCTGGACCCTATTTCTCTTTCTTTCTGTGTTTTTCTCAAAGCCCTTCTCTAGAATGAGAACTTCTCAAAGATAAGGATATGATCTATTCACTGATGGTCTCTAGCCTCGATGCAGTGCCTGGCACTCTGAATGCATAATGAGAATGAATGAGTGGCTAAAGAATTGACTGCATATGCCCTGCAAAAGCATTTCATTCCTTCTTCTATCAGTATACTTACTCTACTCTGTCAGAGTTTTGAGCTTCTTAACCTCAGTGATCATCAGGTCTTTTCATTTATCTGTCCCTGTGCATCGTACCATGTCTGACACACGGTGCCACTAAATAAAGATTAGATAAGTAAATAAATATCTGCCAACTTCTGAGATGTAATTTTGGTTCTTGGTATAACATATCATCACTGTCATAACTGTTTTTACACTAGGAAGAGCCTAGATCTTGACAATAACTGGAGATGATGTGACTAAGGTTTGCACGAGCTGCTGACCCCTCTGCAGCTGTTTCCTCACCTGCAAAATGTACATAATTAACTTCACTCCATGGAACGGTTGTGAATGTTAGTTTAATTCTGTACAGAGTTCCTCACACATGGGCTGGTTCAATATATGTCCATGTTTGTGATCATTTTATATTCCTATATGATTTTGTTACATTTTCCCTGTAATAAATTACAATGTAGGGATTTTCCTAAATTGATGTTTTTCTATAGTCCTTGCCAAGCTTTCAATCCCTCCTATTTTTTGTTTTCTTAAATTCTTCATTTTCATTTCTCTTGTTTATGTCCTATTCCTTATTATTTCTCTCTTTCCTTTCACATACATTATTGAATAATTATTGAATAATTAATATGTGCCAAGAACTGTGCTAGCACTGTGAATGCAAAGGAAACCTAAACATCAGCTGGTTTTCCTACAGACGTAATTAGGTAGGACCCATGTCTTTATTCTGTTTAGTTTTCCAGGCATTTCCCTCCTGAAGAAAATGTCTCTGTTTCCTTTAATGTATTGTTACTTTTCCTTCATTATATTCTGCTGAAGCTGCTTACTTTCTTTTATCCTTTTCTAAATAAAGCTTAAACTAAAAAAAGTCTATCTCAAGTTATTCGGAAACATATTCATAAAAAGAACACTTGCTGTCCTATGGCATAAATAAGGCTCCTACAGTGTATATGGA
This sequence comes from Okapia johnstoni, assembly GCA_024291935.2. Taxonomy (NCBI): domain Eukaryota; kingdom Metazoa; phylum Chordata; class Mammalia; order Artiodactyla; family Giraffidae; genus Okapia; species Okapia johnstoni. The sequence continues at coordinate 18,927,837 of CM044317.1, read as the reverse complement.
ATTGAATCATAGCCTTGTGTGAAGCAGCAAGTCATCTAGTCTTGCTAACAATAAACAGAGCACCAGTACATGGGATGTAAAAGGAATCGAAACAGTTCTTGCATCTTGGGAAGTCTTGGTCCTTCAAGGAAAATTTCAATGAAACATTAAATCTCTTATCATGACTCAGAGCTGTCATAAAAAGTGTTTTACTGTAACAAAAATGAAACAATACTTTATTCAGTTATTGACTATATACTACATGCAAAAGAAATATCACTTAGTATAAAAATATAAGAATAATTTAAAATATTTGTGATATGAGGAGATGAAAACATAAGTTAGAGACAATAATTAAGAATTTTTTAAGTATCTGAATGAAGCATATCTATCATATACATATGGGCCTTCCTAGTAGCTCAGATGGTAAAGAATCTGCCTGCAATGCAGGAGACGTGGGTTCGATCCCCGGGTCAGGAGGATCTCCTAGAGGAGGAGATGGCAACCCACTCCAGTATTCTTGCCTGGTGAATCCCACGGATAGAGGAGCCTGGCGGGCTCTAGTGCATGGGTTCACAAAGAGTCCGACACGACTGAGTGACTAACACTACTATTTCTGTCATATACATGTGACACAATTAATGCACAAAAGCTGACTAACTTGTGGTAATAAAATGCCAACTATATCTTATTAGTAATTACAGAGGATTCTAAATAAGATAATGTTTCAAAGGGTTCACTGAACCAGAAATACTTCCTGGAGCCTGTGTCAAGACTCAAATATAGTGACATAGATGAACTGATGGAGGAAAGAGAGTTCTTTGAATGGAAAAGAATATTCTTTCTTTTATTAAAATATATTTATTTCTTTACTATATTGTTGCATATTAAAACTATGGATTAAGAAACATACACTCTCTCTCTTGCCCTCCTTAAAATCTGTTCTCCAAACTGTAGCCATAATAATCCCTGTAGAAAGCAAGTCAGATGAAAAATCAGATGATATATCTGCCCTACTTGAAACCTCCCTCCAAAACAAACAGTTATATAGACATTAATGAGGACATAATGTCTGTTTGGTGGACTTATATAAGAAATCACTAACAGTCAGACTCAGGTGCAGAAAAAAGGATTGGGGTCTAAGTAAACACCTGACTAAAGAGCTTATATTTTGAAGATATTAGAAAAGGGAGGCACTAAATTTCCTTGAATGGCTTAATTACATTTTTAAAAAAGATTCAACTCAACCTTTATTCAGAGGGCACCTTCTGTGTGTTCTTGGTACATTTCTTGATGACTGTGATCTGAAAACAGTGAAAGTAAGGCATGATTCCCTTCTCATAGGAGTCCACAGCCCACAGAGATAGTCTTGGCAGTTGAGTTGCATGTTACTCGGGAGTGAGAAGAAATTAAATCCATGTTACAGGATTAGAGGCAGGGACCAAAATCCAGCATGCCATTTCCTTCTCCATGAGATCTTACCAACTCAGGAATTGAACCCAGGTCTCCCGCATTGAAGACAGATTCTACTATCTGAGCCACCAGGGAATCTTAAGCCTGGAGGGGTAGCTGAGAGACAAAAAAGACAAGTCCCATAATTTAGATGTTATATGGCAAAAGTTCACATATTTGGTGGCTGAATAAGAAGGAGTAACTTAAAAATTCCATCTGAGCAGTTCCTTTTTCATTAGTTATTAAATATGTAAGCTAATCACTTATTCATCAGTCATTCAAAACCTAACATTAAGTATTTTCCATGTGACAGTTACCCATAGGATCTATTTTTCACTAGTCATCTTGCATAAGTAATTTGTTTAGAATTATTATCTTTTGAATTTGTCTAATTCATAGTATTCATTTTATAGTTAGGAAAAAGATAAAGCTGAATGACAAGATAGACAATATTGTGTACTTCTTACGCTAATTAAAATAACAAAGCAGTACTTTTAAAAATTTTCCATAACATTAGAAAAACTTGTAATTTGGAATACAGTATAAATTTGGAATAAAGCATACAGTTAATGCTTACTCTGAGGATAGATGTGGATTTTTCAAAAAGACAATTTGAGTCTACTTTCTACAGTTATTTGAAAGTAAAAGAAGAAAAAGAAAACATTTTACAGTTTCTGAAAATATATTGTCATGGGATATTTTCATGTAATTTTAAAATAGTGGTTGATTAATACATTTTGACCTGATCTACAAGAAGATAATTTTATCCTCCCAAAGGATAGGGTTTATATGATTTTAAGCTATGGCAATATTTACTGTTTAATTTCTGACTTTACATATGAGAACATTTGATTTTATCTAACATGTTAGGGTACCATCACTTCGTGGCAAATAGATGGGGAAACAATGGAAACAGTGAGAGACTTTATTTTGGGGGGGCTACAAAATCACTGCAGATGGCGACTTCAGCCATGAAATTAAAAGACACTTGCTCCTTGGAAGAAAAGCTGTGACCAACCTAGACAGCATATTAAAACGCAGAGACAATGCTTTGCCAACAAAGGTCTGTCTAGTCAAAGCTATGGTTTTTCTAGTAGTCATGTATGGATGTGAGTGTTGGGCTATAAAGAAAGCTGAGCGTCAAAGAATTGATGCTTTTGAACTGTGGTGTTGGAGAAGACTCTTGAGAGTCTCTTGGACAGCAAGGAGATCCAACCTGTCAATCCTAAAGGAGATCAGTACTGAATATTCATTGGAAGGACTGATACTGAAGCTAAAGCTCCAATACTTTGGCCACCTGATGCAAAGAGCTGACTCATTTGAGAAGACCCTGATGCTGGGAAAGATTAAAGGCGGGAAGAGAAGGGGACGACAGAGGATGAGATGGTTGGATGGCATCACCACTCGATGAACATGAGTTTGAGCAGGATCCGGGAGTTGATGATGGACAGGGAAGCCTGGTGTGCTGCAGTCCATGTGGTTGCAAAGAGTCAGACACGACTGAGTGACTGAACTGACTGAACATGTTAGGGAAAGACTTCTGTTTCCAGCCATGAGAGAGTAAAAAATTTCAGACAGCATTCTGCTGTAAATAATCAGAAAATTTCACAAAATACATGAAATAACTGTGTTCAGACACTGGAAAACAGTATATGACCTTTATTTCAAAGAATTGAAAGGAAACAGAGAAGTGAACCCTAAAATCATTCAGGCATTCTGTCTGTAGGCAATTTCCTGGTTGTTGTTTAGTGAGAAAGAACACAAACAGAGTTTGGCTATCTTGATGATTTAAGAAGACAGAAACCAAGGTTTAGGAGAGCCAAGGCAGATAGAATCTATAGCGCAGAGAAAGGAAGAGAATGAATCAATGCAGAAAAAGAGTTCCAGCAGTTGGCGTATGAGTTCCCATCAGTATTTGACTCTATCAAATAAGTATGAAGTGAAAGTGTTAGTTGGTCAGTTGTGTCTGACTCTTTGCGACCCCATGGACGGTAGCCCGCCAGGATGGAATTCGCCAGGTAAGAATACTGGAGTGGTCAGTCATTCCCTTCTCCAGGGAATCTTCCCCACACAGGGATTGAACCCTGGTCTCCTGCATTGCAGGCAGATTCTTTACCATGTGAGCCACCAGGGAAGTCCCCTGCATAAGTATAGCAGAATTCAAAAAGTCCAAGGAAAGAAAAATTACTGGGGTGCTGGGTTCCCAGAGGCCCCACAAGGCTGGGAATTGTCCCAGTTACCATAAGCCAGAGTAGAAATACCTGGCTGAATACACAGAGCTAAGCAGAGAGCCCAGCAAGGTCACACTTTAAGGGTAAACTATTCCTAGAGTAGAGAATATTCTAGACTTGCCCTAAAAGATGAAAAACAAGGCTCAAACTGAGCCACAGGCAACCAGGCTGCCTGCCAGAACAAAGGCCAATACTTCAAGAAAAATAATCCAGCACTCTATACCTTATGTACAGCATCTGGTTAAAAATTTTTAGACCTGTGACAAAGTGAGAAAATGTGACACATAACCAGAAAGAAAATCAAGCAATAGAAACAGTCCTAGATGTTATATTGATGATGGAATTAATAGTCAAAGTAAAATACCTACTATAAATACATACGAAAGGGTTTAAAAGAACTTGCGTATCATGAGAAGACACGTGGAGATGGATTTTACACAATGAAAACAAACAGTATCAGAAATCATATTTTAAACAATAGGATTAACAGCATATTAGACATTATGGAAGTAAAGATCGGGGAGCTTACAACATAATATGAAAAAGAAAAATGTACTTTTACTTTTCAGAGAACTATTAATGCATATTAATATATATATAATGATAACATTCAACTGTTTAATTTCTTTTATAAAAGAAATGATTATTGAAAAGCCTCCAAATCCAACATGGAGTGAACTGAAATTCACATCTGAACTCTAAGGCAATGAGGTATACTTCAATCCAAGTATTTGAGGTTCCTCAATATGTACGATTTTTTTGGAAAGTTAATCTTCAAAAAAAAAAAATCACAGTATGAAAGTAAGTCCTCATCTGAAAAAAGAAAGGCTTTCTGGAGAAACTAAATTTAAGGCATATGAAATATCCCTGTGTTATAGGTCATACGGAAAGGGGAAGTCAGTTGCTGCTGGATTTGCACTGCCTGCAAAGAGAATGAATATGTGCAAGATGAATTCACCTGCAAAGCTTGTGACTTGGGATGGTGGCCCAATGCAGACCTGACAGGTAGGAACTGTCTCACTTGTCAACCTTGTCCTGAACATTGACCTCTGCAATGTGCCTGTTGTTTAAAATGTGAGTGATTAACTCACATCTTTTTCAATATTTATTTACATTGTTACTGCTCATGTCAAAGGTACTCTTAAAGCTCTTAAAAGTTTTCCATCATCCATACTGAAAGTTTATTTACGCATGAATAAAAGTGTATTCAAAGAGTATTCTTGTATACCAATTGTTCCTGTTTTTCTTTTTTTTTTTAATAAATTTATTTATTTTAGTTGGGGGCTAATTACTTTACAATATTGTAGTGGTTTTTGCCAAACATTGACATGAATCAGCCATGGGTTTACATGTGTTCCCCATCCTGAACCTCCCTCTCACCTCCCTCCCCATCCCATCCCTCTGGGTCATCTCATTGCCCCAGCCCTGAGCATTTGTCTCATGCATCGAACCTGGAATGGTGTTCTGTTTCACATATGATAATATACATGTATCAATGCTATTCTCTCAGAGCTTTCCACCCTCACCTTCTCCCTCAGAGTCCATAGGACTGTTCTATGCATCTGTGTCTCTTATTCTGTCTCGCATATAGGGTTATCGTTACCATCTTTCAAATTCCATATATATGCATCAGTATACTGTATTGGTGTTTTTCTTTCTGGCTTACTTCACTCTGTATAATGGACTGCAGTTTCATCCACCTCAATAGAACTGATTCAAATGTATTATTTTTAATGGCTGAGTAATATTCCATTGTGTATATGTACCACAGCTGCCTTATCCATTCGTCTGCTGATGGACATCTAGGTTGCTTCCATGTCCTGGCTATTGTAAACAGTGCTGCGATGAACATTGGGGTACACGCGTCTCTTTCAATTCTGGTTTCCTCAGTGCGTATGCCCAGAAGTGGGATTGCTGGGTCATATGGCTGTTTTTCTTTTTATAATTTTTATCTGAAGATATTTCTAGTAACATGAATTTATATTTGCAAATATTTCTTGATCATCTAAGGTACAAAAATAAGTGAAACACAGCCTCAGTTTTATTTTACTTAACATATATCAGGGAAGAAACATGTAAGAATATAAAACAAAATAGTTATTTTAATAGTGTGCTTAATCACTCAGTCATGACCGACTCTTGCAACCCTATGGACTGTAGCCCACCAGGCTCCTCTGTCCATGGGATTCTCCAGGCAAGAATACTGGAGTGGGTTGCCATTTCTTCCTCCAGTGGATCTTTGCAACCCAGGGATCAAACCTGAGTCTCTAACATCTCTTGCATTAGCAGGCAGATTCTTTACCACTAAGACACCTGGGAAGCCTCTATTTTAATAAATGTTTCCCACACTCTACTCTCTACCTGGAGTTCCTTTCATCTCCTTGTCTGCCTGATAAATTTTACAGTACTTGTAAACTTTGTGTCCAACTCTTTCATTTGGTCTTGGAACTTGTTCAGTTCAGTTCAGTCGCAGTTCGGTAAAGTTTGTTAGGCAGACACAGAGATTTAAAAAAAATCCAGATAGAAAGTAGAACATGGGAAACATGAAAGCATGTAGTACATTTGGGGAAAACCATGGAACAAGTATATGGGGTTGTTTGGTAAATACAAGGGCCTGGTAGAGATGTGGTCAGAGATGAGATTGGATGAGGACACTGGAAGCAAATGGTAAGGAACTTCTGTAAGAACTTATTCTAAATGTTTGGATTTTGACTTTAAGCATAGGAGAACCACAGAGGCATTTAAAGTGGTGAATAATGTCATGATATTGGTGTCTCAGAAAGATAACCATGGTGGCAGTATGGACAAGGATAGTGAACCTAAACTGAAAACAGAGAGAAGTGAGGAAGCTACTGTGTTGGTCCAAATGAGTCATTTCAAAGAGTGTGAACAGAGCAGCTGCATGGAAGTAGAAAGGAATAAATGAATGCAGGAAATTATTTACTCATAAAATCAGTGGGATTCCTATGGATGGATTACCCAAGTTTATAAGCTTCCCAAGAATAATGTTCAGATATGTGAGTTTTGGGGCTTCCCAGATGGCGCTAGTGGTTAAGAACCTGCCTACCAATGCAGGAGACAGAAGAATCACAGGTTCAACCCCTGGGATGGGAAGATCCCCTGGAGGAGGAAATGGCAACCCACTCCAGTATTCTTGCTTGGAGAATCACATGGACAGAGGAGCCTGGCAGGCTGCAGTCCATAGTGTCCCACAGAGTTGAACACGACTAAAGTGACTTAGCATGTACATGAGTTTTGATTTCCAAAAACTCTGATATGAGCTTACAGATGACACATGTGTCACAGATGTTGTTCATAAATTTTAAGAGTGATAGAACCATAGGAACTTTGAGTTCATAGAGACTTTATCATCTGAATAACGCAGTCCTTCATTTTAGAACATGAAAGCTGAGGCCTGGAGAGGTGTGCTTTTGTGCCCAGGGTCATAACTAGTTAGAAGCAGGGATCATTGACTGCTGATCCCACGCTTCCCTGGGTGCTGTTGAAAATCATTAGGGTAACATTCATGAGTGCTGTTTACTTTTTCAATTCTTCCCAAATAAGACTCTGAAACTAAGAAATTGTCTGGCTTATTCAGAGGACATCAGAAATGGCTGCCAGAGTAGAACAAGGTGAATAATTAAAATTATACTTTTTAAAGTAAGAGACCGTGTAAAATGTTAATATGGTTAGAAAATAAACTGAATATCAAAGCTTTTATCAATCACCTGGTAAAAAGGCCATTTTAAAATGACAAGAAATTAGAATGTTTTTGAAGTTACAAACTCTGTCTCACTCGTTTTTTAATTCTCTTGCTGAAAGCTGGTTTTCAACTTCAAATATACCTAAAAATCACCCAGGAATTACTCATCTGCAGAGATCCCCATTCACTAGTTCTGAGACGGGACCCATCAGATTCTAGTCCCTGTCCCATCCCATGGGAAACTCTGGCTCACAGCCTGGTACCTTGAACATACATAATTACTGCCTGATAAATGTTTGTTCTATTGAGAGAAGGAACTCACCCAAGTTCATCTAGGTCAATACAGATGGTTAATAGGAGAAGCCACCTCGAGAATCCGGGGTTTTTGTCTCTGGGTCTAAAGCCCTTTCTTTCACTCTACATTTATCTCATGGTTGCATGCATTGGACTGACTTGAAGAAGCTTTTCCAACCTTGTTCTGGACACAAGCCTCCTCCCCGACATGCTCACATCTTCACGAACTGATCTTCTTTCTCAGTGTGTGCTTCCTGTCCTGTTTATCTTAAGAAAGCAGTCTCCTTAGATCACCCTTGTGCTTGAAAACTAGGTTTGACTTCAGAGTCAGTCCTCTCTGCTTTTTGACTGAGACTGCAGCTGACAAGAAAGAGAATCAAAGACAAAACTAGCCCCTTTCTAGGATTAATCTTAAATGTCAGAAGTCCTGGCTTTGAGGTACAAGTTTTCCTCTTGTCTACATTTTTGGAGCTTCCCCAGACTTTTCCTACTGTCTCAGCTTCCCTTTAATTGAGACTTCTCTCATACATGAAAAGAACTTCTATCCAATATTAAAATAGGAAAAACTTTTAAGATCTAATATAATAACGGAACTCAAAGTCATAGGTTTTATCCCCTAGAGAGCTTCCATTGTGGATAAATTGTCTGTCCACGGCCAAGTGATGACCATCATAGATTAGCAACAATTAAAAACAAAAATCTTCCTTAATTATAAATAGATGAATTTTAATGCAATTATCTTTCTAGAGAATTAAATCTACTATCATCCATCATATGTGTAAAAATCACTCTAACATTCAAAAAAGTTGAGCCAAGCAAAAGCCTGGTATCTGGTAACAACAGGCAAGTGGCTAAATTTGGATCATATATCCAAATTATGTCACGACTCTTATGTTTAAGATCTTTCTGAGTATGCATCTTTAATCCTCATTTATACTTAGTTTTAATGGTGCCTATTGTTTCTGCATCCCTTCCTCTCTTTCACATGAATGGAAAATGAGGTCTAATTTGCCACTTACTGGGTGCCATGTCAGGCTCAGAGCAAGGGCGCAGTTCATGGCAGTGTTTTTGACTGTTGCCATGGTAGCAGTAGTTGTGAAAAGAGAAGACTCACAGGCAGAGAAAAACAAAAATCAGTAAAATACTAAGAGGAGTATATACATTGCCTTTAAGTAAGTGTTTTATTTTCATGAGTGGATTTTTTGGACTGAACTTTAGTTAAAATGAGAAATCATTCTTCTTTGGAAAATAGCGCTTTTTACTGAAGGTAAAGTTTGTTAAAAATATGCTTAAAATCATCTTATCAGATACTTTTCATATATGCTCCAAAGACTAAAATTAATGAATAAAAACATGTTAACAAGTGAGTCTTTATTCTCATTAGGGTATGTTGCTTTTTGGCTATGAAGAAAAAAAATGTGTATTTCTTAGAGGAAGTGTCTTCTGAAGCTGTTAATAAGCTTCTCATGTTTTCTTCTTGGGAAAATGCACATTTTAATTCAGCATTTAAATTTCACACTTAACTTCTTATGGTGCATAAACAGAGATTACTTCTGCCATGATATACAACTTGTTAATAGTTTAACAATTCATGGACCAATTATAAGAAACCCAATGCTACTTATTCATTTTAAAAAGTCAAATAGTATAAAATAATTCCTCATAAAGTCAGATTTCCCTAATCTTACAATAAAAATATTAAATACTGTTACAGACATTAACTTTTAACTATTTTTCCCCCACCTCTCGTGTTATCTACTCATTTATTCACTTTTCCACCTTCTTTGTGCCAGGTATGTTTTTGAGATATTGGGACATATGGGTGAATGAGACAAGGTTTATATCCTAGAAGACAAACTTCATATAAAACTAGACATGTAAGCAGACAATTATAAGTCCTGGAACAGGACTATGTACAAAATTTCATATGAGTACAGAGAAAAAAGCAATCATCTTTTCCCTGGCAAGAGAAAGAGGAAGGGACATTTGAGCTTAAAGATTGAATAATAAATAGAATTTCCCCTGGTAGGTAATTTATATTAATGTAATAATGTTAGAGAAAGCATTTCAATGAAGCCTTATGCAATTGTGAAGCAGTATTGTAAATGTTATTAAATGCCCCCACACACTTTAGATGGAATAATTGTGGCCCATCTTTGTTTTTTGTTTCATATTAAATTTGTCTTTACTTAAGTGGAAAGAATTCAGATATTAAATTTTAACCTCCTCTAATGCATTTGGATGTTATAAGTGAGCCAATATTTAGTTAAAAAATTAGCAGTTAACCCTTGTCCTTTTGCTCAGTAACTTGTAGTCTGCTAGAAAGAAACTGACTTGTCTGGGGTAACGCTAACCATGAACACTGTCAGGTCCTTAGGTTCTCAGTGCTTTAGATACAATATGCACAACTCCTATTAAAGTCTTCTTGTGCGTGCCAGGTAGGCTCAGGCCACTCATTCTAAACCACTGATTGAATTTAACCACCACCCCTTCTAGTCTTGGAATTACCAAACACTGGAGATTGGGAAACCCTTCTCTTTAAAAATACAGGGCAAATAAAGTACATTGCATCATATAACATATATGGATAATGGATATTTTGTCTAATTCCCTCAAAATAGTGAAGCTGCTGCTGCTGCTGCTAAGTCGCTTCAGTCGTGTCCGACTCTGTGCGACCCCATAGACGGAAGCCCACCAGGCTCCCCCGTCCCTGGGATTCTCCAGGCAAGAACACTGGAGTGGGCTGCCATTTCCTTCTCCAATGCTTGAAAGTGAAAAGTGAAAGTGAAGTCGCTCAGTCGTGTCCGACTCCTAGCGACCCCATGGACTGAAGCCTACCAGGCTCCTCTGTCCATGCGATTTTCCAGGCAAGAGTACTGTAGTGGGTTGCCATTGCCTTCTCCTTCTCAAACTTAGGATGTCTTAAAAAATCGAAAAAAAAAAAAAGGAAAGGAAAGAAGAAAAAACAATTTTTAAGAAGCTTATTCAAAATGTAAATTGTCAATCCCAATCCCCAAGTGATTCTGTTTTGGGTGGTCCTGGATTGGCATTGAAAATCCTGCTTTTCACATAGGAAAAAGAATCTAGGATCATCACAAGAGACAAAGCAATCTTACTGGTGGGGTAGGTATACTGCTTTGGGGTATTGTTATGACAAACTGCTACTGTTGCAACACAAGAATACTTAGACTTCTACTAGAAGGATGGTTTTCTTCATTTGTGTATAGTACCCTGGGTAAGGTAGGCTTAATTTACAGCTAGACTTGGAAGACTGATTACCTATGGAGGTGGCTGAGTATCAGTCTTTAGTTTCTGGTTACGTTAATGTGTATGTGTTAGTTGCTCAGTTGTATCCAACTCTTTGTGACCCCATGGACTGTAGCCTGCCAGGCTTCTCTGTTCATGGAATTCTCCAGGCAAGAATACTGGAGTGGGTTGCCGTATCCTTCTCGAGGCCAGTGGAGTTTTAAACTTTAAACTGGTTACATTAAGGGGGCTAGGATTTATGATTTGCTGTTTAAAGTTTGAAACTCCACTAGCGACAACCAAAGTTAGTTCATTTACCGATGCGTATTTTATTAGACAGGTCGACTTAGCTATACAACTTGAGGGCCATGAAAGACTTCAGTGAGAGTTTCTATCTTGTGCTGTCTCAAAATCAATGTTCATTGTGCAGATTTTGGTAGCTCAATCCACAGATAAAGCATGCCCTTGCTGGAATGAGCCCATCTTAAATTTGAGAAGTGCTAGTTTTGATATCTTGACAGAATTACACAAAGTATCCATCATGTCCACATATGTGAGATAACGTACTTATTTGTCCTGTTTTGAGATTTAAGGAGGAGAGTTACCCACCCTCCGGGGGTACCTGGATACCTCTCAGCCCAGGCTGCTGACCTGCACTGTCCTTCTCTCACTGTACTTTTCCCTTTGCCTTTGAATGAAGACATTACATGAGCATGTTCTGTGAGTCTTCTGAATCTTTCCAAGTATTTTAACTTGTGAAATACTTGCATGTGCAAAGATTGTCCTAATACTGTACTTAACAATAGTACTTGGATTATTGAGTTAGAGTATGATTGTTTCTAGTAAAACCTAGGTTTAGACAAGTACTTATTACCAGTAAGGAGAAAATTAAGGACAAAAATTGTATAGATTTTAATCAGTCAAGAAGAAAAGTATGAATAAGCAAGAGAATACAAAAGACAGTATGATACATGTAGGAATCTGAAGATAATCCTGCACAGAAGACCATATGTAATGATCATTTTGCTTCAGAGTTCTTGCATTAGTAGTTAGCTTTCATGGGCCTTCAGCTTCTGGAGGTTCTCTGAAAATCCTCAAGTTAAAATCACTTAGAAATGCAACCTCCAGCAGTATTAAGGTTCCCTTTTATTTGTTCAAAAGTTTGAGAATGAGGACAGCTTTATATAACTTCAATTCATGAATAAATGTTCCAATGAAATGTTTCCATATCCCTAGATTGGTAAGTTGGAACATGCTTGCTAAGACTACAAGTCTGATCATATTTTAGTCATTATAAATTTTGTGGTTTGTCAACAGGGGAATGCTTCAGAAAATATTCACACTGATTAAACTAATGCATATTTATAAACCATGGAAGGAGATAACTGTAGGCAATGCATTTGGAGTTACTCACAGGATTCTTTTACAATTGTGTCAGTCAGTATCCCCACCTTTACAGTTTTCCCAGATTAATTTAATTACAAATGAAGCATGAACTGGTCGCATCTGCTATCCTGGAAATGTTTTCCCATTAGTGTTTAATTTTGTGGCCAATTTGTTTCTACTGAAATGAATTCTTTCATTTTTTTCCATCAGAATTTTATCTGGTGTCTATTGGATATTTCATGTGGTGCTGCCAGACAGCCATTCTGGCTTTGCCAGATAATATCCTTGTAGATCTGGCATTTCTTTTAAGAATTTCTTTGCTGGCTAGACTTTGTGTTCCTATAACTGAATTCTTGAACTTCTCTATTACACAAAATATCCATCCTGTCCACATATGTGAGCTAATGCACTTGTTTGTCCTGTTTTGATATGATTAACACACTATTCATTATTGTTTTATATGAGACTTGTGTAAGGACTCTTAGAGTAGTCTGCATAGTATAATAATCTCTAAAATATTTATATTATATTTTGCAGTACTAGTATTAGCTTTTATAGTACCATTTTTTAATCCTACAGATCTGAACTTCTATGGCAGCAATTATTTTATATAACATCAACACATCAAGAAATTAGTATTATTGTTTATTTTAAAAATAACTGAAAACATTTTAAAATGTGTTTTTATAATATTTAAAGACTTTTTAAAATGTCTTTATAGTGTTAAATAAATGGATTATTATGAAATCATACCAGTTATTAGCTTATGTATCTGCCTCTTTTCTTTTAAGATTTGATAGGATACAGGGAAGCCAAAATTCAGTTATTAAAAATATTTATATTGTGGTAGAGTATTGCATTCTCTAATACTGGCTGGACTACTTATTATGTATTAAACTTAGTGGTTTTCGTTTTCGTTTTAGTATGAGACCCGTGGTGAAACAATGTTAATATTTAGTACTGGGTATTCAAACTTCCATTCGACAAGAACACTCCTTGAATAACATAAACACAATCCTGAGATTCTCCTCCTTTGGTTATAGAGCTTAATTATGCTCACTTATTACCTCAGTGAATAGTAATATGGGAAGAATTAGCAACAGGTCATAACTAGCTAATTAGCAGAAAATGTTGGACAATTTCAGTTAATAATAAGGATTTATTACATGTGGTACAAGGATTTAAGGACCTTGTACAAAACCTAAAGATATTTTGACTAACTTAGTTTATGCCTGCAATTATCCTTAGGCAAAGAGACTAAGCATTGGCTATGGAATTAAGAGGTTGGCTTTAAAGGGTAAATTCATTTAAATTCATTATCTATTGCTGTGTAACAAATTACCCCCAAACAAATTACCTCCAAAAATGGCAACCCACTCCAGTATTCTTGCCTGGAAAATCCCATGGACGGAGGAGCCTGGTAGACTACAGTCCGTGGGGTCACAAAGAGTCGGACACAACTGAGCGACTTCACTTTAGTAGCTTACAATGATACACATTTATTATCTCACAGTTTCTGTGGGTCAGAAATATGGGCGCAGTTTAGCTGAGTTCTCTGCTTCATAATCTCTCACAAAGCTAAAAATTGAAGTGTCATCTGTGGATGGTGTCTAGTCTCAAGGCTTGATTGCGGAAGGGTGCACTTCCAAATTCACTTAGCTAGTTATTAGCAGAATACAATCATCAAAGACTTGAATTTAGGCTTCAGTTTTGTTTTGTTTAGTTTTTTGCTGGCAATTGGGGATGAGGACTGCTCTCAGTCCCTTGCCATGTGGACATTAGCAAAATAGGAGTTGTTTCATCAGAGCCAGCAAGAGAGTCTGCTACAAGATGAAGATTGTTATCTTATATAGCTTAATTATGGGAGAGACATCCTATACACTTTGCTATATTCTATAGAAAAGAAGCAAGTCATAGGCCTAGTTCACACTCAAGGGGAGGGCATTACACATGGACATGAATCCCAGGATGTGGAGATCAATCTGAATCATCTTAGAGGCTACCTACCACAAGGAACAATAATTATTAGATATTACCATACTGTTAATTTCCTTTACTCAGTGGCTCAGAAGGTAAAGAATCTGCCTGCAATGCAGGAAATCTGGGTTTGATCCCTGGGTTGGGACGAACGCTTGGAGAAGAGAATGGCAACCCACTCCAGTATTCTTGCCTGGAGAATTCCATAGATAGAGGAGCCTGGTGGCTACAGTCCATAGGGTCTGCAATGAGTCGGACTTGACTGAGAGACTAACATTTCACTTTTTTCACTTTCACTTTTCTTTCTTTCATACTGTTAATACATCTAGATCATGGTGTAGCATTTTCATATTTATACAAAAATTAAAGATTTGTGGTGATCTAGATACCTATGATAATCTGCATGCTTATGTGCTCTATTTCAATTCATCTTCCTGTTTCTGTGGAGTCTTTTGTCCATAGGAATTCTAGGACACAAGGCATTACTTGGATAATGTCTTTAATTATATATAGTACAGGTATTTTCATGATTAAATCAGCGATAACTTGACCATGTGCAAGAACTGTAGCACATCTTGTCTGACAGTAAACCCTACATGTTACAATTGTGGGTTTTGTGTCACCAAGAATAATGTATTCTTATGATGATAGTCTCAAAGTCCCAGTTATGTGTTGGTGCATAAGCTTTTCACTATTTTATTAAACCAAGGTATTTGATGTTCTATTAATAGTGAAACTATTTGTAGACATTAAAAGTGTCTATATCAATAACAAAGAAATATTATTTCCTCTGGGAGTTCAGAGGACAGACAGGGAGTTCGTGGGTGCCAGCGTCTTCCCCAGAGTTTAGTCATTAGACAGATTTTAGGCAGTTGTCCTGAGTTTTACTAATATGAGGTGATGATTCTTTTTTTTTAATTGGAGGTTAATTGCTTTACAATGTTGTGTGGGTTTCTTCATCATAACAATGTGAATCATCCGTATGTATACATGTGTCCTCTCCCTCTGGAGCCTCCCTCCCACCCCTCTAGGTACCACAGAGCACTGGACTGGGCTCCCGTTGTTATATAAGCAGCTTCCCATCAACTGTCTGTTTTACACATGGTAATGTAAATGTTTCATTCCTACTCCCTCAATTCGTCCCATCATCTCCTTCCTCTGCTGTGTCCACAAGTCTGTTCTCTATGTCTGCGTCTCTGTCTCTGCCCTGCAAATATGTTCATCAGCACCATTTTTCTAGATTCCCTATATATACATTGTTGTTTAGTCACTAAGTCACGTCCAACTTTTTTGAGACCCCATGGCTTGTAGCCCACAAGGCTCCTCTGTCTATGGGATTTCCTAGAGAAGAATACTCAAGTGGGTTGCCATTGCCTTCTTCAGGAAATCTTCTCCACCCAGGGACTGAACCCAGGTGTCTTGCTTGGCAGGTGGATTCTTTACCACTGAGCCACCAGGGAAGCATATATATGCATTAATATATGATATTTGTTTTTCTCTTTCTGACTTACTTCACTCTGTATAACAGGCTCTAGGTTGGGGTGATGATTCTTTAAATGACACCTTTATTTGTGATATCTGTATATTTTCTTATCTGCATGCTACATGCTAAGTGATTTCGGTCGTGTCCAATTCTTTGGGACCCTATGGACTGTAGCCTTCCAGGCTCCTCTGTTCATGGGATTCTCCAGGCAAAAATACTGGAGTGGGTTGCCACACATTCCTCCAGGGGATCTTCCCAACCCAGGGGTTGAATCCACATCTCTTACATCTCCTGCACTGGCAAGCCGGTTCTTTACCACTAGTGCCACCTGGGAAGCCCTTTTCTTATCTATAGCTTTCCAAATCACAGAGAGTAGAGGCCCTTTTAAATGTTTTAACTAAGGATCCATTATTATATTGATTTCTAGCTTGTTTACTTTTAAAGTCTATCTGAAAATGTCTGGTCAAATATTAGATATTTTGTAACTTGGTAATTTTTAACTTTAACATTTCATTTTATGTTTGATTCTTCTTATTCAGATCTGAGCCCATTTGCACAGAGGATGTAGTCCTTGTTACATCAGCTTTGAATCTACCCCATAATTGTTTGAAAGTTTCCTAAAATCTATCTTTCATCTTTGTTTTGAATGTTTAGTGAAAGAAAAACTTCTGAAATTGCCTTATGTAATATATTTTCTATTTTAAAATTTTACACCACTGAGTTATTTAAATCTTCCCTTTTCTAATCCACTCCTTTTAAAATATTTTCCCACATGAGGCTAACAATTAATTGAGTTAATTGGTACATATCTGCAGTGCAGGACAATAAGTGTCTAATAAAAATCCTGAATTCTGCCCAAAATATTTTGCCTGTACCCCTGAAGTTTAGGAAAATCATTAATTATATCTCTCAATTTGGCTCTAGACCAGGGTTTTAATTCGACTTCAGTGGATCTGACTTGTGTTCTAAAATTTTTAAATGCAGTATCCTTTGCTAATGAAAACTCCAAAGACAGAATATCTCATTTATAAAATCAGGTTGCATAGAAAAAGAGAAATGCAAAGAGAGTATCTTTCGGAATGTTACAAAGGCCTTGACAAAGACTCCATTGGAATTTGAATTTTATTTAGCAGCCTCAGAATGCCAATTAAAAGAGCTGAATACAGTAAGTCCCCTACGTACCAACCTTCAAGTTTTGAACCTTCAAAGATGCAAACGTGTGTTCACATGTCCAATCGTGTAAGTTAGTTCAGGTGTCTGGTGTACACTGTCACAGAATGCATCCTGTACAAGTGGTGTGCTTTTGTGTACTGTGCTGCACAGTGTTGTATAGAGTACAGTAGTATAGTATCTTTATTTCAAGTCCAGGATGTCCAGAAGCAAGTTCACAGCAGTGGTATATAGCCGATTATGATAGTTGGGTACCTAGGCTAACTTTATTAGACTTATGAACAAATTGAACTTACAAACATGCTCTCAGAACAGAACTTGTTCATATGTAGGGGGCTTACTGTATTGACTACTAAGTATTTTATCTCCTAATTTGTCTACTGTTGTTTAGTCATTAAGTCGTGTCTGATTTCACAGCCCCATGGACTGTAGTCCACCAGGCTCCTCTGTCCATGGGATTTCCCAGGCAAGAATACTGGAGTGGATTGCCATTTCCTTCTCCAAGCTGTTCTTAAATATTTTAATTTATTGCTTGCATCCCCCATAACGGTCATTATTATTCTATCTATCAAATCATCTTTCTAAACTTTATCAAGGAAACAGAAAGATTTAGAGTTAAAATGTGAATTATTTTGGAAGGAGGAATTCTTCCAGGAAGAGCTAAGACTTTGATACAGACAAATGCCTGACACACAAAAGAGGAAGTCCACTCTGGTCAGCCAGGAGTGTGTGCTTGTGAGTGGTCGACAGTTATGTATTAAAATGAGTCTGTTCCTGCTTCAGTGATTATCAGAAGCCAGGACTGACACTGACTCGTTAACATGCAAAAGCTGTGTTCACTGACAGCAGTGCTTGTTGAATGACTGAACAGATTTAAAACAGGTTCTGGTGGTTCCTTGCTCTCATGGCTTCAGAACAATGAATCTTTTCCTAAATTTATGGAAATACGTGTTTTTATTCTCACAATTTGGGAAATAACGGCCCAGACCAAACACAAAACCGTGTGAAAGGGTTTTTGCCAAGACTTGACAAATGTTTTTCTCTCTGTGAAATACAAAACAGACTTTATTCTGGAAGGAAAAGATAAGCCAGGCATTTAGAAACAGGGCTGTCTCTCCTTTCAAGAGGTGGGTGAAGGAAGATTTCATTCTTCCTTAGTATGTCTATTAGAGGCTGATAAGTCAAAGGCCCTCAGATGCCACATAGAGATCATGCATAACTAAAGGGGTGAGACACTAAGACCTAAAGTAAGTAACTTAAAGTGAGTAATATAGTATATGGGAAATAAGAGAATACAGATTCTTCTAAGGAATTCAAATGGAATTTATGTTTAAAACAGCTTTCTGGCTGGCAAGAAAGAAAGAAAGAAAGAAAGAAAGAAAGAAAGAAAGTGCTTTTCTAATGGGCTGGACTTGTGTCTATGAGCTGGATTTGTCTCTGAAAAGCTACATAAAAATAAAAATTTTGTTAGTTTACTTCTTATTAACTTATTCTGTTACATGGTGACCATCTAACCTTCAATGCAAACATGTTTAGTTTCCATTTTTCCCTTTCATTTTCTGAGAATGTAGAACTGAGTTCCATCCACAGAGCAGCATCCACTTATAACACTTTAAGAAAAGACTATATTTATAGGCTTAAGTATGTCACATTAGGCTTGCAATGAGACTAGATTTGGGAGCATGACAGTCCAGAGAAAACAATGGTATATCTCTATTTTTGTGATAAGGAGGCATTCTAAGAAAAGAACTAAAACACCATACATCATGGAAGATGTGAATATAGCTATGCCCCTGCAACTAGTAAGCACCGTCGTTGCTGATCAGCGAAATCTTGGATTCATTTTAAAACTATCTTTCTCATCACAGGGTGTGAACCCATTCCTGTCCGCTATCTTGAGTGGAGCAACATAGAGTCCATCATAGCCATCGCCTTTTCCTGCCTGGGTATCCTTGTCACCTTGTTTGTCACCCTTATCTTCGTGCTATACCGAGATACACCTGTGGTCAAATCCTCCAGCCGGGAGCTCTGCTACATCATTCTAGCTGGCATCTTCCTTGGTTATGTGTGTCCTTTCACCCTCATTGCCAAGCCCACTACCACCTCCTGCTACCTGCAGCGCCTCCTGGTCGGCCTCTCTTCTGCCATGTGCTACTCCGCTTTAGTGACCAAAACCAACCGCATCGCACGCATCCTGGCTGGCAGCAAGAAGAAGATCTGCACCCGGAAGCCCCGGTTTATGAGCGCCTGGGCCCAGGTGATCATTGCCTCAATTCTGATCAGCGTGCAGCTAACCTTGGTGATAACCTTGATCATCATGGAGCCCCCCATGCCCATCCTGTCCTACCCGAGCATCAAAGAAGTCTACCTTATCTGCAATACCAGCAACCTAGGGGTGGTGGCCCCTTTGGGCTACAATGGACTCCTCATCATGAGCTGTACCTACTATGCCTTCAAGACCCGCAATGTGCCCGCCAACTTCAATGAGGCCAAATACATTGCCTTCACCATGTACACCACCTGCATCATCTGGCTGGCTTTCGTGCCCATTTACTTTGGGAGCAACTACAAGATCATTACTACCTGCTTTGCAGTGAGCCTCAGTGTAACGGTGGCCCTGGGGTGCATGTTCACTCCCAAGATGTACATCATTATTGCCAAACCCGAGAGGAATGTCCGCAGTGCCTTCACCACCTCGGACGTGGTCCGCATGCATGTTGGCGATGGCAAGCTGCCCTGCCGCTCCAACACTTTACTCAGCATTTTCCGAAGAAAGAAACCCGGGGCAGGGAATGCCAAGTGAGTTGTCTGGCCTGGGTTTGCCTTTTCTATTTCTCTGTCTCTGCCTCTCTCTTTCTATTTTCTTCTATTTGACTAAATCATGTTCTTCCATTTCCCCAATGTTTTTCATGTCCTTTCTTTTTTTCAAATCTCACATTCTGTTGCAGTGGGAATGTGTTAGTACTAAAGGTCTTCATTGTTTTCATTCTTTGAAAGAGCAGGGAGTGTGAAGCAACAACCAGCTGAGTGTATATTCACTCTTACCTGGAATCTACAGCTCCTGTTCTGCCCCTAATGTTTTCCTTTAGGGTTCTCCTTCTGTGGAGTATCAATACATCTCTGGGGTCTGGTCAGGGATGCAATCTCTAGTTCTAATTTCTAGTTTAGTTTATGGTTGAGATAGTTTCTGGTTTACTTTTTTATCACTGTGGAGCCATACCATTATTCACCTGGGATAGAGAGGGAGGAAATTTAGCACCTGGGGGAACTGGCCTATTTCAAACTTTGAGTTTAGTTAAGCACCAAGTATATCCTGAAATAAGTTCCCTTATGCAACTGTCTTACCAGGCACCTCTTTATTTTATGTGTACTGTAAACTTCATAATGCTACACATGAACTGACCTCTCTCTACTGCAAGGTTATGATCAGAATGGTTTCCTAGGCATCAAGCACCAAATGAAACAAGAAACCAGATTAAGGTAAAGAGCTTAAACTTGAGAGTCAGTGTGAATATCAAAGTCCAGCTTATTTCTATTTTGGTAATTCTCCCAAGTAGTTTATATAATATACACATTCCTGTCTTTTTCCTGACTCTGTTTTGCAGGGAAGCATATGCTAAAATCTGCATGTGTCATCTCATTCTGAGACCCATGGAAACAGATTTCATGTCACATTTACAACATTTAAAATAACATGCATGCTTGAAGTTCTAACAGTAATTTAATTTTCCAAAAATGAAACTATTTCCCCCAGTAGCAGTATTAATTTTACTTTTTGAAACAATCTTATGAAAGTGAAGACTTTTAATAGTAATAGTTATGTAATTATTTTAGAACTATTCTGTGCACTTGAATAAGTCAGTAAGGTAAGAGGAATGGGTGTTATTTTTCCCCCTTTTGTTAAGTGAGGACACCAAACTACCGTGAATTTGTGTGACTCTTAAGTAAATTCCATTTAGTTAGTTATTCTTTGCCTAGGCCTTAAGTGGCATGAAATTTCTCATCATAACATATATCAAAAAATCTACATGCCTTAAACTTCTGGGTTTTATATCTGTGCATGCAAAGCAGCACCATAGGTCTTTTTTATAGAAGCTATATAATTGATTTGAGGCTCAGATGAGGGAGTCTCTAGGAAATAAATATTTTTGAAGTCCACCAAGTTTTATTATTACTTCAAATAAAGCATCCCTAATTTTTTTCAGTGTTAAGGATGAAGTCAATAGTTTACATCTACTTCTTCATGAAATGCTGATTATTAAAGCCACTTAGTTGTTTTCTTCCCTTGCCCTGATTTTTCATTCTAACCAACATCCCCTCAGTTCCAGTGAGCATGAAAGCAAAACAGCAGCACCACGAAATGGAAAAACAAAAAACAAAAAAACAGGCCGTAGCCACAGAGTCCAGATGTGCAATGGCATCATGACAATTATCATTTAGATGGAAGGAATGAGAGGAAACCAAATGAAAATAAGGGGGAAAACACTCTTTAAACTGGAATATTTCTGAAGACTAAGAGACTTCTGTTGCATCCCATATGGCCTTCTGAGTGCTCCACTCCACCATCTACCATTACTCAGCTCCATGTTTTCTAACTGCCTTCGTTACGGTTCTTCAGAAGTCTTCTTATGATTTTTGTTCATGAGTCATTTCTGAAAGCTGTTCTTCTAGCCATTAATGGAAAGAGGGAACCTATGTAATCAAGATATCTTTTGTTGATCCTCAGGATTATGCATTTTGACAGCTCTCTCAGTGATTCTGTGAGAGACAGATATGGGCACCTGTCCAAGAGAGCAGTGACTAATCCTTAGTACGCGTTGCTTCACTGCCGGGATAAAGTGAAGCTAGCTTACCATGTATACAGTCCCCAGGTATTGTGCTTATTCTGGTTACCTTCTCACACCTGGAACTGGAGTTGAGAATACTCCCAGCATTATTATGAATTTAGAAATTAATTTCATTGGAATCACACTTTTGAGAGAAAAACCACTTGGTCTAAATTGGGCTGGTTGTCTAGGAAGCACTGCTTTCAGCACTTAATGCGTTGCTCAACTATTGGCTATCATTTATTTATCACATGTTATTAGATTCTGACAATAAGAAATAATACTTCTAATTAGTAATTCTAATATGCAGCTTTCTTTGTACAATTGGTAGCTCCTCCAAAGTGTATCACACAGCTGAGCTGACCCACAGAGGGTATTTGAGGCTAAATTTCCATGGAAAGCAACCATTTATTTCCTTATTTTTCTTTCTTACTCTGCTGTTGCTTCTCTTGTAACTCTCTATGAGACTGTACTTTTAAAATATAGCGATCATCTCAGGACCTGTTTTTACCTTTTTATTGCTGCTTTATGATTTCCTGGTTTGTCTCTGAAGTTGCAAAAACCACAAACAATCTAATATTTTCTACAGCAACAAAAAATGCAGAGTTTTGCCAACTGAAGCAAGGGGCTGAAAACTCTAGGGAACACATCACCCAGTGAGCGTATTGCCATTCTGGGTGTGTAATCCCTGCGTTTATGGTGCGCTGTGGGTGTTCAGCAGTCTGCATATGTAGCTATAAACACAGAACAGATGCTGTAATGAAGAGCTTCCAACTGATCCTTTTTCAATATTATTCTGAGGAGTTGCACGTCCGACTATATTCATACCAGGCTGTTTCTGAGATAGAGGAGATGGCTGATGTTGTGTGTCTGTTTTTGCAAAGTTTACTTCAATTTGTTGTTTTGTTCACAGCCATATATCTGACACAATCAAAGGTTTGGGCACTTGCCTTTCTGTTTTCTGAAATAAAATTTAGGAGGAATTTAATCAATACATTGGATGTTTGGATTACTTGAGTTGCTTATAGTTAGAAGTCCTACGAAGCATAATCCTGTCCTGGAAGATCAACTGAATAACATAATTATCTTTGACCGGGCTAATATCTTAAGCTGTTAATGTATTTGAATGGGAACATATTCAGGCCCTAACTTAATATAAAGATATTGGTAAAATTCTCTTTCTTGGCAGGAGAAGAAACATAGAAACCCATAGATATGAGTAATTAAGTTATTTAGGTCTGAGTTACTTGTCACTTCCTTTTAAAGCAAAATGAATTAGCATTATGCAACTAAAAGCTTAAAACATTATGTAAATGACATGCTTTCTTTAAAAAAAAATTATATCAATGGCTAAATGTCAAACTAACATTTCTAGTCATTTTTTGGATAAATAACCTCAATGAATGCCAAACAGTTTGAGGGCACGTGGAGCTAAAACGTGACAACACACTCCTGTGACTTTTTGGGGTGCATAATTGCAAGCAAAACTAAAAACAATGACAATCACCAGAAAAAGGCATTAGAGTGATGCAAGGAGGTAATTTTAGAACATAGGCTTCTAAGTAAATAGTGTATTAATATGTTCTTGTGATTATTTCTTAAGCATCTGTATATATGCTTTTAATGAGAGCAAAAGCTAAGTGAAATACTAAGTGGAAATGATGCTCTGAGGACATCTTGCTCTTGATCTGCTAGAAACATATTGTTTTGTCCACAAGAAAAGGTAAAAAAGTCTGCAGCATTAGTGCGTATGCTCTAATCTTTCCTCCTTTGATTATGAAAGGAACTACAGATGTTAGCTAGAAGACATCAAAATCAAATAGAGATAACATGTTCTCTTTCATTAAAAGGACTCATTCACTCTTCTAGCTTGTAAATGAGAAAATCTGTCATTTTAAAATTATTTTTCCCTTAATCATATAATAAATGGCTTTAAAAGTCATTGTGATTCTTCACTTGGTTTTATAGTAACTTTCAGAAGATTTTATTAAAGTGCTTGTCATAGAATTTCACTAGAGAGCAACATTTATGGTGGATATACTGTTTATTATCCACTTATTTAATCAACAAATGTGTCAACAGTAACATATGCTTCATAAAAGCACTTAGGTACTTGGTATGGTGCTAGTTAATATTTAGGATAAAAAAGATTTAAGGGATAGGCACAGACTGCACCAGTCTTGTAATATAGTAAGGGAAACACTAAAAAATACAACTAAATATGCGGGTTAGGTGCCATAATAGAGGACCAATATAGCATTTTGTGTGTTCAGGGAAGAAAGAGATTCAGCTCAGCTAAATGGAGTGGAGTCTATGGAAAGATGAGGAAAGACTTCTTGATAAAAGTATAAAAGTGGCATTTAAATTTAACCATAAAGGATGCTTTACAACAGGAGAAAATGCGCTATGGTGAGATCATTTCACATGCAGAAAATAATATAAGCAAAGAATTCAGAAATGTTAGTGTACTTTTGGTTTGAAATATGGGATCTGTTGAGCGAAGTACATGGAGAGGAGTAGTGTGAGAAAATTTGTAAATACAGAAAGAGGACAGATTACAGATAGTGAACAACGTTCTAAGAAGAAATTTGGATATATTTTATGGAAACCACAAGGTGCATTAATAACTTTTGTGAAATTTTGTTATCATGTGTGAGCTTTATGGGAATACTGTAGACTAGTTAATAGAGTGTTACAATAATCCAGAGGACAGGTTAAAAATAAAAGGTTTAAATGAGAGCAAAGAAAGAAAGTCAAATCCAAGGCATGCATATGAAGAAGTTTTCTGAGCTTAATTCATTAGAACTGAAATATTGATCTGGGGAGAGGAAGAAAGGCATGAACAACAGAAATGATTGTTTGAACAACCATCATAATTTCAGCTACAACTACCATGTAGTAGTTGGTAGTAGAAAAGTACAACTACCATGAAAACTGATAGGGAATACAGGAATAGGACTGCGGAAATGTTGCTAAGTTGGGTTTCAGACTTAACCAATCAAAAATCCTGTAAAGGCAATTCAAACAGATGCATCCATAAGGTCATTTAAAAATTTAAGTCAGGAGCTTAAGAAGCAGGTCTGAGCCAGAGCTCTAGATTTGGGGATTAATTGTCAATGTTTTCAGTGGCCGAAAGAGTGACTGTGACATGAGAATAGAAGAAAGTCAGAGGAAGAACGTTAGGGAACACTTACCTACATTTAAGAGAGAAGATAAATAAGGAAAAACTGAAAGCAATAAACAACACATTATAAAAAGGTGGGGGGGCAGAGGAATTGCATTATCAAGGAAACCAAGCAAGAGACTATTTTAATCAGCTCGGTTGCCATAGGAAAATCCCACAGACTGGAGGCTTAACAGACAGGCATCTACAATTTCACAGTTCTGGAGGCTGAGAGTCCAAGATTACGGTTTCATTATGGTTGAGTTCTGGTAAGACCTCTCCCATTTGAGTTGCAGACAGCTGCCATCTAACCCTAATCATCTCCCAAAAGCTCCACCTCCTAATACCATCGTTGCGGGGTTAAGACGTCAACAAATGAATTTAGGGGAAGCACAACCATTCAGTCCATAACAGACTGCTTCAGGATGATAGAACTTGGGATCTCCATGGATGGAGACACCATGGTTATCCTTGAGTGATTTCAGTGGTGTGATGTGAGTAGAATTTTTATTGCAGTAAATTTAGGAGTTCACCATTAAAGGAGTTAAGAAGTTTAGACAGTATCTAAGGAGGTCAGGGAAGAGGCAGGAGTGGTATAATACAGGAGAAATGTAGGCTCACTTACAGTACCTGAGAAAGCAACTGACAGACAAGGAGAAATCAAAAATATAGAGATCCTACAGTTTATGCTGGGCAGTCTGACCCAGAACTGTGCCCTTGCAATAGAGCTATTTGACAGCAATTGACAAGTGTCATAATGAAGCACCAGCTCTGAAGAGCATGTTGATTGTGGTTGATGCCAGTTCTCATTTAGTTACATGTGTGTTGCCTGACATTAGAAAAGAACAATCAAGCTGGGAAATCAGAGAAATTTTAAATAAAATCTGAAAATACAAAGCTTGACTACCAATCTTATCAGATCTCTGGGGATACAAACATTGTAAGAGTTGAGATGGGACAAATGTAGGAAAGCTGAAAAGTAAGGTGTGCTGTCCTGGCATTGTGAGTGGAGCTGGAGGGGTCCCAGCTGCTAAGTACAGGTCATCTGTAGAAGAAAGAAGGGTGCTGTGTATTCAGAGTCAGACTCAGATGAGAAAGAAACAGTTCCCTTCATTCAGCTCTGATTGGAAGGGGCTAGAAATCCAAACCCTTGGCTCTCTTCCCGACAGTCAGTCATAGTGCCTGAGCCTGCCAGAGAGGGGATATTTTGTTTGGGATAAAGCCTTATGCTCCCTGGAAAAAACAAGCTGAAATGCCTTTACTCTCTGAAAGATGTAACACTATGACCTAAAAGCACATCAGCCATAATTTAAGGTGAAAATAAATCAGTGAGTAAGTTGTATGTTGAGGAGCAGCCATGGTGAGAGGCCATCTTTAGAGACCACGGGCTTCAGTGCAGGGGAAGGGATGAAGGACGTGAGCACAGGGGGATGGACACAGCTTGTTTCCAGCAGGTGCAGCAAATCTGCAGTCATCATTGTTTACTTTTCCTCCTCTTCTGAATAATTTACGCATTCTGCAGATAACACGGAAATAGCTACTTTCAGTACTCATCATTTATGTTTTCACATTCTATGTTGAGACCATGGGGCACAGATTCTGCTACAGCTTCAAAGAGAACATATTCCTTTTCAATATACGTCGTCTTTTATATTTCTTTCAAATTCAAGTGGACTTGCATGACATACATACTCAAGTTCTCAAACTTAATATTTTATTCTCCTGTGTTTATAGTGTGTAATTTCTGAACTGAATTCAAAAGCATTCCAGATGTCATCTATCATGACCCAAAGTAACAACATGGAACATTGTTGTATAAGTAAAGAAACTAAGACTTAGGAAGTTCAAGGCCATTTTTGTGAGAGGAATAAATGAGACTAAAATCATTGTTTTCTGGATGAAATAATTTTTATCACTTTAATTAAAATACGATTTTAATCATTTTTATGTTTGTTACCTCAAAAATGCATTCATTCATGCCTGCATTCAATAAAATGAAAGAGGCATGGAATTTGCCCTCAAGAAGTTCAGTTTAATGTTATAACACCCCATTACAATAAAATCCAGTGAGTGAAATAATAGGAAATGGTACAATGTGGTGATCCAGGTGGGTGTGTAAATTTAGAGTTAGAAGCTTACTGAGTCTGGGCTCCTTATTTTTGCAAGGTCCCACTCTATGTAACAGGTAATTTTTATTCTTGGTCCTACTCTATGTAACAGTCACCTATTAAATGAGAAAAACTATCAGAGGAGACAATGGAGGCCTACAGGCTAAACATAATCATGAATGTTCTTAGATCATAAGAAAAAAGCTTATAGGCTCATTAATTAGAACTCTTTGACTTCAAGTTACAGAAGCCAAACTAAGGTGGCCTAAGCAAATTTATTTTCTGTTTGTATAAATAAATGGAAAAATTTATACAGAGTATAGTGCAATGCTTAACACACAGTAAAACCTCAATAACTGTTAGCTAGTAGTTATGAAAATGGGGGAGGAGGTATGAAAATTCGTATGCTAACATGAAACTCTGCGCTACCGCTTCACGTGAAGAGAGATCTGAAAGCTGGGTGTGTGCATCATTACTATCATTCTATAACATCCACACTGGACAGAATGGAGGAGCTGTGTGTCTGCTGAGAGTCCAGGCATGCGGGTGTTACTCAGTGTGCGAGGTGTGCGAGGAAGGACACCCTGTTTGACATGACTTGGCACCCTGTCCATGCTTGGCCACAGCTAAAGAGAGATGAGATCATTTGCATTCCATCTGTTAGCTTCAGTGTCCAGTGTAAAGTGTTATCTACTCAAAGGGGAAGCAGGCCATGTGAGCAACACGTTTGCAAAGCTAGTTCAGGAGCAGAAATATTAGCAGCCTGCACAATGAAAAAACTGAAAAGAAAGTACCAGAGGATTTGGAAGCTTCATGTCAAGAACAGTGACTATAGGCTCATTAGTTAGAGCTCTTTCAAAGCTAGTTATAAAAGCCAAATTAAGCTAGTCTAAGCAAAAGGGGGTGGAGTATTTAATAGAAAGAATATAAGGAATAAGTTCTGATATGTTATGATAACAATTTGGAATGCTTCTGGGCCACAAAGTGGACTGGTCTCCTGAGGAAAAATGTTTCAGTGCTCTATGTAATCTCCTGGCTCCCTCCATGCCTCCTTCTTCTCCTCATACATCTGCTTTCTCCATTTCTGGGCCCTCGCAATCAGTCCAAGGACAACCATCCCAGTGCTCCTGAGTTTGCATGTTGTTATAGTTCCAGTTACCAAAGACACTGCTTCATGTTCCTTGACCCACATGCCTCTACATAAAACAGGCAGAAACTGATTGCTTCAGCCTGACTCAGATGTCTATCCCAGGTCAAGGAGATGATGGACAAAGGATGGAGTCACAGAGTATGAAACCATCTCCCAGGGGCCCATCACTCCCAGGAGGCAGTTCTCAGAAAAGGGATATAATTATGACATGAGCAGAAGCCCTACAAGTATCTCCACAAGAGTAATCCACCTCCATCACACCAACACTCCTTTCTTCTTCGGCATCTGAATAAGTCACTTCTAAGCACCAGCATTTTATATTTAGAAAGTTTGATGGAAAGAAACTCCAAAACCTGCAGGTGGTAACCAGTCAGCCAAATAATCACCTATCTGTGCAATATGTGAGTGACTATTACACACTCCAGCAGATATGCCAATGGAGGGGCGAGAAAATGCATCACTCTGACATAGCATTTGTTATGAGGGTAGGAGGTGTAGAGTCAGACAAATGTAAAAACTAGGCCTTGTCTTCATTACCTTGCAGAGGATCCTGGCTGTAAAACACTTCTAAGTTGCCTGAAGATGAACAGAGCATGTGTGTGTTAAAGTTGCTTCAATTGTGTTTGACTCTTTGTGACCCTATGGACTGTAGCCTGCCAGGCACCTCTGTCCATGGGATTCTCCAGGCAAGAATATTGGAATGTGTCAGGGGATCTTCCTGACCCAAGAATTGAATCCACATCTCCTGCGTCTACTGCATTGCAGGCAGATTCTTTACCCACTGAGCCACCTGGGAAGCCCCAAGATGAACAGAGAGGAAGGGAAAAGCTGTTTTTTAAAAAATAATTATGGACCATTAGGATATTGTGCTCTGAATGAATTAAAATGCATCATAAATTACAGGCCAATGATAAAGTATTACTTATTATTAACATTGGTTAATAGAATACTAAAAGAAAATCAGCAAATATTTAATCCAGTTAACCCAAAAAGTGTCTATAATTTGATTTTATCTCAGAGGGGTAAGTAAATCTACTATAACTGAAGGCAACTTACTAACACCCTCTATGCAGATTATCTTCAAGATAAATGAGGAGTCTGCTGCTAACAAAATTAGGTCAAGTCCCTAGTGATGCTGCTGAAGATATTGAAAAACAACTGTTTAAAAGAAATCAATAACAATACAAAATACTTTCCTGTCTCTGATTTCTCAGTTGTAAAAATAAATACTGTGGGCTTGCCCTTAGTAAATGCTCTCAGACACTGTGGGAATTAATGTCATTTTTCACTTGATTAAACTTCACACTGCTTGTTATTTGGCTTAGGTGGTGTGGGATGGGGGAGTAGGAAAAGTGTTAACAAAGAAAAAAAATGAAGACTTAACATGATCAACATAAGATAAAAGAAGTTATGATAATGGGGCAGCAAGGGGAGAGGAGAGGGAGCAGGAAGGATGGTTATAGATCCATCCCCGGACAGCTTAGGGACTTTAGCCAGTGATTCTGTCAGTGTCTTATTGAAAGAGATAGAACTGCAAGCCATTTTAGTAAGGTTTTATTTAGCTCCAACTGTTTAAAGTCAAAAGTTGTTCCAGGGCCGATCCTAGTATAAAATTACTCTTGCTCTGATGGTTAGAATGGGTTCAAGGCCTGACAAACCCCTTTTAACATTAGGAAGAAAAGCTCTAATGACTCACGCACACACCTAATGTGTGCTGGCCGTTGAGACAAGGGCAGGAAGTGCCATGGTGAACAAAACAGATCCAGCCCCTGTCTTTGTGGAAAGTTGGATCCTAGCCAGGAGACCAGACATTAAACATGTAATTACAGGTGTAGTGAGTGTTTGTAAGGATAAATACAAGGTGTTACAAGAGTGTTATTAAGAGGATCTAACCAGTCCTGATGCGTAGAAGCTGGACATGTTCCCAGGATGAAGGATTATTTAGGTTAAGACTTCTGAAGGAGAAAGGGGGTTAGCTAGGACAGGAAGGGAGTTAGTGGGGCAGACAAGTCAAGGAATCAGAGTGTAAAGGCTCTGAGCTAAAAGACCAAAAAAAAAACAAAAGCCACTGATGGCTGAAAGACGTCAAGCAATTCCAGGATGCCAGAGGTGAGAATAAAGGGAAGTATGATAAGAAGATGGGAAGGGTCAGCTCAGACCAGATCATGAAGGGCCTCCATAAGGACCTCAAAAGTGTGGTTCTCATCCCCTGAGCTGGAGAAGGCAATGGCACCCCACTCCAGTACTCTTGCCTGGAGAATCCCAGGGCGGGGGAGCCTG
This sequence comes from Okapia johnstoni, assembly GCA_024291935.2. Taxonomy (NCBI): domain Eukaryota; kingdom Metazoa; phylum Chordata; class Mammalia; order Artiodactyla; family Giraffidae; genus Okapia; species Okapia johnstoni. The sequence continues at coordinate 18,897,389 of CM044317.1, read as the reverse complement.
GTGGGCTGCCATTTATGGAGTCGCACAGAGTCGGACACGACTGAAGAGACTTAGCAGCAGCAGCAGCAGCATCCTCTGAGCAATGGAAGACCACCCCAGTCACAAAGCGGGGAAGGGGGTCGGGGGGCACTGTCATTAGTGAGAGGTGTGCTTTAGAGCTAGCACTCTACCCTCAGTGTGGAGGACATAGGAGAGCAAGGTGCAAGGTTGGGTGCTCTGGGAGGAGGCTGGTAGGAAATTATAGTGACCTGACCTAGGGTTTTGACAGTTGTGGGTAAAGAGAGTGAACATAGAGAATTGCTTAAGAGGTAAAAATAGAAGGAAAGATTGTTCACAGAAATTCAGAGTAGGTGGAGATGTGCAGTCACTTCAGGGTAGTTTAGCTCCAAAGCCCATAATACACGAACTGTTACCAGATTAAATGTGTTATCACACCCAAGATGTGGTTGTTCTATAAGAGAGGGAGACTGATAAGACCCAAAAGCAGAGAAAAGCAGTACTCAAACAAGCATTAGGAGAAGGCAATGGCAACCCACTCCAGTACTCTTGCCTGGAAAATCCCATGGAAGGAGGAGCCTGGTAGGCTGCAGTCCATGGGGTCTCTAAGAGTCTGATATGACTGAGTGACTTCACTTTCACTTTTCACTTTCATGCATTGGAGAAGGAAATGGCAACCCACTCCAGTGTTCTTGCCTGGAGAATCCCAGGGACGGGGGAGCCTGGTGGGCTGCCATCTATGGGGTTGCACAGAGTCAGATACAACTGAAGCGACTTAGCAGCAGCAGCAAACAAGCATTGGAAATGGCCATAGACCTCCCTGATGCAGAGATGAGGGAAGAAGATGGTGACCCATGGGCTCTGAAAACTTGGGTCCAAATGACAAGGTGATTCCCAGGATTAAAAGGATGAAGCAAACTATATTGGCTTAATGCTATCAAATGTTTTAATATTGAAACTTGCAACTCTCCACCCCTTCTTCTGATTCCCTGAGAGCAAGTAACTATTCATTATTGTCTTTTCCTATTTATATACAGTTTTGTATTCAAAGTCCTATGCATAATTTTCCACATTTCCTGAAAGTGTAATTGAAATTCTGTAACCAAAAAACAGTCAATACAGAGCATTGACATCACCCTGGAAAGCTTGCTCATGTTCCTTTCTAATCTGTCCCACTATCTAGTTATTGCTGCTTAGTCATTAAGTTGCGTTCGACTGACTCTTTTGTGACTCCATGGACTGTAGGCCACAAGGCTCATCTGTCCATGGGATTTCTTAGGCAAGAATACTGGATTGGGTTGCCATTTCCTTCTCCAGGGGATCTTCCCAACCCAGGGATTGAACACTCGTCTCCTGAATTGCAGACAAATTCTTTACCATTGAGCCACCAGGGAAGACCTCCACTATCTAGAAAAGTGAAAGTGTTAGTCCTTCAGTCATGTCCAACTCTGCGACCCCATGGACTATAACCCGTCAGACCAGAGACAAACTCTATTCTGATTTTCATCCCCATAGATTAGTCTTGCTTGTTCTTAATTTGTAAAAGTGAAATTGTATACTTTTTTCTACTATAGCTGTGTATTTTATTTTATTTTTTTATTAGCGTATAACTGCTTTGCGGTGTTGTGTTAGTTCCTGCTGTACAATAAAGTGAATCAGCTGTATGTGTGCATTTATCCCCTCCCTCTTGAGCATCCCTCCTCTACTTCCATCCCACCCCTCTAGGTCATCACAGGATACCAAGCTGACCTCCCAGTGCTGTATGGTAGCTTCCCACTAGCTATTTATTTTACACATGCTAGTGTATGTATGTCAATCCTACTCTCCAAGTTTGTCCCACCCTCACATGACTTTCTGGCCAAAGGCAACTTTCAGAGATTCTCTTTAATATCTTCAAGTGTTTCTGAAACTTATTCATTACCTCTTAGTTAAGAGCCTCTGCTTGCACTCTGAATCTGTTCTTCAAATCTGTTCTTCTGTATCAAGAATCACTGAATGTTCCAATGGAAAAAATAACTTGAAGATTATCTCCTTACCCCTCTGAAGTTCACTTCTTTCTGACTTATTAGTCTCTTGGATTCTGGCTGCTATGAGGGCTTCTCAATGTCTTTAACTGGTTTTTCAAAATATTTTGCCTGCTTTTTGGTAGTTGTTTTCAGTGGGGGAGCTAGTTTATCCCAAGGAATTACATCTTAGCTGGAAACAGAAGTCCTCTTATGCCAATTTTAATATTTCCCCTTCCTTTCTCCTTTCTCAAGTTATGAGGTTTATCACAATCTTTATCAGGTTATGATACTGTCAAGATTTCTTTTAGGGCTACAGTGACTACTTCTAATACTGTAAAAGAAATTCTATGATAATTGTCTATCAGTTTCTTTTCAGGTTTGCTGGGTGGTGGCATGAAGATTTTAATACCTCTGCTTAAACATATATGATAATGGAAACATATATCTAGTGTTAATGCTTTAGTCAAGAATATTAAAAATGTCACAAAGTTAAGTGAATTTTCTTTTTTATTATCATTAATTTTAAGCTTCTTACCAAAGTAATAATTTGTCTTCTGTCTTATTTCAAAAAATCCTGAGATGATTTTAGTTTTAGGCAAGTTGTTTCCATCATCTCTTTCTCTCAATCTCTGTGATAAATCAGAGCAAAATAATAAAAAGACTCACTTTGGCAGTTTGGCACCTAAAGTTTATCTGGAAATATACCAAGGTTTTCTTTTTTCCTTTTATGTAATTTAAGTTGTAGTTTTTTTCTAATTTTGAGCGTTTACTTTTTCATTTCTTTTCTTTTCTTTCTATTTTAATTGGAGGCTAATTACTTTACAACATTGTAGTGGTTTTTGCCATACATTGACATGAATCAGCCATGAGTGTACCTGTGTTCCCCATCCTGAGCCCCCCTCCCACCTCCCTCCCCATCCCATCCCTCAGGGTATTCCCAGTGCACCAGCCCTGAGCACCCTGTCTCATGCATTGTACCTGGACTGGCGATACATATTTCAAGGCTATTCTCTCAAATCATCCCACCCTTGCCTTCTCCCACAGAGTCCAAAAGACTGTTCTATACATCTGTGTCTCTTGTTGTCTCGCATATAGGGTCATTATTACCATCTTTCTAAATTCCATATATATGCGTTAGTATACTGTATTGGTATTTTTCTTTCTGACTTACTTCGCTCTGTATAGTAGGCTCCAGTTTCATCCACCTCACTAGAACTGATTCAAATGTATTCTTTTTAATGGCTGAGTAATATTCCATTGTGTATATGTACCACAGCTTCCTTATCCATTCGTCTGCCAATGGACATCTAGGTTGCTTTCATGTCCTGGCTATTATAAACAGTGCTGCGATGAACATTGGGGTACACGTGTCTCTTTCAAGTCTGGTTTCCTTGGTGTGTGTGCCCAGCAGTGGGATTGCTGAGTCATATGGCAGTTCTATTTCCCATTTTTTAAGGAATCTCCACACTGTTCTCCATAGTGGCTGTACTAGTTTGCATTCCCACCAACAGTGTAAGAGAGTTTCCTTTTCTCCACACCCTCTCCAGCATTTATTGTTTGTAGACTTTTTGATAGCAGCCATTCTGACTGGCGTGAAATGGTACCTCATTGTGGTTTTGATTTGCATTTCTCTAATAATGAGTGATGTTGAGCATCTTTTCATGTGTTTGTTAGCCATCTGTATGTCTTCTTTGGAGAAGGCAATGGCACCCCACTCCAGTACTCTTGCCTGGAAAATCCCATGGATGGAGGAGTCTAGTAGGCTACAGTCCATGGGGTCGCTAAGAGTCTGACACGACTGAGCGACTTCACTTTCACTTTTCCCTTTCATGCACTGGAGAAGGAAATGGCAACCCACTCCAGTATTCTTGCCTGGAGAATCCCAGGGATGGCGGAGCCTGGTAGGCTGCCGTCTATGGGGTCGCACAGAGTCAGACACGACTGAAGGGACTTAGCAGCAGCAGTATGTCTTCTTTGGAGAAATGTCTGTTTAGTTCTTTGGCCCATTTTTTGATTGGGTCATTTATTTTTCTGGAATTGAGCTGCAGGAGTTGCTTATATATTTTTGAGATTAATTCTTTATCAGTTGCTTCGTTTGCTATTATTTTCTCCCATTCTGAAGGCTCTTTTCACCTTGCTTATAGTTTCCTTTGTTGTGCAAAAGCTGTTAAGTTTAATTAGGTCCAATTTGTTTATTTTTGCTTTTATTTTCATTACTCTGGGAGGTGGGTCATAGAGGATCCTGCTGTGATTTATGTCAGAGAGTGTTTTGCTTATGTTTTCCTCCAGGAGTTTTATAGTTTCTGGTTTTACGTTTAGATCTTTAATCCATTTTATTTTTGTGTATGGTGTTAGAAAGTGTTCTAGTTTCCTTCTTTTACAAGTAGTTGATCAGTTTTCCAAGCACCACTTGTTAAAGAGGTGGTCTTTTTCCATTGTATATTCTTGCCTCCTTTGTCAAAGATAGGGTGTCCGTAGGTGCATGGATTTATCTCAGGGCTTTCTATTTTGTTCCATTGATCTATGTTTCTGTCTTTGTGCCAGTACCATACTGTCTTGATGACTGTAGCTTTGTGGTATAGCCTGAAGTCAAGCAGGTTGATTCCTCCAGTTCCATTCTTCTTTCTCAAGATTGCTTTGGCTATTCGAGGTTTTTTGTATTTCCATACAAATTGTGAAATTATTTGTTCTAGTTTTCTGAAGAATACCATTGGTAGCTTGATAGGGATTGCATTGAATCTATAGGTTGCTTAGGGTAGTATACTCATTTTCACTATATTGATTCTTCCAATCCACGAACACGGTATATTTCTCCATTATTTGTGTCATCTTTGATTTCTTTCATCAGTGTTTTATAGTTTTCTGTATATAGGTCTTTTCTTTCTTTAGGTAGATTTATTCCTAAGTATTTTATTCTTTTCATTGCAATGGTGAACAGAATTGTTTCCTTAATTTCTCTTTCTGTTTTCTCATTGTTAGTGTATAGGAATGCAAGGGATTTCTGTGTATTGATTTTATATCCTGAAACTTTACTATATTCATTGATTAGCCCTAGTAATTTTCTGGTGGAGTCTTTAGGGTTTTCTATGCAGAGGATCATGTCATCTGCAAACAGTGAGAGTTTTACTTCTTCTTTTCCAATCTGGATTCCTTTTATTTCTTGTTCTGCTCTGATTGATGTGGCTAAAACTTCCAAAAATATGTTGAATACTAGTGGTGAGAGTGGGCACCCTTGTCTTGTTCCTGACTTTAAGGGAGATGCTTTCAATTTTTCACCATTGAGGATAATGTTTGCTGTGGGTTTGTCATATATAGCTTTTATTATGTTGAGGTATGTTCCTTCCATTTCTGCTTTCTGGAGGGTTTTTTTTTTTAATCATAAATGGATATTGAATTTTGTCAAAGGCTTTCTCAGCATCTATTGAGACAATCATATTGTTTTTATCTTTCAATTTGTTAATGTGGTGTATTACATTGATTGATTTGTGGATATTAAAGAATCCTTGCATCCTTGGGATAAAGCCCACTTGGTCATGATGTATGATCTTTTTAATATGTTGTTGGATTCTGTTTGCTAGGATTTTGTTAAGGATTTTTGCATCAATGTTCATCAGTGATATTGGCCTGTAGTTTTCTTTTTTGTGTGTGGCATCTTTGTCTGGTTTTGATAATAGGGTGATGGTGGCCTCATAGAATGAGTTTGGGAGTTTACCTTCCTCTGCAATTTTCTGGAAGAGTTTGAGAGTTTGAGTAGGATAGGTGTTAGCTCTTCTCTAAATTTTTGGTATAATTCAGCTGTGAAGTCGTCTGGTCCTGGGCTTTTGTTTGCTGGAAGATTTCTGATTAGTTTCAATTTCTGTGCTTGTGATGGGTCTGTTAAGATTTTCTATTTCTTCCTGGTTAAGTTTTGGAAAGTTATACTTTTCTAGGAATTTGTCCATTTCTTCCAAGTTGTCCATTTTATTGGCATATAGCTGCTGATAGTAGTCTCTTATGATCCTTTGTATTTCTGTGTTTTCTGTTGTGATTTCTCCATTTTCATTTCTAATTTTGTGATTTGATTCTTCTCCCTTTGTTTCTTGATGAGTCTGGCTAATGGTTTGTCTATTTTATTTATCTTCTCAAAGAACCAGCTTTTAGCTTTGTTGATTTTTGCTATGGTCTCTTCTGTTTCTTTTGCATTTATTTCTGCCCTAATCTTTATGATTTGTTTCCTTCTGCTAACCCTGCGGTTCTTCATTTCTTCCTTTTCTAGCTGCTTTAGGTGTAGAGTTAGGTTATTTATTTGACTTTTTTCTTATCTCTTGAGGTGAGCTTGTATTGCTATGAACCCTCCCCTTAGCACTGCTTTTACAGTGTGCCATAGGTTTTGGGTTGTTGTGCTTTCATTTTCATTCATTCCTATGCATATTTTGATTTCTTTTTTGATTTCTTCTGTGATTTGTTGGTTATTCAGAAGCGTGTTGTTTAGCCTCCATATGTTTGAATTTTTAATAGTTTTTTTCCTGTAGTTGACATCTAATCTTACTGCATAGTGGTCAGAAAAGATGCTTGGAATGATTTCACCTTTTTTGAATTTACCAAGGCTATATTTATAGCCCAGGATGTGATCTATTCTGGAGAAGGTTCCGTGTGCATTCGAGAAAAAGGTGAAATTCACTGTTTTGGGGTGAAATGTCATATAGATATCAATTAGGTCTAACTGATCCATTGTATCATTTAAAGTTTGTGTTTCCTTGTTAATTTTCTGTTTAGTTGATCTATCCATAGGTGTGAGTGGGGTATCAAAGTCTCTCACTATTGTTGTGTTATTGTTAATTTCCTCTTTCATACTTGTTAGCATTTGCCTTACATATTATGGTGCTCCTATGTTGGGTGCATATATATTTATAATTGTTATATCTTCTTCTTGGATTGATCCTTTGATCATTATGTAGTGTCCTTTGTCTCTTTTCACAGCTTTTATTTAAAAGGTCTATTTTATCTGATATGAGTATTGCTAATCCTGCTTTCTTTTGGTCTCCATTTGCATGAAATATCTTTTTCCAGCCCTTCACTTTCAGTCTGTACGTGTCCCTTGTTTTGAGGTGGGTCTCTTGTAGACAGCATATATAGGGGTCTTGTTTTTGTATCCATTCAGCCAGTATTTGTCTTTTGGTTGGGGCATTCAACCCATTTACTTTTAAGGTAATTATTGATAAGTATGATCCCATTGCCACATACTTTGTTGTTTTGGGTTCAAGTTTATATAGCTTTTCTGTGTTTCCTGTCTAGAGAAGATACTTTCGCATTTGTTGAAGAGCTGGTTTGGTGGTGCTGAATTCTCTGAGCTTTTCCTTGTCTGTAAAGCTTTTGATTTTTCCTTCATATTTGAATGAGATCCTTGCTGAGTACAGTAATCTGGGTTGTAGGCTTTTCTCTTTCATCACTTTAAGTATGTCCTGCCATTCCCTTCTGGCCTGAAGAATTTCTATTGAAAGATCAGCTGTTATCTTTATGGGAATCCCCTTGTGTGTTATTTGTTGTTTTTCCCTTGCTGCTTTTAATATTTGTTCTTTGTGCTTGATTTTTGTTAATTTGATTAATATGTGTCCTAGATGTTTCACCTTGGGTTTATCCTGTTTGGAACTCTCTGGGTTTCTTGTGCTTGGGTGACTATTTCTTTCCCCATTTTAGGGAAGTTTTCAACTATTATCTCCTCAAGTATTTTCTCATGGCCTTTCTTTTTGTCTTCTTCTTCTGGGACTCCTATTATTTGAATGTTGGGGCATTTGACATTGTCCCAGATGTCTCTGAGGTTGTCCTCATTTCTTTTAATTCTTTTTTCTTTTTTCCTCTCTGCTTTGTTTATTTCCACCATTCTATCTTCTACCTCACTTATCCTATCTTCTGCCTCAGTTATTCTACTGCTGGTTCCCTCCAGAGTGTTTTGATCTCATTTATTGCATAATTCATTATTGATTGACTCTTTTTTATTTCTTCTAGGCCCTTGTTAAACTTTTCTTGCATCTTCTCAATCCTTGTCTCTAGGCTATTTATCTGTAACTCCATTTTGTTTTCAAGATTTTGGATCATTTTTACTATCATTATTCTGAATTCTTTTTCAGGTTGACTCCCTATCTCCTCCTCTTTTGTTTGGTTTGGTGGGCATTTATCATGTTCCTTTACCTGCTGTGTATTTCTCTGCCTTTTCATCTTGTTTAGATTGCTGTGTTTGGGGTAGCCTTTCTGTATTCTGGCAGTTTGTGGTTCCTCTTTATTGTGGAGGTTCCTCCCTGTGGGTGGGATTGGACGAGTGGCTTGTCAAGGTTTCCTGGTTAGGGAAGCTTGCATCGGTGTTCTGGTGGGTGGAGCTGGATTTCTTCTCTCTGGAGGGCAATGAAGTGTCCAGTAGTGAGTTTTGAGATGTCTGTGGGTTTGGTGTGACTTTGGGCAGCCTGTATATTAAAGTTCAGGGCTATGTTCCTGCGTTGCTGGAGAATTTGCATGGCATGTCTTGCTCTGGAACTTGTTTTGCTCTTGGGTGGAGCTCAGTTTCAGTGTGGGTATGGAGGCTTTTGGATGAGCTCTTATCGATTAATGTTCCCTGGAGTCAGGAGTTCTCTGGTGTTCTAAGGTTGGGATTTAAGCTTAATGCCTCTGGTTTTCAATCTATTCTTACAGTAGCCTCAAGACTTCTCCATCCATACAGCACTGATGATAAAACATCTCCTTTTGAAGACAATGGACTGCCTTTCTGGGTGCCTGGTGTCCTCTGCCAGCATTCAAAAGTTGTTTTGTGGAATTTTCCCAGCGTTCAAATGTTCTTTCAGTGAATTTGTGGGGGAGAAAGTGGTCTCCCTGTTCTGTTCCTCTGCCATCTTAGGACCGCCCCCTACTTTTTCATTTATAAAGATGCCTATATGTGAGAATAAACATTGAGAATATATAGAAAATAAAGCAGTTTATTTACAGTATAAAAACTAAATTTACCAGAATTTTGAAGTAAGAAAGACTTCAGAACCTATAAAATATTAGTATGAATTTTTAAATTCTGTAATTTATTTTTAATTATTATTTATTTATTTTGGCCACATGACTTGTGGGATCTTAGTTCCCCGACCAGGGGCTGAACCTAGGCCCTCAGCACTGAGAGTGCAGGATCCCAACCACTGCACTGCCAGGAAATTCCCTCAAATTTCCATGATTTCTACTTAGTAGCTCCTCATATATTTGAATATATATTTAGGATTTTTGCCTTAACTTTTTTCAGCAAAAGAAAGTATATTCACAATTCCCATATAATACTTTAGTTCATTGGGATAAAGCTAAAAGTAGAGGGAATTATACTTCTGAATTATGTATCATAAATTTCTTTTTATACTAACAGTTACAGCTTATTTTATATATTTTAAAAAGTGATAAATATTGATTAAGAATTTGGAAAATACAGGAAAACACAAAATAGCTAATAAAAATTACCTACAATTCTACCCACACACAGAGAAAAACCATCATTAACATTTTTATATATAGTTTAGTTTTTGCACACACACATACACATTGTTTTTACTAATTTTGTAATGTAAATTTTGCTGGAGATTTTATGACAGTTGATATTAAGTATGGGAATTAATTTAGGAATTATTATCAAAAATAAAATATGCTTTTTATATTCCTGCAATTACCAAAGTGATAAAAAAGCTCAGGATTATTTCTGTATTATTTTCATATTAGGAATATTTCTTCATCCTGTTTTGTTTAGTCAATCATTCATTCAATACTTACTGCAAATAGATGATCATATATCTCTCAATGCCCAGGAAAGTCCCAGTTTATGCCTTTTTCCATGATAATGTTTAAGAGCACTGCCTTCATTCTTCAACGTAATCAGTTTGAATGAAAAATTACATGGTTTTCTTTTATTTCCAAAAATTGAGACAGATAAAAGGAGATTAAAGTAGCATGCAATGGTAAATCACTCATGGATCCTACCCTCAGAAACTATGACCTGCCTACTGTTGGAGATAAGCATTAAAATCAATAAGTTACATAGTAAGTGAAAAGGATCACAGGACAGATGCAAAGATATAATACAGATTGCAGTCTAATCAAGATCTTGATAAACATCTTAGAATTCTAGGGGAAATTTGTGAAGATGGCCTGTTAAAAATCTTGAAGGGATATATCCTGTGATAGATTGATTCCTATGCAAACTGCAAAACAACTTTGCTCAGCTCAGTTTCTGACTGGATTAGGTTGATTTGTCCCACTCTAATTGGGATTCCCGGTTGGTGCTAGTGGTAAAGAACCAGCCTGCCAGTGCAGGAGACGTAAGAGATGTGGGTTAGATCCCTGTGTCAGGAAGACCCCCTAGAGGAGGGCATGATGACCCACTTCCATATTCTTGCCTGGAGAATCCCATGGACAGAGGAACCTGGCAGGCTACAATCCATGGGATCCCAAAGAGTTGGACATGACTGAAGCAACTTTGCATGCACACATGTCCCACTCTACTTAGCAGGAAAAAAAAAATGGTGAAGCAACTCTGGTGGAGACAACTCAGAACCTTTAGAACATCTATAGAATCTAATTTTATATATTTATAATGTATGTTTAGGCATGGAAAAGTGAGAGCCATATAAAAACAACAAAAATACCACAAAGGAAACAGACAACAGAAACAGACCCGCAGGTGAGACACTGATCACTGTTGGAAGTGTTAGAAAACCAAATCATTACTCTGAGCATTGATCAATAAGACTCATCCATTTGGCTGTGTTTTCTGTTTGAACTTTATCTCAGAGGAATTAAGTAACTGACAAGTTTTTTCTTTTAAAGAGAAATCTAATTAACAGCTACAGAAGGTATGAAAGAATGATAATTGCATTATTTTATTGTTTTGTAAAAAAGTAATTGATCTATGTTATGTCACCAATGACTACTAAAACAATTAGGTGAAAGACTGATGGGAAGTTTTATAATCTATACATCAGGTTGACAGCCTTAAATCCACTAATCAGTCTTAATGTGATTACTAGAAGACCCAATTTATGTTCTTCCCCATATGGTATAACAGAGAGAAAACACCATCTCTAATGAACTATTCTCTCCATACAATTGATCATGAAGCTAATCAAGAATTCAGGTCTAACTATAATTCCTAGGAAATACAGGTAACAGAGAAACATGTTAAATGACACATAGAGACTCAATCCATAAAATCCGTAATCTGGATGCTTCTTTAACAAATAGATAGCAAGCAAAAAGGAAGAAGGGACATCCATAGATTAAAAAAGATAAAAGACGCACTGACAAAATATATATGTAAATATTATTTCTATGATGATTTGAAAATCAAAAGTAAAATAAAAATATAGAGATGGGACTTCCCTGGTGATCCAGTGGTTAAGACTTCGCCTTCCAATGCAGAGAGTGTGGGTTCGATTCCTGGTCCAGGAGCCAAAAGCCAAGAGCCAATATCCCATATGCCCCTTGGCCAAAAAATCCCAAGCCATAAAACAGAAACAATATTGTAACAAATTCAATAAGGACTTCAAAAATATAGAGACAATCAGGGAAATAAAAATATTGATTATTTAATATAAAAAATTTAATATCAAATATTGTGCTCAGTCGTGTGACTCTTTGCATACCTATGGACGGAAGCCCACCAGCCTCCTTTATCCATGGGGTTTTCCCCAGAAAGAATATTGGAATGGGTTGCCACTTGCTCCTTCAGGGGATCTTTCTGATCCAGGGAAGTGAAGTCACTTCAGTCGTGTCCAACTCTCTGCAACCCCATGGACTGTAGCCTACCAGGCTCCTCTGTCTGTGGGATTCTCCAGGCAAGAATACCAGAGTGGGTTGCCATTTCCCTCTCTAGGAGATCTTCCCAACCCAGGGATCGAACCCGGGTCTCCCGCATGGCAGAGAGACGCTTTAGCATCTGAGCCACCAGGGAACCTAGGGATTAAAACTGCGTCTCCTGCATCTCCCGCATTGGCAGGTGGATTCTTTACCACTGAGCCACCTGGAAAGCCCAATATCAAATATTAAAGAATCACTATTAATGTACTTCCATGGTGGTTTAGTCACTAAGTTGTGGCCAACTCTTGCAATCCCATAGACTGTAGCCCACCAGGCTCCTCTGCCCATGGGATTCTCCAGGCAAGAATACTGGAGTGGGTTGCCATTTCCTTCTCCAATTAATGTACTTTAGGAAATATTTTTCCTTTTATTATAAAATTGTGTAGCTGTATGGCAGGCATATATACTAAATTCTTTATGGATGGAGTGACACTGTTTTAGATTTGCTTTAAAATAAATAAATGACAAGTATAGATGAAACAAGATTCACATACATGTTGACTATTATTGAAGCTGCTAATATGGATATGGGGTTCATTTTAGCATTTTTCCATGTTCATATATTTAGAACATTTTTCATAATAAAGAGTCAATTTTACAGATGTATGAAAAACAAACTGAATTAGAAAGAATAATAGGGATTCTCACATGCCACTGTAAATTTTGCAAGCATTTTGCAGAGCAATTTGACAGTATATAAGAAAGAATACTGTGCATTTGCAAAAATCCATCAATTCTACTTCCCAATCCACACCAGAGAAAAGCTTTCTCATACGTGTGCAAGGAGACATAACCAAGAATGTTTACTGCAATATTGCTTAAAATAGCAGGATGTAAGAAGCAATCTAAATGGCCATCAGTAGGAGAATTGATTATATTCTCGATAATGAGGTATTTATTCGATTTAGTTTAAGTTAATTAACTAGAGCTATGTATATTAACATAATACTATGCAAAAAGTGCAAATTGCTGGATGGAAATATTGTGTGATGCTATGAATGTGAAATCTAATAACATGCTAAATCATATCACAATGATAGTAATATTTATTAATGCATGACTATACATGTTGAAAAAGTATTAGTATATGCCAAGTATGATATATACCAAATTTTCTCTTGAAAAGAAGAGGTGCACTGGGATGACCCGGAGGGATGGGATGGGGAGGGAGGTGGGAGGGGGGTTCTGGAAGGGGAACACATATGTACACCCACGGTGGATTCATGTCAATGTATAGCAAAACCAATACAATATAGTAAAGTTAAAAAATAGATAAATAAACTAATTTAATAAAAAAAAGAGGATTAGTGTTAAGAATAATATACAGAGTGCTTCAAACTTATCCCTAATGTTTTCAAAAGAAAAGGAACCCTAATAAGGCAGAATGTTAATATTTGACAAATCTATGATGGTAATTGAGTTGAATTTTATTAGCTCATTTTCTATAGTCTCTTATTAACTTAGAAATCTTTACAATTAAAAATTTTAAAATAGAACAATATTTTATACTACATCATCATGTTTATAGGAAAAAACCTTACTATACTATGTTAGATGCGCAGGTATTATAAAGAAGAGTGAAACAATAACCACTTACAATAGGTCTATATATACAGTCAGCTCTATTTTCCACTCTGATGCACGAATGCTGAGAAATATATATTTAAATTCAGATAATAGAAAAATGCACTTGACTTCGGAAAGCAGTCAGAGGTACAAATTATCCTATTTATTTATAACAAAAAAGATAGATATCTTCTACAAAAATGTTCTTGAGTGGTTGCTGTCAATCTTTATGATTACTTGGAGAGCTGCCGCATTATTTCCATGGTGACCATCTGGAATCGTATAGACCATTTTATCTCTGCTAAAAGACTCACCTCCAAACCTGTCATAGACATGCAGATTCAGGCACAGACAGCTAGCTTGGCTCTGTACCTAGCTTTTACCCACTCCTGATACATCTACTCAATGTTGCTAATGTTTTTTGGGGAAAAATATTCTAGAGAGAAAACTATTTTCTACTAGAAGTTATTATAATTCTTGAATAAGGCAAGTGGTTAAAATTTATGAGTAAAACAAAGTGAAGTTTGAGATACTCTGAGTTAGTCTAACTTAAATACACACTGAGACTTAAAATATCAGTCTTTTGTCTGTGTTTTGTTCCTCCAGTATTCTGGGCTTCCCAGGTGGCACTAGTGTTAAAGAACCCACCTACTCATGTAGGAGACATAAGTGATGCAGGTTTGATCCCTGGGTCGGGAAGATCCCCTGGAGGAGGGGATGGGAGCTCACTCCCACATTTGTGCCTGGAGAATTACATGGACACTTCTAGTAATGTTTTAAGCAGGGATGGCATTTTGCTATTGGAAGCATTTTCACATGTACTGTTTCAACAATCCTTCTTTATGGATGAAAAACTGAGTCTGAAAGAGGCAAATACACAGTTGGAGAGTATCTGGTCTCCTGAATCCTTGGCCTGAAATCTTATTGCTATATTATAATGAATAAGACTTGTCTGTAACAACTTCTCAAGCTGACGTAAAAAAATAGTTCTTAGCATAGAAACCAATGTATGGGTGACTTGCTGTAAAGAAAATAACACATGAAAGCAAAGCATATGGGGCTAAGTACGCTCAAAGAGTGATGTTGTTGCTGTTGTTCAGTGGCTAAGTTGTATCCAACTCTTTGCAACCCTATGGACTGTAGCATACCAGGCTTCCCTGTCCTTCACTATGTCCCTGAGTTGGCTCAAATTCATGTTCATTGAGTTGGTGATGCCATCCAACCATCTCATCCTCTGTCGTCCCCTTCTCCTCCTGCCCTCAACCTTTCCCAGCATCAGGGTCTTTTCCAATGAGTCAGCTCTTCACATCAGGTGGCCAAACTATTGGCGCTTCAGCTTCAGTATCAGTCCTTTCAGTGAGTACTCAGGGTTGATTTCCTTTAGGACTGACTGATTTGATCTCCTTGAAATCCAAGGGACTCTAAAGAATCTTCACCAGAAAGATTATGTGGACAATGGTAACAGATGGGAGGAGCTAGGCACACAACTAGAAGGAACTCTAAAGAAAGACAGAGAAGACGAGAAGAAAGGAAGGGGAAAGAAAAGAAAAAAATAATTCACTTCCAGAAGAAACTGAAGATGAATCTTTCTAACTAAACTTCTGGGGTTTCATTAAATCCACAATTTCTGCCAAAAGATTCAGCACAGATTTGGGACTTATATTTGACAAGCCCCCATATGCTGCATTTTCCCTCCAAGCTTTTACTCTGGCTTGCGGACTCTGGGGTTGGTTGAATATGTGGTTCTACAGTTGCTAAAAATACCCTGAAGTCCAGCTCCTTCACTCAGGTTTTATGCAGTTGATAAAATGGCCACACTGGAATCAGATTTTTCAATTTTTGACTTGTAACCTTTAATAATCCACTTCTTATATAAAAGTAACATCTGTATACATGGGTCATTTACATTTCACTTCAACACAAAGTCAAAGTGAGAAACTAAAGAAATGGCACCGTGAAGGAGAAGCTGTCATTTTTTTCAGGTATGTCAATCAATAGTAAAAATGGCTTTGGTATTGTTTGGAATTACTGCGTGAAGTTTAGCTGTCAATACGATTACAGCCCCCAAAGGAAGCACAGAGATATCTATAGCTGCAAGGGTGGTTTCAAGTCAGCTACAGGGGGGAGCTTCCTGCCCCAGTTTCCAGGAGACACCACTGCTGATCTGTTCAGGCATGCCACACTGTGTGCACCTATGCTAATGTCAGGAGGTCAAACCTCTAAGCTGCCAGGATGTTTCCCCATGCTTTTTCTCATCATCCATACATCTCAGCAGACAGGACCAGCTATATCATTTGCATAGCCTAGTGCAAAATGAAGACCTGGAACCCCTGGTTGAAAACATAGAGGGAAAAATGTTAACGGTACTAAAATACAAAGCCTTTTCTTTCCAGCCAGCTTCCCTTCCAGCCAATTACTGAGTAGATGCCATGCAGAAACTAAATCCGGGCAACTCCCCTTTCCCAGTGCCTCCTGCCCCAGCTCATGGTGGACTGGGGACTCCCAAGGATATTGCAACAACACCTCAGAGACCAGCAAGGTACCTGCATGGAGGAGGGGTACGAGGCTCATCCCTGCCCTGTTACTTGCCAGATGCACAGAGGATGTGCCAGTACAGGGAGGAGATGGCCGCGGCCACTTGCTCCCTTGCGATGCTGTGGGGTAACAAGATCTTGTTGCCAGATCCTAATCTGATCTTCCTACATCCATGCTGACGGTTGCCTGGCAGGGAGGAGGGTGGCAGTGTTCACTGGGCAGGGGTGGGTAGTGGGAGGCTGGATGGGCTCTGGTTGCCAAGGCAGAGTAGAAGGGTGTGGGGTGAGGAGGGAAGCAAGAAGCTGAAAACCTGTCTGGGGAGCCAGGACTATGTGTGAGATGAAGCTCTAAATCCCTCAGTACGTACTCTGTTTCCACATGGAACATCACTGATAAAACATAAATTAAGGGATAAAATTATCTGGGAATTTCAGAAAGATGAACTGAGAACACTAAACCCTGAGTTCAGAGCCCTTCAGATGAGGGACCCACCTGTGTCTGTATTGTTCAAGGGCCAGGAAATCAGCTCTGCCAGGGTCCTGTCTTCCTTGTACCATTGGACCAGGCCACATATGGACATTATCTAAAGAAGAAAATTAATTGGAGGCTTCAAGGAGATCAGGCAATTTAGCAAGGCAAAGCCAAATGCTTTGAGTGTATCTTATGCCTTCTTTCATGAGAAATGAAATTGTTTTAATGTTATTTTATAGGTGAAATGCCCTTTTCTGCCAATAACTTCATTTATATATTCAAACATCAAATTTTTGTTTCTGAGCATCTATCACTAATGTTTTCATGATCTTTGTGACTTCAGGTGGGCACATTAAGTGTCACATTGCTTTGACCTATTCAATAGCAAACATGATTTCTTTGTCTAATTTTCTTGAGCAAATGGACTAGTGCAGTGCAAATGAAATTATACCAAAGTGTTTCAAGTTCTTATCTCTGGATGAGAATTTCAGATCTTTCTGGATAGATCATGTACTCTCAAATGGTTTACTGAATGGTCTAAACTTGATGGAAATGTAAATATTGATCAGTTGTATTTTTCTCCTTCACCTTCAACTGTGCTATGAAAAATCTTTTTTCTGACCTTCTACATTCAGATTAGAGTCCTTGCTTACAGGAATTAAAGAGACATTCCACAGTGCTCTTGTTTCAGATCTCAAAACTCACATCTCTCCTTCCCAGAATAATGTCAGGCCTCAGCCTGAAATCTTTTTCTGCCTCTTCCTTCCCTCATCTGAACTTCCCCTCTTCTGCCTACTTTGATAGGAAAAAGAGACAGGAAGGTTGGCAAAGGTCTTTGATTTACCTGGAGCTCTTGTGGTCCTCTTCTGATTAACACTGGATAATTGTCAGCAGGATCTTGGGGTAGATTGGCCCAAGGATGATTGGCAGAGAACATTTGTGAGAAAGCCTTATAAGGGACTTCATGACTGCAGTCTTACCCACACCACTCATAGCACCTGCTAATGGTTCTCCCTTAGCATCTTCTTCCTAAATTCTTTTCTGTGATTGGCTGCCCTCTTAATATGGAATTAGACTAAGACGGCTTTGTCCCACCAACTTCTAAAGAGGGACGCTCATGTTTCCTTAACTTGTGGGAAATCCAGGTACCCTCACTCCAACAAATGCTGAAAAGGCCACCTGTGCATCAGCCTTGTCATGTCTAGTCAAGGATCTTCTCCACTTACCAGACCCACATACTGTGCTATATAAAGAGACATCCAGCCAGGGACTGAGATGAATTTCTTCCCTGGAGGGAGGCTTATCCAGTCTCTTGCCACTTCCCTTCTCTCCACCTCTAGATATGTTCCATCATGTGAGGGCCAAGAGATACCTGTGACTTTATGTGAAGTGACAGCACTCCTTTTATGATAGCATAATATGGAGTCAGATTAGCACTACAATTAAAAGTCACAGTGTAAGATGTAAATCTGTAAGCATACTTTAAGGCAGGTAGTGGGTTGAAAGATTCAGATGGAATCCACTGCCTCTAAGAATAAAGGAGGGTATCAAGATTGGAGGGAAAAGAGCCAATTTGGGAGAGACATACACGCGGCAAAAAAATGCATCTGCCACTTGGAAAGAGATGGTCCCGCCAGGTAAAGGCAAGAATGCACTCCACTGATGTGACTTTCGGAATTGGTCCTGGCAGTAAGACACAGCTGGGCAGGACAAGGAAGATGCAGGATGTGGAGGTGGAGTGACCCAGAGAAAGGCTCAGGAGGCAGGCTCAGCCCTGCCTCCGCCCAGGCACCGCCTGAGCGGTGTGATCGCCATCTCTATGTACCTGTGTAACCACTCACTCACTGGGTATCTTTTTCTTTTCAATCCTCAGGAAAAGGCAGCCAGAATTCTCGCCCACCAGCCAGTGTCCGTCGGCACATGTGCAGCTTTGAAAACCCCCACACTGCAGTGAATGTGTAAGAGAAGCTGCATGGAAAATAGAGTGGTTTGCCCCCTTGCTTTCTCTCTCCTGGGTTTTTCTACTTTCTAACATGGAAATGGAAGTGGTGCATGCCATCAAGGACGAGGAACCATTACGTGCCGTGGTTTGCACGACTGCCTTAATTTGATTGTCCGTCGTTCTTAAAAGGACACTGTCAAGTTGTTAGTCTTTTTGCTTTTTTTCTTATGTTTTCATGCAAGATGCAACACTTTTTCCCATTCTAGAGGTTCACTTTTGTTTGTGACTCCCACTCACAAGCTTGAAAGTGAATTTTCCCCCTTTACAAATTTGTCGGCTTCTCCTGGGCAAACAGAGCTCTTTTATTTTCTTTGCCTTTTTTTTTTTTTTTTTTTGCTGCTGCACAAATGTTTGATATGATCCTGTCTGCATTTAAGTAAAGCCATAATTTGAATGGAAGAATTCCATAATGTCAGTTGGAGTGGGGGTGGGCACCAAGATGAATCTCTGCTGAGTGCCTCCTATCCCCTGGGGAGCACAAAACAAAAGTTTTGTGAGTCCCCCAAAAAAGTGAGTTTTGCAAAAAAAAAAAAAAAAAGGAGTTATTTTCCCAGAATTTGGAGTGCTTTTATCAGATTCTCTCCATCTGATAAAAACGGTGCATGTTTGGTCCAATTTTTGACCTTTAGATCTTGACAGTGTCTCTTTAAGTCAACAAAAGAACATAAACCATGTTCAATTCATTGTGCACGGAGTCTGTGGTCATTCTCAGCTGTTCCTTTACAGCCCTTCAAACTCCTAGGAGAGTCAAAGGTACACATTCCTGCAGCAG
Organism: Okapia johnstoni; assembly: GCA_024291935.2. NCBI lineage: Eukaryota > Metazoa > Chordata > Mammalia > Artiodactyla > Giraffidae > Okapia > Okapia johnstoni. Next base: position 18,878,191 of record CM044317.1, on the reverse strand, counting down.
AAGGGAGCTCCCTGATGAGGTGTCTGTGCCTCGAATAGCTCTTCAGATGAGAAGAGCCCAATTTGTTCAAATGTTCGCTATTAAGCCTGGCCATGGAGCCCAGTGAACGGAGTCCTAGCTGCTCTTCTCTTCACTCAGTGGAGTGCATTGGGAAGTTGTGTTCTGACGTCCCCTGGAAAGGCCTCAATAGAATGAGTGTGGTCTTGATCAAATCACACTGACCTTAGAGGGAAACAGGTGCAGTTGGGAGGACTCTGCTCATCGAGATCAGAGCCTCTCGCATCTACCAGGATGCATTCTCTCTAATTCTCCCAAGTCCAAAAGCACTGAGTGTTTGTTGCATCAAGGGTTGAGTCTGACCAAGGACACTGTAAGGACATCCTGATGATGACAGCTGCTGGCTGTCTGTCAAAAGGAATTGATGGGTCTAGGAGACGTGCTTGTCCTGTCATGACAGCAGGGCCAGAGAGAGAGGAGAGGCACCTAACAGTTCATGACTTTAAGGTGAGTGCCTAAAAACAACAAAGGTGGAAAGTGGTCCATCCATGGTAGGTGACAAAAAATAGTGCAACAGTCAGCAAAGCAAACAGGTTGATTATAAAGAAGTTTTGAAATAAGATTATTCAAGCTTCCTGGAGAAAATAAAGGAAACTAGTAGCTTCCAAGCTATGCACTATAGAGTAAGACTGGCTATTTTTAGCCTTAGTTGTTCCTGCAACAAAAAAAAAATTATGTTCTTTTTGTGACCTTCGATTTCCACAGCTCTTGTGAACAAGCCAGGCAAAAGGACTAGTGATAGAAATAAAGCTGCCTACTGGATCTTTGAGGTCTGCCTGGATCTCTCTTGCCTCTAAGGAATAAGCCCTGCAGAGCAATGCAGCTGCCCTCTATTTCCAGGGCAAATGTGAGGACTCCAGGTACTGCTGAAGAACATCAAGGGACTTACTATTAAAGTGATAGGTCTGGAAGCATGGAGAATAGAATAAACTATAATACTTCATCTGAACTCTCTTCAAAAGGAACATAATCTAGGCTCATCTATACTTCTTGGAAGAATATAACTACAGCTGGTTTACCTCCACTAAAACAACACCACTGTATCAATATGTTGTCATAAATAAACGTTGGCACCGGAATTTTTTTCCTCAGCCAGCAATCATGATTAAGTTCACCAAAAGGCCATTTAAAATATACTTAGAAAAAGTCTAAGGACTTAGCTGGCAGTCCAGTGGTTAAGACTTTGCCTTCCAATGCTGGGGGCTGTGGGTTCCATCCCTGGTCCAGGAGCTAAGATCCTATGTGTCTTGCAGCCAAAAAACCAAAACAAAATCTAAACAATATTGTAACAAACTTAATAAAGACTTTAAAAATGGTCCACATAAGAAAAGTCTTAAATAAAGAAAAAGTTTAGAAACCATCAGAATTCTACTCTTTAGTTGGAAATATATTTGTCAGTTTTCTTGAGACAGTAGACCCTACACCTGGACAAAGTTTATGGGCTCTTCCATACTCTGTTGACCTTGATGAGTTAATTTCACTTGTGGATGTCTTTTTCTTTACTAATTTATTGGAGAAAGCACAATGCGTATTGGAGAAATCAAACTGATTTTATGTTGTCTTTTATCCCAAATCATATAACTTTAGGATATTCAACGTGATTGATCTGAAGATTCTCAAAGGAGGATTGTACACTTAGACTTTGTAATATTGTAAATTTCAGCAAGTCAAATGATTTTCTGATCAGCTTATGATGAAGTTAGAATCAGTAAGGAGAGGGATAAAATTCACAATGCTACTTAAGCCTTCATATCAGCAGCAACTTCCATGTTCTCATAATATTAAAAAGCATTGGTCTTCACCAACACATTCAGAAATTCTCTACCTTATAAACAGTGCTGATTCAATAAGATGAGAAATTTTGAATATTCAGAGAAGTTTCTGAATATTGAATGTTCAGAGAAGCTTCCAGAGAATATATACTGAATATGCAGATTTAGGGGGGGAAGCTTTCAAGAAAGGAAGCTGGAGTTGGTGGGAGTTCTTTGTATTGAAGACTAGCTTGGGGTTGCCTAAGAAAACAGGAGTCTGACTCACATGATTTCAAACAGTTCCCAATGCCTGAGATGCTACAAGGATCACTATTCAAGCTGCACTCTGGTACCGGCTTGCTGAAGAACATGGAGGTGAGATACCTGGACAGGGCAGCTCTGGCCTCCCATCCAGGCAGGTCTCCCTTAGGGCAACACCAGCCTTTCCTTGGAAGGCCACATGTCCTGACCACAGCTGCTGGGTCACAGCAGAACTGTCCACAAGCCTGTGGCTGTGGTTTGTTTTCTTGGTGAGCCATTCTCTCCATGCTATGACCTAGTGGTATTTCCTGCTTCCATTTTCATTTTCAAAGAAAACAAATGCCACCCTGCTTAGGTTCCCAGAACTGAGACTTCCCTCCCCAAGGGAAGACCTCGCCTTGCCTGGGCTCTTTGGAAGCCATCCTTCCGTCCGCTGTGTGGCTATTAAGCCTAGTGGCAGAGACTTGAGTTGGACATAAGGGAGACAGGTGTGAGCAAGCTTTCCCCTCAGGCAGCTTGTGCAGGATGCTTTCCTCCAGATCTCAAACACCCACCCACTGGTATTCCCCGTTTTAGGCCTCTCTGGAGCAGAGAGCAGGGTTACTCTGCAGATGTAACTAGTACTTACCAAAACAAATAAAACAGACAGGATCACTCTGAATGCCAAAGATGCACTAATCTGTTTACACCACCCACTTCCAACTCTTCTCTAAAGTGCTGTAAATAGTGGGTTTTCTGTTTGGGGGGATTGTGATACTTATCTAATGAAAGAAAAACCAAAGCCAGATCCTGAGCCAGTTGGAGCTGGAATTGCAGCCCTCCGCCCTCTTAGCTCTGCGTGACTCTCCATGTATCTCATCCTCCGTGTCTCTAGTCCCTCCCAGGCCTAACAGCAATTTCCTCCAATTACTTCAGTATCAGTAAATACATTTAGCCACTCGAGGTATCCTCTGACAAGGTGCTTTCTGACAATTTTGTGGTGCTTCTAAATCAGATTGCTTTTCCTAAGGTTAGCAAACCAAGTAACATTAAACAATAGAAGAAAGAAGCCGGCGGCATTGAAAGATAAGGTATTAAAGCTATCCGGGATTAAATAAAAGTATTATTTCATAATATTATTGAATCTTTATAATGTACTTATTGCTTTTTACTGCCCCATATTTTATACATTTTTCTCTTCTTAATATCACAGCAATGAGTTCCTAACTTTTTCAAATAGGATAATCACTTTTCACACCAAAATGGTTATCAAATACTCACCTGAACCTGTGACAGTAATCGTACCTTTATTAGCGTGAACACAAAACACACCAAAAAAAGCTTCTCAGAACTTAGTTACACTTGTATCTAGAAGTACAATTTATCAATAACAGCATTTTGCATTTAAAAATAGCAGCACATAATCTACAAGGACATAATATTGATTTAGCCTACAAACAGTGCTTTAATGCACTTGTAGATTCATGGACCATTCAAGCTGTCTGCTGACCATAGGTTAAAGATAACTAATGCAGAAGGACCAAAGTTTATACCCTGTGCTGTAGTTTCTATGAAATGAAACTCCAATATTACACCAATATCTCTGGTTTTTAGGAAGCAATTTATTTTGTCCTTGAAAAAAAAAAAGGTTAATCTAATTTTCTTAATCTTATAAAGTCCCTAGGGCATTAGGACTGTTTCCTAATTAAACAGTACTTTACAGAAAATCTAGAGCAAGACTCTGAGGGAAGGAAAGCTGCTAACTTTGACTGCTGGGGTGGAAATCTCCCCTCACAAGAATAAAAATGGTTTTGGATGAAACAGAACTGAATTGTGATCGTCTCTGTCTGCAAGATGATTAATAATGCCTTTCAAGGGATTTAAACAGAGGCTCGTAGAGGACTCCTGTACAAGGAGGAAGACAAGGCGAGTCAGTGAACAAGGGGGTGAACTTAGTCCCAGGAATACAAAGCTGCCCTTTTTGTTAGCATATATGGAAACTGGACAATGTTTTGTTTATCTAAGCCTACTGATTGAATTAGGTCAGACTAGCTCTGGAGGGAACTGGTTTTTAAAACACACACACATACACATACATACACATACATATACAAATAAATGAAGGCATGAGCAGCCTTTTAGTTTAGTGATTTTCTTAATGAGCATGGAGAGGCAAGCATTTGGAGAAGGAAAAAGTGTTTCCATTGCCATTGAAAGGGCTGCAACGCATTGCCATTGGAAAGTATATTAAAGCATATTTAAGCAAGGCAAGAGGCAACTAGGCAGTTTTATACTTTCTGGAAGAGGCATATTAAATGCATAAAGAGAGAAACAGTGTAAGTAGAGTGGGAGATGGAGGAAATTGGGAAAGAGGAAAGTGGGAGGTGAGCTTGCCCAGAATTTCAAACTCAGGGGAGGAACTGTGGATTCTGGTTTGGCTTTGGCTGGTTGGTTGGCTGTCCTTGGCAGGAACACCACCAGCTTATTCTTTGGTTTGCTCACCTCGGGAGAGAGTTAGCTATTCTAACAAGATTGTATAGAACCTAATAAGTCGGTAATTTCACATTCACAAGCAGTTAGACATCCTTAGAGAATACATTAAGTATACACTTGCATGAAATATTAATTTTGATATCATATTTTGGAGATGAGATTTTTTTATCTGACAGTTAAAAATACAGCATAGATTATCAGCTATATGGAGAAACTGCCTTCTTCCCAAATAATAAGAAAATTTAGCTATTATATCTATTTTAGAACTTTTATATGCAGAATTTTCTAGAATTGATATCAGACTTTCTACACATGTCTGTACTTATTTGATTCACTTGACTTTTCAGGATTATAAAATTTGAAATGTCAAAACATTACTGTCATCATATATGTGGCACTCACACATAATTTTTAAAGTATTCATTCTTGTATTTTCAAAAAGATTAAATAAAATGTTATGTTAACCATTGATCATTTCCTATGTTTTCCAAACAAAAGACTATGATATGAAAAAGTCTATTTCACATATCCACCTAAGAAAATATGTGCATTTTCCTTCTTTCTTTTAACGTCAACAAATGTGTCATCATTGTGCCACTTCCTCTGTTGTTTTCATGGATACAAAGAAAAAGCAAAATCTTGAAAAAAAATTATTTCCTGATTTAAGTATTAACACTGTTGTTATTAATAGTATGCTATGGTAAGGTACCACCATCTGCTAAAAATTATACAGAAAATAAACTAAGAGTCCAAAAGTAAGACCAGAGTTATTAGAACAGACAGAATAGAATGTGCATATATGCACAACAGTACATCTCATGTTTTTCTTTTTCAGAGATGTATTCTATTTGGTTGGCTTTATGAGGATCCCATGAAGGGTGTAGGACCCCTGGTGCCCTAAGCCTTTTCTTCGTCAATGATCAGTGAAGAAAAGGCCCTGGAGAGGTCTTGATCTCAGTAACTTCTGCTTTGTCTCAATCTTAATCGTGTCCTTTTGCATCAATTATGCAAGTAGACTAAAACAGGATATGGATATTCATATTTTTCTGGGCATTCCAGTTCCAACTCTTTCAAACACACCTACTTAAATGTTGCCAGTGTGAAAATCCCAAGCTACCTGCTATGAGTGAACTGTGATCCACCGTATGCATCAGGAATAATGCTTTGAAATAAAAGGAAACTCGAAAGTTGGGAAACTCTTAAGTGGAGCATGGGTCTGGGTTTTTCTGTCATTTCCTTTTTTTTTCCTTCTGTACAGGTGCCATGTGCATGACCATGCTGCCTCTAGTACCACATGAAATACCTGCATATCAGAATGGGCATCTGAGAGGATGTGTTTTATAACCTCACAGGACGATGAGAGTAATTTTATAAGTGGGTCTTAATTTGTTCCAGGGACTAAGTAGAAAGGGAGACAATAGCTATGGTCATTATGCTCTGTTGTGTGTGACTAAGATTTTATTTTTAATTTGTCAATCTTGGAATCGTTCAAAAGCTTGCACTGAGCAACAATATTTTCATCGCCTTCGAGCGTGTGTGTGTGTGTGTGTGTGTGTGTGTGTGTGTGTGTGTGTGTGTGTGTAATAGCTGTGAAATCAGACTTAAATGAAAATAGCTGCTTCTACAAGCTGGGTCTTCTCGGCTGCAATTTTTCTCAGGGTCAAAATGTCCTGCCTTGGGTTGGGGTGGATGGAATCCCTGGCCGCAGCTTCAGAGGCAACCTGTGATCGCTGCAGCTTTTGGAGTCTGATGGGTAAAAAGGAGAGGGTGGGAGTGTGTGCGACAGGCAGACGTACAGTGGGAGGGAGCCAAATTGCTTTGAGCTAGGCTTGCAAATGTTCTATGTGTATGTTATCCTGTGTGCATAAGATGCCCGCAAATAAACCCATCTCTGTTCTATTCATAGTTCTAATGGCAAGTCTGTGTCGTGGTCTGAACCAGGTGGAAGACAGGTGCCCAAAGGTCAGCACATGTGGCACCGCCTCTCGGTGCACGTGAAGACCAATGAGACGGCCTGCAACCAAACAGCCGTCATCAAACCCCTCACTAAAAGTTACCAAGGCTCTGGCAAGAGCCTGACCTTTTCCGATACCAGCACCAAGACCCTTTACAACGTGGAGGAGGAGGATGCCCAGCCGGTGGGCTTCAGCCCTCCCAGCAGTCCTTCTAGGGCGGCGCCCCGCCGCGTGCCGACCGCGGCCAGCACCCCGCCTCTGCCGCCCCACCTGACCGCCGAGGAGACCCCCCTCTTCCTGGCCGAGCCGGCCCTCCCCAAGGGCTTGCCCCCGCCCCTCCAGCAGCCGCCGCTGCCGCAGAAATCCTTCCTGGACCAGCTGCAGGGAGTGGTCAACAATTTCAGCGCCGGGATCCCGGATTTCAGCTCGGTGCTCGCCGTCCCGGGGGCCGCAGGGAACGGGGGGCGGTCCCTGTTCCCGCCCCCGGCTCCTCCGCAGCACCTGCCTTTGCTGCCGCTGCCGCTGAGCCCCTTCGCGGAGGAGCCCGCCTCGCCGCCCGGCGAGGACGACGACGAGGACGACAGCGAGAGGTTCAAGCTGCTGCAGGAGTACCTATCGGAGAGGGAAGGGAACACCGAGGAGGACGAGCTGGAGGAGGAAGAGGAGGAGGGGGACCTGCCGGGGCCCAGCAAGCCCACCCCGGAGGCCTCGCCCGCCCTGACGCCCCCGTCCCCCTTCCGCGACTCGGTGGCCTCGGGCAGCTCGGTGCCCAGCTCCCCCGTGTCCGAGTCGGTGCTCTGCACCCCTCCCAATGTGACCTACGCCTCGGTCATCCTGAGGGACTATAAGCAGAGCTCGTCCACCCTGTAGGGAGGAGGTGTCCATGGGGGAAAGGCCAGAGGTGGTGGGTCAGGGGAGCCTGAGCACCTCCCCGGGAGAGACGTGCGGGAAGCTGGGCAGGAAGCCACGGCTGGAGGTGGAGGTCAGGAAGCAAGGATGCGACGCCAGAGGTGCGGGACTCCGCAAGCCAGAAAGGATCCAGGCGAGGATTCCGAGTCTTGAATTCAAAACCCTTCTCTGGGAAGAAAGGGAATTCCGACAAAGCACAATCCCATGTAGTTTGTAACTTTTGTCGCAAAATAAATAAATAAATAAATAAATAAAACCCACATAATCTCTTTGGATCGTTGCGCATAGATACACATGCCCACCCACTTGGCCCATTTAGAAGGGGACAGCAGGGAGGACCGCTCAGTTAATCCTTAGCTCGTCATCCTGGAGTTTCCAACGAGCTTGGTGGAGCCAGATGGAGCAGGTGGGTGAAGGAGGGGAACCACCCAGAGAACAGTGATGGACAGCAGCTCGTTTCTCAAGCTCTTCTCCCTACTGGGCCCACAGAACCCTGGTATCCGGGACCTTCGGGGAACTGGCCCAAAAAGGGGTCCGTCTTCACCAACTGCACGCCCATCCAGTGCCAGCCTTGCTGTCACACTTGGAGAAAGGTGCGTGGACACCTTGCTGCTCTGTGATTTCCCTCTATTTAGGAGAACAGGAATAGGAGCAAAATGATCAACCGAAAGCGCTTCATCAGTAGTGCTAAGGGAGGGCGCAAGGAGAAACAGGACAGTTGCAGAGGCTTGGGGCTTCGAACGAAATCAACAAAATCAGCTTCCCATATCTGATGCTCGCTTATTGGTGATTTCGTTTAAAAAAAAGGCCAGATGAGATTGTTTTGAGATAGCAGAAGACTTTTGTGGATTTACCTGTGTGCCAAGGGGGCTCTCCTTTGCCCTTATGTTGAAGAGAACAAACCACATGGCAAAATCGTTACCTTCCATTTACTGTAGCAAATAATACCAGTTGAACTTTCTAAGATGCAGTATGTATTTGGTGCCATTGTTTCTCCTATGTACTACAGAAACAAATCTATCTTTGAACTTAATGGTGTACTCATAGCAGCTATTATTGGTTTCAATGACAAATAATTCTTTCCAATTGTCACCGAAGTCCTTGTAACTAGCAAGTGAATGTGTTCCTGTGTCCTTGTATACCGTGATAATAAAAACTGTGCTATGTAATGTCAATCTAACTGCAACTAGAAGACTGTCTCTCCGATATAGTATAGATATGTTTATGTTCCAATAATGTTTTATATACCATTGTCATCAATATCTACAGGAGCTCTTTGAAGGGTGGAGTGCTCTGGTCCAATGTTTTTCATATGCTGCTCAGATGGTCCTTCTTCTTTTAAGAGGGAACTTATTTTTCAGATATTTTATGATGTGGAAATATGTTATTAATGAAGTGGTTTGAAGATTTGTTATACTAAGAGTTCACAAAAACTGTGGGCAACAGTAAAAAGGTAGATTTTATATAATTGCACACATCATTATTAAAACATAAGATTGAAATAGTATTTACATTATTTCTGTTTCCTTTATAATTTTTAAAAAAAATTTTCCACTGCTACTTGAGCTTTATGTGCTTAAAGCATACACTAACCACTGTCTTGCCATAATTTTTCAAATTATTTATTCCTTACTTTTTTATTTCATTTTTATTTCCATGTTCTTTCATTCATATATTTTCACTCTCCTAGCTTTTATTTTTAGTTTTGTTATTTGTGGTGCATAATACCATGTCTGTATAATCCAGTTGTTTCGTTTTTACTCCTCCCTTTCCCCCAATAAAATAAATTTTTCTTGCTGTTTTGATTCTTCTATTATTTGGGAATGAATCTTATCCCCTTAAATATCTTTGTTTATGCCTTATGTTCAGTCATTTAATGTGCTTCCTTCATGTTAAAGCTGCTGATTTCTCAGCCAAAAATTATCTTAGACTCTTTAAATACCCACTGCATCATTTGTTCAGAATTTATCCTCCACTCCAATGTTTAAGGCTCATATTTCTTACGTCTTCCCATATCCTACTGCCAACTTCAGTCAGTTTTATATCAAGAATAGACTGCCTTTTCTTTTTAAAAAATTATTTTATCACACCTTTGGTAGAAAGACTCATGACTGAAATGTGATTTCAGTTCCATTTTCACTGTCATGAGGCAGAATGAGGAAAATGGATGGTTCCAGGGCTTGATAAATGGTCTGCTAATTGGCAAACTAGCAAGGGAAAGTATACAATCTAGTATTAGTGAAACAAGTTTTTTATCCTAATGCCATTGACATCTGTTCTTAACATCAGAACTTGTGCATTCAGAAACTTTTAAGGTAAGAATAGATCAGAAAAACTTCTTCTACTATTCAAATACTATATTAGTTTGTCCTGAGGTTTTAGTCTCAGATGTTTGGTGAAAACATTCAACACCAGTCACATTATTAGTCTGAAAGCCTACAATTACCATGATTAAAAGTTTTCCTGAGTACAATAGAGTATTAGCTCTTAAATCATAATTGTTCAAAATTGGAAATGTACACATACATACCCTATACAAAAAGGGCAGAAACTTTCCACCTTAATGTGTGCGCTTATACAAGTTGTTTAGCTTCTTATGAAAGTGTTTTCCTTTGGCTCGTTACTGCCTTTTGTCAAATAATCTTGATAATGCTATATAATAAATATTTTCTATTTATTAAACGAGTATGTTCCCTCTCTCTAGTTTGTAAGCATGACAGTGACAGAAATTGACTGGTATAAAAAAATAACTTCAATGGTTGGATTTTGCTCAGAACACGTCTTTTAGGTGAAAGCTGGAGATCACCACACAAAATCTACAGACCAGGTAGGTGGCAAAATAGAGCATAATTTGATTCTGAGGAAGGACGTATCAGTTTAAAGTGAACTCCAGAATTCAAATTTTCAGTAGTGTGGCAGATATTGTCATCTAGCTTTTCTGATAGGATGTGTGAGGTTGACAAACTACAGCATCTCCAGCAAAGCTTTAGAGATAGAGGCATCCAAAAGCACCATCCTTGTTTCATCTGTGCGCCACACAGCGTTTTTCCCCTTGGCTCACACTCTAGGGGCACCTGGTTTCTCACCTTGTTGATATCCTCCTGCTCATCCCAACTTCTATTCCTCTACGTTTCAACAGAGATTTCACTGGTCCTCAAAACAATGGAGCCTCTTTTATTCACATCTCTGAATGAGACACCTGCAAAGTAAGGCATCTACCAAGTGTCATTCGAAGAGAAAACTCGGTGATACCAGGGCCACATCCATGAGATCGTGATGCATTTAGATGCAAAGAGCAGCCTCTATCCAGGCAGGCTGATGTTGAAGAAACTACCAGAATCAGGAGCTGAGACACCGGGGTTATCTGCATTGTGCCCAGAAAATAGAATGACAAGTTATGAAATGGGGACTTGGTGTCTGATGAGGAAAACCCATAGGAGAGAGAATGAGAAGCAAAGAATGGGGAATAAAAGGAGAAAATGGTAACATTTCAGATGTGTAGTCCAAAGAAGCAGCCATATATCATCATGAGTCATTAAGGCCTTTGCTTGGAGAATCCAGAAGCTTCATCACAAAGGAGACGTTTAGAGATGGTGAAATTGGAATCCAGATACCACAAATGTAGTATGAGGAACTGCCCCAACAATTTCTATCCTGAAAAGCCACCAAAGAGAAGAGAAGCAATGTATTTTTAAACCTATTCTGGGCCAGAAATGTTTCAGTCTGCCCCCTCTCCCCACCTCCACCCCTTGAGATCTTAGTTCTCTGACCAGGGATGCAACTTCCAGCCCCTGCAGTGGAAGCATGGAGTCTCAACCACTAGAAGGCCAGAGAAGTCCCTGCAGCTCCTTTGCATTCATTCTCAGTTAATCTTCCCAGTACTACAACCATAACGAATATTTTAAAGAACTAAAATAATTTGCACTTGCCCAAAATCTTCTAGACAGTAAGTGGCTCAGCAGGGAATTGCCCCCCATGCCAAGCCTGTGAATTCATGCTCTTCTCCAGAACCCAGGATAATACATAGGAGTCACTGTCAATTGGGACTGCTCTCTCTTTCATATTCCAATATTTTATTCACATCCCAGATTACATTATAACTTACATGTCTCTTTTCCTGAGGCTGTTACTTCTTTTTTGCGTTCTAATACCTGATTTCTGAGTCTTCAAGGCAAAGCAGACACTCACTAAGTATTTGCTGAGAAAGTAAATGAGTATTGTAACACTATATAGTTTTCCCAGCCCAGTTCTCTGAAAATTTGTTCCAAGATCCTTATGGGGTCCAGAGCTCTGTATTTCTACCTACTGATCCTAAATCTGCCGACTGGAATAGCACATGTTTTCATCATGAAAAACAAGCTCGTCTCTTGGCATCAGAGAGAGCAGTCCCACTGGGCAGCAGGTCTGCTTTGCCTGCAGAAGAGGGTGGCAATACTCAGTGTTCCCTGAGCCCAGCCAGAGGTCTGGCAAGGTAGTGCTAGGTGTGGGAAACAGCGTCCTCTGCAGGAGAACTGCAGATAAGACACAGACTGCAGAAGAAGGAACCAGTTAGAGGGCAAATAAGTCATCCATGGGGATGCATGGGCTGGGGATTCCTTCCTTACAGAAGTATATCCCTTTAGAAAAAGTGAAAGGCTAATCATGTCACCAAGCCTTGGGAGAAAGGAAGATCGAACTTCAAGAATTCAAGAAGTGATGCTATTAAACTGGAAACTGGCTTGATTTTCCCAGGGTAGCTGGAGAAGCAATGCTTACAGCTTAGTAAACAAAGGGGAAAAGCTTAAAAAGGAATATTATAAAAGCTGAAAAGGAAAATCATCGTAGAATTAAAGAGTTGGAAGTAAATTTAGAGATTACTTAAACTCTTACCTCAGTGAAGATCTATCTTATTGGGGAGTTCTTCTTCCCATGTCAGGCTGGGGCCGGGGGAGAAGCCACTATTGACTAAGGTTGGACAGGGAGGGACTGGCTGGTACAAGGCTTATGGCCAGCAGTTGTGCAAAGAGAGAGAGCAGATGGTTCTGGATCCTGGAACTGCAAGTCCGAAACTATGTTGTTAATACCCAAAGCTGGTCAGAGAACAGAACTACTGCACAAATCCAGGATGAAGGTCTCTGGGGAACCAGAAAAACTAAGAGATAGCACCAGCAAGGTATGTGACAGGATGGCAGCCTGATGGAATTGCAAAGACAAAAGGCTGGTGACAAAAATGAGTTTTTGGTAAGAATCACAGAGGCTTACATATTTGTGACCTGCTTTAAGGGATGGAATGGATTTAGGGGACTTTTACCCTCTGCCTAAGTATTTCCAGGGACTGAGATCTTGCATTAGATAAGGAAAGGCTCTAATTGTTAGAAAAATCTTCATTTTCCAGAGCCAAAATTTGCTTCTTTTCTCTAGCTTTTGTCCTGAATGTTCATTGGAAAAACTGATGCTGAAGCTCCAATACTTTGGCCACCTGACGCCAAGAGCCGACTCATTGGAAAAGATCCTGATGCTGGAGAAGATTGAGGGCAGGAAGAGAAGAGGTGACAGAGGATGAGATGGCTGGATGCCATCACTGAATCAATAGACACGAGTTTGAGCAAACTCCAGGAGATAGTGAAGGACAGGGAAGCCTGGCGTGCTGCAGCCCATGGGGTCACAAAGATCAAGACACGACTTAACAACTGAACAACACTTTTGTCCAGTTCAAGTTTTGACTTCTGAAAAACAGACTGAACATATTTAGTTCACTGGGCACAGGACTTCCCTTCAGCCACTTGAAAACAGCAATTATGCCATTAGTTAGTGGTTTATCCTCCAAGCCAAGTGCTTTACTTCTTTCACTGTTAGCTTTGTTGTTAGGTTCCTAAACTGTTAATCAGGCTATGGTTATACTCCAATCTTGGGATATCCTTTTTAAAATTCTACATCCAGAACTAGGCATAATACTGCACAGACACATTTGAAACTGTACAACTGAGATCAGGACTTGAACCCGCAGTCTTTTACCTGAGATCACACACCTGGTCTCAGGATTTATGAACAGCCTTGGAACTGTCATGGCACCTGTGCGTGTGTCATTTTAACTTGCTGATGTGTTACAGTGAGCATTTACTGAGGCTCAAGGTCTAGTAGAAGTTGACTCGTCATCCATCACCTTGGATGGATTTGGCTCTAACCAGTTTTTCGTATCCTCTTAAAGGTTGTGCCCTGCCCTCTTCTCTCCTATTTTATCTTGACTCTTAACCATTCTTCTAGTGTTGCTGCCTCAGTTCAGTTCAGTCGCTCAGTCGTGTCTGACTCTCTGCGACCCCATGGACCGCAGCACGCCAGGCCTCCCTGTACATCACCAACTCCCGGAGTTTACCCAAACTCACGTCCATTGAGTCAGTGATGCCATCCAGCCATCTCATCCTCTGTCGTCCCCTTCTCCTCCTGCCCTCAATCTTTCCCAGCATCAGGGGCTTTTCAAATGAGTCAGTTCTTCGCATCAGTTGGCCAAAGTATTGTCGTTTCAGCTTCAACATCAATCCTTCCAATGAACATTCAGGACTGATCTCCTTTAGGATGGACTGGTTGTATCTCCTTGCAGTCCAAGGGACTTTCAAAAGTCTTCTCCAACACACAATTCAAAAGCATCAATTCTTCAGCACTCAGCTTTCTTTATAGTCCAAATCTCACATCCATATATGTCTACTGGATAAACCATAGCCTTGACTAGACAAACCTTTGTTGTCAAAGTAATGTCTCTGCTTTTAAATATGCTATCTAGGTTGGTCATAACTTTCCTTTCAAGGAGTAAGCATCTTTTAATTTAATGGCTGCAGTCACCATTTGCAATGATTTTGGAGTCCAGAAAAATAAAGTCTGCCACTGTTTTCACTGTTTCCCCTTCTATTTGCCATGAAGTGATAGGACTGGATGCCGTGATCTTAGTTTTCTGAATGTTGAGTTTAAGCCAACTTTTTCACTCTCCTCTTTCACCGTCATCAAGAGGCTCTTTAGTTCTTCTTCACTTTCTGCCATAAGGGTGGTGTCATCTGCATATCTGAGGTTATTGATATTTCTCCCGGCAACCTTGATTCCAGCTTGTTTTCCATCCAGCCCAGCGTTTCTCATGATGTACTCTGCATATAAGTTAAATAAGCAGAATGACAAGATACAGCCTTGATGTACTCTTTTTCCTATTTGGAACCAGTCTGCTGTTTCATGTCCATTTCTAACTGTTGCTTCCTGATCTGCATACAGATTTTTCAAGAGGCAGGTCAGGTGGTCTGGCATTCCCATCTCTTTCAGAATTTTCCAGAGTTTGTCGTGATCCACACAGTCAAAGGCTTTGGCATAGTCAATAAAGCAGAAATAGATGTTTTTCTGGAACTCTCTTGATTTTTCGATGCCTAGTGTTATGTTAATTTGGTGGCAGTCTTGCCACATTTTGAGCTCACACTTAGCTCTGAGCCAGCCATAGCCCTTAAGCCATTTTCATATAAACTGCAGGAAATAGATATGAATGAGGACGTTTTAATAGGTTGGATTTCCCTGGAACAGATCCTGTGAAGAGAATTTGAATAAAAGTAGTATGTTGATCCCTGGAAGCACCAGCAGAAGAATGGGAAAATGAGGCAGCTGATATGGCTGCGTGGCCATGCAGGTTACCTCTGTGGACTCAGTCCCACTGAGAGTCTGGGAGATAGTGGTGGACATGACTCATCCTTGTCTCTGCTCCCCAGAGGGCCAAGGAGTTGGGAGCACTGAATCACTGATTCCCGTCATGGTTGAAGATCGTCGAGGGGGAGGTGCATGTTGGCTCCAATTGCTTCCCGTGTGTCTCTGAGGCAGGTTCCTGTCTCCAGAGAAAGCCTTCAGGCAAAGATGCTGCAGATGTTGGCATCCGGAAAACTAGGAGTTGGCCTGTGTGGGGAAGGTGAGTGTCAAGACTGAGCAGGGCACCAATAATACTTGCTCTAGATATGATATCAAGATTGATAGATAGAAAGATAGATAGATAGACAGGTAGGTAGCAGATAACATACATGCTCACAGATACAGACACTGGTACAGATAGGAATAAAAAACAAGATCTGTAGAAGGCAAGACAAAGATATATTGAAGGACTTAAAGTAAGAACAAATGCTTCTAAAAAATCTAAAATGTGTATTGAAGGACTTGAAGTAAGAAAAAATGCTTTGAAAAAAGCCAGCCAAAGAAATGACTATTTCTTTAGGACTTCCCTGGTGGTCCAGGGGTTAAGAATCCACCTGCCAATGCAGGATTCGATAGCTCATTCGGGAAGATTCCACACACTGTGGAGCAGCGGAGCCCACGCACTACAACTACTGAGCCTGAGCTCTAGAGCCTATGAGTCACATCTCCTGAGCTTGTGTGCCCTAGAGCCTGCACTCTGCAACAAGAGAAGCCACGTGGTAAGAAGGCCATGTACCACTACTGGAGAGTAGGTCCTCCACTCGCCGGAGCTACAGAAAAGCCCACTCACAGCAACAAAGACCCAACACAGTCAAAAATAAATGATTTTTTCTAAAAAGACCATTGTTTCTCATATAGGGTTATCGTTACCATCTTTCAAATTCCATATATATGCATTAGTATACTGTATTGGTGCTTTTCTTTCTGGCTTACTTCACTCTGTATAATGGGCTCCAGTTTCATCCATCTCAATAGAACTGATTCAAATGTATTCTTTTTTAATAGTTGAGTAATATTCCATTGTGTATATGTACCACAGCTGCCTTATCCATTCGTCTGTTGATGGACATCTAGGTTGCTTCCATGTCCTGGCTATTATAAACAGTGCTGCGATGAACATTGGGGTACACGTGTCTCTTTCAATTCTGGTTTCCTCAGTGTGCATGCCCAGCAGTGGGATTGCTGGGTCATATGGCAGTTCTATTCCCAGTTTTTTAAGGAATCTCCACACTGTTCTCCATAGTGGTTGTACTAGTTTGCATTCCCACCAACAGTGTAAGAGGGTTCCCTTTTCTCCACACTCTCTCCAGCATTTATTGCTTGTAGACTTTTGGATAGCAGCCATTCTGACTGGCGTGAAATGGTACCTCATTGTGGTTTTGATTTGCATTTCTCTAATAATGAGTGATGTTGAGCATCCTTTCGTGTGTTTGTTAGCCATCTGTATGTCTTCTTTGGAGAAATGTCTGTTTAGTTCTTTGGCCCATTTTTTGATTGGGTCGTTTATTTTTCTGGAATTCAGCTGCAGGAGTTGCTTGTATATTTTTGAGATTAATTGTTTGTCTGTTCCTTCGTTTGCTATTATTTTCTCCCATTCTGAAAGCTGTCTTTTCACCTTGCTCCTAGTTTCCTTTGTTGTGCAAAAGCTTTTCATTTTAATTAGGTCCCATTTGTTTATTTTTGCTTTTATTTCCAATATTCTGGGAGACACAGATGCATAGAACAGTCTTATGGACTCTGAGGGAGAAGGTGAGGGTGGAAAGCTCTGAGAGAATAGCATTGAAACATGTATATTATCATATGTGAAACAGAACACCATTCCAGGTTCGATGCATGAGACAAATGCTCAGGGCTGGGACAATGGGATGACCCAGAGGGATGGGATGGGGAGGGAGGTGGGAGAGGGGTTCAGGATGGGGAACACATGTAAGCCCATGGCTGATTCCTGTCAATGTATGGCAAAAAACACTACAATATTGTAAATTAATTAGCCCTCAACTAAAATAAATTTATTTAAAAAAAATAAATAAATAAAAAGACCCTTGTTCCTATATAGCACAGGAAAGTCACAAAACAAAGTTTAAGGGCAGCTGTCCTTTAAATAAATTTGTTGTTGTATTTTTAATTGCTAAGTCATGTCAGATTCTTTGCGACCCCATGGACTGTAACCTGCCAGGTTCCTCTGTCGGTGAATTTTCCGGGCAAGAATACTGGGGTGGGTTGCCATTCCCTTCTCCAAATTTTTTATTAGCTTCTGGATTATTTATTTGCAACATTTTCTTAAACTGTCTTTTTTTTCATTAAAAAATAAATTGCATGGTAGAAAGCTAGAGAATTAAAGAAAGAAAAAAATGCTCTATAATCACTGCATCCAAATACTAACATTACAGACATTTTGATTTCTCTTTCCAGGAATATTCATGAAAGTAAGTATAGTTTTAACAGTTAGGATCATCTTTCATCAATATTTTTTTCTCTGTTTTTTTCATTTAACAATATGACTTAAACAAGGGTTTCCACTTGATTAGAGCTAAGGAATCACCTGCTTGTAAAGTTAGGCAAAGTTCCCAATCTCCCTGGGCCTGAATCCAGGAACACTTTGGGAGAATAATTAATGACTGGTTCCCAACTGAGGTGCAAATATATAGCAAATTACAACAGATAGCAGGATAGCTGATAGAGCAGTTTATGGAGAAGAGCAATAGATGACCTGAAAGAGAAAAACAAAGTCATGAGAAAGGAGAATAGAATCCGGGCAAGAAAAAGCAATAGGGTTGGACCAGACCAGGACAGGGATGAAGCCCATCAGAACCTATCACTTGGCAATGGACAGAGCCCTGTGGCTCAATGGTAAGAATGGATCTCTATGGGCTAACAAGTCTTCTCACCCCTGCACCAGACCCCCACATTTAAAATATAGAATCAGTCACAAGAAGGAGCAGGGATCTCCCGGTAGGCCAACAGGAAAGGTAAGTGATGGAGATCCTGAGGGACAGAGCACCTGTTTGGGGACAGTTGAGCAGAGAGCTGGCCAGCCTATAGCAGCTTAGTGAAATGATACAGGGGGCATCAGTAACAGATCAGAGCAGGTGGTACTGAGCTCTTAGCAACAACAAGGGAGGGAGCCTCAAAGGCTGTTAGAGGTTAAGGGTGGGGCAGCGTCAGTATGTAAGCAGTCCAACCCAGGAAAAGATGTGGATAAATGGCTGGGAAACCAAGCAGGGATCAGCAACAGGGACAGGTAAGGTAACTGCAGAGAGCTGCCAAAGCAGATCACAAAACAGCAGCTGAAGGCAGAAGTGCAGGCAGTGTTCAAATTACATCGAAGGCAAGGCTCTCCCCTTCAACAACTCAACAGAATTTGGAAATGCTGTGGTATTTGCCACAGATCAGGCAGGCAGTTAGGGTAAATCATTAAAGTGACCTACTTACTGAACTTAGTATTTGCAAGCTAATGCATTAAGAGCATTTCTTATATACATGAACAAAGATACTTCATAATCTTTATTATATACATACCTTGCAATTTATTTAACCATTCCCCTGCCATTAGATACTTAGATTGTTTATAACTTCTTGAACCCTACAAATAATATGAGGAATTATTTCACACCAAAAACTTTTTTCTACATACAATATTTCTTTAGGTTTGTTTCCAAGATTATGTTATCAGTTGTTTGATAACAGGGCTTCCCTGGTGGCTCAGACAGTAAATAATCCACTTGAAACACAGGAGATCTGGTTTCGATCTCAGGGTTGGGAAGATCCCCTGGAGAAGGAAGTGCCAACCCACTCCAGTATTCTTGTCTGGAGAATCCCCATGGACAGAGGAGTCTGGTGGGCTACAGTCCATGGGGTTGCAAAAAGTCAGACACGACTGAGCAACTAAGCACAGCGCATTTGATAATTTTATTTATTCCCTCCCAAACAATGTTTATTTTGCATCACACTTAACTTTGTAACATTCTTTGAGTTAGAATGTATTCTCATTTTATAAATGAGAAAACTGAGGCTCAAAAAAGATGAAGTAACTTGCCTAAGATCTCAAAGCTGACAGGATATCCATAGAGATGACAGTACGTGTCCTGGGTCCCAAATCACATGCTCTGAACCACCATACTATGCTGGATACTGCATTGAAAATACTACACACTGGAATCAGTTTTGAGAGTTTTTGAGAGTTCTTAAAACAAGTAAACACACTTAGTTTGAATAGCAAAATGACAGAAAATTTATACTGCCTGCTCTAGAATCTCCCAAACGGCTTCAGAATTCCATGGGGTTGGGGAAGTTTGCCCAACTCCACAAGCAGAATCACCACATATTGACTCACAGTGGAAAGCTACAAATTAAAAAAAAAACAAACTCAAAATCATTGTCTAATTAGAATCATTTATAAAAGTATTAGGAAATACTTGAAGTAAAAAGTATATATAGTAAAAAGTTTATAATTATAATAATTATTATAATCTATGGTTCTGCAATTTAACAAATGATATACCATTCCAAATTAAATATACTGGGAATTTTTTAAAAGAGTCACTCTGTTTTTCAAACAGGCAATTATTATTTCCAAAATGTTTACTAAAAGAATTTAGAATAAAAAAATGGTAGGGAGGGTATGACCCCTCTTCTCAAAGTATGAAAGTATGAAAAATTTCATAGGTAGATAAAATGATAATTCATTAAGTTTCTAATAAGTGCCACTCAACAAGATTGAGGTCAATGTTGTTCAGATGTCACTAAAACTTCAACATATTAGCTCCTTCTTTAAATAAATTCAGCTCAACAGATGTAAAGCATCTAAATGTTTCTTTCACTAAAAGTGATACATCTGGTTCAGGGAAAGATGCAATGTATTGAAAGAACCTCAGATTGGAAATCTTTAGCTACAGCCAAAATTAGCTGTTTGCTTGTGGGTAAATCACAGTCAAAAGCCATAATCAGGTATAGGTTTTCACCTTATTTATGTCTGGGCCAGTATCACGGAAGCTTCCAGATTTGCCTCCTTCTTTCAGATTTTCTCTCCTGAGGTGTGTTTATCATTTAAAATTGAACCTATAGATTAAACTGTGTCAAAGATATAATGCTAGGGACATAGGGCTACATAATAAGTCTTTAATACATTTGCTATTATTTTATATAATTCAAATTCATCATTTTAGAGATTAAAAATGTTGAGGTGGAAAGGAGTTAAGTGATTTACCCACAAGCAAACAGTTAATTTTGGATGTAGCTAAAGATTTCCAATCTGGGGTGCTTTCAATACATTGCGTCTTTCCCTGAACCAGATGTATCACTTTTAGTGAAAGAAACATTCAGATGCTTTACATCTGTTGAGGAAATGGCAGCTAACATTTAATGAATATCAAATATGTGACAGGCACTGCACTGGATGTCCTGGCCCCTTTCTACTGCACTGGAAAATCACCATCCTAATGCCTTGACTGGACACAGAATATGTGCTAGTGTAGATTCTTTAGATTTGTTATCTTTTTTCAAGTTTTCACTACAATGTAATCTGCTTTCATGTAGCCACAAGGACTAACACATGGCAGAAATTTTTAGCACAAATTTCCATGACCAATCCTTTCCACTTATCAAAACCCAGTCTGATGGCTGATGGCAAAGAGTACTACCAGTGCCTCAGGGAAGGTTCTGTTACTTCAAGTAGCTAATTGTGACTTAAAATAACCTTCATCCTTCTGTAATGGGAAACTTAATTCACCATAAGCAGTGGTGATCAAGGGGCAGCATTTTTAAGTGGTTGAAAACATCATTAAATTTCTTTCCTCATAATTTTTAGCTAAATGGAAATTAACTTCTTACTGCCTAACTTGTTAGTGTCAAGGCTTCCTTGATGGCTCAGTGGTCAAGAATCCACCTGTGATGCGGGAGGTGCTGCAGACACTGCGTTCAATCCATTGGTTGGGAAGATCCCCTGGAAGAGGAAATGGCAATCCACTCTAACATTCTTGCCTGGGAAATCTCTTTGGACAGAGGAGCTTGGAGGGTTACAGTCCAAAGGGTCACAAAGATTTGGACATGACTTGTTAAATAACTAGTTAAAACATTATGAGATAAGAAGATATGAAATTCATACATTTACAAAATTATTGTAGAACCCTAGTGATAGGATGAAATACTTTTCTAGGAGAGAGGACTTTTAATTAGTGAGCAGTTTCTGCTCACTCAGGCTGATGATATCTGATTTGACAAAATACAACCTATTGCTCCTGGAGAAATAGGTGTCCTTTATTCCTTGATTAGATATGTTTTATTTCTAATTAATGGAGAGAGCGACTGCAGCTTCTCTAGCAAAAGACAGCCTCAGAGGCACAGTACCTGAGACCTAGAGAGATGGAAGTGATAAAGGACCCCTGACCATTGACCCACATTCGCAAGGCATGCAGTGACGCCTGTGGGTTGACATGTCTCTTCCCAAGATACAAAGAGGGTGCACTTTATGGCATTATTTACTTTCACCTTTCTGATACGGGTCTTTGCTGCATAGATTTTCAGAGAAGTTCTCATTCTAACACGTAGTAAATTTCTAGTCAAAAGTATTGTTTCAGCCTCTTAAACCTACAGAAATACTGTAAGTCCTCATTGTTTCCTTATTTTTATTGAAGTATAGTTGTTTGGGGGCTTCCCAGGTGGCTTAGTAACTTCCCTGGCAGCTCAGACAGTAAAGCATCTGCCTACAATGCTGGAGACCCGGGTTCAATCCCTGGGTCAGGAAGATCTCCTGGAGAAGGAAATGGCAACCCATGCCAGTATTCTTGCCTGCTTGCCAATGCAAGAACTGCAAAAAATGCAGGTCACCGGGTTCAATCCCTGGGTTGGGAAGGTCCCCTGAAGAAAGAAATGACAACCCACTCCAGTATTCTTATGAGGACAATCCCATAGACAGTAGCCTACCAGGGTCTACCGTCCATGGGGTTCCAAAGAGTCGGACATGACTGAGTGACTCAGCTTGATAGTTGATTTATGATGTTGTGTTAGTTTCTCCTTTACAATGTAGTGAATTAGCTAATTTGTTGTTGTTCAGTCATGTCCAGCTCTTTGCAGTCCCATGGACTGCAGCATGCCAGGTTCCTCTGTCCTCCACTATCTCCCGCAGTTTGCTCAAATTTATGTTCATTGAGTCGGTGATGCTATCTAACCATCATATATTCCCTGCCTCTTGGATTTGCCTCCTACCTTCCCATCCCACTCATTTAGGTCATCAGAGAGAACCAAGCTGAAATGAATTGGAGATTAGGTTTGACACATATACACCACCACATGTAAAATGGTTAGCTAGTGGGAACCTGCAAAGTAGCACAGGGAGCTTAACTCATTACGTTGTTGCAATGACTCTCCAAGTTTGACTCTACAGATTTTAGATCTGAAAGTCCAGAGATTTTATTCAATAGATACTATCCATGTTCCCATTCACACTCCACCATTCTAAATTTGCCTGAATATTCATTAAATGTTAGCTGCCATTTCTTCCTCCTCCTCCTTCTTCATTATTAACATCATCTTCATCATCATTTTGTTACTTTTTGGATTAACTCACGTAACTGTCCAGAAGTTAAAGGAAGCTTATTAGGATCCAGTTAGGAGTTGGAAGATTCCTAGGGACGCAGAATCCCAGGCTCCAACACAGATCTGCATTTTCAAGGTGAATTACAGACACATTTAAATTGAAAGGTGCTGCTCCCATTCTGGGTTCTCAGCTTTGCTCAGATTAGAATCATCTGAAAACAGCTTTTAAAAATTGACCCCAGACCAATCAAATCAGAATTCTGGTAATAGGACCCAAGCATCAGTATTTTTAGAGTGCCATGGGCGATTCTAGAGTGCAGCTAAAGTTGAGAGACTGTTTTAGGTCTAGAGATTACCAGTAACCTCAAGCTTATCATTCTAGGTCAGCCTCACTCTTTCTCTCTCTCCACTCTCTTCTGTATCTCTCTCTTTCTCCTTCTCTCTCTTCTTACTGGGCTTCCCTGGTGGCTCAGATGGTAAAGAATCTGCCTGTAATGCAGGAGACCCAGGTTTGATCCCTAGGGGAAGATCCCCTGGAGGAGGAAATGGCAACCTGCTCCAGTATTCTTGCCTGGAGAGTTCCATGGACAGAGGAGCCTGGTGGGTTGCAGCCCATAGGACCACAAAGAGTCAGACACAACTGAGCAACTCTCACTTCACTCTCTCTTCTTACTGCAGCCAGATTCTATTTTCCTTTCCACATTTTTTGCTTCTTTTTCCTTCAAACTTGCTGATGTTCAGATTCTAAACTGTAACTTGAACATTGAAAACTCCCTCAATTTGAAAGAGGGTAAACTAGTATTCCAAACTCAACCCTTTGTCACTTCCTAGATAAGCCCCCACCCCCGTGATGATCTTAATTCTGCATACAGCCTCATCCACACCACCTTCATTTTATATCCTTAACCTTCACGTCTGCTAAAGGGAAAGGTCTATACCTATTTTAATTCTTAGTAGGTGAACATTTCTAGACATGAAAACAAACAATAAAACTTTATCTTAAAAAAGATTAAAAAAAAAAGCTTGTCTAAAACATTACCAAGAAGATGGATCATGGTACCAAATTTTTATAGCTTTCAGACTTCTTTTACATTCATGAGCACATGTGAATCAATCTTACAACAGTCCTTTAAAGTATTCTAAATCCCGTCAAGCACTCATATATAAGGAGGAGGAGGAGTTAAATGACTTGCCCACATCCTCAGAGCTAGTCAATGGCTAAGCCAGGTCTTAGATACTTAGCTTCTGGTATATTTCAGTCTACTTCTATCACACCACACTTCAAGTTAGAAGGTCCAGAACGTGACTGCTCAAACCCAATGACAGATAGTGCCAACTAATGAGAATAAAGCAGGAGCCTGTGAGCTGTGCTTCTCTCTGCCTTTGCCTAGTTATCAAGGGAGGCCTAGCAAGACCTGATTCTCTGGCTTGGAAGTTCTACATTAAACAAGAAATAGAGATCTGTGTTTTTGAATCTTTCTTCAGGAAACTTTGTTTTCTTCATTAAAAAATTTACTATTCCCTGGTCAGACTTCTCTCCAAACCATTGCAATATTTGCTTGGATAATGAGCTTTCAGTGTGTCTTTGACCTGAACTTGATCTGTTTCCCACAGGCTCACCAGCCTGCCGCCTCTCACCGAAATGTTTCGAGAATAGAATGCAGGGAGGAGAGAAGAGACCTGCAGGCAATAGAAACAAAACAAACAAATAATAAATAGGAAAGTGCATCACTTACCTCTGAAGAGCATTGAATTAAATATTAAAGCGCCATTGGAAAAGAAACCACTTCCACTCAAAAAATTAAGTTCATGGCATTTTTTATTTCATTTATTATATTATTACTTTAGATCCAGAATTCTAAAGACTTAAAATTTATTAAGGGTAGGTTTTAATGTTCTTACCACACAAAACAAAAACAAACGCCATTATGTGAAGTAGCATATCTGTTAATTGCCTTGATTGCGGTGGCCATTTCACAGCGTGTAGGTAATCAAAACCAATTCCTACTGTAAACAAGGCGGAAAGACAACCCTCAGAATGGGAAAAAGTAAGAGCAAAGGAAACAACTGACAAAAGGCTCAGTTCAGTTCAGTTGCTCAGTCATATCCAGCTCTTTGCAACCCCATGGACTGCAGCACACCAGGCTTCCCTGTCCTTCACCAACTCCCAGAGCCTACTCAAACTCATGCCCATTGAGTCGGTGATGTCATCTAACCATCTCATCCTCTGTCGTCCCCTTCTCCTCCTGCCCTCAATCTTTCCCAGCATCAGGGTCTTTTCCAATGAGTCTATTCTCATCGTGTGGCCAAAGTATTGGAGTTTCAGCTTCAGCATCAGTCCTTTCAATGAATATTCAGGACTGATTTCCTTGAGGACTGACTGGTTTGATCACCTTACTGTCCAAGAGACTCTCAAGAGTCTTCTCCAACACCACAGTTCAAAAGAATCAATTCTTCAGTGCTCAGCCTTCTTAATGGTCCATGCACATCCATGCTCTCACATCCATACATGACTATTGGAAAAACCATAGCCTTGACTAGACGGACCTTTGTTGGCAAAGTAATGTCCCTGCTTTTTAATATGCTACCTAGGTTGGTCATAGCTTTTCTTCCAAGGAGTAAGCGTCTTTTAATTTTATGGCTGCAGTCACCAACTGCAGTGATTTTGGAGCCCAGGAAAATAAAGTCTGTCACTGTTTCCATTGTTTCCCCATCTGTTTGCTATGAGTGATGGGACCAGATGCCACGACCTTAGTTTCTGAATGTTGAGTTTTAAGCCAACTTTTTCACTCTCCACTTGCACTTTCATCAAGAGGCTCTTTAGTTCTTCTTCACTTTCTGCCATAAGGGCGGTGTCATCTGCATATCTGAGGTTATTGATATTTCTCCCGGCAATCTTGATTTCAGCTTGCGCTTCATCCAGCACAACATTTCACATGATGTACTCTCCATATAAGTTAAATAAGCTAGGATTGTTAGGATAGTGAATATGTTCTGTATCATAGCAAAATTATGGATACATGTCATTATACATTTGTCCAAACTCATAGAATGTATAACATCAAGAGTGAACACTAAGTAAACTATGAACTTTAGGTGATTATGATGTATTGTAGGCTGTAACAAGTGTCTGAGTCTGGTGGGGATATTTATGGTGGGGGAGGCTATGAATGTATAGGAGCTGGGAGAATATGGGAAATCCTTGTACTTTCATCTCAGTTTTGCTATGAATGTGAAACTGACCAAAACAAAATAGCAAGAAAACCCCAGTAGCTTTAAGAGACAAATATTGTGTAAGGAGAGATAATGATAATATGAATATGAAAGTTAAAAAAAAATCTGTATTTTTAACACTGTACATTGAATTACCAAGGAAATGACATAATATTTAGAAAATATATTTTAAAAATAATTTAAAAATTAAATAGAGAAAAAATAAGCAAGTATAGAAAATTCTGACAACTATTCTAAGGTGGCCCTAGTGCTAAAGAACTTGCCTGCCAATGCAGGAGAGGTAAGAGACATAGGTTCATTCCCTGGGTCGGGAAGATCTCCTGGAGGAGGAAATGGCAACCCACTCCAGTATTCTTGCCTGGAAAATCCCACAGACAGAGAAGTATGGCAGAATACAGTCTATAGGGTCGCAGAGTTGGACATGACTGAAACAACCTATTGACTATGAATGATAAATCATAGATGATTATTATACCACTCTATACTTCCATGCTACGGTTTTTCTAATGTTGCATTATTAACGCCATGATAATGGTACACAGTGAACACTGAGCCCACAGTTACAGTTCTTCCTGAAGGTGATCAATTGCATCCAGATCTTGTTATCTTTTAAGAATTATTCTACATAGAGATAGTTATGTTACTCTATATTTTATGTATGAGATCATGCCATCTACCCCTGCTTTGTACTCTGCTTTTTCAGCTATCTTGGGAACTTCCTTAACATTACATATAGAACTATGTCATGCTTCTTAATGTCTGCCTGTGATTCCATCTCACAACTTTAAGGAATGTTGTTTTGTCCATTCATATGCATAATAGAGTAAATGACTTCGGTGTTAAAAAAAATCAATGGGAACATTTTTTCCCAGTCTCTCATGATGCATGCTTGACCAAGGCGAGGAAAGAGGGCTTTTAGCCAGAAGCCCATCACTAATGGAAGAGTTGGCATATGTTCATCCCTTCCTGATGCTATGGGACATTGAATGCTACATGTACATGGGTATGGCTGGGTATCTGATAAAACATGTTCTTTCCTTCTCAAAATAGTGAAATGATATTATTAATAAGATGGGGAAAATCTTTTTAGACGAGAGAATACATTTTTATGAAGTGAAAGGATATCACTAAATTAAAGACTAATTTAAAAGAATTTGTATTATCTAGAAAATTATAGATACAAAATAGCTTTCAGAATCAAATGAAGATTTTTCATAGGTTTGGAACCAAAATGACAAAGATAAAGCTATTATTGTAGTTTGACTTCCTTTTTCCTTCTATATTCCTCTAAGTTAACAATAATTCACCATTGAAGTATTTTTAAATGCTAAATTTTGAAATATGAAACATTGTTAAGATTATTTTTAAGAAAGAAGGTTAAATGTTTAACTGTAAGGGCAATTTATACTTCATAGCTTAAATATATTTACATTCAATCAGGAAAATGATTAAATAACACCCAGGAATTCAACCAGAAATAATACATCATGAAAAAGTTTGTTTACTATCTTCTATCACATTGATATACAAAGTGATAAAGTATACCTCACTATAAAGCAGAGGAAAAGAAATTTTATTTTTTCTATTGAGTCATGTATAACGTTCCTTGTGATCCCACCCATACGCACATAAAAATCAGAAAAAAAATGTCTATATATGTCATATTTTTCTACCATTTACTCATCAACTTAACAAGAATTATGTCAAGTAGAAAAACATAAAATTTTAATATTTGTATATTTCTGTAACAATTTTTTCTTCCCAATAATTCTCTCTCCTCCAAAGAATAAAATACGCTTTGTGATCTTTATAGTGACATAATACCACAACTTTATTCATAATAGAATTTAACATTAGTATTGCCTTCTTTTATAACTTTAAGTAGTTCCTGACTTCTAGGAAGAAGTCTTTGCCAATTTAGATCATAGATCCTGAGGACATTATTTCTGTCTTCATTTATTCTCTCTGTCTGATTTCATTACTCAAACACCTAAAATAGAAAAATGAAATGATTTAAACAGAAGGAAACTTGAGATGGCCAAACACAACTCTATCAATGTTGTACTACTGATAGTTATCTCTTATTGAACAATTATTTTGTATCAAGCACTGTCCTGAGAAACTTTCCTATGTCATTTAATGTGATAAACTATAATTATCTCCAGTTAATGGTGAGGAGAAAATGGAGTGGTTCATATATGTTAATTATATTGATTAAGCTCACTGGAGGAACTAGTTAATCTTGTCTACTCAGAGCAGACAAGTCATCCCTGCTTTCAGTGGTGTAGATGAGTTGAGGTTAATCCTGCCCTGGCTCCAGGGAAAGAAATCTGCCCAAGGCCAGAAAGATTAACCAATTCAAGCATTAACTCCTAACCTAAATTGGGCCAGTTGAGTAAATCCCAGGCCCCATGAGGTTCGCTTTGGGAGAAGAGATGCCCTCACTCTGGGGAGATTGCTAAACTGGCAAGGTATATAAACCTGGAGCTCATGGTGACCCTCTTGCCTTGGTGCAAAGAAAAATCAAAAGTAATGAAACAAATTCCTAGTGACATGGGTATGCCTGAAGTCTGAGCTGCTTCTGGATGTAGAGGTATATAAATGAACTGTTGTAGCAGTCTAAGCACAGGTTGGAAAAGAATTTCCAGCACACAGCAGTTCAGAAGGGAGTGAGTTTATCAAGAACAAAGAGCAGAGATAAAGTGGGTTCTGTGAGAGCAGCAGGCTGACTCCTGACAGACCAGGGAGAGTCAACAGATTTTGTGGGTTAGTAGCCAATTTTTATAGCCTCAAGACAAAGTAAATTCCTGCCAGAAGGTTGGCGTTGTGTGATTGGTTAGGGTGTTATAGCTTGAGCACCTGGGTGGGCATTTTTGCCTAAAGTGGGTCAGAAAGCCTGTCGATGATGATCAGGGTAGCTTTGGCAACGGTTACAAAGGGGCTCAGTCAGCTTCGGGGGTGACTTGGTTCTGGGCTCCACTTCTGTGGCCTTGGTACAAGGCCTCACGCCTGTGGCCTTGGGGCAGGACTCAACATGAACAAATTCCTTTTTTTAAGTCCGTTGGTCTGGCTCTGTCTTTGGCACTGGAATGAGTGAAGAATTTCAGTATCACTGTGCTGATACATGGCTCAATCAGAAATTAAACCCAGGTTTCCCTCTCTGATCCCTTTACAAACAGTACTGGGGTTTGATTTAATCTTTTGCTTCCTCTAAAGAACTAGAACAAACTAGAACAAGATTCAGCCACAGAAGGTAATTTAGCCATAGAAGTTGACCTAGAATCAGACCTGAAGTCAAAACTTGACACGGAAATAATTTAGTAGGGACATGCCACTAACAAGAGAAGGGGAACTCAGGGCACAAAAGAAGAAGCCAAACAAGGCAGAGGTTTTTGGCAAAGCCCCAGTCTTAACCTGAGTTCTAAGGGGCTCTGAAGTATAAACTGTTGTCAGTGGCTAAGTTGTGTCCGACTCTTTGTGACCCATGGACTGCAGTATGCCCCACTTCCCTGTCCTTCACTGTCTCCCAAAATTTGGTCCAGTTCCTGCCCATTGAGTTGGTGATGCTGCCTAACCATCTTATCCTCTGGCTCCCCCTTCTCCTTTTGCCTTCAATCTTTCCCAGTACCAGGGTCTTTTTCAAAGAGTCAGAAGCGTAAAGTACACTATGGTTTGTCTAGTTGGGCTTCTATATTAGGGTCCAGTCACCCTCTGGCAAATAGGTCACCCCAAGTGGAGGGAATATATATCCTGAAGAACTTCCTCTCTCTGCATACGTTGGAGACAGAGCTCCGGGAACCCAAGGGCACCCTCTGAAAGGCTACTATAGGAAGTAAATATGGATTAGAGGAGCTTTTCCTGGTTATTTGCAATGAGCAGCTTCTCTGGAGTAGGATCCTAGTTCAGTCAAAACTATAGGATGGTCTCAGTAAGTCAATGTGAAGTTGAAGCACAACTTGCTTCCTTGTCGTCTTGTAACATTCCCTTATCCAGGGATAGCAACTTCTCCAAGTCAATGACTTTCTCATATTTACTTTGGTGCCAGAGATCATTTCTCCCCTCTCAAAGCTTGGACCCCAACAAATACTCTTTATTCAGCATGAATTTTTTCACATTTACAGTGGGGAAAATAATAGAGCCATGAAAATTATATTAAAATTACATGATAAAATGCATTATCACAGTACTTAGTGCTGAACTATTTGCATGGTGTAGAAAATATAGGCTGAGTTAAGTCCTTGAAAAAAATTCCTTTGTTGGAGCCCTAATCCTCAATATTATGTGGCTTTACTTGGAGGCAGAACCTTTAAAGAGGCAATTAAGTTAAAATGAGGCCCCTTAGGCTTATGCCTAACTGAACCTGACTGGTGTCCTTATAAGGAGAGAGACACCAGGGATGCTGGTTTGCAGAAAAAATAGTATGAAAGGACACAGTAAAAATTCATCCAACTCCAAGCCAAGAACAGAGACCTCAGAAGAAGTCTGGTGGGACAACACTTTGATCTTGGGTGTCTAGCCTCCAGTAAGGTGAGAAAACAAATCTGTGTTGTTGACACAATCCGTTCTGTGCTACTGTAACAGAAGCCCTGGCAAACTGACTCTCATGCATATCAAAGCTGTCCCTTCCTTAGTTTCTTGTCCCACTAATCCATCATTCCTATGTGTGTACAAGTAGAGGACTGTATCATGAAAAAAAAAGATGTGTCTTCCTCACAGAGTTTTGGGCCTACTGAGCTGAGCTTTTCAAAAACAAACCCTAGAAGAGAATGAAATAGTTATTTTTTTTCCCCAGGAGGAAATTTTAAATAGACTCATATTCTATATTCCTTGACACAAATATTAGCATGAAGGAAATTATTCCCTGGGACCATGATAATGTAAGCATGAGGATCAGATGGAATAAAATCAGGACCTGGAGTCCATGTGCATTTATGTTCAGAGCATTAGTAAAAGATGGGATAAGAGTAAAGGTGAAATCTCCCTTTGGTCTCTAGGGTTTAATTTTGGTTCACCAACTCTATAAAAGCCACTTAGGAACACCAAGTACTTAACAGAACCTAAACAATCTCTCCTCATCCTGTCTATAATTCTGAAAAATGAATCTAGAAAACCAAAGCTGTAAATCTCTTTACAGCTGCCTTTGTGGCTCAGACGATAAAGAATCTGCCTATAATGCAGGAAACCTGGGTTCAATCTCTGGGTTGGGAAGTTCCCCTGGAGAAGGAAATGGCAACCCCCTCCAATATTCTTAACTGGAGAATCACATGGGTAGAGGAACCTGGAGGGCTACAGTCCATAGCATCACGAAGAGTCGTACACAACTGCATGACTAACACTTTCACTTTCCAAAGGAAACAATTTCTGAAATAATTTTGATGGGAAAAGCAGGCCCAACAAATAAATTCAGAGATGCAGTAAAGCCTTTCAAGATGGAAATAGAAAAATAACTTAAACGATTAGAGCAGAGAAGGCAGAAATATATGCCCTTCTTTTTAAAATCCTGCTGAATGTTCCTGAAGTAAAGAGAATGCCTGCTATTATACACAATGCCTCTTTATATATACATATATATATATATATATATATATATATATATATATTATCCCATTCAAACTTCACAGTAACACAGGATAAACAGAAAAGATAGGATCTGAGAAGTCATCAAGTATTTTGCCTAAGATCAAAATCAAAATAGTAAGTGAAGAGACAAAAATCGAATTTTATAGAATTTCTTATTTAGAGGAATTTGATGCAGCATTTAGAAAGATAAAGGTAAATTCAGTTCAGTTCAGTTGCTCAGGTGTGTCCTACTCTTTGCGACCCCATGGACCGCAGCACGCCAGGTCTCCCTGTCCATCACCAACTCCCGGAGTTTACCTAAACTTACATCCATTGAGTTGGTGATGCCATCCAACCATCTCATCCTCTGTTGTTCCCTTCTCTTCCCGCCCTCAATCTTTCCCAGCATCAGGGTCTTTTCAAATGAGTCAGCTGTTCACATCAGATGGCCGAAGTATTGGAGTTTCAACTTCAACGTCAATCCTTCCAATAAACACTCAGGACTGATCTCCTTTAGGATGGACTGGTTGGATCTCCTTGCAGTCCAAGGGACTCTCAAGAGTCTTCTCCAACACCACAGTTCAGAAGCATCAATTCTTTGGCGCTCAGCTTTCTTTATAGTCCAACTCTCACATCCATACATGATCACTGGAAAAACCATAGCCTTGACTAGATGGACCTTCAAACAAGTAGACAATTTAATGCACTCTTCTATCAAAAATATTTTCATTGTTCAATAGAAATTTAAGTTGTATTCTTCATAATTCATGGATAATAATTAAATATAAGAAGCCAAAGGCAGGAATAAATCAGGTTTCCTAAATATTGATCACTCTGTGTAACATTCTAAGATAAAAAAGAGAGCTGGCGCCACACTTCACATCCATGTGACCTAGTTTTATAATAAGTTCTCACAGCAGTTCTTTCTTGCCATTGTTCAGACAGGAAAATCCAGCTATCTACACATGGATGAGGGTCTGTATGAGTTAGAGGCTGGCAGAGAAACAGAGACCACATCAGCTGTGAAGTCTTTGGCTGTGTCAACTTGGCTGGGCTATAGTCACCAGGTATTCAATCAAATAGGAATCTAGGTGTGGCTGTGAAGTTATTGTGGATTAAGGTAGCTTCCCTAGTGGCTCAGATGGTAAAGAATTTGCCTGCAATGTGGGAGACCTAGGTTCAATTCCTGGGTTGGGAAGATCCCTTGGAGGAGGGCATGGCAACCCATTCCAGTATTTTTGCCTGGAGAATCCCCATGGACAGAGGAGCCTGGTGGGCTACAGTCCATGGGGTCTCAAAGAGTTGGACACGACTGAGCGACTAAACACACAGCACCATAATCAGTTGACCTTGAGAAACAGCTTAAATCTGGGTAGACCAGATTCAACCTTTTGAAAGGTTTTAAATGAAGAGCTGAGGCTTTCTTGATGAAGAAGAAATCCTTCCTGTTGATAGTAATTTCAGCCCATGTACAAGGGTTCCTGCCTGCCATTCCTGACATCATGCCCCGTGGACTTCAGACTTGCCCAGTCAGCATCCATATTCACGTAAGCCAATTCCTTATTTTATATATATAAAATCTTATGTATATAAAATCTTCTGAAGTCTCTTTTTCTTTAGTTGAACCTTGACTCATATGCCAATTATTTGAACAACAAGAAGCTAATGTAAATAACTAACTGGGTAAAAGTTAGTAACTAGGTAATGAAGGGTAAAAAGAGAACTCTGAAGTATGAACTGGCAAAGGAAGGAAGCAGTTACCACTCCTAGTGCTCAGGACACAAAGGGCACAGAGAGGTTGAAGTTATGACAATTCAGCAATTTGGAGGAGAGAGCCTATGGCCTGGGACAGCACTCTGAGGAGAATGAGAGAGCTGACGTGCTGTGTCTCTGGGCAGGCACGGTAAGGCAGACTTGGAGAATGGAGGAAAACTACAAATTCACAATGCGTGTGTGCTAAGTTGCTTCAGTCATGTCTGACTCTTTGTGATTCCATGGACTGTATCTTGCCAGGCTTCTCCGTCCATGGGATTCTCCAGGCAAGAATACTGGAGTGGGTTGCCATGCTCTTCTCCAGGGGATCTTTCCAACCCAGGAATTGTACTGGCATCTCTTGTGTCTCATCCACTGGCAGGTGGGTTCGTTACTACTAGCCCCACTTGGGAAGCCCACAAATTCACTATAGCTGCTGCTTTAGGACAGTGCAGCTAGTGTCAGAATGAAGAATCAAGGCCAGGGTGATGTCAGGGGAAGCACAGGTAGGAAGCATAGCCAACAAGTAGGAAGCTGGCAGGAGAGGCATGTCTGTTGTTTTTCCTGCAGCTCTCCAGGCTCATTTGAGTACTCTCTGTTGTTGGACATTAATAAAGATTGAGTTGACAAAGCAAAACCGTGGTTCGCAGCTAATGCAAACATTCATAAAGACAAAGATGAATAAGGTTCAGGTTGATTATGGTTCTATCAATGAAGAAGGCTTGATTTAATGCACTTCTCTGTCCCAGAGGGAGCTTTGGCCTGAGAGAAAATGGCTTAATAATGAGAACAGCATTTTCATATAGCTCAGAATAAATACACATATGAAAAAGGTGTAGACTCCCAAAGAAGAACCAAAAAAGCATATGAGTGGGCATACCTGTAGCATACCTCTACTTAAGTCTTCTATGAAATACAGCTAAATCAAAATTACCTTATTGAGGAGGGGAAAAATTCTGCCCTGCCCTTCTTGAGTTCTTCGGACAGGACTAGAAATAAAATTGACCCAAGATAGGTTAACAGGAGAAAAGAAAACAAATTTTAATTTGGCACACAGAAGTCTCATAGCAATAGGACCTAAAAGGC
The DNA here is from genome assembly GCA_024291935.2 of Okapia johnstoni. Taxonomy (NCBI): domain Eukaryota; kingdom Metazoa; phylum Chordata; class Mammalia; order Artiodactyla; family Giraffidae; genus Okapia; species Okapia johnstoni. The sequence goes on along the minus strand of CM044317.1, from coordinate 18,843,933 downwards.
AGCGAAAGGAACAGTTTTTATACTTTTTAGCCAAAAAAAAAAAAACATTTCTGAGAAATTGAGAAGACAAAGAAACCTAGGCTTTGGGCACTGAACCAGTGGAAAAATCTGAACAGAGATTGGGCTTGGTGTAGAAAATGGAGGAAGTAATATAACATGTTTTATTTATAAAGCTTCTTGCCCCCAAATTCCTATCTCTGGCAGCAGATGTCCTTCTCCCTGTAGAGGCAGAGAGTGTGTCTGTCACATGGGACATTTCTCTCCTGCTTACTGAGGGACAATGAGGAGGGTCAAAGTGTCCCTCTCACATTGGCAATTTCTTAGATGACTTTAATTCAAAATAATCCATATGCCATTGAGGCATACTTTGGAGCAGCCTGCCCTGGACCATAATAATCTACTGCCATATTTCATTTAAAACAAATACAGCCATTTAAATCATCTTCTGCTTAAAACCTCACTTCATATTCAAGACTTGGTAAACTGATTGTCAACCCTATCAGACCACTTACAAGTCAGCAATAATCACAGTGACCGCCAAAAAGGTTTTTAAAATACTCAACCCAACTAATTATACTCTTTGAATTAGGTCAGAAGTGGGGACAGAGTAGGAGTAAACGTTATCTACTTAGGAGTTATGCAGAATTCCAACCATGAGTAAAAAATACTGGTAAGAATTGAAAGGAACATGATACATGGTGGCTATTAAAAAGTAAGGATGGTAAGACTTGGAAATCAGCTCAGCATAGAGAATGAGGAAAAGAGGGAAACCTGAATCACTCCGGTGATGTTTTGTTTTGTTTTGAGCAAAAGCAATAACAAATACAGCAACAGGTGATTCATCTGGTTCACAGATGCTGCCTGCAGAAACACCCCGACATGCCTTCTGCTCTCACCTTAGAAAGCAACCTGGTTTCTCGAAAATGCCTCACAGTTTCATGTACCTATAACTTTTCACCGGTTCTGCCTTCTGCCTGGAATGCTTCTCTTTTCTTATCTTTCCATGAACGACTTACTTAAACTTCCAGTCTTAATTCAAACTTCTCCTTCTCTGTAATATCTCCTCTCTCCCAGGTCTGCAGCATTCAGATAATTCACAATAATTCACACATGCTTTACATAAATTATGTCTCTTAGAGCTGTGCAACTTGGCAGCCTTCCTCTGACCTCCTCAGGCAAAGTCTGGGTAGGATATGCTATCCATCTATCTATTAATATCTATCCTATCAAAATCTATCTCTCTAACTAGCATCATTAGTTCCCTAGGACTTCTATAAAAAATAATCACAGGATAAGTGGCCTTGACAATAGAAATTTATTTCCTCACAGTCTTGGAGGCTGTGAAGCAAATATCAAGGTCCTGCTGGAGTTGGTTTCTGGTGAGATCTCTCTTCCTGGCTAGTAGACGGCTACCTTCTTGCTCTTTGCTCACAAGGCCTCTTCTCTGTGCATTCATGGGGAGAGAGAAGAGAGAGATCTCTGGTGTCCCCTCTTCTTCTCATAAGGACACAAGTCCCATTGGATTAGGTCCCTGCCCTTGTGACGTTTAACCTTAATTACCTCCCTAGAGGCCCTTTCCCCAAACACAGTAACATTAGAAGTTAGGGCTTCAGTATGTGAATTTTGCAAGAATACCAATCATTCCTAGCACTATTTATGAATATTGCAGCCTTTACTATTTCATATTCTTATTCTCACATGTGTATGTCTCATGTCTCATTCTCATACCCACTGAGCCTCATTTCCTTAAGGTAAAAGACCATATTCTATATATCCTTGTTGTCCATTAAAGATGGCCACAAACACTTCTACTCTGAGACGGGATTTATTTATTCCTCCTTTTGGATTTTGACAGAATCTGCAACAATTTGGACCAATGTGTTAGAGAAGTAAAATTGCTTCAGGTTCCAGATCTAAGCCTTAAGAAATAAACAGCCTCCACTTCCTGTCTTTTATAAGATTTGCTTTTGTAGCGAAGCCCCCATAATATGAAGGAGCCCAAGTAGTGCCATGAAAGAATCTGCATGGTGAGAAGTCAAGGCTGACTATGCTCTCAGCTCACAGACAATACCAACTTGCCAGCCACAGAAGTCCATCATCTTGGAAGTGATCCCTCCCGTTCGGCTGTTACCATGGAGAGGGGAGACATATTGCCCTTGAAAAATCCTGGTCAAATTACACATTTATCAGTAAAACATTTTGTTGTTGTAAAATATATGATCACCAATTTAAGCCACTAAATTTTTGGATGGCTTGCTACCAATAGGCAACCCTCTGCCCTTTTTGCTCCTGTTCTCTGTGCTCACCACAGTGTCTGAAACATTCTAAAGTTAACATTTAATATATAAGGAAATCATGTATAATCATATATAAAGAAATGAAAGGTCCAAGGCAAAGTGAAATGAAGGTTCAAGACATGCCTGATGTATAGTTTTTCAGGCGTGAACTTCTTACCAGATGGAAAATAAGCCACATAAACCATTACACATAGATTAGACCAACTGACACAAACATTGAACCAATAAAATGTCACAATGTACTAAAAAGGAAAATCAAGACTGTTTGGGAAATGTATACTTCAGAAATTTTTAGTTTGCAAGCAATAGAAGACCTAACTCAAACTAGCTCAAATGACGTAGAAAATGTATTGAATAATATAAAAGGTGGGCTTCTAGCCAGTCATGGTCTAGTGGCTCAATAGTGTAACTCAACACCTAGTTTCTCCAAATTTCTCTTGACTTCTTCTAGTATGTCTGCTTAAGCCTAAATCTGCACTCCTTGTAACTACAAGAGTAGTCAGAATGTAGAGGAATTATATGCTTCCTTTCTAATTTCCAGGAGGAAAAGAGGATCTCCACCAAAGAGTAATGAATGTATTTTCCCAGAAACCCCCATCAGACATCTGCTAGCCTCTCAGACATGTACCTATTTATCAGTCAATCTCTGTGACCAAGGAGATTGAAAGTGCTAGTTGGTTGGAGTCAATCAGGAACCACTGCGAGATGAGGGGTATGGACTCTATAAGGGAGGGGTGAGTATTTCATCCAAAATAAGGGTACTACTGCCAGCAAAAGGGAGGATGGTTATTAGATAGTCAAAACCCCCAAGAAATACCTTCTTGTGGATGCAATGTTAGAGACAGGCTTCAAAGACTAGGTGGCTTCTTTGGTGGCTCACACAGTAAAGGATTCACCTGCAATGAAGGAGACCCAGGTTCAGTTCCTGGGTCAGGAAGACCCCCTGGAAAAGGGGATGGCTACCCACTCCAGTATTCTTGCCTGGAGGAGTCTGCGGACAAGAGAAGCCTGGGGGGCTACCGTCCATGGGGTTGCAAGGAGTCAGACATGACAGCGACTAACACTTTTACTTTCACTTGAAGAACAGATATATATATGAAAGAGGGAGTTACTGGTGACTGGTATAGCATAACCAGAGCTCAGTATCAGGAAAATACAGTGAATATGAAGGAAACAGCAAATAGCCTAATTTTATAGGAAGAACAAAGGGATGTTGGGACTCATAAGAGATTTATTTGTGGCTTTTTAGATACCTTTGAGCCCCTAAATGTTGAAAAAAATACTGGGTTTGTAGATACACGGGTATCCTTCTGGGAAAAGTCCACAGATTGTTAAAGATATTAGTAACAAAGAACAAAACAAAACTAAAAGTAGCAATGACTAGAACAGAGCAACATGGTAAAACATTTTGGATGCTAATGTTGAAGTTCTTGAAGTTCAAGGCTCATTTTTAATTAAAAATCTAGCACAGGTCCTTTAGAAAGCAGATTGAAAAAATTTGCTGATTTGGAAGGAAAATGATAGATTCAGCATCAGGTATATTGATTTTAAGACGATGGTAGGACAGTGACTAAACAGAAAATTGGAATGTGGAACTGAAGTCTGGGATAATCAGTGAAGTCACACTTGTGGAAGTTTAGAGACAGAAGCCATCATAACCATCACCACTGGCCAGTAGCTACTATCAAAGCAGCAGATCCCACCATATTCTTTCATTGTAGCTTATGTTAGTATTTCAGTGTTCAATTCCTGAGCTCTCAGTGAAACTTCTTTGATCTAATGAGAGCAGTGTGCAGGGAAATGAAATTGGCTTAGCAGAATTCATTTTGCATTAGCAGTGTTTCCTTCATAGAAATTAAAGTTTAATTCCATACTGCTTTAAAAAATGATACAGTAGCAGTGAATCAACAGCTTCTCCCACAAGATTCTTGGCTCTTCAACATGCAAGCTGTCTCCTGATAATGCCTATTAATTTTGTGAGATGTATGATTTAGGAAATGCCTTTTAAAACCTATTAGGAAAAAAGTAGATTTTATTTTTTTTGGGGGGGGTGACCCTCCATGTTTTCTTTCTAATTAGCAGTTAATTAAGATTTAAATTCTATTCAACCATTGCTCAGTAGCTTTGTGCAACAATAAATCTGTCAATTGGATAGGCCGTAATGCAGATAAACCACTAGCACAGGTTAGAGTTGGAGAAGAAAAGGAGTAATATCATATACTACTTAGTGACATTTAATTACAATCATTCAGGTGAAACTGAATGTAACTGTACATAATAAGCAGATTTATTCTCCATTAGACATTTAGGATTTGTCTTTCAATGGTAATTAGCATAAGTAAGTAATTTCAGAGTGTTCACTAATGAATAATTACGTATTATGAGTATTTGCAGAATGACATACAACTTGGAAGGAAAAAGAGAAGTAGCAGTGTATTGAATAAATAAAACACACTAAATAGAACAAATAAAGACAGAAATTGTAAAAGTTAGTTTCATTAAGCACTATTTGAATATTATCCCAACGCCCAAACTTCATTAGCCCCATTCTTCATTTTAATATATCCTTATAATATTATATTTTATCCTTGCCGTAGAAAAGAGACTTAAAATCTATGTTGCACAGAAGATATTATAATCCTGATATGCATTGCCTTCCAGAAATGCCTGTGAATTCCCATATACTTTTGGTAGAGTCAAGGTTATCTCCCAGGCTATTGATATTCTAAATTATAGTATTTAAGATTCATCTTTCTCTTTACTAGCATCTACCTTCTAATGAAAATTTTTCTGTAGAAGGTGTATTTGGTGGTTTTATAAAGCTCTTTTCTCTCGATTTTTTTTTCTCTCTCATTGTGTTTTTCTCTTAGATGGTCATAGGATGGCTGCAATACTTTGAACTATGGCTTGTAACATGTATCCTTTGTATAGCAATCTTATTAACAAGAAAACTATAGCAAGTAAAAATGACATCAAGAACATCAATCAAATTGTGAAATTATTGAGACAGCTGCCCAAATAAGTATAGTAGAATATTTAGGGTGTTGTATGAGGCTGTGGCTAGCCTTGTAAGAACTGACTGCACCTTACACAGTAGATTTTCTATTTCTAAGAAAATTGCATTATTTTAGACTGCATTTGGTTTCAGTCAGTATTGGTTTCTTCTTCTTCTTTTTTTTTTTTTGCATCTCTAGACAGCCACAAATGTTGAAGCTAGCTTAAGTGTTTCTAATGTTTTAGAAGACAAGTCTACCACTATCAGCCACAAATGCCATGTACCAAGATCAGATAATAACAAAAGAAGGAGGTTTTTTACAGGATAAATAAACAGGCAAGCTTTAAAAATCCATTTATAACTAAGCTTAAAAGTTGATAGGGATTTCCATCAGTAAGCTAGTTTTTGTTTTGTAAGGCTCATTAAAATAATGATTTCTAAATGTTTATGGACAGACCCATTTTTTCCCACACAGGGTTTTCCATTAGTCTGCAGCAAAATAAATCAAATATAGGCAGTGCAATACCTTTATTATATAATTAAATTTATTTCATTCAAAAGAAAGTTTTTTCCTTCACATGCATGTCTTCCAAATGTTATTGGTATTAAAATGATTTTGTATTAAGGAATACCTGGAGAAGGAAATGGCAACCCACTCACTCATATTCTTGCCTGGGACATCCCATGGACAGAGGAGCCTGGCGGGCTACAGTCCATGGAGTCGCAAAGAGTAGGATACAACTTAGCGACTAAATAGCACAATTACGAAATATCAATCAAGATGTATGTTTTTTTTTGTTTGTGTTTTTGATTATATTTTTAATGATAAAAATTGGCAACCAGACACTTATCCTCTTCTATTTTATTTGAAGTTGTACTTATGTATGGAATCTTACTGTTTGGAACCTGCTTAGCACAGAGATCCCTACCAAGCCTTTTGAGATCAGTTGGTCTCCTTGCTCTCCTGAAGGACAGCCCCTTTTCAGAGAGTTCATGCAAACACTCTGTGATCAACAGAATCTTGTAAACAATGGGACAAGTTGCCTCCCTCTAGGCACTGAGGTAGGGGAGATAGATGAGCCCCAGGCTGAAGAGCTGGAGTTTGTCCCGTGTGAACACAGACTCCAAGATGAAGAGGAGGAGCTAGCCCTACCCAGAAAAGAGATCATGTATTTCTCATTCTAGAGGTCAAGAAGAGCTTCCCAACTATACATGCACCGAAAGGTCCTAGGAGATCAAAAAGGGGACTGATGGCAGAGGCCTTTTTGCTAGAATCCAAACTGGTTAAGAGAGGCACACGCCCACAAGGGAGGACTCTGAGATACACCAAACACAGACTCAGAACCAGGCAAAGCGAGATGATTGGCCAGAAGAAACTGGGAAGAAATGCCCCATATAAGTGATTCAAACTACCATGAGGGTGCGATTCTGTCTCTGAGCCCACCCGTGTGTGTATGCACATGTACTCTTTTTTTCCTCCTAATAAACACTTGTTTCTTTCTGTTTCATTTCAATCATTTCTTCAAAGTCAAAGGGCCAAGGCCTTGTCTCTGGCCGCTGGTCCCTGGTGGTCTAGTGGCTGGGATTCAGAGTTCTTACTGCTGTCTCCTGACTTCAAACTCTGGGCAGGAACCAAAACTCTGCTTCAAGCTGCTGCAAGCCAAGGCCACTCAAGATCAGCATCACACCTGAAAATCTAGCCTGAGCCATCAGAAGGGTGGCTTGTCATCCAGAGTGGCAGACCAATGTGGGAGTTAACTTTGGCCAGAAGGAGGTGTGAGAAGAAATCTACTTCTGTCCTTATGTAAGCACAAAATTATCTTAATACTTAATCCTTACATCCCATTTACAGAAAAACACAATAATATTTAGAAAGCTCTTGTGGTTTGCTTATTGTCTCCTAGTTAGTGGCAGACCCAAAATTCACCAATCAAAAATCTCTGATTTCCGAATGCCAAGTGACTTCAGCTTTTAAGAAAATGATCTATTCGGGAAAGATTTGAGGTTTCTCTGCCGAGGCATAGAGATTGCAAACAATTCAGTAACTAACAATATAAATATTATTTGTGAAATATAACCCTGATGTGTTATTTTGAAAACCATCCTTGGTTTACCTATGCCCTGCAATGTTTTACATTTATTTGCAGCTTGTTATTCTACTAGAGATAAACAGAGTCTAGTCTCTCTACTTAGTTCCACATGATTAAATGACTCCTTCAGTTCACAGCCATTTTTTAATTAAGGAAATGCATGCTTCCCTTCGGCTATGCATCTCAACACTGAGAAAAGTCATTTAATTGAATAAGGCAAAATTACACCTCACAACTGGGAGATTTGACATTTTTCTAAGGATGTGTTATGCAGCTTTGTGACTAACAAACCTGTGCTGACTTCCCCAAAAGAGAGTATGCAGACAGCTTACAAGTTTTTATGAACAAGAAAACAGTTGGAAATACAAGGATTATGTGGGATATCTTAAGCTACCCCCTCACCTTTGAAATCATATCAATGCTGTGAAACAGAGTATTGTGTGAACCATACCTGTCAAGAGGCTTAAATCTGAAAGCTGATTTAGAACAAGATTTTGATCTATTCATTTTACTTCCCATTGCTTTCTTCAATACCTTTGGCTTTCATTCTCTTACAAAACATTCCAGGGGCTATTAATTCATGTTTTTAAGGTCTCTAGATTGCTATTACTCTGTGAGCCCATTGCGCCTCATATCTAAAAAGGCTTTCATAAAAATCATTGCTATTCTCAACAAAACTTATCTGTCTAGATATTATATTGACTGTGGAAAAAAGTGAAAGTCGCTTAGTTGTGTCCGAATTTTTGCAACCCTACGGACTACACCGTCAGTCAATTCAGTCACTCTGCTACTGCTGCTAAGTCACGTCAGTCGTGTCCGACTCTGTGCGACCCCATAGACAGCAGCCCACCAGGTTCCTCCGTCCCTGGGATTCTCCAGGCAAGAATACTGGAGTGGGTTGCCATTTCCTCCTCCAGTGCATGAAAGTGAAAAGTGAAAGTGAAGTCGCTCAGTCGTGTCCGAATCTTCGCGACCCCATGGACTGCAGCCTACCAGGCTCCTCCGTCCATGGGGTTTCCCAGGCAAGAGTACTGGAGTGGGGTGCCATTGCCTTCTCCAATTCAGTCACTCAGTCGTGTCCAACTCTTTGCAACCCTATGGACTGTAGCATGCCAGATTTCCTTGCCCTTCACCAGCTCCTGGAGCTTGCTCAGACTCATGTCCATTGAGTTGATGATGCTATCCAACCATCTCATCCTCCGGCGTCCCCTTCTCCTCCCACCTTCAATCTTTCCCAGCATCAGGGTCTTTGCAAATGAGTCAGCTCTTCACATCAGGTGGCCAAAGGATTGGAGTTTCAGCTTCAGCATCAGTCCTTCCAATGAACATTCAGGACTGATTTCCTTTAGGATGGACTGATTGGATTTCTTTGCTGTCCAAGGGACTCTCAAGAGTCTTCCCCAACACCACAGTTCAAAAGCATCAGTTATTTGGTGCTCAGTTTCTCTATAGTTCAACTCTCACCTTCATACATGACTATTGGAAAAACCATAGCTTTGACTAGATGGACCTTAGTTGGCAAAGTAATGTCTCTGCTTTTTAATATGCTGTCTAGGTTGGTCATAGCTTTTCTTCCAAGGAGAAAGCGTCTTTTAATTTTATGGATGCAGTCACCATCTGCAGTGATTTTGGAGCTCCCCAAAATAAAGTCTGTCACTGTTTCCATTTTTTCCCCATCTATTTGCCATGAAGTGATGTGACCAGATGCCATGATCTTAGTTTTCTGAACGTTGAGTTTTAAACCAACTTTTTCACTCTCTTCTTTCACTTTCATCAAGAGGCTCTTTAGTTCTTTGATTTCTGCCATAAGGGTGGTGTCATCTGCGTATCTGAGGTTATTGATATTTTCCTGGCAGTCTTGATTCCAGCTTGTGCTTCATATAGCCCAGCATCATGCATGATGTACTCTGCATGTAAGTTAAATAAACAGGGTGACAATATACAGCCTTGAAGTACTCCCTTCCTTATTTGGAACAAGTCTGTTCTTCCATGTCCAGTTCTAACTGTTGCTTCTTGACCTACAAACAGATTTCTCAGGAGGCAGGTCAGGTGGTCTGGTATTTCCATCTCTTGAAGAATTTTCCACAGTCTGGCATAGTCAATAAAGCAGAAATAGATGTTTTTCTGGAACTCTCTTGCTTTCTACAATCCAGCTGATGTTGGCAATTTGACCTCTGGTTCCTCTGCCTTTTCCAAATGCAGCTTGAACATGTGGAGTTTCATGGTTCATGTACTGTTGAAGTGTGGCTTGGAGAATTTTGAGCATAACTTTGCTAGTGTGTGAGATGAGTACAATTGTGCGGTAGTTTGTACATTCTTTAGCATTGTCTTTCTTTGGGATGGGAATGAAAACTGACCTTTTGCAGTCCTGTGGCCACTGCTGAGTTTTCCAGATTTGCTGGCATATTGAGTGTAGCACTTTCACAGCATCATCTTTCAGGATTTGAAATAGTTCAACTGGAATTCCATCACCTCCCTTAGCTTTGTAGTGATGCTTCCTAAGGCCCACTTGACTTCACATTCCAGGATGTCTGGCTCTAAGTGAGTGATCACACCATCATGGTTATCTGGGTCATGAAGATCTTTTTTTGCATTATTCTTCTGTGTATTCTTGCCATCTCTTCTTAATATCATCTGCTTCTGTTAGGTCCATACCATTTCTGTCCTTTATTGTGGCCATCTTTGCATGAAATATTCACTTGGTATCTCTAATTTTCTTGAGGAGATCTCTATTCTTTCCCATTCTGTTGTTTTCCTCTATTTGTTTGCATTGATCACTGAGGAAGACTTTCTTATCTCTCCTTGCTATTCTTTGGAACTCTGCATTCAAATGGGTATATGTTTCCTTTTCTCCCTTGCCTTTCACTTCGCTTCTTTTCTCAGCTATTTGTAAGGCCTCCTCAGACAACCATTTTGCCTTTTTGTATTTCTTTTTCTTTGAGATGGTCTTGATCACTGTCTCCTATAGAATTTATGAACCTCTATCCAGAGTTCTTCATGCACTGTCTATCAGAACTAATCCCTTCAATCTATTTGTCACTTCTGCTGTACAATCATATGGGATTTGATTTAGATCACAGTCCATAGTATTCTCCAGGCCAGAATACTGGAGTGGGTAGCCACTTGAGGGGATCTTCCTAACCTAGGGATCAAACCCAGGTCTCCCACATTGCAGGCAGAGTTTTTACCAGCTGAGCCACCAGGGAAGTCCATATTGGGTGTGCTGCTAAGTTGCGTCAGTCGTGTCCGACTCTGTGACCCCATAGACGGCAGCCCACCAGACTCCCTTTTCCCCGGGATTCTCCAGGCAAAAATACTGGAGTGGGTTGCCATTTCCTTCTCCAATGCATGAAAGTGAAGAGTGAAAGTAAAGTCGCTCAGTCGTGTCCGACTCTTCGCGACCCCATGGGCTGCAGCCTACCAGGCTCCTCTGTCCATGGGGTTTCCCAGGCAAGAGATATCCATAAAAATTAGGCTTAAGAGGAAGCCCATTTATTTATATTTATGCCTTTGTCTTGTGCACTTGTTTTACTTCATCATTTCTACGGGAAATTTTAATGAGGAACCAGTACCATATATATGCTACTGAGCTCTGGTGAGTTCACCCATTCAGAGATTGTAAATTGCTGTTCTGTTTTGATTTTAAATCTGGAAGCTAGAAAGAGAGGAGTGATGTGGATGGTGTGGGAAGCAGCATGGGGAAGTGGCTGTGATAGTGTCCACTGTTGGCCTCAGTTAGGATTACATTAAGTCCCCTCCAGACAAACCTTCAAGTTGCAAACTTTCAAAATGTGAATGTACGTTCGCCTGTCCAGTCATGTAAGCTGGTTCTATCTGAGGAGTCACTGTTAGTTTTTGAGTCATGGAATTAAACATAGAACAGTTCAAGAAGGTTGCAGCAGCAACCTTCAGAATACAATCCAGTGCTTCCGTGCCATCTATGATCAGAAAAAAAAAAAGCTACTCTCCAGACATCACTGGATCATTTTCTAAGAGGGTAGACGGAATTGAATCCAGCAAGGAACCAGAACCTGTGCCAGCAACGTCAGGCATGAGAGAAGTTGTAGCTTGCCCTCCATCTCCTATTGTTGACAATCCTTCAGCTCTACCATCTCCCACTTCCTCTCCCTCCTCCAGGCAGTAACTCTTCTTCCTGTTCACTCAATGCAGCCCCTGTGTCCCAGCTGCTGTAATGTACAACTGTACTTTTCAAGGTACTATACTGTAAGATTAAAAATGTTTTCTTTGTTTATGTATTATCTGTGTGAAAAGTATTATAAACCTATTACAATACAGTACTCTACAACAAATTGTGTTAGTTGGGCACCTAGGCTAACTTTGTTGGACTTAAAAACAAATTGGACATATGAACGCACTCTTGGAATGGAACTCATTTGTATGTAGGGGACTTACTGTGGGCTGTTTACCTCCATGGACAAACATTGAAAATTTGGAGAAATACAGAGCTCTTAATACTGCCTATCTGTACAAATTATTCTTTCTGGAGAAAAAAAAAATGAGACATTCAAAAGTGAGTTGATGATTATAATTTAAAACCTCAATAACCAAAACATTCTACTGTTTTATTGCTATGTCTCCAGAGAGCCCCAAGAGCAGAAGGGCTTCAGACAGACCAAGATGAAAACTTTCTGCATATTTGAGGAAAATTGGGGGTCCCAGCTGTCCTCAGTTGGGGAGTGAATATTGTAGTAAGATGACGATACGCTATTTTGTGATTCAGGCTTGGCTAACCCTGGTTCATGCCTTCCACAGCTCCATGCATCTGGACCCAGCCTGAGGTCACCTGATTCCTGGGCCAGGCCTGGAAGAGGAAGAGTAGGAACTCCCATAGTCCCTGTTTACTAGGATGAGAAATTGAGCCAGTCTTCAGTGATGAGCTCTGAGGTCCTGCCGTAGTTGTTGAAGTCCTCCGTCTTCCTGAGTTTCCATGGATGCCTCTCAGTCAAAACAAAGGTGTGGGCTCCTGAGAAGAATACAGGGTTCTTGTCTTTCCATTTGGTTCAGGGTCCAAGTGTAAGCTATTGCCTTGACGTCCACTGTATACACTGTCCAGTTATTCTGCCTGATGATCTAGCCTCGCTGGTGTTAATACATATTTTTCATGAAAAATGAAAATACTTTGGGCCATGAAAGTATCTCACTCCTCAGCCCACAATAAATTCAGCATTTATTGAAATAATTATTTCTATAATAGGAGTAAATAGTGGTTTTTCAAGTTACAACACTTTTTCTATATTTATTACTTGGTATTCATTTGTAAAGAATAGTTTCTCTTATCCCTATTTAGGTATGTATTTACTTTCATTTGTTAAATAATTTATAACCCATCAATATGGTTATTTATTTCGATGCTCAAAATTTCCCAACTTGAAAGTGAAAATCCCTTCAGGAATGTATGAGACCAAGCGAAGGAAATTGGTATTAGGTATTGTGACCTCTTCCTTTATAAGTTAGTAGAAACAGTTGATAATTTGGGGGCAAGGTTCAGTAGTCTGTACTTTTAACAAGAGTTCCAAGTGATTCTATTTAGGTCACATTTTAAGAAAAACTGAGATATTTTTCCATGTCCTTGGTTTCAAGTTTAAAGAGAGAATTTCATTCTCCATTGTCACTATTAGAGTACTTTTTCTGATCATTAGAAGCACTAAATGAATTATGTGTCTTAGAAGCTGAGATGCAATCTTAATTACTGTTTGACCTTCCTGGGATGCAAATTAACACAACATTTTTTTTTACTCAGTAATATGTGCCACTTAAATACTTCTTTATATTCTCCCAGGGAACACTATATTATCTATGCACTTTGCAGCTGAATCTAAAATGAAACTTCCTGTCTCTAAGAAATAGGAACATACTGATACTCTTGATTTATAGGAAGTAGTAAGTATCCTTCTAAGACTGCAAGATTGTTAAAGCCTGATCACAAATCCAATGGGCTCTACTGTAAGTATCAATACCTAGAAAACAACTGAAAATAACTTACTCTCACATACTATGTACAGGACTAGAATATGGCAAACACGTTCTTGTTATCATGGCATGTTTTTCTTTTATAAGTACTCAGAGTCATATGAATAGATTACATCCTTTTCTGCACAGCTGGATTGCTTTATATCCTCTGTAACTGAATAATCCCACGGGGAAAGTAAGGGATCCTTTCCTCTTCTCAGATCATTTGTTGAATTAAAAAAAACAGAGTGGTGAAAGTTACATATAAATTGCATATTCTTTTTGTCCAGGTGGTTGTGTCTCAAAAAAATAAGAAGAAAACACATTTATCTCTGTGATCTCTATAGGTATGAGCACATCAGGTGAGATGAGGAATCTATACTCTCTCTCCCCTGTGGGGGTGGAGGGCATTCACTCAAGATGGAGAATAGTGTCTTCCATCACAGAGTTCCACCCCAGGCCAGATCAGCCAGGCACTCATCTTGAAAGTGAAAGTCGTTCAGTCCTGTCCAGCTCTTTGCAACCCCATGAACTAAACAGTCCATGGAATTTCCCAGGCCAGAATACTGGAGTGGGTAGCCTTTTCCTTCTCCAGGGGATCTTCCCAAACCAGGGATCAAACCTAGGTCTCCCGAATTGCAGGAGGATTTTTTACCAGCTGAGCCACAAGGGAAGCCCAGGCACTCAGCTTACTGCCACGCTATTTAACTGGCTGATGTAGGTGAGGTTTAGCTCATAACTTCAAAACCCGATTTCTCTCCTTCACACACAGCGAGACTCACTGGATCCATCACATCTCTTTCACATCTGATGCCTGCAGTTGTCTGCTCCACTTCACTTGTAGGCCTTTGTATCTTGTCATTATATTTAGTATCCTCTAGTCTTTTCTCAAGCCTCGTCTTTCCTACATCCTGGCGTTTGCACATTGAAGTTCATAACAGAACCCCAGGGCCCTGAATAAATGGACCATACTTTGAAAGTGTGAAGGCCATTTGGTCAGAGGAGTTTGAGCCACACTTCTCCTACACTTACTTACAAAAATGAAAGGAAGGACATCATCACAGGTGAAATCTATGAATCTCTCCCCTTCTACTTTGAAAGAAGAAAAGAGGTCGAGGCAGGGGGCGGGGAGAAAGACCAATACAGTGAGAGGAAGAATTTTTCTTAAGTATATCACAGTGCAAACGAACCATTTTTACACCAGTAAGAGCTGCTCTAGAAGTGACTCATATGGTATATCTATACCATTTCCCAAACAGTAACAAAAGAATTGATTACTTGAACAACAGTGATAGAATGTTATGTGATAGAACAGTGATAGAATGTTTCACCAGCACAGAGTGAAACTGAGAGATGAACAGCTCTTAATCAACAAAGATTACTCCCTGGATGGTCCATGCTCCCTAAGGCTTCTCTGCATTGGCAAATATGGTTTCAGAGTCCAGTGATTCCTGAAATCCTCTGCCTATGCAAATACATGTTTATCCTCAGTCACAGGTTTATTCAGTAACGTGTTGTATATGTTGCTGAAACTCGGCCTCTATTCACCTGTGCTGAGTGGAAATTGGGTGAAGTTGCTGAAGAGAAATTGCTGAAGAAATTGGGTGCTGAAAAGATTTGGGGTGAGGTAGAAAACAGTAGTTTTTATCGCCTTGCCAGGCGAAGGGGGCCACAGTGGACTAATGCCATCAAGACTGTGTGACGGGACTTCCCTAGTGGTCCAATGGCTAAGACTTGGCATTTCAATGCAGGAGGCACAGATTCAACCCCTGGTTGGGGAACTAAAATCCCACATACCATGCAACAGGGCCAAAAAATAAAAGACTGTGTGACTCACCCTGGACAGGGTAGTGAGGAGTCTTACAGTGTTCAAAGAACAGGGCATGATCAGCTTCTGGAAATTCTTCTGATTGGTTGGCGGTGAGGTAATTGAGAGTCAGTATCATCAGCCTTCTGGTTCCAGGTAGTCTGGGCTCTATGTGCTTGTGGGCAGCATACAGTTAACTTCCTCCTGTTGGGGGTCTCAGTACCTGCAAAACAGCTCTAAGGACATGGCTCACAATATTATCTAAAGTCCTTGAGGAAGAACTTTTAAAGGTCCTTGACTTTGTTTAATGGCTAAAGTATTATTATTTTTATCTTACTTGACTGTCTTCTTTTCTGTATGTTTTCACTTCTCTGATTAAATTTATTCTTTGGCTCAGGTTTTTCTATGGATGAAAGGAGGGCAGAGGATATGGGTGGAGGGCTATCTGGGAAGGCCTCTTAGGTCCTGCTCAGTTACATGCACACATGATTACTGAGTGAGTGTGGTTAATCAATGCTCACAAGAGTGGCAGAATTTGGCTCCAAGAAGCAGTTATGTTCTCAGGAGAGAAATCTGTTATTAAGACAGTTAATTAGGAAAAATGTAAGACCAAGTACTCTTTCAGACCTGAGTCCACCTATTCAACCACGACAACCAGCTAAGCTGGAAGTCAAAGAAGAAAAGAGGTCAATCTAGGCTGCACTAGTCTTGACTCTGCTAACTTATTTTTCACCAACTTAGGCTATGCCATTGGCATTCCTCAGAGGAATTAACAATGTAATTGCCACTTAATTACAGGGCTCCATCATAGATCACTTTTTACTTCAGAGAATTATGCCGGGAAATGTGTTTTAGTAGTCTTAGTTCTCTCTGCACATCTTGGAAGTTTCCCTCTGCTATTTTCAAATAAACATTTCATAGGAAGATAGAATCAGGCGGTTTGACAAAAACAGAAAAGCCAGAGCTGTCTGGATACCCTTAAATTGATGTCTCTACAAATGGAAACATTTACAGAACAATGGGGCTGGGAGAATTTCAAAGGAAGCTGTTCACTATGAAAGAGAAGAGAGGAAATGCTTAATGCTCAGATTCAAGAAACAAGGAAGGAAAGATGTGTACGTTTTCTTGGGGGAAGGGAGGAGAGCAGTCAGGATCTTGCCTCCTCCCACCTCAAATTCCAGATCATAACTATTGTCCAGAATGCATCTGAAGCAATTCAGAGGTGATGTCTCACAGCAGATTTGGACAGGGTTTCCTTAGCGTAGTTAAAACCTGCCTCACCACATACTTGGTCTGTAACCTTACACAAATTTTGTAACATTCCTCCTCCATAAAATGAGAATAATACTAGCATTCATTTACAGCATAAAAGTTTGTTGTAAGAATTAGAGGATGTGCGTGAAGCTTAAAGTCTCATTCAGGCTCTTAATTTTATGGTTGAATGTATTTTTAGTAGAAATAACCATAAATTAGCTTGTTTTAAATGACCTCTTTAAAGTTTAAGCTTGGACTTCCCCGATAGCTCAGCTGGTAAGGAATCCACCTGCAATGCAAGAAACCCCGGTTCGATTCCTGGGCCAAGGAGATCTGCTGGAGAAGAAATTGGCTACCCACTCCAGTATTATTGGGCTTCCCTTGTGGCTCAGCTGGTAGAGAATCCACCTGCAATGCAGGAGACCTGGGTTTGATTCCTAGGTTGGGAAGATCCTCTGGAGAACAGAAAAGCTGCCCATTCCAGGATTCTGTCCTGGAGAATTCCATGGACTTTGCAAAGAGTCGGACATGACTGAGCGACTTTCACTTTCACTTAAAGTTTAAGCTTAGCATTATAATTCTCAGTTATATTCCTGAACTATAAGTCTGTCATTCATTTGCACCTCTTTAGTAGTAATTTCTACTAGCAGTTTAACTTTTTGACTAGCCCTCTTCCTACTGATTTTTTTTAAGAAATCAGAATTGAGAATTGATAAATTGGATTTTAACTTGATAACTTATGTTGTAGAGCCAAACCACATTTTCTGGTATATGTGTGGAAGGACTATTAGGGAAGTCAACATTTTTTTGAATGCCCTCAACATTCACTACATTCGACGTGGTAGAAGGGTAAAATTTCTATTCATATAGAAGAAAACCTAGACTCAGTGAGGAAAAACATTTTTAATATAGTGATTATTGTCCAAACTTTCCAATTATAAGAAACTTTGCAAAGATATAAAAACATCACAGATCACCTCATAAAAAGTCATAAGTACTGTATTTGTCAAGTGAAGTCAAGTGGGCCTTAGGAAGCATCACTAGGAACAAAGCTAGTGGAGGTGATGGAATTCCAGCTGAGCTATTTCAAATCCTGAGAGATGATGCTATGAAAGTGCTGCACTCAATATGCCAGCAAATCTGGAAAACTCAGCAGTGGCCACAGAACTGGAAAAGGGCAGTTTTCATTCCAATCCCAAAGAAAGGCAATGCCAAAGAATGCTCAAACTACGGCACAATTGCACTCATCTCACACACTAGGAAAGTAATGCTTAAAATTCTCCAAGCCAGGTTTCAGCAATACGTGAACCATGAACTTCCAGATGTTCAAGCTGGTTTTAGAAAAGACAGAAGAACCAGAGATCAAATTGCCAACATCCGCTGGATCATCACAAAAGCAAGAGAGTTCCAGAAAAACATCTATTTCTGCTTTATTGACTATGCCAAAGCCTTTGACTGTGTGGATCACAATAAATTGTGGAAAATTCTGAAAGAGACGGACATACCAGACCACTTGACCTGCCTCTGGAGAACCCTGTAAGCAGGTCAGGAAGCAACAGTTAGAACTGGACATGGAACAACAGACTGGTTCCAAATAGGAAAAGGAGTACGTCAAGGCTGTATATTGTCACCCTGCTTATTTAACTTCTATGCTGAGTACATCTTGAGAAATGCTGGGCTGGAGAAAGCACAAGCTGGAATCAAGATTGCCAGGAGAAATATCAATAACCTCAGATATGCAGATGACACCACGCTTGTGGCAGAGAGTGAAGTAGAACTAAAGAGCCTCTTGATGAAAGGGAAAGAGGAGAGTGAAAAAGCTGGCTTAAAGCTCAACATTCAGAAAACTAAGATCATGGCACCCGGTCCCATCATTTCATGGCAGATATATGGGGAAACAGTGGAAACAGTGGCTGACTTTATTTTGGGGGGCTCTAAAATCACTGCAGATGGTGATTGCA
This sequence comes from Okapia johnstoni, assembly GCA_024291935.2. Lineage (NCBI taxonomy): Eukaryota > Metazoa > Chordata > Mammalia > Artiodactyla > Giraffidae > Okapia > Okapia johnstoni. The sequence continues at coordinate 18,825,559 of CM044317.1, read as the reverse complement.
GCCATGAAATTAAAAGACGCTTACTCCTTGAAAGGAAAGTCATGACCAATCTAGACAGCATATTAAAAAGCAGAGATATTAAGGTCCATCTAGTCAAGGGTATGGTTTTTCCAGTGGTCATGTTTGGATGTGAGAGTTGGATGGTGAAGAAAGCTGAGCACTGAAGAATTAATGCTTTTGAACTGTGGTGTTGAAGAAGACTCTTGAGAGTCCCTTGAACTGCAAGGAGATCCAACCAGTCCATCCTAAAGGAGATTAGTCCTGTGTGTTCATTGGAAGGACTGATGTTGAAGCTGAAACTCCAATCCTTAGGCCACCTGATGCGAAGAGCTGACTCATTGGAAAAGACCCTGATCCTGGGAAAGATTGAGGGCAGGAGGAAAAGGGGACGACAGAGGATGAGATGGCTGGATGGCATCATTGACTCAATGGACATGGGTTTGGGTGGACTCAGGGAGTTGGTTATGGACAGGGAGGCCTGGCGTGCTGCGTTTCATGGGGTCGCAAAGAGTAGGACACGACTGAGTGACTGAACTGAACTGAATGAAACTATATTAACCAAAATCTGTCATAGAATATTGAAACACATTAAAATGAAGTTGAATAATAAACTTGTGTCTTCTTTTGACCAACACCAAAACTTTCTATAAAATTGCTTAGGAAAAATTTGCCTGGGACCTATAGCTGATGTTCTGAAATTTGATTAATTACTTACCCTGATTATTTTCAGAGTAGGGATCGAAGTGCTGTTTCTTTTTTTTTCTTTTTACCTATATCCAATAAAAGGTTTGTCTCTTAAGCTGATTTCAATACACAGTGAAATGTTATTGGTGTGAGCTATCACTTACAATACTTCATGTTGCTTAAGATAGAAAAAAGCAGAGTAGCTTGTTGTAAGACATACCTTATAGAGGGTTATACTTCTGCAATATTAAAACTCATATGTTACACACAGTATTTAATTTTATGTAGTTCTATTAATATTGAATAAACTGGTTGGCAAAATCTTTTTAACTTTGTTTCTCTTTTTAAAATGCATTTTCATATTTATAAATAATGTAAAGCTTGTTAAAACAAAAGTCTGAAATTACAAGGCTTAAGATTTTGAGGAATGGCTTTCTTTGAAGAGTTAATTGTGTCCGGTTCTAGGAAAACAAAGATATTGGAAGCTGAAAAATAAAAATTGCTTCAGAGTTAACTTGTGGTGTTGGTGTAACTCATTACAGATCAATACATTCACCATAAATGGCTGGTGAAAAAACACAAAAGCTGGAAAAAAAAGTCTGGTTGATACCATTGAAGAGAAACAAAGGAAGCCAACGCTTCAACAGTTAGGACCCTGAAACAAAGGAAAACAAACTGGAAAGAGCCCCCGTTAGAACTATCAACTTAAAATACCTAACTCCTTAAGGCATTTTTTAGCACATTGTGTTCGAGAGGCTAAGAGGACAAGTAGAATGTGGTGGGTAAGAAATTAGCAAGTTGAGCAGAGATTCTGGCAATCTTGAGGGACCATAAGAACAAAAACTACATCTTAAGACCAATCAAGCATATCCTAGCTTCCTGTTTGGAGCCTGAAAAGTCTACACTGGAAGATAAGATCCAACTAGAAATAGACTAGCCCTCACAAAAGAGTGAAATCCAATTTTGAATCTTATATGACTTGCCCCTACTCTAATAGATTTCCTGAAAGCAAAATTTCATTCTATATGAAAAAAGATAATGTCAACAAGAGCTTCAATATACATAGGCTATATTTTATACAAATTACTTGTCATTAAATAAAAAATTGATCAAACATACTACAAGAATAACTGACCAAAAAACAAGAGGAAAAGACCATCATAAAAACAGATCCATAAGAGACATAGATATCCAGAGTTATCATTTTAAAACATTAAAATAATTGGTTAATGTATTCCATGTAAGATTACAAGGCAGCAACAAGATGGATCATGGCATCTGGTCCCATCACTTAATGGCAAATAGATGGGGAAATAGTGTCAGATTTTATTTTTGGGGGTTCCAAAATCACTGCAGATGGTGACTGCGGCCATGAAATTAAAAGATTCCTTAGAAGGAAAGTTATGACCAACCTAGACAGCATATTAAAAACCAGAGACATTACTTTGTCAACAAATGTCCGGTCTAGTCAAGGCTATGGTTTTCCCAGCAGTCATGTATGGATGTGACAGTTGGACCATAAAGAAAGCTGAGTGCCAAAGAATTGATGCTTTTGAACTGTGGTGTTGGAGAAGACTTTTGAAAGTCTCTTGGACTGCAAAGAGATCCAACCAGTCCATCCTAAAGGAAATCAGTCCTAGATATTCATTGGAAGGACTGATGCTGAAACTGAAGCTCCAATCCTTTGGCCACCTGATGGGAATAACTGACTCACTAGCAAAGATCTGATGCTGGTCTTTGCATCAGGAAAGATTGCAGATGGGAGAAGGGAATGACAAAGGATGAGCTGATTGAATGGCATCACTGACTCAACGGACATGAGTTTGAGTAAGCTCTGGGAGTTAGTGATGGACAGGGAGGCCTGGTGTGCTGCAGTCCATGGGGTCACGAAGAGTCAGACACAACTTAGTGACTCAACTGAACTGAACTGAACTTTCACTGTTGGTGGGGATGTAAATTGATACAGCCACTATGGTAGATGGTACAGAGATTCCTTAAAAAACTGAAAGTAAAAGTACCATATGATCCAGCAATCCCACTTCTAGCCATATACCCTGAGGAAACCAAAATTGAAAAAGACACATGTATTCCGTTGTTCATTGCAGGACTATTTACAATAGCTAGGACATGGATGCAACCTAGATGTCCATTGACAGATGAATGGATAAGGAAGTTGTGGTACACATACACACTGAAATATTACTCAGCCATAAAAGGGAATGCATTTGAGTCAATTCTAATGATGTGGATGAACCTAGAGCCTATTACACAGAGTGAAGCAAGTTACAAAGAAAAAGATAAATATTGTATACTAATGCATATATATGGAATCTAGAAAAATGCTACTGAAGAATTTATTTGCAGGGCAGCTGTGGAGAAACAGACATAGACAATAGAATTATGGACATGGGGATAGAGGAGGAGAGGGTGAGATGTATGGAGAGAGTAACATGGAAGCTTACATTACTGTATGTAAAATAGATAGCCAATGGGAATTTGCTGTATGTCTCAGGACACTCAAACAGGGGCTGTGTATCAATCTAGAGGAGTGGGATGGGGAGGGTGATGGGAGAGAAGTTCAAAAGGAAGGGCATATATGTATACCTGTGGCTGATTCATGTTGAGATTTGACAGAAAACAAGAAAATTCTGTAAAGCAATTATCCTTCAAATAAAAAGTATACTTAAAAAAGAGAGTAAGAGTTTAATAGTAAATTAGGTGTACCAGAATTGAGAATTTTGAACTCAAAACCAAGTCACTAGAAAACATACAGAATAAAGCATGGCAAAATGGGATGGGGAGGGAAGTGGAAGGGGGGTTCTGGAAGGGGAAAATGTACACCCATGGTGGATTCATGTCAATGTATGGCAAAACAAATACAATATTGTAAAGTTAAAAATAGAAAATAAACTAATTTAAAAAAAAAGAAAGAAAGAAAATGAAGTTCACAGATCTTAACTGCAGAATATGATGAATATAAATAAATGTACACCCATCTAAAAAAAATAAAAGATGAAAATATAGAAAATGTCTTAAGCCACCTGAGAGAAAGTTTAAAGGACTAATATATGTACTGGAATCCCAGAAAGAGGGGAGAATGTAAAAAGGCAGACAATGATTGATGAGATAATGGTAGCTCAGTGGATAAGGAATCTGCCTCAAGGCAGGAGACACAGGAGATGCAGTTTCAATCCCTGGGATGGAAAGATCCCCTGAAGGAAGAAATGGTAACTTATTCCAGCATTCCTGCCTAAAGAATCCCATGGACAGAGGAACCTGTCAGGCTACAGTCCATGGGGTTGCAAAGAGTCAGACACGACTGAGGGAACTGAGCACACACAATAGCTAAGAATGTTTTCTAAACCAAAGAAAGTAACAGTCCACGGATTGGAGAAGTTCTGTGAACCCCAAGAGAGGTAAATCATGTATTTCTGTTCTTCTAACTGTAATATTAATAATTTTTTCTTCTAGCTGAAGAACTTCCTGTAATTGTGTGTGTGTGATTATTGGTAATGATTCTCTCAAATTTTTCTTGCTTAAATGTATCTTTGTGCTATGCTGTGCTGTGCTTAGTGGCTCAGTTGTGTCCGACCCTTTGTGACCCCATGGATTGTAGCCCACCAGGCTCCTCTGTCCATGGGGATTCTTCACACAAGAATACTGGAGTGGGTTGCCATTCCCTCCTCCAGGGAATCTTTCCAACCCAGGGATCCAACCCAGGTCTCCCACATTGCAGGCAGATTCTTTACCAGCTGAGCTACCAGGGAAGCCTTTAAAAGTATCTTTGGTGTGCCTTAATCTGAAGGATGTTCTCCCTAATTTAATAGCTAATTCCTTTCTGCATTTAAAATTTATGATTCATTGTTTTATGGTCTCCATAATTTGTCTGGGAAAGTCAGCTCAGACTTGCTTTTATTTAAATGTAAATGTGTCTTTTGCTGCCCTCTACCTGCTTCTAAGATTTTTTCTTTGACTTTGGCTTTCATCAATTTTAATATATATTTTAATATAATAAATTTTAAAATAATATATATTTAAGATAAATATTTAGTTCCCTTGATTTAGTTATTGTCATATGGTGGATACAGTCATTATCAAAAAATGATAAGCTTGTCATCATAAATCCCAGGGCAAATAATTCCCTCAGTATTGCTAAATAAACTTATGAGATTTGGGTGCCCTAAACTTGTGAACTAGAAAAGCCTCACCTTAGAGTAGGTGCTTAAATCAGGTCTGTTTCTCTCTAGAAGTGTGGCTGTTTTAGAGATGTCAACTTCAAAAACAAGGAAACACTCTCATATCTCCTAAGAAGAAAGAAAAATTTTAGTTGGTAAACCATGTCATTTTGGCATCATAAAAAATGTAATTTAGTATATTATTCTTTAATGTCAATCTAAACTTGTTTAAGCTCTGCAAGAGTAGAATCTTCTCAAATCCTCTAACATTCTGGGGGCGTCTTGTCCTTTAACACCCAATACAATTATTTTATACTTCATCTCAACTTTTGTGAAAACTCTAACGTGCTTTGTAAAATTTCCAGACATTCAGAAATTCTTTGCACTCTCTTAGACATCTCAAACTTTTTTTTTTAAAACAGGGCTTTCACCTCCTCAGTTAAATTTATTTCAAGGTATTTTAGTTTTTTGATGCAGTTGTAAATGAGTTGCTTTATTCTCTTTCTGTTGATTTACTATTAGTGTAGGGAAATGCAATAGATTTTAGTATACTGAACTCAAACTTTTGTTACTGTATTACTGTCTTTGGTAAGCCTGCTTTGGCACTTCGCTCACTTGCTGTGTGCTCTGTCTGCATAGCTTTACTACCAATCATCTAGGCTTCTCCTCTCCTCCCAAGGTACCACCGACTTAAATTTCACTGAAGATTTGGTAGTAACATTGTACAGAAAATTATTTAAAAATAAAATTACATCACTGTTTAGAAAAGTATCTTGGTGTCTCTGGTCAGTCTCATAGACCTGATTTCCTACTGTGCTGTTGGTCACCTTATTCCTTCCAAGACCACTCTATAAACTTCCGAACTATTTCTAACAGTCAGAACACATCTGCAAATACTTATTACTCTATCATACAGAGATGTGAATCACCTCTGTCTTATTTCTACTCATCTTGACCAGTCCTGGCTAACAGGTGCCTCCAAACACATGACTATCCACAAGACACACACACATATGTATGCACACACACACACACTTGCCAATCTAACACAATGATTTATTTGCAGGCAAAAAAAAAAATCATAACTTCCCCTTTCCAGGATCTCACACACCTTGAGAGAAATATGGAAAAACGTCATTACATTTTTTTGAAGGAGAAGAGAACAGGGAGATTTAAAAAAAAAGGTTCACTGGACTAAGTTTTTAAGGAAATTTTAAAGTAAATTATGAAGAGATAAGTGGGATTCTAGCAAGGGAATTCAGAGAGAGATAGTGATGAAAGAAAGTCTGCATGTTGTCATAGACCATGACATGTTCTGGCCGTAACTAGTAATTTGAGGTTGCTGGGGGAAAAAAACGTGTGTGTGTGTGTGTGTGTGATTTATGAGACAGCCAAGTAAAGCTATCCAAGCATGCAGGCTGAAAAAGAAGCTGGAGCTCAGGAGAAAGATATAGATTGAAGATCATCTTTGGAAAAACAGAGCTTTCTAAGCACAAAATCAATCATCTCAGAAGTATTCTAGCAGTGACCACTTAAATGCCTAATCTATACAATTTCATAAGTGATGAAAAGGCAAATAGACTAATCTTAAAAGTAAAAAGTTTCCTGTAGTGGGGTTCATCTGATTAGGTTGATTCTGTGAACATGTGAAAATCATTTCTGTCATTATCTATAATGTTAAGGCAATGGATCTTGCAAGTATAAATTTAAGTGTTTAAGGAGCTTCTAAAGGACCACTTGTTTAGCTCTTTTTTAATGACAACTTGAATACTATCTTACATAAAATATGGCTTTACCTAAACATATCATCTGGAGAAGGAAATGGCAACCCAGTTAAGTATTCTTACCTGGAAAATCCCAAGAGCAGACCAGCCTGGCAGGCTACAGTCCATGGGGTCTCAAAGACCTGGACATGACTGAGTGACTAACTCTCCAAACATATCATCAGATATTTCACTATAACATAAGTATATATAAAATTGCAAGCATTTATAAAATTTCCAATAGCATTTGCATTATTTAGTCCTCTAGAGTACTGGAATTACAAGTTTCAGCTATATTTTTTAACAATAAAACAGTAGTTCTTTCTATCAGTGTGATATAGAAAATGTTTCAGAATTTTTTCCTTTTAGTAACAGACTGCTATATTTTTTTCCTTTTTTGGTATTGCCTTAAGCATTAAGGCTAAATCGTGCAACTTAAAATTTTCAGAGAACAGAAAATGTCCAATCTAAAATCAGGTGGTCACTGTTCAGTCTACCTCATTTGAGTCCTTACTTTGACAATAGTCTTTAAAACCAGAGTTTGTCAAAAGATTCTGCAAATTTTAAAAGTTTCCCTAACACAACAGGAAGACATAGTTTCACTCTCAACACACAGAGTTTTAGCATAATCCATAGTTAGAAAAAAAAAATGAAGTGTATGGGAATGCATACTCCTCCAGGAAGGTAGAAGAGCTGTGAATTTTTGTAGGGAAAGAGGGGAATTTGGAAGGGGTGAGACCAGGATTTGTAAACTCACAGCTTCAGATTCTCCCCAACCACTTGACACTCCTCAGCAGGACTGATGTTAGAACAAATGGATTCAGTATAAATTTAAAAATAAAACATAAAGCAAAACAGATTAAAGAAAAAGCTAAAATGGAAGAACAGACCTGGTACCTTACAGTTTCAATATTCTGGGATGACCATGGCGGAGTAGAACTCGTGGCACTGTGTATTTAGGGGCTCCTTTAAAAACAAGACACATAGGACTTCACTGGTAGTCTAGTGGTTAAGACTGCATTCCCAACGCAGGGGGCATGGATTTGATCCCAGATTGGGGAACTAATATCCCACATGCTACATGGCATGGCATGGCCACATATTTTTTTTAAATAGCCACACACCTTTCACTCAGAGATCTTCAACTACAGGAGGGCATGGACAGAGAGTGGGATAGAAGACTGACTTACTCTGGCTTAGCAGGAGGTTCCAGAGACCTGCAGACACAGTATAAAGATCAGCCCCTCCTAAAACACTCTGAGGAAATAGAACCTGCTTTTCCTGGACCCTTGTTGGGAGGCAGAGGGGATTTGGGAGAAGAGAGAGAGGAAGGTTAGTATAGGAAATTTAAATTTTCAATGGACTGATTTTTTTTTTTTGATTAGTCTCATTTAAAAAATAAATTTATTTTTACAACAGTTTTACATTTTCAGAAAAATTGGGAAGATTGTACATGAAGTTTTCCTGTACCTCATTCCCAGTTTCCTCTAATATTGAAATTTTATATGAGCATGGTACATTTGTTGTAATTAATGAACCAATGCTGACATATAATTATTAACTAAAGTTCATACTTTATTCAGATTTCCTTAGTTTTTATCTGATGTCCTTCTTCTATTCCAGGACACTACGTTAACTTTAGTCATCATGTCTCTACTAAAAATTTTAATGTACAGTATATATTTGTAGTAATAGTAACTTATTTTAAGGCCCTTGTCCCCTAATTCTATCTTATGGTTTAGCTCTTGGTATATTTTTATTAATTTGTTAAATCCTTACAATAACCGCCCCCTCCCAAAAAACAGGTTACTATTATTCCCATTTCATAAAGAAACAGAGGCATAGAGAGATCAAGTAACTTGCTCAAAGGCATACAGCATTAAATGATGCAACTAGGACATGCATCCATGCAGTGTGACCCCATAGAAGTGAATGCAGACCAAAAATGTGTTAGCTCAAATTATCTTAAATTTCTTAAAGAGTGTCTGAGAATTTCAGTTCTCATCATTCAGAGTTTCAGAATTCCTTGGCCCCAATAAAGAAATGGAGAAAAATGCTCCCTTGGCCATGGCATCTGACATATAAAGCTTTCTGGGGTCTAATTTGAGCCTGATATTCTGCTGTGTGATTTCTGACTCCGGCCTTACCTGTCAGGTGAGAGGAATGGACTAATATGTGAAAAAAAAAATCATATCCAGCTATAAGCTTTTTTAGTCCATGATAAAGTGAAATGCAGTTTTCTCGTTTTGAGCACTTTCAGGCAAGATCAGCTCAGGCTATGGCAACTCACAGACTTATATCGGTTTTTATCCCTAAAGAATTTTGAACAAATTGCTTAATTCATCTTAGCTTAATTTGTCTGTAAAACGAGGTGACCATAGAATCTACTTTATGTGGACATTTTAAGAACGAAAGCAAATACATGTAAAATATCTAGCATGCTAGTTTTCTTTTGTCCATCATCATTAAACATGGAGTAGTCAGAAGACAGGAAAAAAGACCTCTTCTAATCCTTCTTATCCCATGACTTCATCAAAACAAGATCTTAATGGTAGAAATTTCTCTGAGGAAATTGTAATAATAAAATCATAGGAAGTTCAGTGCTGTAGTCTTCAGGAACTGCAGGTCTGCAGTGACTCATTACTTTATATGCCAAGTACCTTCTATAGTCTCCAAAGTCAAAATAAAGTACTGGCAGAAATACCCCATTTATATACATTGGCCTCCTTGGCCTTCATTCTGTTTGTTGGAAATCCTTTTAGTGGTGCTTTCCTCCAGGGCTATCCCTGAAAACTCCTTTAGTTTATAGGAGCTTCTCTTCTATGATTCAAACAGTCCTAGGCAAGGTTAAATTTTCTGATTAGTTACGTATTACTACAACTCTGTAAATATAACTCTACAATTGTGCAGTAGTTTGAGCATTCTTTGGCATTGCCTTTCTTTGGGATTGGTATGAAAACTGACCTTTTCCAATCCTGTGGCCACTGCTGAGTTTTCCAAATTTGCTGACATATTGAGTGCAGCACTTTCACAGCATCATCTTTCAGGATGTGAAATAACTCAACTGTGGACACCAGATATTACATCCCCCAAATCCTCCGCATATCTTGATTCTAGTTGTGGGAGGATTCCACATCTTTGGAAATATCTTCGCAATTCTTGACCATGAGTTCTGAAGGTTGCTGACCTCTATACATTTGCTTCATATGAAAAACATGGATTCTGTTATAACCTAAGTTTTCTGATATTCATCATTTGAAATAAAACTATTATTTTTGTTTTAATATTAGGATGATAGATGTGGGATTTTCCTCAAAGGCTTTTCACAAAAGAACAGATCTTTTTGACTATATCAGTCTTGGACCCCATGGAATGTAGCCCACCATGCTCCTCTGTCCATGGAATTTTCCAGGCAAGAATACTGAAGTGGATTGCCATTTCCTCCTCCAGGGATCTTCCCAACCCAGGGATCCAACTCTGGTCTCCTGCACTGGCACTGGATTCTTTACTATTGTGCCAACTGGGAAGCCCCAGTAAATATTGTTTAATTCTGGTCAATAATCAGGATTAGGAGAGGAGAGAAAGAAGAATGTGGGGGCTAGAGGGAAGTCCATATAATGAAACTAGGTATTCATTTCCATTCAGAATCAACATTGTTAAAAGTTACTACTGTGCCATTTTATTCATCCTGCATAAAGCAGCAATAGAATAGCCCATCTTCTTGAAATAATCAGGTGCTACATGTATCATACAACATTTGAAGAAGAGCTACTGGTTTAAATGACAGGCGAATGTGGAAGGGAATCAATCTAACGCTGGAATTTTGCACCTAGTTCATCAGAAGTAACCTTATCATAAGACAAGTTAATGAAAACTGTAGCAGATTAAATGGGTAGCATAAAACATTATCATTTTAAAACCTTTGCATAATTCTGCATAGAAAAAGAAATGAACTGAGGGGCAGAGCAGATGGCTTGCTGCACACTACCAGTGCTTTGTGTATACACAGTTTAAAATGACAGTCTTTATTGTTCCCTGAACATGGCTTCTGATGACAGAGGAAAGTCAACAGGCTTAAAAATATGCAGATGCGTTAATATAATTTTATAAATGAGACTTCACTCCATCTATTAAAAAAACTCAAGGTCATTCCTTACCATATGTCATAAAGATATTGGCTTTACTGATAGATGGAAAATACAATCTGGAGAGAGCTGTGAGACATCAGCCACCAACTTCTAGAATAGACGAATGAAAAAGGAAGTAACGAGGGACATTTATCTTTAAAAAAAACGTTCTGGTGACTATTGGGCTGAATCAGCCCCAGCAAACTCTTTTCAATTTGGAGTGACAAAAACAGAAATATAAAATAAAATGCAAATTGAAAAAGTAGAAAACAGAAAAGCATATAGCATGAGACAGCTTCCAGAGTAAATGCTTGATGTTTTTAACAGATAGTTTAATAGAAGATTTTGAGAATATTTAGAGGAAAATCCAGATATAAAACTGAGATAAGAACTTTTCAATTTTAATACAGAAGGTAGAAATTGCTGGTGGGGGGGTGTTAATTTAGGTCTGCTTAAATTGGAACCACTCTTTCTGAGGGGAAAGGAGAGATCAAGATGAAGATATAAAGGTGTGACTGTGTAGAAGTCCAGATAAGGAATATAAAATGTAAAGTAAAGACATCAGAGAACCCAAATCACATTTTTCTTCCATATCACATTCAGTTGAATGAAATAATCGAAGAATTCCAGAATAAAAGTGAAAAAGATAAAAGAAAGCTGGGGGAGGGAAAGAAAAACAGGGAAAGGAAAAGCCAATACGTGTTTCACGTGTGAATGAAGAGTGGGTTGCTACTGGACACTGAAAAAGCTGAGGTCATGTCATAGATGGTGCTGGAAGACGAAAACACAGTATGTCCTTTGCCTGATTACCATATGGGGCAATTGAAAAATGAATACAGAACTTTTCACACCTTGCCTCTTCTCACCCAATATATGTCCACAGAGAACAAGAATATTACGTCCGTCTTAAATGTAAGAATGCTAAGAACTCCTGAGACTGTGCTACAGCCTACAAAGCTAGAATGGATTTAGGGTTAAGGCTCCGGAACCTAAGCGGAAATAATGCACACGAAATCTGAATGTCTCCCTCCTCCAAATAATACTGCGGAGTCATGGATGGACTTTGGGAATCCAAGATCCTCTTGAAATTGCATGTAAGTTTTTGTTTTCCACTCTTCATATGCATCTTTCCTAGAAAGTGAGACCATGCTTGCACAAGGTTTTTTCTATAGCTCAACCAAAACAAAAATGTTAAGAACCACTGTGGTGTAAAGCAGACTGAACTTTGTATATAGAGCAGGTGGGAAGGGAAGCCAGTGGCTGCACACAGATTATGATGCTCATGAATTTATTAACTGCCTACCTCTGCCAACTTATAAATTTATCACTTATAAGTTGTATTCCCCAACTTATAAATTATAAAAATGAGGCCTGAGATAAATAAAAAGAAAGGAGAAAAGAAAAAAAGCATGTCAAATGTCACACAACTGATTGACTCTTCAAATGATCAATTTATTCTCCATTGTAATTATTGATGTCCATTTTCCCTAAAATAGTGTCATTTTCCCAACTTCTTTTAGCATTCCCTTTCTCTGACTTCAATTGCTATGAGTATGTTGATACTTACCAAAACTGTATGTTGAGAATCAAACTTCTTCAGAAGCTCCAGGCCAGTAAATACAATTGCATATGAGACTCCTTCTCTTATCAGAGAACCTCAAAGTCTGTTTTTCATTCATAATGAGATAAGCTTCCACTAATCTTCCCTTTCAAAGCATCTGGAATTATCACTGTTAGTCGCTCAGTCATGTCTGACTCTGCGACCCCCTGGACTGTAAACTGCCAGGCTCCTCTGCCCATGGAATTCTCCAGGCAAGAATACTGGAGTGGGTAGCCATTCCCTTCTTCAGGGGATCTTCCCGACCTAGGGATCCAAACCCAGATCTCCTGCATTGCAGGCAGATTCTTTAGCATCTGAGCCACCAGGGAAGTCATTATTAACTATCTTACAGACAGAAAAATTTCAAATAGAACTAAAAAATAGAACCATTAAAGTTAGAAATAACTTTGATTCCTTATTGTATCTTAACACACAACCTAGATACTCATCCTGTTCATTTGGCTTCCTAAATGTTTTTTTGAGTTCTATAGAAACTACCATTGGATTCTTGATAGGTATTGCATTGAAACTGTAGACAGTTTTGTGTAGTATGGATATTTTGATAATATTAATTCTTATGTTCCATGAATATAGAATTTTTTTCATTTATGTTTGTCTTCTCTAATTCCTTTCATCAATGTCTTATAGCTATCAGCATATAGTTCTTTCATTTCCTTGACTAAATTTATTGCTAAGTATTTTTTGATGCTATTGTAAATGGGATCATTATTTCTTTATCAGACAGTTCCTTGTTAATGTATGAAATACTACTAATTTTTGTATATTGGTTTTTGTATTCTGCAACTTTACTGAACTACTTAATTAGATCTAACAGTGCTTTGGTGGAGTCTTTTGGGGTTTCTATACAAAGATCATGCTCTATGTAGAGACAGTATGACTTTTAATTTTTTCTTGCTAAATTGCTTCAACTAGAATTTCAGTACTATATTGAGTGGACTGGTGAGGGTGTGCACCCAGGTCTTGTTCCTGACCTGAAGGAAATTCTTTCAGCCTTTCACCACTATGATGTTAGCTGTGGGTTGTCATATGTGGCCTTAATTATGTTGAAGTATATTCCTTCCTATATCCAATTTGTCAAGAATATCTATCATGAATGGATGTTGAATTTTATCAAATGCCTTTTCTGTATCTGTTGAGGTGATAATATTTTTATTTCTCATCCTATTAATGTGATATATCACAATTATTGATTTCCTTATGTTGAACCATCATTGCATCCCAGGGATAAATCTCACTTCATGGTGTATGATCCTTTTAATGTGCTGTTTAATTTGGTTTACTAGAATTTTGTTGAGAATTTGTGCATCTATATTCTTCAAGGATATTGGTCTATAGCTTTCTTTTCTTATAGTTTTTTGTATAACTTTGGTATTAGGATAATGCTGGCATTGCAAAATGTATTTGGGAGTTTTTCCTCTTCCTCAAATTTTTGGAAGAATTTGAAAAAGAATGGCACTAGTTAATGCCATTATTTAATTTTAATTTTATGACTAAATCTCCTTGTTCATTATTAATCTGTTCAGAGTTTTCTACTTCATGGTTCTATCTTGGTAGGTTGTATGTTTCTAGTCATTTACTCATGTTTTTAGGTTGCCCAATTTGTTGTCGTATGATATAATTCTTCATAGTATTGACTTATAATCCTTTAAGTTTCTGTGATATCAGTTATAATGTCTCCTTTTTCATTTATAATTTTATTTATCTGGGTTCTTCTTCTTTTTCTCTTGGCGAGTCTAGCTAAAAGTTTGTCTATTTTGTGTTTGGGTTGTGCAGCGCCCCGGGTGCTTTGTTAGGCTGTTTCATAGAGCTGGACCGGGCCTTGTGCTCAGAAGTAGACAAGACTTCAGATTTGCTCCTCTGCCAAAGGGAGAAATCAAAGAACAGGTTCTACAGTCATTAAAACTCCGAATCAAGTAGAACTATGCACTGGCTCCTTGACCAGACAGAGCCAGTAGCTTGTCTCTTCAGAGTCAAGTATAAATGTGTCCAATTATATATTTTAGACACGCATATACTAAAAAAAAATTTTTTTTACCTAAAATTCAAAGTTAACTGGATGATAGTTACTTTTATTTGCTAAAAAAAGGTCACCTCATTAACTTTCACGTTTGTTTACTTCTTTGTCAGAGACTTTGATGATCTTTTTATTTCATACTATTAAGACATTTCCCACAGGCTGCAAAGGTACCATGTTTGCCAATAGCCTTCATTGTGCACTTCCTCTACTGCCGAGGCTCTTCGCCTGACTCACCTGTACCTTTATTACTGACTCAGCTTCTAGGTTTCCTCTTAGATCCTTGGGCTCCCTTGCTTTTCCACTACCGGCCATGGCCTGATGTCTATACCATGATGATATTTTGTCACTCACTCATGTCTAGTATTAAACACTTATTAAGTTCATTGCCCTGGACTCTGCTTCTACTATACCGCCCTGGAGTATTAAAGCTGAACTTAGAATGAGAACTCCCAAGTTACCTTTGTGGGTAGTTCTAATTGTTAGGGAAGCAGTTTTTGTGTTGAACTGAAACTGTCTTCCTTTAAGCTTTCATTTATTTGAGTTTCAACAGAAGTTTGCTTCTTGAGAGCAGAAAATGTCTTATTCACTTTGGTATCTCCAGCATCTATGACAACGGCTGGCACACGGAAGTTTCTCATAAATGTCTACTGAATGAAAAATGAATATTATTGCTTCTGGAACTACACTGTGTAAAGTGGATCTCTTATCTACAGCCAGTTCTTCAAATACCCAAACAATGTCATAGAGGCCTGCATCAATCTTGCCTATTATAGGCTAGGCATTCCCAGTTCCTTAAGTCATTTTTCATTTGAGAATCAGTGTATCTGGCACAGAAAAAGAACATGATAAATGTTTTTCTATTAGGAATTTATCCACATTTAATTAAAATGGCAAATATTTATATTGGAATTTAATGCTAGATACAGCTCTACCTGACATAAAAATTACTAGTGGCTTTACATAAAAAATAAATAATAATAATGGTCAAAGTTATGACAGTATCCCCTAAAAATGTGTACTATGCTAAACTTTCAATGAAAAGGAGTCTTAACATAATACATATTGCCTAGCTCTTTTGAAAAATGTCTGTATATGTGTACATATACCCAAGTATGCCCATAATTTATTTTAATTTTGAAATATAATACTTTAATTTTGTGCTAAATTTTATTTTAAAAACTTTCAACAATTCTCCAATCTTATTACTTGTCAATTCCTAGGCCTACATAAATTATCTAGATATAACTGCCATCAAGTTTTATTATGTTACAAGTTCGAGTAATCTAGTAATTTTTTTGGCCACAACATGCAGCATGAAACCCTTAGTTCCCTGACCAGGGTTTGAACCTGTGCCTCTCTGCAGTGAAAGTTCTGAGTCTTAACCACTGGATCATCAGGGAAGTCCCAATCCAGTGTTTTTTAAAATGAAACTCAGTTTTTCAATTTTTATTGCAATAATTAGCAGAAGGGAAGATTGTACCAGCTGTTACAGAAAAATTTATAGAAAAAAATAATAAAGGAGGAGGAGAAAACAATAATTCAATCTAACAACTGGAAGAAAAATTATTCTAGAAAATATTAAGGGGCACACCTAGGTGCTAGATTCACCTTAATTAGGTTATTAAAAAAATGAGTAAACTGTCCAACGGATCTTCAAATTTGCATACTTTCCTTCAGTTTGCCTACTAAATTGAACAGCCGTATTTGATCATTTTTAGCAAGTAGAAAAATTAGAATTTTTTATTATAAAACTTTTTAAAAATCACCAATATTTAAAGTGGAATGTGCACCTTAACCTGCCTTTTATTTAGACCCCATGCTAATCTCCAAGATGAAATACTGACTCTACTTTCTCTATTCATATTTGACTTAGACTATGGTCTATGCACCAAGAATAGGGTAGGAGTTGGAAGAATCTTATTTTACATTAAAATTGTCACATGGCCACACTTCCAAACTGATAATTAAATGAATGCACATAACTAAATGAATAGGAAATAAAGAGGATTCCTCTTAGCAAGATTCCTTAAAGGAAACGTGTCTTAAACACTAAAACAGAGAAAAGTGCTGAAGAAAGTTGGTTGCATCTTGTCCTTAATCAAAGGGCTCTCCATTAAAAACAAGAGTTTCTGAGTCCTGTTTTAGAAAGTATATATATATATGTCTGAGTGTGTATATGTGTGTGTGTGTGAGGGAGAAAGAAAGAGAAGGAGAAGGAGATTGCTACTCTGTTGGTTTCAGCCCACATTATAGCTCTGGGAGTACTGAGACACTGCAGTACATGAGATTAGTTTTGTCTTAGTCTGTTCAGACAGCTATAACAAAGGAACACAGACTGGGTAGCTTACAAACAACAGAAATCTGTTTCTAACAGCTCTGGAAACCGGAAGTCCAAAATCAAGGGGTTGGCAGATCTGGTGAGAGCCTTCTCCCTGGTTCTTAGACGTCTGTCTTTTCAATGTCCTCACGTGGTAAAGATGGGTGAGGGAACTCTCTGGGGTCTCTTATGAGGGTGTTAATTCTCTCCATGAAGGTCTGCCCTCCTGATTTAATCACCTCCCAAAGACCTCAGCTTCCAAGATATCACATGAGAGGCTAGGATTTCAACCTAAGAATTATGGCGCAGGGCACAGATATTCAGTTCATAACAGTTTCCCCCAACAAACACACTATGTGTCAGAATGTTGGGACCTTATGTTCCAACTGCAGATCACAGGTTTATCTCCCCTGAGGAAATGAACAGGAATCTCCTCTCTCCATCACCCGCATATCGTATCTGCTCCACTGGCTATCCATTTTCTTAAATAGCAGATTTGAAGGGAATCCCTGGAGTACATTAAAATAGGTTGCAGAGGAAATGTTTCCATTTTCAAAGAAAAAGAAAGATTCTGCTGGCTCTATGATATGCCCTCTGACAGTTGCTGTTTGGAAAGCAAATCTACTGCCACCTCCAAGTGTATCTGGGAGACCGTTGAGCAAGAAAACCCCTGCGCTGAAGCATCTTCTCTTGTAGAGATACATCATGTGAAGAGTGATCAATCTTCCGTAGGAAAAAAAAAAATGAGACTGGTGCTAGAACACTTGTGAGGAGAGACATTTGGGCCAGTAAGAGAGAAGATGTAGGAGCCCCCCTGAGCCATGTGCTGCAAATGCTGGTGAGATCTGAACTGCCTTCCTCCTCATCTGCCTCTCTGCTGCAGTATCAAGAAGCCAGGGAGGCTGAAACACTTGGGATTTCTTTATGGGATTTGTAGCATTTGTTCAAACTGTATCCCTAAACCTCAGACTGAGCTACTAAAAATAATATGACTCTTAAGACAAATAATGAGTAGAACTCTGGACAGAGCTATAGGAGAGGGAGCAGAATATTTGTAGTTGAGATCTGGAGAAGAATCAGTGAGGGATACAGAGCACAAACAACTGTCAGAGCTGATGCAAGAAACACTCTTCAGTCCAATTGCCCCCCATGTTGTCTTTTCCCACCAATAAAATGAACAAGTTTCACAGACATTCAAAGATATTGATGAGATGGTCTGAAAGTGGCCCTTGGATAGCTTAATATTAAGAAATAGTCAAGCAAAATGATTCTTAAAGCATAAAAAATAATATCCAGGGGAATTGTGTAAGACCACATTAATTAAACCACAGTTTATATTTTAAATAGGAAAAACATGTTAATTGCAAAACGTGTAATCCCTAGATGAACAGTTTGATGATGTCAGTGCCATAACAAAGAAAAAAGTTTGCCCTGAGGCTTCATTTCACACCTTCTGAGAAGCAGGAACAGTCTAAATATTCCCCAGCCTAGGTTCTTCTGAACACAAAACCATGAAACAAAGCCTTCCACTTTCATTACATTAGGATAATTGAAAAACTGTCCTATCTCCCTTATGATTTTTGTGGGTAATTCTAAATTAAGCTCTAAATAAAGAACACTAACCATCACTGAAGTGAAATGAAGTGAAAATCACTCAGTCGTGTCCGACTCTGTGACCCCATGGACTATACAGTCCGTGGAATTCTCCAGGCCAGAATGCTGGAGTGGGTAGCTTTTTCCTTCTCCAGGAGATCTTTCCAACCCAGGGAATTGAACCCAGGTCTCCTGCATTGCGGGTGGATTCTTTAACCAGCTGAACCACAGGGAAGCCCAAACCATCACTAACCAGGCATAACCCAAATCAGTTCAAATAGATGGGATTATTTTGGCAATTAGCATGATTAATTGAAAGCCTCAAGCTGGAGGTACTTTGGTGTCATTTCCTAAAATCTTCTAGGGGAATTAATTCATATGATACTGTATCAAATGACTTTTGGAGTTAATGTAATTCAGATGATTTTGCAAATTAAACTCATAAAGTTAATTCTCATAAAGTTAATTTAATTTTGATAGTCCAGGAAACAAAAAAAAAGCCTAGTCTCTTTCATCAAAGTAAGTAACATTTACTTTGAGGACAGTGGTCTGGATTTTAAAACAGAAAAATACCTCTAGCCCTCACTCCACAAATCAATTGAGATCTATGCCTTAACTTCCAATGAAAATTCTACTCTGATGATTGTGACAGCTATCTCAGAACATCCTGCAACAATTTATTGTTTTTGTTTTTATAGTATATTAAGATTTAAATTTGATAAAAAATTGTAGGAACTTTTCTCTGTCCTCCACTTCAAAGGATACTAGATGAAAAACCTGCCAAACATCACTATTACTGTTTATAGGCAGGGAGAAACCCAGATTTCCCCAAACATGAAAGATTGATTTTTAAATTAATGATCTACTGGTAAGGGGTGGTTGGGATACTCTTTTCTCAAAGCATCAAGGGTTTCAAAGAATGTCACAGAACAATAAATCACTGACAGAATTTGATAGCCTCATCCAAGCCTAGTCACCTCTATAGTCTCATTTCAACAGTAGGATTAGGGTCACAAATAGGTTCAGGAAATATTATGTAAAAAGTTAAGTTTGGGGAAATGACTATTTTCTATACAACCGATGTTGGCCTTCTCAGGAATTCTGGTAAATGGAGAGCAGAGGGGTTAACAACTCTAATTCCATCTAGTGCATTTGTCCAAAGCAATGACATTAAATTGTGTTTAGCGGTAAATCTGGCGAGAATTTCCCCCCCCCCAAAATAACCTAGCTCTCCCTAGGTTATAGCCCATGGATAAAAGTTGTCTTGTTTTCCCCAATCTCCAGACCACATTAATATTTACAGTCTGCACAGACTTAGAGAATGAACTCATGGTTGCAGGGGAGGAAGGATGGGGGAGGGGAGAGTTAGGGAGTTGGGGATGGACATGTACACACTGCTGTAATTAAAATGGATAACCAACAAGGACCTACTGTATAGCACATGGAACTCTGGTCAATGTTATGTGGCAGTTGATGGGAGGAGAGTTTGGGGAAGAATGGATATATGTCTACATATATGTACGGTTGAATCCCTTCACTGTTCATCTGAAATGATCACATTATCAGCTATACTCCAATACAAAATAAAAAGTTAAAAAAATATTTAGAGTCTGGCTCAAGAAAATGTATATCTGCTGAGGGAGACAAGGACAAAGTGAAAAGGTCAAAGTTTATCAAAATACATTCATATGTTCTGGGAAGAGAATGTGGCTCCCCAGGGGAGATCTCAGTGGGTAGGAGCCCTGAGACATGCCATTGGCTTCTTAGAAAAGCGGATTTTCAGGGAAAAGAATGAGTTATTTTTTTTATTTTTTGCAAACTGCAATATAGTCAGCCTGGGTTAGGAAGATCCCTTGGAGAAGGAAATAGCAACCCACTCTAATATTCTTGCCTAGGAAATCCCCATGGACAGAGGAGCTTGGTGGGCTACAGCACATGTGTGTTTAGTAGTTCAGTCGTGTCCAACTCTTTGTGACCCCATGGACTGTAGCCTGCCAGGCTCCTCTGTCCATGGGGATTCTCCAGGCAAGAATACTGGAGTGGGTTGCCATGCCCTCCTCCAGGGGATCTTCCCAACCCACGGATAGAACCCAGGTCTCCCTTATTACAGGCAGATTCTTTACCATATGAGCCACTAGGGAAGCCCAAGAATACTGGAGTGGGTAGCCTATCCTTTCTCCAGGGGATCTTCCTGACCCAGGAATCGAACCGGGGCCTCTTTCATTGCAAGTGGATTCTTTATCATCTGAGCTACTAAGGAAGCCCACAAATGCCCAGGCATGGCACTACAAATCTAAAGAACTCAGATTTGATGATATTTGAGTCTTTACTCAAAACCTTAAGACCATATTCAGTCTAAAAGAAATTTCCCTAAAAGGAATCAAAAACTGATTATAGGAGCCCTAACTAGAGATTAAATGAGTAATTCCTTTCTCTTTGAAGACTTCAGTCTTGTAAAGCTTTCTTTGTACATTAATGTCAAAAATTGCTACAGAAACGTTCGACATGATGGTAGCTGAATGCTTGGTGGACATGGCTTTACAGACCACATGTCAGTCCCCTAGGAGTCAGAGGTCCCAGAGTATGGGGTCGCAAAGAGTTGGACACAACTTTGTGACTAAACAGCAACCAAATATGACCTGTTGTGCCAAAATGGATCAGGCCCCCTACAATTCAGATGGACAAAAATGGGAATTCCAGTCACTAATTTCAGTAGTTCTTTAGAATTGGTTAACAAATTTATTTTATTAACATCTTTAATCACCTGAATTGTGTGCTGGGGTGAACTCGGTTCTATGGTGAAGCAGAGAAGCAGAAGGAGTAAGGGATGAAATGATAATTGAATTCTGTCAATATAGATTGAGTGCTTTCTTAGGGAGATGCTATGAGTACTACTCTACTTGAGACCTGAGGCCCCTGCCAGGGTATGAAATGATTTCCCTTCTCATAGGAGCCCAGGAAGTTAACAGGCTTCCCAAGGGGAACTGACTCTTTGGAAAAGGCTCTGATGCTGGGAAAGATTGAAGGCAGGAAGAGAAGGGGACAACAGGGGATGAGATGGTTGGATGGCATCACTGACTTGATGGACCTGAGTTTGAGCAAGCTCCAGGAGTTGGTGATGGACAGGAAGACTGTCGTGCTGCAGTCCATGGGGTTGTAAAGGGTCGGACATGACTGAGTTACTGAACAACAACAACAGGGGGCACCAGTGGTAAAGAACCAGCCTGCCAATGCTGAAGACAGAAGAAACTTGGATTCCATCCCTGAGTTGGGAAGATCCCCTGGAGGAGAGCATGGCAGCCCACTCCAGCATTTTTGCCTGGAGAATCCCTTGGACAGAGGAGCCTGGCAAGCTATAGTCCATAGGATCACAAAAAGTCAGACATGACTGGACCGACTCAGCATCCACAAATATGTCCTCATGTTTTTTCTATCTGCCTTGAGGGAAGAAAAGGGTGTGTCTGCAAAGCTGTGGAAATATATATGTATTTTTTTTGTTGAGACATCATGCTGGCTGGTCTTTTACAGTTCTACAAATAGAAGGGGAAAGCGTGTCCCTTTGTAGCTCAAATAAGGCAATTGGAAATTAGAACTGGATGCTACCATGGAAGCCCAGATCCTACCCCGGGGTGCTATAAATAGAAGTGAGGAGAACACCTTTCCCCAGCTGGATCTACTAGTGGGCTTTCCTGTGGGTTTGGCTACAGACTGAGAACATAGCAACAGCTTTATCCACAGCAGCTCCACCCACCCTGAGGTGTCTAAGCACATGTGAGCTTTGAAAAATCTCACCCACACAGGAGGCTGACAACATTGCAGGCGCTGGCTGTGGAGTATTTAGCATCATGGTTAATGGGCAATTAAAGGAGAATAATGGGCTTTGTTTTTCTTTTAATGTCTCGACATTCCTGTCTCATCAAGATCCGAAAGAATCCAAGAATGAACATCTCACACAGGCAGCTTACAAGGGTGAAGCACCTTCTAGAATTAGGAGTTTATAAAAATGAACAACAGTCCTTGTCCTGAAAGCTCTCTCTTCCAGGGTCAGATTCATAAACATCTAAAAATGAGGCCAGATTCAAAGATAAGAGTTGAAAAGCTAATAGTAATAATAATAATACGAAGCAGAATCTGGTCATTGTTGAAAAAAAGGGGGAAAGATACGGAAGAGATTACTTCTAACACATTCAAGGAACAGTTAATGATTGTTGTTTTGAAACTAAAAGTTTTTTCAATATCCAGATATTACCAAGAGAGGTACAAAACTAAGGATGAAGTTCTAAAAGGGAAATAAAAGTAAATAAAATAGATAGGTAATTATATCACACTTAATAACTGAGTAAGCCAGTCTACCAGGCGATGCTCTAGTTCTAGCATTTATAAACCAAACATAAGATGAAAATCAATCTGGAAATCACCATTTTCTTCCTATTTAGTAGAGAATCTTATGAGGATGACTGAATTGATCCCAATATGATGTTCTATGCTCTTTTACAGAAAAAGCAATGAAAAGGCATTATGTTATTGTAAACAGGTGCTTCCCAACATTAAAAAAAAATTATGATCTACTACACTAGTCTGTGTTTCTGAGATAAATAAAAAAATATCATTTTGATATATCATGTTTTATACAAATAGGTTTGCATTATGGTAGTTTCTTTGAAAGTTTAAAATACACTTTGTAGAAGGCATAATACTTAAGGCATTTTCTTAATTTCAACAAAGTTATGAGAAGGTATTTCACTATAAGAGAACATTAGGTTAGGTGCTAGAGGCACAACAATAATGAAAATATTTCCTATCTTCAAGAAGCCAACAGAGATGTGCTAAAGCCACAAGCCAGTTAATGCACTGAGGTTCTGTAACAGACACACTGTACAAATGGATATGACAATAGAGGAGAAAAAGCAACAAAATTGATCATAAGATTCAGAAGAGAGTTTATCAAGAATTTTGGATTGGAATTGGATCTTACAGACAGAATTTGGGGTGTGCAATTCACTTTTCCCTTTCACGCATTGGAAAAGGAAACGACAACCCACTCCAGTGTTCTTGCCTGGAGAATCCCAGGGATGGGGGAGCCTGGTGGGCTGCCATCCATGGGGTCACACAGAGTCCGACACGACTGAAGCGACTTAGCAGCAGCAGTTTATTGGGGCAAGGGCAGACTAAGTATATGAAAGAACGCGTAAAAGCTCAGAGCTACCAAAGAAGACGTAGAATGGTAAAACATTCCACATGGCTGGATTGAGGTGGAGGTGAATTGGGTAGTAGTAGCTGAATAAAAGATCAATGGTCTGCGCGAAAACTTGTCTTTTATTTAAATTAGTCCTTTCAGGGCACCCACATTACTGTTTTGGTTTTTCTGTTTTTTTTTTTTTTTCCTGAGAGTATCTGCATATGGGCCTTGTATCCAGGATTTCTCAACTGCTCTTGCCTTCACGATAGACTGAAATGGCATTCTGCATAGTTCACCATCTAAGAGTCAAAGTGCATGCCTTTATCCCCGCACCCACCCCTTGTATATAGCTCACCTGTCTTCACAGTGTATCCACATGCCTAATTTCCAGATGACTAATTTGATATAAAGATTATAAATCACTGACTGATAATCATCTGTACCACCTCCCACGGACTTTCGTCACTGCATATTTACAACAGGCTCTCTGTTTCATAGTCTAGCAAATACGAGAAACTAGTCATAACAAAGCGATGGGATACTTCACTTTCAGATTTGAAAGTTTATGGTTAATTTTGATAGAACAAAACGTTATGGGGTCACAGGGCAGCTGAGTCACTCTGCTCCCAGGCCATGAACGGCACACTTATCTGGTGTTTGTTGACTTTCAAATGCAGACATTTGATCCAAAGGGACTTTATATTAACACACTCGTAAATTAACAAATTGTGGAATCCCAGGACCGAAGATAATTCAGTAAATATTTATTGAGTGCATAGAATTTTCCAAGCACTGCTCTGGGAGATAGAGATACAGCAGCGAGCTAAACAAAGTCCTTTCAAAGGCTTACATTCCAGATGGAAGAGGCTGCCAAGACACACATTCATACAGATATAAAACAGGTGCAGGGACTACAGAGTGATGAAGGTATGAATGCTGTTTTATATTAAAGATCAGGGAAGGCCTGCTCAGTAAGGTGATGCTTTAGGGACCATCTGAAGTGTAGACATGTGCCAAGCAGCATGAATAAAGTCACGTGCAATAAGTGGTTTAAAGTGTTGAAAGGAAGAGCAAGGAGGCTGATGTGACTGGAACAACCTCAGGGAGGGGACATCAGAGCAGCAGCAGGATCCTGGTCACAGAAAGCCTTGTGGATGCTGTGATAGACTTTGGATTTTTGTCTAAATGAGATGAGGAGCCACTAGAGAGTTATGAGGAGAGGAAAGGCATCATCTGATTTATGCCTCCAAATGATCACTCCGACTGGGCTTCCCAGGCAGCGCTAGTGGTAAAGAATCCGCCTGCCAATGCAAGAGATGCAAAAGACGAGGGTTCAATCCCTGGGTGGGGAAGATCCCTTGGAATAGGAAATGGCAACCTGCTCCAGTATTCTTGCCTGGAAAATTTCTTGGACGGAGGGAGCCTGGTGGGCTACAGTCTATAGGCCTGCAAAGATATGGACACGACTGAGTGACTGAGCACTCCTTGTGATCATTCTGACTAGTATGGAGAGAAGAGAACTATGGAGGACACAAGAGGAAGCATGAGGCTCTAGCACTAATCCAGGGAGATGTGGGTGGTTTTGTCTAGGGTGGTAGTGATGGTGATGTGTGGGAGACGAAAGTTGACTGGACTGTGGATCCATTTTAAGTCACCAAAACTTGAGGGCAGGGCTTTTGTCTGCTCTGTTCTCTTCTGTACCTGCAGCTCCCAGAACAGTACCAGATATATAGCAGGCAATTAGAAAATATTTTAAAAACACTGAGTAAAAGTAATGACTAGCAGAATAGATGTGGGGAGTAAGAGAAGGCAGAGTCAAGGATAGCTCCAAGATTTGGGGCATGAACAACAGAAAAGTGGAGATGATGTTTGTTGAGATGGTGAAACATTATGGAAGAACAAATTGTGGGTGGGAATTGAAAGTTTGGTTTAGGCCATGGTAAGTAGGTGAGTGGATATAAAAGACTGGAGTTCAGAGACACATCAAGGGTGAACATTTCAGCGTCAGAAAAATACAGACAACATATAAAACTGTAAGTCTTGATGATATTACCTAGGGAGTTGTGCAGGTAAAGAAGAGAACCAGGATCCCCAAGAAACATCACCATATTGTGGTTATTGAGGGTGATGGAGAATCACAAAAGTCTGAGAAAGAGCAGCTGAAGAGGGAGGAGGGCAACCAGAGAGAAAGAGCTCAGTAGGAAGAGAAAAGAGTGTATCAGTGAGAGATCCAGTAAGATGAGAACCCAGAGCTGCCCAGTGGACCAATGCTGGGAAGAACACTGTTGTCTGTACAACAGAGAATGAGAGAAGTACCAGCAAAAGAGAACTAAGGAGAGACAACTTTTGTAATTTTTCCTATAAATGAGCAAGGGAGGGGAGGAAATGGAAAGAGAGAAAAGGTGGTAGCTGGAGGAGAGTGTGGTCCAGGAGTGAGGAAAAACTTGATGATCGAAAGACACGCTGGATAAAATTCAAGGTCAGCTGACAAGGTAATATTTCATGCTTAATATAAACATTGAAATAATAATGCTTTGAATCTCATAATCCTTTTTTAAAATTATGTTCTTAATCAAACAAAATTGATTCCAATACATCTGAGGATTGATTGCCTCTGGCAATACCCCTAATTCTAAAGTGTGTTCTTGCCTGTGTGACACCGAAAACAAACAGCTTTACCATGCCCTTCTTTGCTTCCGCTCTCTTTCCTCCCTCTTCCCCTTCATTCATAGGTAGGCTAGGTCAGCAGTGAATAATCCAGCTGAGTTTGTTTGATGAGGACACGGCTCACCGATCTTTTGCTCACTCCTGTTTCAACATTTGTGCATCTCTGGATAAGCCACCTCTTTGCTAGGGAAATGACCTCTTCTCTCCACCTCCACCTCCAGGTCCTTTCACTCAAAGAGGCAGTACTCCTTGGTTACTGCTCCTTGACTAGAAGAAACCTCATAATTATAAGCATGAATCAAAAGCCAGGGTGGTGTCTAAATTGTTGCATGGTTGTTTTTTTTTTTTAATAGAAGTTAAAGGCTGAACAATTTCAAATCAAGTAAATTGCTAGGAAGATTTTCAAATTTTTGCTGTTAATATTTCTGAAACACTTTCAGTAGAGATACCTAAGCATATTAATTGGTATGACTCTATAAAATAAACTTATTATGCAAAAAAGGCAATAAATCTTAGGATATTTGGGAAATTAAAATCTAATGTGAAAGTATCTTCAATTTAATTCATTTCACTGAACTTTACTTTGTGCAAGATACCATGAGGGGTTTTGTGAAATATATAATTGAATAAGAAACAGCTCCCACCATTGAAAAAGAAAAAAACTAAGTATATGATTATTGACAGTAACCTGCAATGCATACACACACCCCAAGAATTACTTACTCTCCAAACACATCAAGCATTTCATATTTAGTATTGCTACAAAGTCTTTACAAATTCCTAAGTCACCCTTCCTCTAACCCTCTGTCTTTGGAATGCTACTCAGCCTTAGGAACTCAGCTTTCTGGGGAACTTTGGATCTCTACGTTGAGAATTAAACCTTTCTCCTCTCATTTTGCAACTATTTATCATTTTCCTGCTAATAAGTACATGTCTGTCCACTGCGTGAGACTGTGAATACTTTGAAGACAGGCATGATATTTTATTTTTCTGTGATTCCCCTCAGCGTTAGGCCTAGTGCTTCACCCATAATGAGAATGAAATGTATTTTTGTGAACTAAATTATTTCATTGATCATCAGCCTAAGAAAGATTAATGAAGGACAAGAAACCTAAATAATTGCTGGAGTACTGATAATATTGGCTAGAATTTATTCAATTTAGTCCAGGCCTGCAACTATGCTAAGGGCTATATAAACAGTATGTCTGATTGCTACTTTAATCCTCACAAGACCTCTTGGAGATGTTTTTTTATTAAGTTTCTTCTAAAACTGAGAAAAGGGAGGGTAGTAAAGATTACTCAACATGATCAAGATTCCACATTTGCAAGGGGTAGGTTTGAATATGGTCTAGGTCTAAATCAGTGTGGACTTGAATCTAGTTTTATCTAACTCAGTGCTTTATTCACTATTCAAGTTGCCTGTCATGGTGAGAAATGGGAGGAGCTTGTCATCTATTGAGTATCTATGCCATATCAGAAATTGTGCAATTGCTCAATCTCTTTTATTTCATAAGATGCTTATAAAACTTTCAGGGGATAAACTAAAAGAGGCTTAAAGAGTGTAAGTAAATTGTTCAAGATTGCACAGCTAGAAGTGGCAGAGCTGAGAGTTCAACCCTAGGCTAGCAAGGACAATTCAATAAAACTTTAGACACTAAGGCGGAGGTCTTTCCCACCTCCATTCCCATAATAGCTCAAGGCTTCCCTTCTCTGGATGCAGGGGAAGAAAGGTTTTTGATCAGTAACAATGTGTTTTGGAGGGTTTTCCCCTCATGACCAAGCAATTTCTGACGCCAGCTGTGGTTGCTGTTCATTCACTCAGTCGTGTCCAACACTTTGTGACCCCATGGACTGCAGCATGCCAATCTTCCCTGTCCTTCATTATCTCCCAGAGTTTGCTCCAACTCATGTCTATTGAGTTGGTGATGCCATCCAACCATCTCACCCTCTGGCATACCCTTCTCCTCCTGCCCTCAATCTTTCCCATCATCAGGGTCTTTTCCAATGAGTCAGCTCTTTGCATCAGGTGGCCAAAGGATTGGATCTTCGTCCTTCAAATAAATATTCAGGGTTGATTTTCTTTAGGCTTGACTTGTTTGATCTCCTTGCAGTCCAAGGGACTCTCAAGAGTCCTTTCCAGCACCACAGTTTGAAAGCATCAATTCTTCAGTGCTCAGCCTTCTTTATGGTCCAGCTCTCACAACTGTACATGACTATTGTCTACCAGAAGACAGCATCAGGGTTCCCAGGTTAAGGACTCAGTCCCACAAGACTGCCCTTAGCCCAACTTCAGATGCCAGTCAGAAGCCCATGTGACAACCTGGGCTTTGACTGATTGGCTCGGTTCCAACAACTTCTTCTTTGAATTCAATTAATTTGCTAGAGAAACTCACAGAACACAGAGAAACATTTTATTTACTAGGTCACTGGTTTATTATAAAAAGACATAACTAGAAAGAGCCCGATGGAAGAGACACATAGGACAAGGCACACAGGAAAGGGCAGATTTCTGTGCTCTCTCTGGGCTCAACACTCTCCCCTATTGTCCACATGTTCACCAGCGCCGAAGCTCTCCTAACACTGTGCTTTGAGGTATTTATGGTGGTTTCATGTTGTTGTTTTAGTTGTTAAGTCGTGTTGGACTCTTTTGCAACCTCATAGACTGTAGCCCACCAGGCTCCTCTGTCCTTGGGATTCTCCAGGCAAGAATACTGGAGTGGGTTGCCAGGCCCTTCTCCAGGGGATCTTCCTGACTCATGGACTGAGCCCTTGTCTCCTGCATTGGCAGGTGGCTGCTTTACCACTGAGCCACTAGGTCCAGAGGCTTCATTACATAGGCATAATTGATTGAATCAATCGATGACTGAAATCAATCTCCAGCCTCTTTCTCTCCCAAGAAGTTGGGTTAGAATGGAAAGTTCCAGTTCTCTAATCTTTTGGTTCACTCCCCTGGCAACCAGCCCTCAACCTTAAGAGTTTTCCAAAAGCCATATCATTAATTTAACAATAGACACTTTTACTGCTCTTATCATTTAAGAGATTCCAAAGGTTTCAGGATGTCTGTGTCAGAAACTAGGGAGAAGACCAAATGTACATGTCTTATTATAAATCTCAGTATCACAGGAAACCAGTCTCCTGGGGAACTTCCAGTCACTCGGTGGGGGTGCCTCTGGGGAATTCAACCCAGAGGTTGTCCCCTCGAATTACACACCTCTACTTCCTCTCTACCTAAATCATAAAGAAACTGAAACTTTCTCCCCTCAGTTCTTCCCCCAAATTTCCACCTCTCTGTAGTAGCATATTGTTTATCCTCCATGTATTTTTATTTCTTACAGTTTTTTTTTCCTTCAGTCTACTTCTCTTTAAACTGCTCTCTTCCTCATAGATTTCATTTTTCCTTTATACTGTTTTTTCACATTTTACTTTTGCAAGATTTTTCCAGTCAAGTTTGCAGATTGTGCCCTGTTCATTGGGCTTCCCAGGTGGCACTAGTGGTAAAGAACCCACCTGCCAATGCCAGAGATGTAAGAGACGCGGGTCAATCAATCCTTGAGTCAGGAAGATCCCCCCGCAGCAAGAAATGGCAACCAACACCAGTATTCTTGCCTGGAGAATCCAATGGACAGGAAGCTGGCAGGCTAAAGTCCAAACAGTCGGACATGACTGAAGCAACTTAGCACACATGCCCTATTCATAATATATTATTCTTTAAGGCGGCAAGTGGGGAAACTGCGGAGGTAGTAAGTCAGAGTGAGGCGTTATTACCCTCAACCAACACAAGGAATGCTGTAACTTCCAGTAGTAACCCCAGCATAAAGAGTTGAATGCAGAAAGTGGGGACTAATTTTGATGTCCCAGGTCAGAAAAAGTTGCAAGGAGGAGTAAGAATTTGCTCAGAATGACAAAACAGGAGTACGATTTCAAACTGGGTAACAGGAAAAACGTGACTAGAGGGTAGAGTGAGCCCGAGGTGGTGACTATACAGGGACAGGAAAATGGGTGACTCACTGTTTGCTAGTTGTGAAGGGTGATGGCAGAAGGAACCACTTGCAAAGACTAAAGGCTGAGAGAGAAGTGAGCTGATTGACACGGAAGCATAAAGAGCACTGAGGCCCTAGATGGTCCTGTTTGAGAAAGTAAGCTTTGCACCCTCTCTGCTTTCCCAACAAGGAATTAAAACACGTTTAACTCAATAACTATCCCCAGTATCACAAGTGGGTGTTTTAGAGAATAAGCATATTTTATGAAGCTTATAGTCATTTGTTTGGCCAAATTATGAGATCACACTGACAGAGAATCAGACTCAGGCTAATGAATATCCACATTAAAAAATATTATTCTTAAACTGAAAAACAATTGAGATATTTAAATATTAAGACATAAATTAGAAGGCTAGAACAAGTTCATTCCAAGTGATTACAGCTCAAATCTTGAATGAGTGACCTGCCCAATGACCTTCCATGAGGCTTCATTTTTCAGAAATTATATTGCTCATCATTTGTATGAAAGATGCCCTTCTTTAAACCTAATCTTAATCATTTACTTTTTTTTCCTGCTTCAGAAACGTACTGTTTAAGCTTAAATTTTTTTTAAATTTTTAATGATCTCCTATAGTAGGATTTATTCTTTGGGTTTGATATGATTCATTTGGATCAACATTGTAGAAAACCTGCAAGGTGAGGATGTTTCTGGGTCTTGCAGCCATTCAGAGAACACTTGCCTGCAGGTTGAGGACTTAGCAGCACTTTTTCACAATTTTTCCCTCCCACAGCTCAGAATATTACTTTCTTTCCTCTTGATCTGCTCTGTGCTTCTCTATTTTAGTTCATTTTTCCCCCACGATGACTCAAATGAAATTTGGCAGTCTCTGCTCCATAGCTTCCTATTATTCCTTCCTTTCTGTTGCAGGATTTCTATCTCTTTTCTGATAGTTCAGTGGGTGAAGTACCTCCCTCTGAAGAGCTGTAAGCCCTTCTATCGAGCACTTAGTTTAATTACCTCCTATGTAATTTCATATTAAATTGTCTCTTTGATTCAGTAGACTGTGAGTCTCCTGAGAGCAGGAGCCGATCTTTTATTTTTATATCCTCTATAAATGGAACAATGCTGTCACACAGGAGGTTACCAATAAACACTTAGGAACATTTATGAATCCAGAGTAAAAGGGCTTTGTTGAGTTGCCTCCTTTGTGATATGGACAAAACATTTTGCCTTTTTCCAACTTGTTTCTTCACATTCTCTTGTAGTTATTTTGATTGAGATGAAGTTGTCTAAAGTGCTTTGTATACTGTAAAGCAGTGGTCCCCAACATTTTTGGCAGTGGGGACTGGTTTCATGGAAGACAATTTTTCCACGGACAAGGTGATGGGTGGGTCAGGATGATCCAAGTGTATTACATTTATTGTGCACTTTATTTCTATTAATATTATATCAGCTCCACCTCAGATCATCAGGCATTTGTCTGCCAAGGTTGGGGGCCCATGATGTAAATAAGATATATATACATGCATGCTACTGTGTTAACTCTAGGTTTGATGTTGGAAAGAATACAAGGAATAGTCCAAACCAGTGGTCCCCACACCCGGGCAATTTTGCTTTCACAGGGTCACTTGGGAATGTCTGGAAGGATATTTGGTTCTCACCTCTGGGTGAAGGAAGAGTACTGGCTACTGGCACCTGCTGATTAGGAACCAAGGATGCTTCTACATACCATACAATGCACTGAAAAGCCCCCACAATAAAGAGTCACCAGGCACAAATTGTCAAAAGGGCCAAGGCCGAGAAACCCTGGGTCAAACTTCAAAACATATGATAGGTAAAACATTTTTCTTAATATATCTGCTGCTAGACAATTGCCTGAGTTTTAGCTTTCTTATGCATAAATAGGACTCTTCATATTAAAGTATTTATAACTATCTTTTATAATATAAATGTGTTTGCTTACTCTTTGTTTAGTCTCCTAGAAATAGTAATCTACATACGGGAGGAACTTCTGGTGTTCTCTTTTTTTAAGCACACAATGGGCTTATACTTTCCTAGTCCCCTTATACATAGGCAGGCCTTTCTGACTAGTTTTAACCAATGCCTTGTGAACAGAAGTTATGTGAGTCCCTTAGGGCCAAAGCATTGAACACCTGACACAAACCACCCTGTTCTCTTCTGCTCCGGTCTGGTGATTACAGAAGCAGCCTGGCTTCCAGAACCTCACATGGTAGACAGCTGCCTAGAAACTCACCCAAATCCACATCAGATTTTATATGAGCAAAAATAAACCTTTTCTAGGTTAAGCAACCACCATTTGAGGCTTGTTTGTTAAAGAAATTTAACTCAGAGACACATGACTACCACACTAATGAAACTGAGAACAGCCTTGGTTGCATCGAGCACTTTATACTCAACTTGAACCATTGCTGGAATAGAACTTGACCTCAGTAAATATTTTTATGCATAATTGTTGGAAGAAAGTAAAAGGAAATCATTGTCCCACTGTCTTGCTTTTCAGAGTGGAAGTGAAAAGTGAAAGAATTAGTCACTAGCTGTGTCTGACTCTTTGTGATCCCATGGACTGTACCCCTCCAGGCTACTCTGTCCATGGGATTTCCCAGGCAAGAATATTGGCGTGGGTAGCCATTCCATTCTCCAGGGGATCAAACTCAGGTCTTCTGCATTGTAAGCAGATCAGATTCTTTAGAGTCTGAGCCACTAGGGAACTCCCAATTATGTCCAGTTATATCAAGTACACTAGTTCCAGACTCATGGTTTGTTTTCAAAGGTCAGAGTCTAGAAATTTTGACTAAGGTATTTTGTGATACGTAATCCTTCAACTGCCAACACATATTTAAATAATGTGTAGCAAATCTTGAAAGCCCCTTGAGATTCTCACTGACTCAAAATGCCATAACTGCAGATCCTGGACAATCCGCTGCTGAGACTTCAGGGTCTTTTGCTATAAGAATACTCCTGGATTAATTAGTTATGAGTTCCAGGATGTATTTCTGTCCTTATTGAGTTGGAAGGAATTCTCAAAGCTTGCCCTCTTGCAGCCAAACAGTTTCAGTTGTTATGGGTGACAGAGGTGTGTTTCCTTGCCCCCTTTAAGCTACTAACTGATGAGGGCTGGTGTCTGTAGTACTGAAGTATGAGTAGGAGGGACTCTGGAATCAGACTTCTGGAACCTACCACCTCTTATCTGTATCATTTAGGGCTTATCCCCTCATCTGTAAAATATGGATAGTAAAAGTACCCATATTATAGAGTTGGGCAGCTAAATAGGTGTTATACTTGTGTGCACTCAGTCGTGTCCAACTCTTTACAACCCTATGGACCTTAGCCTGCCAGGCTCCTCTGTGGGATTTCCCAGGCAAGAAATACTGGAGTGGGTTGCCATCTCCTTCTCCAGAGGATCTCTCCAACCCAGGGATTGCACTTGAGTCTCTCATGTCTCCTGCATTGGCAGGCAGATTCTTTACCCACTGTACCACCTGAGAAGCCCCACATAGGGGTTATACGGTTTACAATAATATTTGTCAAGAGCAAATATTCCATTAAGGTGAACTTACATTATCTGCAATGACTTTGAACTAGTATCCACAAATAGTTTCTTCAAAGTGCTTCGTGCATTAACTAGACAAGCAATTGCTATTCTCAAGGGGGTTCTATGCTTTACCAAATGAACATTTTAAAATGTATTCAAAAGATAAAGAGTTTAAAAACATGGCATAATCTGTCTTGAAATGTGCCTTTTCTGTTGTAAAATTTTCTTTTAAACCATGAAGACAGGAGAAGGCAAGATTTGTATACTCGTATTTTCTCAAATGAATGGTTCAGAATATTTAACAAAATGCCAGAAAAGAGGCACGTGATAAATATTCTTTCTCCTATCATTTCCACTTCCTTTTAAAATCGCCAGGCAATTGAATAAAAATTGGAATGACTAGTTTAGACATGCAAATCATACTGAAAATAAAAAAGAAGATAAATTGATTAAAAACTGGCCTTTGGTGGATTCAAAGTGGATAATCAATTCAATATAAGGATCAGTCATAAAGCTGATGATGGTACTTTCCCTGGAAGACTGTGTCAACTAACTCTGTGAAGAAATAGTTAAAAGTTTATTCCTGCCCCCACACAACTGTAGGGCCTCCACAAGAGTCTGCAATGTAAACTACCAGAAATCTACAAACTGAGAAAAGATTATAATTGGATTTGGCTCTATGATCTCATGAATATTAGATTATCCTGTACAATATAGAAACAGAAGGCAGTAAGGAGAATTGTCCAAACTGGCTAGAATTTCATTTATATTTTGCCAAGCTATTCTACAATAACCATTGAAAATTATATGAAAGGAACATGGAATTAAAATTACAATGGTTACATAGCAATATATAACCTATGGGAAAATAGTGAAAAATTTCGCTGATACACCTAAAATATTTGTTACATTTACAATTACTTGAAGTTATGCTAATAATAAGGGCACTTTGTGCTTTTGTTCTAATCATATTACATTGCTATAGACATTTAAGAAAAATGAGAGACTAAGAATTTAAACAGAAGTGCAGACAGAAAAATTGCTTACACACGCACAGCAAAGAACCTGACAAGCAAGGAACACAGGACTAGTTTTCCATAGCTTCTTAAAGGAAGATCTATTTTTAGCACATTTTATACATTTATCAAATGTACTGTATATTTATGAATATTATCTTTATATTACTTTGTGCCAAAAGCACAAAATTTTTTGACTCCATTTAAACCTGAGAGAATATAGACAGATGTGATCTTTGAGATCACTTAAAAAGTGACACAACTAGAAATTTCTCAAAATCCTACATCTTTATTTATTAAAATATCACAAATTTAGTCAATGGATAAATCTAAAATGTGAACTCAAGTCTTGGAATAGGGTCTAGTGGTCTTTCAATATTGACTCATGAAAAAATTTTTATTGAATTATAGTTGATTTATAATGTTGTGTTAGTTTGTGTACAGCAAAGTTATTCAGTGATACATGCATGTATTCTTTTTCATATCCTTTTCCATTATGGTTTATTACAGGATAGTGAATATATTTCCCTGTGCTATACAGTAGGACCCTGTTGTTTATCCCTTTTATATACTGTAGTTTGTATCTTCTAATCTCAAACTTCTAACTTATCCTTCCCCCACCTCCTTTCCCCTTTGGTAACCATAAGTTGTTTTTTTTGACTTTGTTTCATTTGTATCATATTTTAGATTCCACCTAGAAGTGATATGGCATTTGTCTTTCTCTTTCTGACTTACTTCATTTAGTAATATTGATAACCTCTAGGTCCATCCAGGTTGCTGCAAATGTCATTACTTTGTTCTTTTTTATAGCTGAGTACATATATACACTAGTATGTATTCTACTATATGTGTGTATATATATGTAAGGGCTTCCCAGGTGGTGCAGTGGTAAAGAATCCACCTGAAAATGCAGGAGATGCAAGAGATAAGAGTCGCATCCCTGTATCAGGAAGATCCCCTGGAGGAAATGGCAACCCACTCCAGTATTCTTGCCTAAAAATCCCACGAACAGAGGAACCTGGCAAGCTACAGTCCATGTGTTGCAAAGACAAAACTGAGCATACACACATGTGATATACATTCATCTATTGATGGACATTTAGGTTGCTTTTATGTCTTGGCTACTATAAATAGTGCTGCTATGAATATTGGGGCGCATGTGTTTTTTTCGATGCACACATTCTTTTGGTCTTATAGTTCAAGTCCAACATCAATGGAGTGGGAAAATATCCTCCACTTTGTGGGGGGAAAGGAAGAAATATTTTCTGAAAATATAATCTAATTTTTCACACTTATGCTATACTTCATTTTGCAGGGGGCTCTTTCTGGATGATTTTCTATTGCTATTTTTTGCAATCATATTTTTTATTTCCAAAAATTCTTCTTTGCTTTTTGTTCCATTTTATAACAGTATTATTTTCTTTTTGAATAAAAAGATCTGCCAAGTCCAGCTGACTCCAATCAAACCTTATGGAGCCCCAGTCAATTACAGCCTAATGAGCAAGAAAATGAATACTTGATTTTGCATAACACTGAGCTCTAAAGAAGTTTGTTATGCAGCATTATCATCATAATAATAACTGTCTAATACAAGATGAAAATACAAAAATCAAAAGAAACAAAAAAGACTCAGTCTAAGATTTTAAGTAGCCAGATACTAAAAGTCTCACAATGAGAAAACAAAGGGGGAGAATTTAGAAAAGAAATAATACAAGAAAAATTTCCAGAACTGATTGACACAAATGTCCATCTTGAAACAGCTCAATGATTACAAAAATATTCACACTAGCACAGATATGAAATTTCAGAAAATCAAGAATAAAGAGGAGGCTGTAACTTTCCATACAAAATAAATAGTTTACATTAGAAAAAAGGTTGAGATGAAGGGCATTGGATTTGATAAAGCAATGCTGAAAGCAAGAATTCATTAAACAAATGCCTTTGAAATTAAAATTGAGAAGGTAAAAATTCTAATTTAGAATCTTATAACTATTCAAACCTTAAATCAAATATAAGGGTAGAATAATAGCACTTTCAGGCATATAAGGACTTAAATATTTACTTTCAAAGCACCTTCTCTCAGAAGTTACTAAAACACATGCTCCAGTTAAGATGAGGTAGACTTGGGGTCCAAGATGTCAGAGCTCCAACATATAAAAGACATGAAGGAAGTTTCCAGAGTAACAGCAAAGGAAAATTCCAGAACACTAGTTGTGCAGCCAGTCTAAAAGCTTTCTGTCCAAATTAGGGAAAGGATGAATATACAGGGTGAATATCTTCATGGAAAATCATAGAGCTAATAGTTTATCTAATATACCATTTTATGAGAGATTTTACAAGTCTTTTTGAGAATTTAGGGGAGATATCAGAATAAAGACCAAATATAAAGAAGAAAAAATAAATTATTACTTAAAAGGAAAACAAACAAACAAACAAACAAGATCCTTTTTAAAGGACTGGATTGAAAATATGTGTTCTAAGTCACTTCAGTCATGTCAAACTCTTTGAAACCTTATGGACTGTAGGTTCCTCTGTCCATGGGATTCTCCAGGCAAGGTAGTGGAGTGGGTTGCCTTTTACTCCTCCAGAGGATGTTCCCCACCCAGGGATCGAACCCACAGCTCTTAGGTCTTCTGCATTGGGAGGTGGGTTCTTTACCACTAGTGCCACCTGGGAAGCCCATTGGAAATATACTATATTCCATTAAGTATATTTACACACATAATATTTTTACTTCCTATTTGAATTATGCATGCCACATGACTTAGTTTGATTTCTTCAGATGTTTACTCAAAAATAGTTTCGAGTGTAAGTAGTTTATTTGGAAAGTAAACGAGACACTGGCGTGGCAACAAGGAGGTGAGAGGAAAGAAAAGCTCACAAAACAAGGGAAACCAAAAAGTAACTGCAAACTGCCTTTTGTATCCCAAAAGGCTTCATATCATCAAAATAACTTGAAAATCAACTGTTTTCACCCAATATTTTATAGATCTCTCCATGTGTTCATGTAGGATTCATTTATCTCCAGTGAGTTACCCCACTATTTAAATACACAAATCATAGCTCATTTTCTCCTTTCCTTTTGTTTCTACTTTTTCCCCCTCTTACAGTCAATGGTGATGCATTGTACATGACCTTGTGAACATTTGTAAAAAGTTGAGTTTTGTTTTTGGCTTTGCTTTTTGTTTTTAGCATAGATATGGGATTACTAGCTGTGATGGTTAATATTATGAGTCAACTTGCAGAGGCTACAGTACCCAGATACTGGTCAAACATATCTTGTTGCTTTGAAGATATTTTTTAGATGAATTTAACATTTAAATTAGTAAACTTCGAGTAAAGCAGATCACGCTCCATAATGTAGTTGGACCTCCTTTAAATAGTTAAAAGCCTTAAGTAAAAGACTGACCTCCCCTGAGGAAGAGGGAATTCCACCAGCAGGCTGCCTTTAGGTTTAAGCTGAAGCAGCAGCTCTCTCCAGGTCTCTATCCTGCCAGCCTGTCCCACACATTTTGGACTTGCCAACCTCTATAATCATGATATAAGGCAATTTCTTAAAATTAAGGAATAGTTCTCCCTCTTTTTATATTTTTAGTGTATGTGAGCACTAATTGCTCCACATTTTTGCCAGCGATTGGTGTTTGTCAGCACTTTTTAATGAAGGTGTGAAAAGATTTCACATTGACTTATGGTTTAAATTATCATTTCCCTGATGACTAATGAGGCTGGTCATATTTGCATATGTTTGTGGGCTATCTGAATCCTCTTTTGTGAAATATCTTTTTAAGTCTTTTTCTCTCCTTTTTCTATTTTGTCATATGTATTTTCTTAACAATTTTTATTAATTATATGCTTCAAAATTGAGCTTTTTAAAAATTGCATAGCACATATATTTCCATATTCTGTTAACTTTCAGTATCTAAAGGGAAATTTTTTAAGTTTTATGTAGTCCAACATAGCCTATTGTCCTTTGCCATGATGGTTTTTGTGAATGCTTTAAAAAATCCTAACTTATTCTGAAATCATAAAGATATTTTCCTATGTCATGTTCTAAAACAGTGCTGTCTGAAATAGAACTACCATATGGGATACAGGATATCACACACAGATACCTGCATTCCCATATTCTCTGCAGTATTATTCACAAGAGCCAAGACTGAAAACAAACTAAGATGTGGTATATATACAATAAAATATTATTCAGACCTGAGGAAGAAGGAAATCTTATAATTTATGACAACATGGATGAACCTTGTGGGCATTATGCTAAGTGAAATAAGTCAGACAGAAAAAGACTGCATGGTGTTACTTACATGTGGAATCTAGAAAGGCCAGACTCATAAAAGCCGAATATAATGATGATTACCAGGGCTGAGGGTGGGGGAAATGGGGAGATGTCAATTGAAGGGTATAAACTCCCAGCTAAGGAGGATAAGTTCTGGGGATCTAATGTACAACATGGTGACTGTAATTAGTGATACTGCATTATGTTTTTGAAAGTTGCTAAGAGTAAGTTAGATGTTCTCATCACAAAAAAGAAGTGGTAATTATAGGATGTGATGGAAATGTTAAAGGCAATGGTGGTGATTATTATGCAGTGTGTGTAAGTGTAATCAAATCAGCAGAGTGTATACCTTAAACTTATACAATGTCAATTTTATCTCAATAAAGCTGGGAAAAAAAATAAAGGAATTTCAGCAATGATATATAAGTTCTTTAGTTGTGTTAACCAATATGGTCACCACCTGACCTGCCTCTTGAGAAACCTGTATGCAGGTCAGGAAGCAACAGTTAGAACTGGACATGGAACAACAGACTGGTTCCAAATAGGAAAAGGAGTATGTCAAGGCTCTATATTGTCACCCTGCTTATTTAACTTATATGCAGAGTACATCATGAGAAACACTGCGCTGGATGAAGCACAAGCTGGAAGCAAGATTGCCGGGAGAAATATCAATAACCTCAGATATGCAGATGACACCACCCTTATGGCAGAAAGTGAAGAAGAACTAAAGAGCCTCTTGATGAAAGTGAAAGAGGAGAGTGAAAAAGTTGGCTTAAAGCTCAACATTCAGAAAATTAAGATCATGGCATCTGGTCCCATCACTTCATGGCAAATAGATGGGGAAACAGTGGAAACAGTGTCAGACTTTGTTTTTTTGGGCTCCAAAATCACTGCAGATGGTGATTGCAGCCATGAAATTCAAAGACGCTTACTCTTCGGAAGGAAAGTTATGACCAACCTAGATAGCATAGTAAAAAGCAGAGACATTACTTTGCCAACAAAGGTCCGTCTGGTCAAGGCTATGGCTTATCCAGTAGTCATGTATGGATGTGAGAGTTGGACTGTGAAGAAAGCTGAGTGTCGAAGAATTGATGCTTTTGAACTGTGGTGCTGAAGAAGACTCCAGTCCATCGTAAAGGAGATCAGTCCTGGGTGTTCATTAGAAGGATGTTGAAGCTGAAACTCCAGTACTTTGGCCACCTCATGCGAAGAGTTGACTCATTGGAAAAGACCCTGATGCTGGGAAGGATTGAGGGCAGGAGGAGAAGGGGACGACAGAGGATGAGATGGCTGGATGGCATCACAGACTTGATGGACATGAGTTTGGGTAAACTCCGGGAGTTGGTGATGGACAGGGAGGCCTGGCGTGCTGCGGTTCTTGGGGTCGCAGAGTCAGACATGACTGAGCCACTGAACTGAGACCATGTATGGCTATTGAGAACTTAAAATATAGCTGTTTTGACCAACGAAATACTTTAAAATTTTTAATTTAATTTAAATTGCTGTATATGGCCAGTGGCTGCCGTATTGGATAGAAATTATTCAGTTGTGTTCTCAAAGTATAGTAGGATTAAACCAGAAATCAGTAGCAGAATAGTTGGGAAATCCCAAAATATTTCTGAATTAATACACTTTAAATAATCTATGGGTCAAAGCAAGTCACTCAGTTGTGTCTGACTCTTTGCAACCTCATAGACTGTAGCAAGAATACTGGAGTGGGTTACCATGCCCTCCTCCAGGGATCTTCCTGACCGAGGGATCAAACATGTCTTTTATGTCTCCTGCACTGGCAGGTGGGTTCTTTACCATTAATGCCCATTAAAGGGAAGCCCATTCTACAAGTCCAGAATTATGGTATTATCAATTCCCAATATTGTTATAAATAACTGAATAGATAAATAAATGGGAGAAAAGACAAATCTACATGCAGAAAAATTCAAAATAGTTTATGTAGTGATTCTGCCCTCACATTTCGAACCCCTTTTGTTCAAAGGTTAATTGTACTTAGCCAGTTCAGTTCAGTCGCTCAGTCGTGTTTGACTCTTTGCAATCTCATGGACTACAGCACGCCAGGCCTCCTCCCGGAGTTTACTCAAACTCATGTCCATTGAGTCGGTGATGCCATCCAACAATCTCATCCTCTGTCGTCCCCTTCTCCTCTCACCTTCAATCTTTCCCAGCATCAGGGTCTTTTCAAATGAGTCAGCTCTTTGCATCAGGTGGCCAAAGTATTGGCATTTCAGCTTCAACACCAGTCCTTCCAATGAATACCCAGGACTGATCTCCTTTAGGCTGGACTGGTTGGATCTCCTTGCAGTCCAAGGGACTCTCAAGAGTCTTCTTCAGCACCACAGTTCAAAAGCATCAATTCTTCGGTGCTCAACTTTCTTTATAGAAGTACTTAGCCAGTACTTCTCAAAATTTAAGGCCATCAGAAATGTGAAAAGTCTGAGAAACTATCAGAGCCAAAAAAGAGCCTAAGAAGACATGTTCACTACATATAGTGTGGTATCCTGAATGAGATTCTGTTACAGAAAAAGGGCATTAGGTCAAAACAGAGGACATCTGAATAAAGTATAGACTTTGGTTAATTGTATCAATATTGGTTCATTAATTGTAACAAATGTACAATATTAATGTAAGATATTAACAACAAGGGAAAGCAGGTATGAGGTATGTAAGAACTCGCTGTACTATTTTTGAACTTTTCTGTAAATCTAATGCTATTCTAAAACAAAAAGTTATTTAAAAACTTAATATGTTGAAAACCTCGTCTCAAAAACTGGGCTGCCTTCTCCTCCATTTTTATTCCAAATTTTATTGGCAGCCCTAGTCAGTGAAATAAAATATGAAAAACAAGATGTATGATTGAAAAGTAAGAAAAAATATGTTTCTATACATAGCAAATGCAATTCTATAAAATTTTAGAATTATCAGGGTCTTTGAATCTAAATTTATTCTACACAAATCAACTTTATTTTTATAAGCCAGCTACACACAATTCAAGACCTCTTCATATGACTGAAAGATATTAAGACCTACATAAATGATAGATATACCATGCAAATATTTTTGAAGACTCAGTCTTTCAGTTCTCTTCAGATTGATTTAGGGACTCAATATAATTCCAATGCAAGTCCCATCAGGCATGTTTGTGAACAATGAGATGCTGATTTTAAGATGTATATGGAAATGCAAAGGAACAAGAAAGGCTATATCAAAAAACCTGAGAAAGAATTACATTATAACTAAGGCAGGTGAGGACTTCCCTGGTGGCACAGCAGTAAAGAATTCACCTGCAATGCAGGAGACCTGGGTTCAATCCCTGGGTCTGGAAGATCCTTTGGAGAAGGAAACAGCAACCCACTCCATTATTCTTGCCTGGAGAATTCCATGGACAGAGGAGCCTAGTGGACTGTAGTCCATGGCGTCCCAGAAGAGTTGGACGTGATTTAGTGACTAAACAACAACAATAACTAAAGCAAGTAATTGGTGAGAGCACAGACAGAGACTAATGAAAGAGGTGAGAGTGCAGAAACAAACCCAGTCTTATATGACCATTGGAATTAAGACTCAGGCGGCACTGCCGAGGAATGAGAAAAGGATGGTCTTTTCAATAAACAGCCCTGGGTCCATTGGTTATCCACATGGTAAACAAATGCACCTACTTTCAACATTTCCTTTTGAGTAGGCCAGCTGATTAGTGTAGTTTTTGTTGTTCATTCAATGATTACTTGCTAAATGGCATTTTCCTATTTTATTCATAAAATGTATAACTATCTGAATTATTTCACTTACTTGTTTTTTAATTATGTCTTGTTTCCAGTATTGCATAAAGTCCTTGAGAAAAAGAATTTTCTCTGTTCTGCTCAAACCAGTGTACTTGGAATATCTAGAACATTTCTTGGCACCATCAGAAGCTTTTTAATAAATAAATGAATTCATAAATCTGCCAGGGAAATTTGGAATGAAAATAGCCGGTAATCCCTTGATCTGGCACTTGAATGTTGAGACAGAGTTTACTTGGGAGAGCCTTCGTGCTAAGTTGCTTGAGTCATGTCTGACTCTTCGCAACCCTATGGACTGTAACTCACCAGGCTCCTCTGTCTATGGAGATTCTCCAGGCAAGAATACTGGAGTGGGTTGCCATGCCCTCTTCCAAGGGATCTTCCTGACATGGGGATCAAACCCACCTCTCCTGTCTCTTGCATTGGCAGGCGGGTTCTTTCTCACTAGCGCCACTTGGAGAAGCCTTTGGAAGAGCCCAGGGTGGGGTAAAGGTTTGGAATATATTCCAGATGGGGAGTGTAGTACATACCAAATGTGAGTAAATGTGAGAGGGCATTACAGGGTGACTTTCTAAAGAGGCCATCCCTCCAGGCAGTAAATGGAAACGTTTGTTTAAAACAGAGTTTTATTTATTCAGTCACAAGACTCAGAACCTCTTTGGAGATGGGCCTAGTGTGTAATCTGTTTTAAACCCCGTTCATTTAAGATTGAGAACCATCAGATCCAAGCCATTATCTTTCCTTTAGCTGGGACCACTTCTAGTTTTAAATCATTTACGTGTGCTTTTTTTTTTTTTAGCACCACAATTCTATTTTTAATGCCAGTGGAAACCTAGGAAGGTGAAAGAAAAAAGAAACTCATAAAAATCTATGGTAATCTGTAGGTATGGAACAATATACTGTACTAAAGCAGTAAGGGAAAATTTCCTCTTTCCTCAAGCTAAAGACTATTGAAAGGGCTCTCAGTTGAGTGAACATAAAAGCCGTAAGCCGGCTGGCCATAAAACATCTTTAGAGACACAGCCATGATTTTTCAGTAGCTATTCTATTGAAGATTTTATTCCACCTTGACTTAGAAGTCAATTTTAAACCGCCTCCACTTCTGGAAAACATTTTTTTCAGTGATTGTCAGAGGATAGGCCGAGTGGCAGGCTTTAGTTTACTTAAGGAAGCTCCCAGAGGATTTCAGCCCCAGGTGTTTCTAAATATTATGGGGGGAGGACCACCCTCGATTTTACAAACACAGCAGGCAAGGTAAGTCCTCCCATCTTTCTCCTTTTAAATAAAAGCTCTCAATACTGTTTTTCAATCAATTCCTAGTATCAAGCTCAGAGTCTCTACTACGGAAACACTTAAAAAAGGTTTTCATGGTTTGTTGGGGAATTAAAATAAAATCGTTTTAGTGGCCATATGTCTTCTTCCTCAGAATCCCTCCTTCATCGATACAAAAGCGTTTTCAGTCCTTTGTCAAGTTCAGTC
Source organism: Okapia johnstoni (assembly GCA_024291935.2). Classification (NCBI taxonomy): domain Eukaryota; kingdom Metazoa; phylum Chordata; class Mammalia; order Artiodactyla; family Giraffidae; genus Okapia; species Okapia johnstoni. The sequence goes on along the minus strand of CM044317.1, from coordinate 18,781,314 downwards.
ATCCGTCCCCTCTTTTTCACTTCTAAAGTGGACCACTGGCAATCAATCAAAGGCAAGGATCTCAACGTGCTAAACTCCCCCGGGGCAGAGCCAGGGAAGGAGATTGATTCCCGGGCCCGCGCCTTCCAGGCTGGGGTCCCTCCTGTACGACCGCTTCTCGCTCCTCTGCGCTCTCTCTAGGGGCTTTCACCACCTGGCTGGGTGGTCTGATCTTGACCCGCCCGGTCCCTCTCGCCGTCGGTGCTCAGCTACCCTCCGCGGCCACCAGGGGGCGGCCGAGCTCGGCGCCGCCGCGAGGAGGGGACGCCCGGGGAGAGGAAGTGCCGCGAGTTCTGGCCCGGCCCGCGCAGAGCGCAGGCGGCGGCCAGCTGCGGCCTCTCGCCCGGGCCTCCCCCGCCAGGCCAGTCCCCCCCGGCCTTTCCCCGCCCCGCGCGGGCTGCCAGCGGCGGCGGGTTCCGGGTCCTGTGACCCGTCAGGCGGTGCGGCAGCGCGGCCGGTCTCGGGGAAGTTTCGACGGCCGGCGGGGCTCCCGGGGCGCCGCGGGGAGGGCGCGGCCGGGCGGGGCCCCCGAGCTCGCCGAGAGCTGCCGGCCGGCGGAGCGCGGTCGGGGGCGCTCATGGCGGGCGGCGGAGCCGGGGACCCGGGCCGGGGGGCGGGCCGCCGCCGCGGCGCCGCCGGAGACCAGCGAGCACCTCTTCAAGGTGCTGGTCATCGGCGAACTCGGCGTGGGCAAGACCAGCATCATCAAGCGCTACGTCCACCAGCTCTTCTCCCAGCACTACCGGGCCACCATCGGGGTGGACTTCGCCCTCAAGGTCCTCAACTGGGACAGCAGGACGCTAGTGCGCCTGCAGCTGTGGGACATTGCGGGTAAGCGGGTGGCCGGAGCCGGGGACATGGGGGGACCCCGAGGCGGGCGGACGGCGGCCTCCGAGCAGGGGGCGCCCGCGGGGTTTCCCCGCCGTCGGAAGCCTGGGGGACGCTCGGCTGCCCTCGGTCTCCTTGCTGCTTTCTCTGTCCTTTGACAGAACTTGCCTGCCCGAGTAAGTTTAAAAGAAAGGGACTAAACCACCTGGAAAGATGGAAGGGGATTTGGACTCCAGGGGGAGTCAGCACAGTGGAACAGGCGATGGTAGTCGAAGAATTTAAAAGCAGAACAAGATAAATAAATGCGTAGAGAAAATAACCCAGGTTAGACGCCTCAGCTGTCTGGGGAAAGCTCTGGTGTGTTTAAGAGATAGGAGGCCCTCTGCTTTGGAGCTCTCACCCGACCAGAGGAGAGAAAGTCACGGAGGCTTTTCCCGAGTTTTAATTCTGAATCTTGACGAGGAAGAGGGAGGGGAAGGGGCTACCTCCTCTCATTAGCTTTAACATTTTACAGATAAGAGCAGAGGTTCAGAGTGGTTGAACAACTTACCCAAAGTTACACGCCTCGTTAGGGACCACCAAGACTAGAAAGCAGGGTTTCTTTTCAGGAGGGTTTTCATCATCCACCTTGAGTCTGAGACCCTTCCTTGGGAGCGAAACCCCATTCTTCGTGCGCCGTGCCCGCATTCCTAGGGCAGGCCACCCAGGCAAAGATTTGGGAAAACTTCTCTTGAAACCTTATGCTCCTCTTCCCCGCCTGAACCAACACCTAGCCCCACTCCTGCCTCCCCACACCCAATATATAATATAATATTATTTCCCTGGCATTTGCTTTGCATTGTCATTTTGGAGCATAGTATCCCTGCGTGAGGAGGGTACAGATTCTCCTTCCTCTAATGTATGAAAACTTGAACTCTGGCTTCTAAAGGTTGCCTTACCATGTGATAATCATTCTACAGAAGTCTTCAGTGTAGCTGTGAAGTTCCGTGAAGATGATTTTAAGTCCCTGCCTAGGAGGATTGTTGAGTTTGCTTTATTCTTCATGTAAAATAATATGGTGTTTAGCAATTAAATTATGACTGGGTCCTTCTGCAGGTAAATAAAAGATTTTTTTATGGCACAGTTGTGTTTTTTTAAGCTTCAAGGACAAATGCTTATATTTGGAGACTTGGAAAGCAGAAGCATGAGTTAGAGTTTTCTTCCCCTTTTTTCATCCTGCTTAACCAGACCTGTTTTACCAGGAGGGGAACCTATTCAGTCTCTACCAAACTCTGGTACAAAAACGCCTAGGTGGAATTTTCTTGCAGTTTTGCCTAAATCCAAAGCTTGAGCCTTTCCAGGAAGGAAAGCAGACCTTTCAGAATCTCCAAAAGGGATTCCATCCAGCAAGTACACACCAGCAGTTAACAAGATTAGCGGTAAACTTATGAGATGATTGGAAATTATAAGGTTCATCTTTTAAATAAGGTTTTCAGTATATAAGGAAACTAAGAGCAAAAAATAATGTGGCTTTAACTGAAGGCTCTGTCATTAACAAGCCAAGGTTTGGTTTGAATATTTGAGCTACTGATGAATCCTAGCTCATACCATTTGAATTAAGTAGTCATGATGTAATGGAGGCAAAGTGAAGGTCACTCCAAATAGTTCCCCATGGCTAAACATATTTGCCTTGTGTAGCAACAAAGTTGAATCGTATTTAATTCTCAAAGGGGGGAGGTATTCCTTGATTGCAAAATAGTAGGTGGAGCTGGCCACTCAACATGACTAACTTAAAGTGTGCTGTTATTACTGGTTAGACTTTTGTTGCTGTTCTAGAAGTGGAAAAGGTGTAAAGAAATTATGTCAGGTCTCTATACTTGAAAGCTCTGGCAAGCATAACAGGCAGGAGTTACCCAAATGTTTTCTGCAAATGTAGCCAAGCAGTTTAAGTTAAACTCTTCAAATTGAGAACCATAGTGACTCATGGATACAGGCCTTATAAATCCTTACTACATCAAATGAATGCAGCTTTAAAGTGCAGATGCAGTTTAACACAATTTTGTGTTAGGCAGTTCCTTTCTTTTACTTCATATCTGCTTTGAGACTGCTGCTCAACACATTACTGAAATATACTGAAAGATTGAAGTCTTTGATAAGATTTTAAAGAGAGAGTTTAATAAATGTCTACTAAATTAGGATGCAGTATCTGATCTTCCTTTTAACACGTATTATTGATGAACGAGTATTTGGCTCACTACTTATTATAAGCTTATTAGCAACTTTAGAATTTTCCGAGTAGGTTGAATGGCTGTTCTGGGCTCATTTTTTTTTAAGCTTGTCCGTTTAGATCTAGTATAATTCAGTCTGCATGCATTCACTGCGCTGATTTACTTTTATAGGGAAGGCAAAATTTTATCTCTGCCTTCTTAGACCTTTCAGCTGGTCCTGAGAATTAAATTAATGTAAGACAGATTAATAGCAGAAATTTATTTGAAAGTGGAAGTCGCTCAGCCGTGTCCGACTCTTTGCGACCACTTGGACTATGTAGCCCATGGCATTCTCCAGGCCAGGATACTGGAGTGGGTAGCCTGTCCTTTCTCCAGCAGATCTTCCCAACCCAGGAATCGAACCAGGGTCTCCTGCATTGCAGGTGAATTCTTTACCAGCTGAGCTATCAGGGAAGCTTTATGTGACACAGGAGCCCTCATAAGGAAAGGAAGAATCCCCAAAAGTAGAAAAATATAAATGCCTTTATACTAGGTTGAACAAAGGCAGCTGTAGAAAAATAACCAAACTCGGTGGGATGCTAAAGGAAGATAAGAGCTATTTTAACAAGATCTGCTTCTGCAGAATTCTCTGTTTGATCATCTCTGGTGATGAGCACGGTTCCTTCCTTCCTTATGGGGAGGACATCTTTCAAACGGGAGTTTTATCTCCTGATTTAAGGAAGAAGAAGGGGAGGTTGGAGTACCCATCTTGCCCTTGTTTTTTAAGTGCCCTTAGTTCAAATAATACTTATGCCATAGTGGCATTAGAGTAGACAGGGAGCCTATTCTACCACTCTTCAGTTTTTAGTATCAAAATTTCTTTATAAAAATCTGAGTAATACTCCTTTGGTCCAGAGAGCAAATCAGAAACAATGTACTCTGAAATTCATGTAAACATTATTTATCAGAGCATAAAATTCATGCTTGGAAGACCTTATAAGTTATATAAACCATACTTAGATTCACTTTCGAGGTTTTTGATTCCCGTCTGAAAATAAAATGTTGATCTTGTCTTCCTTGTCCTCTCTCGCATATTGCCAGTTGCTATAACTAGTGGTCTCTTCTTGTCTTCTTTGATAACACTCCAACTCTTCATGAGCAAGAGCCTGGAATATTATCTCATGCTTTCTTGACCTTCAGAGTGTCTATCCGTCAAGGATTATTAATGTTCAAGTTTTTTCTGAATATGAAGAAGCAGTTCTTTGAGGAATTAGTCTCTGTTATATGTAGTCTCTGCCTTAGTCCTACAGTTACTTTCTTAGGGCTTAATGTGGGTCAGTTACTTAGTAATTCATTTAAAAGGATTGAAATAAAGTCTTTATTACATCTGACTTGTACAGTCTTGCCATCTTCAGCCTTATTCTGGCTCAATTTTGTGCTGAATTCCAAGCAAAGCCTACTGTCCCATTTTACATCTTCAAATCTTCCTTACTTTGTAAGCCCTGACACCCCTTTGGGTTCCGCGGTCTGGACTGTGCTTTCACAGATGCCCAGACAGGAATTTCAACATAACAGCATATTTGTGTAACTGACATGAAGAAAATTCCCCTGGTAATGACGTGGCTGTTGCCTTTCCTTCTTTTGAATATGCTACCATCCTTAATTGGCCTCAGTCAGCCCAGGTAAGGTAAAAGTTGCTCAGGTTAGAGGTACAGAGAGCCAAGTTCTGATAAGAAGTACTAAAATTCAACTTGGCTGCTAGCCATCTGCCTAATCATTCTATTGTTTGAATAGGATTAAAGGCTTTTAGAGACCCTATGGTGTAAACCCAGGGAAGTGTGGTAAGCTAACCAAGAAAACACAGGTGATCCATAGTACAGGTCTCATGTCTCTAATAGCAGAGTGGATTTTGGGTAACATAAGAGTGACATAAACTTTTGTCTAAATTTCAAATGTTCTGGTCAGCCCTGTTTTGGAGCATTTGACTCATATTTCATACCTATTGTAATCATTACCATCTCTATGTCATCAGTCCAGAGATTCTAGTTCTTATACTTAATTATGCAGCATACTACTTCCAAGGCAGACACTTTTTGATTGGCTGCATCTCTCTTTTTTTTTTTTTTTTTTATACATTTTGAAAGACTCTCCAAACTGGGACTTTGCTGAAGTTAATGAAGCTATTTTATTGGTATTTGATTGTAGAGCACACCCTGGAAAACAAGGTAATAATTACAGCTGTTTGTCTCGACTACTCGGTGATCTCACAGATTAAACCTGCATGCCATGCATTATTCCAGAGGTGCAGTGTTATTTTCAAATATATCTCAGGAATTTCAGCCTTATGTCTATGGTATTCTGACCTTCCAAAATGGCAACCCACTCCACTATTCTTGCCTGGAGAATCCCGTGGAGATAGGAGCCTGGCTGGCTACAGTCCATCAGATCACAAAGAGTCAGGCATGACTTAGTGACTAAACAGCAGCAGCAGCATCCTGACCTTCCAGCTTTCTTAAGCTTTTGATATGTAAGTTTCAATGATTCTTCTTTTTTTAAAAGATATTTTTATTTTGTATTGGGGTATAGCCGATTAACAAACAATGTTACAATAGCTTCTTATTCCCTTTAAACATGTACTCAAGGTTTTGTTTTTATTCAAGTGAAATGAGATCACCACATCAGGAGACAATTGCCATTAAAAGAGATAGTTTGTTACTGATAGTTCCCTATAGGAGGGACCATGTCACATCATGCGGAACCACACAGGGAAGCACCAGGGTCATTCAGGAGGCAAAAGGAGCTGGGAGAAAGCAGAGCAAGGGCTAGAGCCTTTTTTGTGATTTTTGAAGAAAGGAAAGGACCTCGCAGCATAGGCAAGCTGAGCAAGTTTAGGATTGGATAGTTTGAAAGATTTCAGTTTGCCGAGGGCCATAGGGATGGTCCCTAGTTGTCTCAGACCTAGACTGCAAGAGCCTGATGAAAGAGAGCAAGTAGAGGAGAAGGACTCGGGGTTGACTGGTTTGCATATTGAAGACGTGTTCTCAGCAAGTTGTTTGCTCTGATAACTAGATAACCCGGGGCGGGGGGTGGGGAGGACAGTCCAGTCCCTCCCCTGGTCTACAAGGCCCCAAGATGTCAAAGTATCATAAAATATATTAAAAAAAAAAAACCCTGATGAATACAGACTTCTAGGCACTTATTAAAGTGGACTAAGAGATGAGAAAAAGAATCTTCCAAAGAAAAAAAACTTAGAAGGCCTTAGATTTGGAGTACAAGAATAGCGTATCCTCAAAATAGTGAGGATTTCACACTTAATCAACACTGAAGTAGTAGAGAGTGGGCTCAGCTGACAAGTGTGAGTTGCACTGTGGCTGTAGAGATCTTCTCTTGGATGGTGAAAAAGTGCTGACTTGCGTGAGGAGATTTCTGGAGGTGAGACAAACGATCAAGAAAAAGGTGTTTAGAATTGTATTCAGTTATATTGTCAAACGAGCATTTTGCGCTTTTTGCAGTCACGGAGGCTACAAACATGCCATTTCTTCACTTGTATTTTGAGAGCGACAAACCACATAAAAATAAATGGATAGCGGAGGTTTAGTTTAAGGCTTTGTGTTGGTCTTTCCGACGGGAGATCTTACATTCTTTTCTTCCTCATTTTTTTCACTCACTTCTACCCAGATATTTTCCTTAAGCATTTTCTGTAGTGATTTTTGATTGCTTTGAAATTAAGCTAAATATATGTATTGGGTTTGTTTTTTTTTTTTAGTGTGACTGTATGGAACCTGCTCCATCAGACTCATCTGAGGTGCTTAAATGCATCTTCCTTAGCATCAGCTATAAGCCGAACTGGCTTCATCTGTCAAACATTTCCATACATCATGGTTTAACAAGAGAAAAGTTAAGTCCCTCACCTAGTAAGTCTGGTTGAGCAGTCCACGGCTGGTGAACAGAACCATTCATTCTTCATGAACCAAAGCTGAAATTTCACCACTCAGCTATTCCCTGGCTGTATTCTTTGCCTTTCTGGTCCAGTCAGACACCCATGCCTTGTTGCAAGGGCATCTGGGAAATCTAGGGCTTTTTCTGTTTGTTTTCAAACTGGACACACTGCTTCCCCAAATAAAGTTCTGTGAAGGGTATACTGGAAAGGCAACTAGCAATATTCCATGCTTAGCAAGTCAGAGTTCCTAGAGGGAAGGCCTGGAAGTGTGTAATTTACCAGGCACCACGGGTAATCTTTCCCAGGTGGCGCTAGTGGTAAAGACCCCACCTGCCAATGCAGGAGACATAAGAGACACAGGTTCTATCCTGGGTCAGGAAAATCCCCTGGAGGAGGGCATGACAACCCACTCCAGTAGTCTTGCCTGGAGAATCGCATGGACAGAGGAGCCTGGTGGGCCCCAGTCCATGGGGTCACAAAGAGTTGACATGACTGAGCAGCTGAGCACACACAGCGTGGGTGATCTGATTCACGCTCAAGTTGAGAAGAGCGGTTCTGTCTTGCCTGTGCTGTCTGTTGCCAACAAACCCATCCTCTTACTGCACTCCACTGAATAAGTCTGCTGCTCCCCGGGTTCCTTCACACCCACCTTTCCTGGCCCCTAAGTTCCTGTCTGTTTTGTGTCACCCGCTCCTTATCTCTGTTGCTGTCTCAAGAGGTGATGAAAGGAGACAAGGTAAATCACAGGACAGAGATGAGCCATGACTTGCTCTCACTGAATGCTGTACTTAAGAAAGGAAAAACCCAGTATCTCAAACTTCCAAAACTATTCCGACTTTGGACACAAACCAAAAAGATACTTTGATTTTATTCCTCTCTTTAAATTGATTAAAGTCAGATGTTCTTTTTACAGTCACCACAGAAGATGTAAATAGTTGAATAAAAACAGACCTTACGCTGTGACCTAAATACCACAAAAGCTTGCTTGTCTCTAATCAGCAAAAAGAAAAATCCAGTTTCTGAATGGTTGTGTATCTGGGAATAGGTGATTTTGAAGGCTGCTTATTGAGACTGCTGCTGCCATCTCAAAAGGAGTTTGTTTTTCTTTTAGTTTAGGCATTTTTTAACTTTTTTGTTCTGTGTTCAGTTTTGTTACTCTTTTGCTTGACAGACAGGTTTGATCTCAACCTCAAAAGGTGGTGGCATGGGCACAAACGGTACTTTGTACAAGATTTAAATAGCAACTTTGCCTCTTCCCCTATAATGCTTTTTTTTTTCCAAGTGGAAATATATTTCCAAATATAAGTATAGAATCTCAGAGGTAGGATGTTTTAATAAAAAACCCTTCACATAATCACAGTTAACATTTATGAAAAGCTACTTTCTAGTCTGTGTTTCTCAATTTACTTTTTATAAAATTGAAACATAATTGTTTTACAACATTGTGTTTGTTTCTGCCATACAACAGCATGAATCAGATCAGTTCAGTTCAGTCGCTCAGTCGTGGCCTACTCTTTGTGACCCCATAGACTGCAGCACACCAGACTTCCCTGTCCATCACCAACTCCCGGAGCTTGCTCAAACTCATGCCCATTGAGTTGGTGATGCCATCCAACCATCTCATCCTCTGTCATCCCCTTCTCCTGCCTTCAATATTTTCCAGAATCAGGGTCTTTTCCAATGAGTCAGTTCTTCCCATCAGATGGCCAAAGTATTGGAGCTTCAGCTTCAACATCAGTCCCTCCAACGAACACCCAGGACTGGTCTCCTTTAGGATGGACTAGTTGGATCTCCTTGCAATCAAAGGGACCCTCAAGAGTCTTCTCCAACACCACAGTTCAAAAGCATCAATTCTTCGGTGCTCAGCTTTCTTTATAGTCCAACTCTCACATCCATACATGACCACTGGAAAGACCATAGCCTTGACTAGTCGGAACTTTGTTGGCAAAGTAATGTCTCTGCTTTTTAATATGCTGTCTAGGTTGGTCATAACTTTCCTTCCAAGGAATAAGCGGCTTTTAATTTCATGGCTGCAATCACCATCTGCAGTGATTTTGGAGCCCCCAAAAATAAAGTCTGATACTGTTTCCCCATCTATTTGCCATGAAGTGATGGGACCGGATGCCATGATCTTAGTTTTCTGAATGTTGTGCTTTAAGCCAACTTTTTCACTCTCCTCTTTCACTTTCATCAAGAGGCTCTTTAGTTCTTCACTTTCTGCTATAAGGGTGGTGTCATCTGCATATCTGAGGTTATTGATATTTCTCCTGGCAATCTTGATTCCAGCTTGTGCTTCCTCCAGCCCAGCATTTCTCATGATGTACTCTGCATATAAGTTAAATAAGCACGGTGACAATATACAGCCTTGACATACTCCTTTTCCTATTTGGAACCAGTCTGTTGTTCCATATCCAGTTCTAACTGTTGCTTCCTAACCTGCATACAAGTTTCTCAAGAGGCAGGTCAGGTGGTCTGGTATTCCCATCTCTTTCAGAATTTTCCACAGTTTATTGTAATCCACACAGTCAAAGGCTTTGGCATAATCAATAAAGCAGAAATAGATGTTTTTCTGAAACTCACTTGCTTTTTTGATGATCCATCGGATATTGACAAAATGTTCCCTTAGTATTTCTAATTTTATTGAAGAGATCTGTAGTCTTTCCCATTCCATAGCTTTCCTCTATTTCTTTGCGTTGATCACTTAGGAAGGCTCTCTATTCTTTGGAAGTAATCATAAGGGATTTTATTTAGTTCATACCTGAATGGTCTAGTGGTTTTCCCTACTTTCTTCAATTTAAGTCTAAATTTGGCAATAAGGAGTTCATGATCTGAGCCACAGTCAGCTCCCAGTCTTGTTTTTCCTGACTGTATAGAGCTTCTCCATCTTCGGCTGCAAAGATATAATCAGTCTGATTTCAGTATTGACCATCTGGTGATGTCCATGTGTAGAGTCTTCTCTTGTATTGTTGGAAGAAGGTGTTTGCTATGACCAATGCATTCTCTTGGCAAAACTCTGTTAGCCTTTGCTCTGCTTCATATTGTACTCCAAGGCTTGCCTGTTACTCCAGTTATCTCTTGACTTCCTACTTTTGCATTCCAGTCCCCTATGATGAAAAGGACATATTTTTTGGTGTTAGTTATAGAAGGCCTTGTAGGTCTTCATAGAACCATTCAACTTCAGCTTCTTTGGCATTAGTGGTCAGGGCATAGATTTGGGTTACTGTGATTTTCAATGGTTTTCCTTGGAAACAAACAGAGATCGTTCTGTCATTTTTGAGACTGCACCCAAGTACTGCATTTCAGACTCTTTTGTTGACTCTGAGGGCTACTCCATTTCTTCTAAGGGATTCTTGCCCACAGTAGTAGATATAATGGTCATCTGAATTAAATTTGCCTGTTCCAGTCCATTTTAGTTCAGTTCAGTTCAGTCACTCAGTCATGTCTGACTCTTTGCGACCCCATGAATTGCAGCACGCCAGGCCTTTCTCTCCATCACCAACTCCCGGAGTCTACCCAAACCCATGTCCATCGAGTCGGTGATGCCATCCAACCATCTCATCCTCTGTCGTCTCCTTCTCCTCCTGCCTCCAATCCTACCCAGCATTAGGGTCTTTTCCAATGAGTCAACCCTTCGCATGAGGTGGCCAAAGTATTGGAGTTTCAGCTTCAACATCAGACCTTCCAATGAACACCCAGGACTGATCTCTTTTAGGATGGATTGATTGGATCTCCTTGCAGTCCAAGGGACTCTCAAGAGTCTTCTTCAACACCACAGTTCAAAAGCATCAATTCTTCGGCGCTTAGCTTTCCTCACCGTCCAACTCTCACATCCATACATGACCACTGGAAAAACCATAGCCTTGAGTAGACGGACCTTTGTTGGCAAAGTAATGTCTCTGCTTTTAAATATGCTATCTAGGTTGGCCATAACCTTCCTTCCAAGGAGTAAGCGTCTTTTAATTTCATGGCTGCAATCACCATCAGCAGTGATTCTGGAGCCCAAAAAATAAAGTCTGACACTGTTTCCACTGTTTCCCCATCTATTTCCCATGAAGTGATGGGACCAGATGCCATGATCTTAGTTTTCTGAACGTTGAGTTTTAAGCCAACTTTTTCACTCTCCTCTTTCACCTTCATCAAGAGGCTCTTTAGTTCTTCTTCACTTTCTGCCATAAGGGTGGTGTCATCTGCATATCTGAGGTTATTGATATTTCTCCCGGCAATCTTGATTCCAGCTTGTGTTTCTTCCAGCCCAGCGTCATTTTAGTTCACTGATTGCTAAAATGTTAATGTTCACTCTTGCCCTCTCCTGTTTGACCACTTGCAATTTACCTTGATTCATGGACCTAACGTTCCAGGTTCCTATGCAATATTGTTCTTTACAGTATCGGACTTTACTTCCATTACCAGTAACATCCTCAACTGGGTGTTGTTTTCGCTTCATCTCAGCCCCTTCTTTCTTTCTGGAGCTATTTTCCCCTCTTTTCCAGTAGTATATTGGGCACCTACCGACCTGGGGAGTTCATCTTTCAGAGTAAGATATGGGTATACATGTGTCCCCTCCCTCCTGAATCCCTCTCCCATCTGCCTCCACAAACCCATCATCCTCGGTTGTCACATAGCACTAGATTGAGCTCCCTGTGTCACACAGCAAATTCCCACTTGCTATCTATTTTACATATGGAAATATATAGGTTTCTGGGGAAATTACAGTTGAGTAAACTGAGACTCAAGAAGGTTAAGGGATTTCCCCAAGGTCTGTACACCTGGAACTTGCAGAGTTAGGGCATGAATCCAGATATATCCGATTGCCAAGGTTCCATGGTCATGTTATATTATCTCTCTTTCTGCTTTACACATGATAGAAAAGAAAACCAGACAAATGAATGGCATTGTGTAAAATCACATGACTCCTTTTACCTTCTTCATGGTACAGTATTAAAATATGAAATTCAGTACATATCAAATCCAGCCTCATATGGTGCTAATTTGATGCATTAGCTTTGCAGGTGACTCAGACCTTAGACTTGTTTTATTTGAGGGTAATACAGGCATTTGTTTAATGGAAAATTGTGTAAACCAGTGGGGGTGGGGGGAATAGGTTTTTAGTTACATTGTTTTATTGGTCAGTATTATGGTAGTTTTTTAATGCAAGGAGATTTTTTTTTCTTCTAACAATGCGTATAATTTTAGCATGTTAAATATTTAAGTGTAACTCTGGGGCACATTTATAAGGGCTTTATAAAGTAGTAGTATAAAAAGTCATTAAATAGATGCCCTAAAAATGACAAAACCTATGTGACTATGAATTGTAGTTTCTTACATGTAAAACCTAAGACCCATGATGACATCACCATATTATCTATATCAAGCTATAAAAATTTTTAGTGGCTAGATAAATCTCTTTCTAGAACCAGTGACTGGACTTATATTTTGGCTGGGTCTTGATCTATTACCCACCAGCCACACAAGTGTGTTAGAAATGCTTTATCTCTGAAATGCTTCCTGAACGTTCAGGATATGTTTTTAAAGAACTTTATACACACTCACTAGAAACTACGTTTTTGCCCAGTCACCTTAAGCAAGAACATGTAGCTCAATAATTCTTGTTGTTTAGTTGCTAAGTCATGTCCAACCCTTTTGCAACCCCATGGACTGTAGCCCATGCTCCTCTGTCTATGGGATTTCCCAGGCAAGAATACTGAATGGTTGCCTTTTCATTCTCTAGGCAAGAACACTGGATGGGCGGGATGGATGGATCTTCCCGCCCCAGGGATCTAACCCTATGTTCCTTGCATTGGCAGGTGGATTCTTTACCTCTGAGTCACCTGCAAAGCCCAGTAATTCTTAATGGGTGGGAAAGGATAAGCATTTATACTTGGAAAGCTAAGCATTGATTGTCTTATTGCTCTGATTTATTTTTCATTGTATGACTTATATTTTGAATTTCAAATACAATTTAGAGATATTTAGGTTTTTTGGCAAATGGGCACATGAACATGAAATATTGAGACAAATATTAAAAAATAGTGATTAAAACCATAGAGAAAGCATCTCTGGCCTGTATTTCTGATAAATGTTCAAAATGCAGTATTTTGCTTTCAAATCTGAAAGCAAATATTTCCCTTTAGAAAATTTGCCTACACTAAAAAGAGAGTAAAAAGAGAGAAGGCAAGCCGTTTTGTGGTTTTCTTTTCCTTGGTTAGAGTACATATTCTTGGAAATGTATTAAGTTGTCTCAACTCCTTCTCAAAGTCGTTAGTGTTGGGTACTCCAGATATTGGGGAAGCATTTTAATCCTTTTGCCAACATGTGTACCTTACAGGTCATCATCCCTTAGAGTATATATTACCAAATCATGCATCTTTAAATGTCTTTGAGCCTAGATGACTAACACTGTGCTCTTTTTTTCCCTTTCTCATTGCCGAGGTATCTAGCTGTAATCAGGATTCCTTCCTCTAGAGAAGGAAGTAACACATCTTTTCAAAGGATAACACATTTTAGAGCCATTTGGAATAGTCAGGCAATATGCCCACAGCAATATGGTTGAAAAAGCCTGTCCCTAGTATCAGCCTAGCTAATGCGCTCGGCAGTGAAGCATGTCCTTAGCTTCTGTGGTCAGGCACTCGGGGACACAGAGCAATCCTGTAACTTTTGTGGCAGGGCTGTGCATCCTTGAGGAATGTCTTTGCATCCTTGAGGAATGTCTTTGCCAGGCTCATGCTACTTTGGATCTATTTGGAGACACGGGGCCATGGGGAGCAATGTATACTCCAGAAAACGCTTGGCTACCAGATCAGGCAGCACATTGGATAACACATCAACCTAAGACACTTGAGTAATGTTGTCTGCCTGAGATTTTATTTTCTCGTCTTTAAGATAAGGGAGGTTGGATGAGGTAATCTGGAGCGTCATCTTCTGGTTTATGATCTTGTCTGTTAGAGTATCAGAAAAGCGTAAAGTGGCCCCTCTTCTTCCTGTAAGAGATTACAGCTCTGGTCTAGGAAGGTGGTGTTTGTTGCTCAGAGTTCTCCCCACCACGTCTGAACTACTACTACAGACCTTGTAAGAGGAAGATCTCCCAGGTTCTGCTGAGTTTCCATATTGCTGTACACTTTCTAACTACACACACGCGCGCACACACACACACACACACACACACACACACACATACCATGAACATTTCATGCAGCTGTCTTTATATTTAATAACTGCATACTTTCCCCTCTAACCGGTCCGCTTCCATCACAGGACACAATCCAGGACCATTCAGCATGGCAGAAATGTCCTTTTGTTTATGTACTTGTGGAAAGAAGAGTCCTAGAATAATAAAAATTTCTTAGACTAAACTTAAAATGGTTGATTGGCTGCCCCTCAGAGTATTTTTTTTTCTTCTCCAAAATTAAAAAAAAAAAAAAAAGTAAGATTCCATGGATTTCTAATGCAATTCTAGTTTGCATATGACAGTCTTACCTATTAGTTTGATGCTTTAGCCCTTTTCTGAAGCTAGGAAGGGCTGGCTTCTGCAGTGCTGTAAAAGGGGAAGTAGAATGCCTGTTTCTCCTAGTGATGACTCAGTGCTTTGGGGAAACTGCCTCCAGCAGTTAAAGCTTAGCCTTTTAGTCCATGGATGGTGAGCATGGCTCTGACTAGGCTGGCTGCCCCCAGGGGCATGCAAACTGAAAGTCACAGCATGGAAATAAATAAAGTTTATGAAGATACTATATTTTCATAGTATAAGAATTTGAAAGGCATTTTTTGATAATGTATCTTTCAAAAAGACTAGTAAGATTAGCTTACTCACTTCAGTGAATGACATCCCCTTGTTGAATACCATAATAAGCTCTTTGTATCTGTGATTACACCCAACACATCATGGCATCACTTGGTTTCTTTCCTCAGATAGACTCAGATTCTTAGGATCCTAGCCATTGTTTCACCAGTGTCTAGCACAGTGCCTGGTACATATTTTCTAGTTGTGATCAAATCTATCTATAAGAAGTAAAAAGATCTTGGGGAGTTGTACCGGTCAAGATAGGCTAGGTTGTGGTAGGGTGCCAACAGCCTTAAAATGAGAAAGATCCCCTGGAGGAGGGCATGGCAACCCACTCCAGTATTCTTGCATGGAGAATCCTATGGACAGTGGAGCCTGGCGGGCTACAGTCCATGGGGTCGCAAAGAGTCAGTTATGACTGAGCGACTGACACACTTTCACGCTCTTTCTACATGTCCTTAGTAGGGAGCAGAAGTGGGGGGGTGGTGAGGATTGTGAGGGTGGTTTTTCACTGGAGCCCCTTGAAGACCCAGGCTAACAGAGGCCCTACCATCTAGTACCATCACCTCAAAGTAGGGGTAACCTTGCTGACACCCGACAAGTGATTCTGCTGGACAGGGACACTTCTGTCCACATTCCATGAACACAGCTGGTTTAGTTGGGGCAGGACAGTGTGGTCCTCCATGTATTCAGAAGTGGAGGGAAATGGATTATTCGTGAACGTTAGTTGTGTTTTCCACTGGACTCCTTTGTTTTAGATAGTAATAAGGGAATAGCTAAAATTACCCAAGGAACAGTCATAACAAAGATATAGGCTGCAATTCTTAGTTTTGTAGAAAAGTTTACTTTCCAGCTTAACAACCGAAAGAGCTTAGCAACCCTGTGCATTTAAACCTTTAAAACAACAGAGCTAAATCTAAGTTTCACTTTGTTTGATTTTTGGAGAACAGCTCCATTAATTTTATGTTAAGATTATTATTCTAAATGAACTCCTTTTATCTTTCTTCACTCCCTAATTGAATGACACGTGTTTTAGAAACTTTTGTTTTTCACTTGTCTTTACCAGTTCAGGAAAATCCCTGAAGCACTTTTGAATTTTTAAAAAAAGAGATTATGAACCCTGTACAGTAGGAAGTATATTTTTCTTATTCTTTTGGAGAATAAGCTACTCCCATAAATGCATGGACTTGGCCTTTTGATGGTGGGTCATTTATATTTGATCCCCATTGCTGTCTTCTGGATTTCGTGATTGCAGAATTGTCAGAAAATCATTATAACATTAAAATTATAGCATAGTTTTCTGATATATAGCATAGAATTCTGATATTCTAAAATATCAGAAGTGAGAGCTTGGAGGAACTTTGATGATCTCTTAACGGTCTCTAAAAACAGTTGGCTGATTTAAACAGACAACATTATTTCCTGGGGTAGCTTGACTATCGGGTGCTTGATATTTGATTCTCTAAGATGGTTGTACTTTTCTCAAGTTTATTTTCCTTTGCAAGCCATTTTCACCACTTTGAGGTGAAACTACCTAATAGTTTAAGGCTTTGCCATGTGTGAAAGTGAGTTCGCATTAGTTGCTCAGTCGTGTCTTAACTCTGCACACCATGGACTGCAACCTGCAAGGCTCCTCTGTCCATGGGATTTTCCAGGCAAGAACACGAGTGGGTTGCCAGTTCCTTCTCCAAGAGATCTTCCTGACTTAGGGATCAAACTCTCGTCTTCTGCATTGGCAGGCATATTCCTTACCTCTGAGCCATGAGGGAAGCCCAGTGATAGTACTTAGCTAGTATTATTCAGTGCTCACTTATGGACCTGGCATTTTACACTCTTTGAACTTGAAGTATAACCTCCATACAGAGAAGCTAAGGATGTACCTTCATGAATTTATATACCACTCCTAATAAAGGTATAGAAGTGGAGTTGCTCAGTCGTGTCCGACTCTTTGCGACCCCATGGACTGTAGCCTACCAGGGATTTTCCAGGCAATAGTACTGGAGTGGGCTGCCATTTCCTTCTCCAAGTAAAGGTATAGACTGTCCCTAAACCCTTAGCACAGAAATCATTCAACTATTTTTGTAAAGTTCCTATAGTAATTATTTTAGGCTTTGTGAGCCATTTACTCTCTATTGCAACTACTCAATTCCACCATTATAGAATGAAATCAGGCATATAATATGTAAATAGATGAGGGTGATATTCCAATAAAACTTTATTTAGCTGAGTTCTGCCAAACTCAGCCCTAAATATACTCCCAGGCAGGCATTTTACATTTAACTTCCCAGTGACCATATATAAGGTAGGTATTTGTTATAGCTTTATTGTGGTATAGTTGACATAGAGTAAACTGTACAATTTTATAAGTTTTACATTTGGGAAATATCACCATAGTCAAGATTGCAAGCATTTTTTATCATTTGAAATCTAATTTCTCTAATCCATTCCCCTCCCTTGTCCAACATAATCAACTGATCTGCTTTCTCTTACTGTAGTACTATAGTTTCTAATGTTTTGGTATTTGATGTAAGTAGACTCACAGTATTACCCTCCCCCTCCTCTGGCCTGGTTATTTTGACTCAGCATAATTATTTTGAGATTCATCCATAATTTGTTGCTTTCTTTTTTATTGTTGAGTTGTGGTCCATTGTATGAATATACCATAATTTATTCACCACTATGTGAATAGACATTTGGGTTGCTTCCAGTTTGGGGCTATTAAAAATGAAGCTGCTTTGAGCATTCATGAGCATGCCTTT
This sequence comes from Okapia johnstoni, assembly GCA_024291935.2. NCBI lineage: Eukaryota > Metazoa > Chordata > Mammalia > Artiodactyla > Giraffidae > Okapia > Okapia johnstoni. Next base: position 18,763,788 of record CM044317.1, on the reverse strand, counting down.
GTATAGATGTGTGCTTTCATTTTGTTAGCAAATACCTAGGAGTGGGATGGCTTGGTTGTATGCTAGATATATGCTTACATTTTTGAGAAAGTATCAAATTGTTTTCCAACATGGTTGCACTATTTTTAAGTATTATTCTTACCAGCTGTGTATGAGAGCTCCAGTTGCTCCAAAACTTCACCAGCACTTGGTATAGTCAGACTTTTTCATTATAGCCTTTCTTGTGGGTATAAAGGATCAGCTCAGTTGTGGTTTAAACCCAGTGATTAATAATTTTGAGCATCATTTCATTTGCTTATTTATCATCATATAAATTCTTTGGTAAAGTGTTTTATTATTTTGCTTATTCTTTAAAATTCTTTTCTGTTCTCTTATTTTGGAGTTCTAAGAATTCTGTATATTCTAAGTACGTTTTTTAAATCAGATATAATATCTATGTACCTTTTGTTCTCCCGGTTTGTGCCTTTACTTTTCATTTGCTTAACAGTGTTGCTGTTGTTCAGCCTGCTTAGTCCTGACTGACTCTTTGCAACCCCATGGACTGCAGCACGCCAGGCTTCCCTGTCCATCACCAACTCCCAGAGTTTGCTCAATCTCATGTCCATTGAGTTGGTGATGCCATCCAACCATCTCATCCTCTGTTGCCCACTTCTCCTACTGCCCTCAATCTTTCCCAGCATCAGGGTCTTTTCCAATAAGTTGGCTCTTTGCATCAGGTGGTAAACTATTAGAGTTTCAGCTTTAGCATCAGTTCTTTCAATGAATATTCAGAGTTGATTTCCTTTAGGATTGACTGGCTTGATCTCCTTGCAGTTTAAGTGTCTTTTCTAGTACCACAATTCGAAAGCATCAATTCTTTGACACTCAGCTTTCTTTATGGTCCAAATCTCACATCTCTACATGACTGCTGGTAAAACCAGCAAAGGTTCTTCTAGTCAACGCTATGGTTTTTCCAGTAGTCATGTACGGATGTGAGTTGGACTACAAAGAAAGTTGAGCACCGAAGAATTGATGCTTTTAAACTGTAGTGTTGGAGAAGCCTCTTGAGAGTCCCTTGGATTGCAAGGAGATCTAACCAGTCCATCATAAAGGAAATCAGTCCTGAATATTCATTGGAAGGACTGATGCTGAAGCTGAAACTCCAATCCTTTGGCCACCTGATGCGAAGAACTGACTCATTGGAAAAGACCCTGATACTGGGAAAGGTTGAAGGTGGGAGGAGAAGGGGACACCAGAGGATGAGATTGTTGGATGGCATCACCAACTCGATGGACATGAGTTTGAGTAAGCTCCGGGAGTTGGTGATGGACAGGGAAGCCTGGCGTGCTGCAGTTCATGGGTTCGCAAAGATTTGGACATGACTGAGCGACTGAAAAACTGGTAAAACCGTAACTTTGATTATATGGACCCTTGTTGGCAAAATGATGTCTCTGCTTTTTAATACACTGTCTAGGTTTGTCTTAGATTTCTTCCAAGAAGCAAGTGCCTTTTAATTTCATGGCTGCAGTCACTGTCTGCAGTGATTTTGGAACCCAAGAATATAAAGTCTGTCACTATTTCCACTTTTTCCCCATCTATTTGCCATGAAATGATGGGAATGGATGCTATGATCTTAATTTTTTGAATATTGAGTTTTAAGCCAGCTTTTTCACTCTTTCTTTCACTTTCATCAAGAGGCTCCTTAGCCCTCTTCTTCTCTTTCTGCCATTAGAGTGGTATCATCTGTAAATCTGAGGTTATTGATATTTATCCCAGCAATCTTGATTTTAGCTTGTGATTCATCCAGCCCAGCATTTCACATGATGCACTCTGCATACAAGTTAAATAAGCAGCGTAACAATATACAGCCTTGACATACTCCTTTCCCAATTTGGAACCAGTCCGTTTGTCCATGTCCGGTTCTAACTATTGCTTCTTGTCCTGCATACAGGTTTCTCAGGAGGCAGGTAAGGTGGTCTGGTATTCCCATTGCTTTAAGAATTTTCCACAATTTGTATGGTCCACACAGTTAAAGGCTTTAGCATAGTCAATGAAGCAGAAATAGATGTTTTTCTGTTTGCTTGTTCTGCGATCCAACAAATGTTGGCAATTTGATCTCTGGTTCCTCTGCTTTTTCTAATTCCAGCTTGTACATTTAGAATTTCTTGGTTCTCAGACTGCTGAAATCCAACTTGAAGGATTTTTAGCATTACCTTGCTAGCATGTGAAATGTACCCAATTGTATGACAATTTAAACATTCTTTGGCATTGCCTTTCTTTGGAATTGGAATGAAAACTGACCTTTTCCAGTCCTGTGGCCACTGCTGAGTTTTCCAAATTTGCTGACATATTGACTGCAGCACTTTGATAGCATCATCTTTTAGGATTTGAAATAGCTCAGCCGGAATTCCATCATCTCCATTAGCTTTGTTTGTATTTGGGTTTCCTTGGTGGCTCAGTTGGTAAAGAAATCTGCCTGCAATGAAGGAGACCCAGGATCAATCTCTGGTTCAGGAATATCCCTGGGAGAAGGGAATGGCCACCTACTCCAGTATTCTTGCCTGGAGAATTCCATGGACAGAGGAGCCTGGCGGGCTTCATGGGATCCATGCGAGTCCATGGGATCATAGAGTCGGCCACTACTGAGCGACTAACATTGTTCTGTTAGGTCGTTGGTGTTTCTGTCCTTTATGTTGCCCATCTTATCTTTGCATGAAATGCTTAACAGTGTAGTTGGCACCGCTTAGATTTGTCATATATGGTGGTGGTAGAAAGCACACTGTCTGCTGTGAGAATGTCAAGGAGGATTGAATCCTGGCCCTGGAACTGGAATGGGTATTTTAAGTCACAAGATCCTCCTCAAAAATCCCTTGTCTTATACATTTCTTGTTTTTTTATGGTTTAACCAGAAATTTTATATGAATACAAACTTGAATGTTCACTAACATAGCTGGTAAAAAGAAATATTTGGGGAGGGAATTTATAGATGATTCTAGAAACAAAAGTCACTAGAGCTCAATAGTTCTTCATAACTTCTGGATTTCTATATACGTTTTTTAGTTTGGCACCTTACCCTCTTCTAAATTAAAGGGTAGCCCGAAGGAATGTTTTCATATAATTATGTAATTATCTTGTTATCTGGACTAAGTTAGCAGTGCTCATTTCTCTTATTGCTGTAGCCATTTCACGTGAGATAATTAAAATTGAGAAAAATCAAAATCATTACTAATGTGTGCTCTCTGTTTGAAATTAGGTGCACCATAATGCATGTGTGCAGTGTTTACAAAATGGTGATACGCGCCTTGAATGGTTGGTCTAGTCTCTGCCAGCGTGCCTTGTATGATAATTAAATGTACCTTAATGGAAAAGGATACAACATGAACTTTTTATAAATGTCAGCATTGTGAGCAAATAAACTAAATAGTTAGCTGGTCAGATTTACATCACTAATCATATATGAACACGATAATGAGATTTCTCATGTGACTGTTCGTTATAACAAAATTTGGAACCCTGAACTATCACAATACAGCTTCAGATAAGCCCCTCTGGGGAGCAGTCGTAAGCTAAATGAACTCTGTTTATCTATTTAATCTTGACTATTGCATTCTTCTTCAATTATTCCATTAATAATATCTAAAAATGTATGATGGCATAGAATTTGGAGGAGAAAAATGATTAATTTAGGTGACAGCTTTGCTTTCTGTACTACCAGTAAAATTAGATAAAAGCTTGTTTTTCATTGTATGTTTTAATAAGAAAATGTTCCATCATAGCACGTTTTTATCATTAGACAAAGAGTTATAAATCTTAGATTTGCAGTGATTGCAGTCATTTTCCCTTAGCAGTATAGTCAGTAATTTGCCCCACTAAAGGTAAGAGCTTTAGAAGTCAGGGCAGCTGCAAGATAGATCAGAATGACTGGCATGTTTCCACACACATGTGGGAGTCAGGAGATCCGGTCTTAGTTCCATCTTCTTTAGTTGGAGCTGTTGGAGTCCTGGCCAAGCAGCCTTTGCATGTTTTTCCATCTGTCAGATGAAGAAAAGAATTCTTCCTAAGTCAATATCAGATAGTAAGTGAATGCTTTACCAAGACCTATATGGTATGTTTAATGGTAGATTTTTTTCCAAAAAAAGTGTTTAACATGTTAAGCTATTTTAAAAGTACAGTGATATCCAAAGAGTTCTGTAGTTGATCCTTCTTTTAACAACACAGTTGTACCATGTTTTACTAAAGTAGTGGGTTTGCACGTCTACCTTCTTAGAGGAGAGCAGTCTTACATTTCGAGTCAAAAGTGAGAAAGTAGCATTTACATATATATATACTATCATGTGTTAAAAAGGTAGCTAGTGGGAAGTTGCTGTATAACACAGGGAGCCCAGCCTGGCACTCTATGACTTCCTAGAGAAGTGGGGTGGGAGAAGGGAGGGAGGCTCAAGAGGGAAGGAGTATATGTATAATTACTGATTCGCATTGTTGTACTGCAGAAACCAGCACAGAGTTGTAAAGTAATTATCCTCCATTAAAAAAATTAAAAAAAGAAAAGGAAAGTGGGTTTTGCTGGAGATGTGAAAAAAGAGGAGTTAAGAACATGAGCTCCTTTATCTCAAGTCCAGGCCTAATCTTTTTGACTAGTGTTTTACCCACCACACTTATCTTCTTCCTGCAAGACTATTTTCTTCTATTCTTGTCTCTTCCCTCCACACCCAACTTTCTTTTTTTTTTCTTTAGTACCTCTCTTAGACCAAGGCGAGTGAGGGGGGCGTGATGGGTTCTGTAGCTGTAAGCACTGTCTTCTTGATGTTTATGGAGAATGTAGTGTACATGCACAGAGAACATAAAGCTAGGTAACTGTGTCCTGAGAGCACACTTATGCCCTATGAGTTGTGGTTCTGTGTGTGTGTCCTTAATCCCACCCATCTCTGTTGCTCTGGAATGACAGATGTGTTTACAATATTATTCTTAGGGTTAAAAAGGGTTATATCTAAATATAGCCTCTGACCGAATTTTAAGATTTTGATGTCTCACTATACTTATTTCTAGGACAGGAGCGTTTTGGCAACATGACCCGAGTATATTACAAAGAAGCTGTCGGTGCCTTCGTTGTCTTTGATATATCGAGAGGTTCCACGTTTGATGCTGTTTTAAAATGGAAAAGTGATCTGGATAGTAAAGTCCATCTTCCAAATGGCAGCCCTATTCCTGCTGTCCTTTTAGCTAACAAATGTGACCAGAAAAAGGACAGCGGGCAGACTCCTTCCCAGATGGACCAGTTCTGCAAAGAACATGGCTTCACAGGATGGTTTGAAACCTCTGCGAAGGTAAGCTCTGCTGTGCGTTTGTATCTGCTCTGCAGTTAACTCATACATGTGACCTCAGACAGTAAAGGATTTAGATGGATTTACCCGAGTGGTTTCCGGAAGCCTAGTGAAAGGTGAAGCATGGATATGTTACAGCTTGTTTCAGTCAGCAGCAGGAATGCTTTCAGAATTGGCTAGTAGGGAGGTGAATAGAAGGGCAGATTTTACATTAAAATAAAAATCAATATTATTAGAGCAAAGAACAAATGACATTTTCGGTGAGTTTGAGTCCTTTAACAAAGTACTTTTCACGCACCCTGGAGTTTATGGGGTATGAAGTATATTGTCAAGCGCAACTAATTTTGATTTTTACAGAAGACTTAACAAAATGTAGGGACATAGATGTCCTTAGTGAAGATGTAAGTCGTTGCAGGACTAACAAAGGCGTCAAAAAGGTCAGAGAGAATATGTATTCAGATGATGTTGGAGGAATTGTAGATCAAATGTATATGAAAAATTTGAGCAAAAGGAAAGCATCAATAATTGTGACATATTTCGTCATGAACAGTAGAGTAAGATGTTCTTTCAACCATGATGGAAAACTGGATAAAATATTTTTTGAAGAAAAATACAGATTGGCTGATGAAAATCTTAATAGTCTAGATATACTGGAAAGCAAAGGTGAAAATCCCAAGCACAAAATATTGTGCTGGAGTGTATTTATATGCATTGCAAGTTTCACTTTAGAGATCCAATAACAATCAGATATGGAAGAATGATGAATGTTGGTGAAATTCTGTGATGATGACAAACTCGAAACCAAACTGATATAATTTTAACACAGTTTCAGCTTTTAGTATACTTCAGTGAATTTCTTATGTATAGAGAGGATTTAGATGGATTTACCAGAGTGGTTTATATATATATATATATATATACATATATATATATATATATATATATTTTTTTTTTTTTTTTTTTCCCTTCCAAATCACCTACTTACCAGGTTACTTTTAGCTTTACTAGAAACCCACCCTAAAAGTGGAAGATTATTTGCTGTCACTGAAGATGAGAATAATGAAAGCAAACCTATGGGAGAATACACAAAATGTGCTCTGAAAATATTGTGATGGGGGGGTCATTGGGAAGAACAGTGTCTGCTAGAGGCAGAAGTGTTTACTTCTAAGCTAAAGGCTATTTATTATATAATAAGTCTACTCTATTATAAATTAAAATTTAGTTTCATATTTAAAAAGGAGTGGTGGAACAGAGATGAATCCCAGAGGTGTACTGCATGAGCACTCGGCCAAACAGGAAGGAAGAGATTGCAGAAGGGATGGCTTTTCATAGAGGCACTTGTTCTGGGAGCCATGCCCTCTGTCTTCTCTCTGCATCTGTCAAGGGATTTGGTTTACTTCCCAGCTTTGTTGGAAAAAAATTAGTGGTGTGTGTAAATGTTTACTAGAGCAAGAGATTTGACAGAGAAGATGAATGTATTACAGATAAAAATTCCTCTTCTGTTTTTTTTTAATTAATCATTCAGTTGATAAATCCAAATTTCTCCCCAGAATCTTGATGGAAGATTCATAAACAATAGTATCATGTGGCCTGTAGCCTGAGGCTGTGTAAGTCATCAGCTTCATTATATGTATAGACAGGATAGCTTGTAGAGGTAAAAAGGAAAATATTCATATGTTCTGTGCCTTCCTACAAATATATTTCCTACAGATTTCCTTAGTGATGAGTATTTCAAGAGAAATATAAAATTTTGGTTAAAATTTTTAGTCAAGGCTTAAAGTACTGCCTACATGCCACTAACACCTCTGACTCTGAGCTGGCCAGCAGTTAGCTTCAAACTGATTTCTGCTAGACTTCCAGGGATCTGAATTTCTGATGGGAACACAGCGAAAAGGCCAGTTTAAATTCATGAGCTTCGTCTCTTCACCTTTATGGCAAATAATGGATTTCCAATAAGAAAATGTGTGACTAATTACACTATAGCATGGGACTTTCTGTTCTTAATGAGTTACAATTAGGTGCAGTTAGAGAGTGTTTTAATTATTTAGTATAATGGGGATGGTGGAGACTGAGGGACATCAGGGCATTTAAAGATCAATACTTTAATGAAAGTTTATACTTACCTTAGGAGTAGAGGTAGAAATAAAAGCTTGTGTTGGTGCTAGAAAAGATACCTGAATAAATAGCAAAGGTCTTTACTTCTCAGACAGAGTTCTCACTGTCTGAGAAAGTTACAACAAATGAGGGAGAAGCCTAGGATGAACCTTGTGGTATTGGCTGGAATTGGAAAGGTCCGTATGAACTTAATGTTTAACATATATACACACATACATACATATAAATCCTGTGTTTATGTGTATATGTGTGTGTGTGCACATACACACGTGCGCACACATACTCACATATATGTATAAACAGATAAACATAGAAGCAAATTCCAATGTATGTATTGTTGTTCAGTCACTTAGTCGTGTCTGATTCTTTGAGACCATATGGATATAGCATGCCAGGCTTCCCTGTCCTTCACTATCTCCTGGAGTCCACAAAGCGCATGAATTTAAACTTGCCTTTTGGCTGTGTTCCCATCAGAAATTCAGATCCCTGGAAGTCTAGCAGAAATCAGTTTGAAGCTAACTGCTCCTCTTCTTCATAAGTAAGCACAGTTTTTGCTATGTGTTACTTATTATATATACAATGACAGCATATCAATCAGTCACACAAATATGATAGCTAGTGATTCCTTAGAGCATCCTTAACATCTCACCTACAACACTGTTTCAGCTCAGTTTATACACATCAACTAAAAGTCATAATTTGCAGTCAGGAATGGAGAAGTGATATGCTACATTTATCATATTTTAATGTGGTTTGAACCCTTTTAACATTTTTTTTCCATAAGGTATCCCAAATACTGGAAGTAGTTGTTCAAGAACAGATTTTTGAGTTTTGTTTTGTTTTTGTATCTGTAAAGTGAAAAGTGAAAGTGAAGTGGCTCAGTCGTGTCCGACTCTTTGCGACCCCACGGACTGTAGCCTATCAGACTTCTCGGTCCATGGGATTTTCCAGGCAAGATTACCAGCGTGGGTTGCCATTTCCTTCTCCAGGGGATCTTCCCGACCCAGGGATCGAACCCGGGTCTCTTGCATTGCAGGCAGACGCTTTACCCTCTGAGCCACCAGGGAAGCCCTTTTATATCTGTGCTTTCACTTACGTGGCTGGCAACCTAGAACAGGATGAAGATTCATCTTCAACCATGGAGATAGTTCGTTGAACCTCAGCACCGAAGTTTAAAACATTAAAAAACAAGAACATCAGAAAGAGGGATCCTTTGTACGAAGAAGAGGGTTCCCTAGATCTGTTAGGCAATAGTATTGACTCTCAGCAAACACTTTTAGTGTTGGAGCAGGAGATGGAGCTGTCCTTATAGTGCCCTCTCTGACACACTTTCCTAGTTCCTAGTAATACTCTGAATGCTTTCCTCTAAGAATTAATCCTCGTTTCTGCCCTATAGGATAATGTCAACATCGATGAAGCAGCCCGGTTCCTGGTGGAGAACATTCTTGCCAACCACCAAAGCTTCCCTAACGAAGAAAACGATGGCAGAATTAAACTGGACGAGGAGACTGGGAAAAAAGAGGGGAAGACCCAGTGTTGCTGACTTGGCATCTGCTTCTCTCCTGCGGGCACAGTCTGGCTGATTGGAAGCAAGGTCCTGAAACTGGATCACAGATGGTGGATGCACTGCTCTGTAAATCTGCCCAGGGCTGCGCCTGCAAATGAATGATGCCACCTTGGGAGCCTGAGACTTTCTGAAAAGGACCCTGGCTGAGGAGTCCTGCCAATGGCTCCACCCCGTTACCCTGAGCACTTAGGCTTCTGTTGTTGTTGCCATCATATTCAGGATAATGTTTATGTCCTTTTCAACAACTTTTAAAATAACAGTTGCTCAGTATTTGTTAAGACTTACAAGTTGTGACTTTCAGTGTGAAAGCTGAGTGGTAATAAACATTGCCTGCAGCCTCACTGTAGTTTCATGAGTCTATATTTTTGTCCCATCCTCATATTTGAGAGAGGCTTTTGGACTCTTAGGGCTTCCCCTGGTGACACAGATAGTAAAGAATCTGCCTGTAATGCAGGAGACCCGGGTTCAATCCCTGGGTCGGGAAGACTCCCTTGGAGAAAGGAATGGCTACCCATTCCAGTATTCTTGCTCGGAGAATCCCATGGACAAAGGAGCCTGGTGAGCTACAGTCCATGGGGTCGCAGAGTCAGACACGACAGAGCAACTATCACTTTCACTATCACTTTAAACTCTTAGCCATGGAAAGCTGGAAGTTTCTGTTTAGCAATTTTTTTTTCTAGCCAGAACTTTGGTACTTCATGTAAAATTGTTATCCTTAAAATATTATCATTTAACTAGCCCTGGCTAGTGCAGCATGTGATTATTCCCCTTAAATACCTTAAAATCCCCTCCTAAGGCCTCAAGAAGCACTCCCACCACCCTGGCTTTCTGATCTGGTTGCTACCAGTTGGAAACAATATAAATTAACATCTCTCCTCTCTCCTTTGTTGGTTCTGTCCTCTCTGCTTTCTGTGTGTTTGTTGATAACTAAGGACTCGATTGACCCAATTGTTGCAGTTCTAACTAGTCCTTTCAAATCTGTAATAATGCTTTAGGAGAGAATTTATTTCTAAGTGTGTACAACTAAATTAAGATTTCTGCATCAGGCTTTGTGAAAGAAATTGGGTCACGTGGATTTACACAAAGTTATGAACATTTCAAGTATAAAACGTGAGAAACTTAAAAGCAGGGTCACAATATTTGTATTGTCATTTAACTCAATTCAGGAAAAAAATAAATCTTTTGACTGAAACTTTTGTTTTGAATTCATGTAGTTCTAGAAAGGTCATATGGTGAATACTTTTCTGCCTTAGAAAAGTCTGTGTCTGTTACTTTTTCTTTTGTTTTTCTTTTGCCTTTATTTTTAAGGGAGTTGATATCATGTGAAAGGTTCAACTTATCTCTTTCAAAGGAAATTTAAAGGTTATCTGTGACATCCCAAAACCAGGGCATAATGAGGCCTTGTATGTTAAGCATGAGCTCAAATAGGAAAGATCTATACATTTATTTAGCAGGGGAAAAAAACCCAGCAAATTGCATTTGCTCTGACAGGTGTATTCTGAGAATAAGTAGTCACTGTTATGAGTGGTAAAATGTAGCTTGCTCTTCTGTGTTAAACCTGAGCCTTGGCTAGGAATTACCAATGGGTTTATATGTTATATATTTAAGTAAATCAAATCCTTAACCTCTTTGGACAAGGATTCTTTACAGAATCAGATTTTCCTTAGGCCGAGGAATAGAAAGCAGACCTTGATTTAAGTAACACTACTTAGTTAATACAACCCTTAAGTCTCCCTTTCTAGGAAACATACTTGTCATACTTTTAAATAATTTTTTTTCTAGTCTAGGCACAAAGTTCAACTTTTAAAGCTTTCTTAAATTCCAGAGTCCAAAAGTGTAAGTATTATGAAACATTCATGCCAAAACCCAAACGTCAGCAATATGAAACTTACTCTAGACAGTCACTGAAAGACTGGAGTCTGCTTGCAATATTCTTTTTTCATATATTGATTTTTATTTTTTACAGGAAATTCATCATGTTGAAATTGATTTAGCAGTAGATTCAAAATCATGAGTATAGAACTTTCTTTGCCCATTTTCACCATATTTGTTTTCCTCTCTTAGAATAATTTTAAAGATTCAGTCAGTTCAGTTGATTAGTCGAGTCTAACTCGTTGCGACCCCATGGACTGCAGCATGCCAGGCTTCCCTCTCTATCACCAACTCCCGGAGCTTGCTCAAACTCAGGACCATTGAGTCAGTGATGCCATCCAAACATCTCATCCTGTGGCGTCCCCTTCTCCTGCCTTCAATCTTTCCCAGCATCAGGGTCTTTTCAAATGAGTCAGTTGTTCACATCAGGTGGCCAAAGGATTGCAGCTTCAGCTTCAGTATCAGTCCTGCCAATGAATACTCAGGATTTATTTCCTTTAGGATTGACTGGTTTGATCTCCTTGTCCAAGGGACTCTCAAGAGTCTTGTTGAACACTACAGTTCAAAAACATCAGTTCTTTGGCACTCAGCTTTCTTTATGGTCCAACTCTCACATCTATACATTACTACTGGAAAAACCATAACTTTGGCTTGATGGACCTTTGTCAGCAAACTAATGTCTCTGCTTTTGAATATGCTGTCTAGGTTTGTCATAGCTTTTCTTCCAAGGAGCAAGCGTCTTGATTTCATGGCTGCAATCACCATCTGCAGTGATTTTGGAGCCCAAGAAAATAAAGTCTGTCACTGATTTCATTGTTTCCTCATCTATTTGCCATCAACCTTTTGAAGATTGATAGCACCTTAAAAAAATTATTTTTCTGCAAACACGCAGGGTTCTGTATGTCAGTGTGAAGTAGTTTTCTATTTATTATTCTGTACACTGTAGAAGTAAAACTGAGTAATTTTTTTTTTTTTGGCTTTACTCCTAAATTCTCAGTGTAATTTGTTTTTGCAACTTATACATAAAACTTGAATTTAGGGTGTCAGGGAAATAAAAGGTGTCCTCCACCCTTTCTAGGTTCTTCTGGCTAGTCTAAGAATTAACTGACATGAGACATACTAATAAGAAAAAATCAAATTCAGTTGCATACAAACAGGACCCCACAGGAAAAGGAAACCCAAGGACTGTTTAGGAAATTGAGGCTTATCTACCATCTGAGAGAAAGAAAAGAGGGTGAGGGTTGTGACTTCAAAGGGGAGGAAAGCAGTTCACATGGAGGTGGAAAAACAAATGTTTCGTAAACAAGTGTTGCTTTGCCAGCAGAGACAATGACACATAGAGAACTCTGGTCTCCAGGCCCTGCTGAGTGCCCCGCCACACCTAACCCGAGCTCTTTGTAGATATCTCTGGTGACTGGTCTTCCTGGACCAGACATTTTATCTAAATCCTTTTAGGCAGTTAAGGTGGAAGTGAAAAAAAAAACTTCCTGAGTCTCAGTTCAGTTCAGTCGCTCAGTCGTGTCCGACTCTTTGCGACTCCATGAATCACAGCATGCCAGGTCTCCCTGTCCATCACCAACTCCCAGAGTTTATCCAAACTCATGCCCATCGAGTCAGTGATGCCATCCAACCACCTCATCCTCTGTTGTCCCCTTCTCCTCCTGCTCTCAATCTTTCCCAGCATCAGGGTCTTTTCTAATGAGTCAGCTCTTCGCATCAGGTGGCCAAAGGATTGGAGTTTCAGCTTCAACATCAGTCCTTCCAATGAACACCCAGGACTGATCTCCTTTACAAGGGAATGGTTGGATCTCCTTGCAGTCCAAGGGACTCACTAGAGTCTTCTTCAATACCACAGTTCAAAAGCATCAATTCTTCGGCTCTCAGCTTTCTTCACAGTCCAACTCTCACATCCATACATGCCTACTGGAAAAACCATAGCCTTGACTAGACGGACCTTTGTCAGCAAAGTAATGTCTCTGCTTTTTAATAAGCTGTCTAGGTTGGTCATAACTTTCCTTCCAAGGAGTAAGTGTCTTTTAATTTCATGGCTGCAATCACCATCAGCAGTGATTTTGGAGCCCAAAAAAATAAAGTCTGACACTGTTTCCACTGTTTCCCCATCCATTTCCCATGAAGTGATGTGACCGGATGCCATGATCTTAGTTTTCTGAATGTTGAGCTTTAAGCCAACTTTTTCACTCTCCTCTCTCACTTTCATCAAGAGGCTTTTTAATTCCTCTTCACTTTCTGCCATAAGGGTGGTGTCATCTGCATATCTGAGGTTATTGATATTTCTCCCAGCAATCTTGATTCCAGCTTGTGCTTCCTCCAGCCCAGCGTTTCTCATGATGTACTCTGCATATAAATTAAATAAGCAGGGTGACAATATAGAGCCTTGACCTACTCCTTTTCCTATTTGGAACCAGTCTGTTGTTCCATGTCCAGTTCTAACTGTTGCTTCCTGACCTGCATACAGGTTTTTCAAGAGGCAGGTCAGATGGTCTGGTATTCCCATCTCTTGAAGAATTTTCCACAGTTTGTGATCCACACAGTCAAAGGCTTTGGCATAGTCAATAAAGCAGAAATAGATGTTTTTCTGGAACTCTCTTGCTTTTTCAATGATTCATCGGATGTTGGCAATTTGATCTCTGGTTCCTTTGCCTTTTCTAAAACCAACTTGAACGTCTGGAAGTTCACAGTTCACGTATTGCTGAAGCCTTGCTTGGAGAATTTTGAGTATTACTTTACTAGCGTGTGAGATGAGTGCAATTATGCAGTAGTTTGAGCATTCTTTGGCATTGCCTTCCTTTGGGATTGGAATGAAAACTGACCTTTTCCAGTCCTGTGGCCACTGCTGAGTTTTCCAAATTTGCTGGCATATTGAGTGCAGCACTTTCACAGCATCATCGTTCAGGATTTGAAGTAGCTCAACTGGAATTCCATCACCTCCACTAGCTTTGTTCATGGTGATGCCTTCTAAGACCCACTTGACTTCACATTCCGGGATGTCTGGCTCTAGGTGAGTGACCACACCATCGTGATTATCTGGGTCATGAAGATCTTTTTTGTACAGTTCTTCTGTGTATTCTTGCCACCTCTTCTTAATATCTTCTACTTCTGTTAGGTCCATAGCATTTCTGTACTGAGTCTAGAGTTGCTTGAAAATAATCAACCTAACCTAATCCTCATGTCAAAGAGCCATACGTTGGGGTGGAAGATTTTGCTGCCCTACAAGGGTAAGCTGCATAAATGATTAAAAGAAAGGAGAGAATACTTTATTCCTTATTCACTTAATCACTAACTGAAAATGCCTGAGCTCACTTCGGATTTAATTTTCTGAGAATAGTGCTCAGAAATCTGCTTTTTTTAAAAAAAAATGGTGGTGTTCATTTAGAAAACCCTATCAATTGGGTAGCAATAGTTAAAGTGTAATTTAGTTTGAAATCTATGGTTTTACATGAACCATGAACATGCCCAAAATATAGCACTTCCATTTCCATTTATAAATTAGTGTTACTTGCAAGTCTGAACCCCTTAAACAGTAGACCAGCGGAATAAAGTCGCTTTCATCCACAACAGAAAAGTGGAGACCTAAGGGTTTTGAAAGCCTGGACTAATCTACAAGTAATGTAGCCATTTGGAAAAAGGAAGTCATATCTCTGTTCCTACCTCTATTACACTGTTCCCTAAAATGATATAATCTGTAAATTAATAACATAAGTGTGAAAACAAGAAATAAAACTACAAAAGCTTTAGCATGTATGAAAAAAATTTGACATTGGGCTAAAGAAAATCCTTAAATCCTCATGTTATTTAAGCCAAAGAGGAAAGCCAGATGTTTTTTGTTATAGTAATAAATCTTGGATAGCAAGTGATGTAAGTATAATTATAGCAAATATAGGAAAGAAAATATTTTCAACTTGGATGAGGATTAATAAACTGGATAATAATAATAGTAAAAATTCTAGAAGACAATGAGTAAAAATAAGCAAATAATATAAAACCAGCACTTACAGAAGAGTCAATTCATGTGTCAAATTTAAGTATCCAGGAAAATTAGCAAAAAATGTATGAGTTTGATTATATCCCTGATCTGGATGAACATACAGGAATATAGATATTCATAATCCACTATTAACTAGATTTGATAGACACCTCCAAGTTTTTCTTCCTGGTTGCTGTTCACTTTAGACTCAGTCCCACATCTTGCCTAGAAGTGGAACTGCTATTGTTGGGGAAAGAGAATTAAGAACAAAACCTCCTCCCAACCCAGAAAACCCCTCCACAAAGGTAGAACAGAAAGAAAGCAGTTATTATCGAATAAGCATGAAACTAGAACATGCTCATCACAGGCAATATGCTAAGCGACTGTAAAGACAGAAAGGAATTTTACCCTTTCACATAGCCAACAGATACAACTCATTCCATGGTATTCTCAAAGTATGCAATAATTAGTCCTCAGGCAAGAGGGCTTATCAGCCCCATTGGTCACACACAGTGAATCCAAAATGCATTTAATAACTGGGATGACAATTTGCATTAGCTAACAGGGTTTATCCAAAGGAAAAAGTAAGCTTCCTATGTCTTTATGGCAGAAAGTAGTTTCACAAGTTGGTGTGAGGCTCCCAACGAAGTTAGGCTTCTCTGCTTCCAGAGAAACTTAGAGATGGAACCCTATATTCCTTGATGATCACATGTCAGAGAGATGGCTCCTGGGTCCTTGAGCAAGCTGATGAGAGTCTTATTATCTTTAAAAATGATTTCCGTACATTTCAAAGACACAAAGAAAGAACTTAAGTTTTCAAATGTAAATACTATAAAGACTAAGGGGACGCAGCAGCAGGGAGAGTCCCTTCCTTATTTTTCACAGAGAGAATTAAGCCTTTCACTTCTAATATGTATTTGCCCTTATTGTCAACTCTGGGTAAACATTTGCTTATATGCACAAAGAATATAGAGGCGCCTGTTCACTGTGGCATTGATTTGTTTGTTGTTGTTGTTCTTTAGTCACTGAGTAGTGTCTGACTCTTTCTGACCCCGTGGACTGTGGCCCCACCAGGCTTCTCTGTCCATGGGATTTCCCAGGCAAGAATACTGGAGTGGCAAGAATACCATTCCCTTCTCCAGGGGATCTTCCCAACCCAGGGATTGAAGCTGCATCTCCTGCTTTATAGGGGAGTTCTTTACCACTGACACACCTGAGAAGCCCAGCATTGACTGTATAAACATGCAAAAAATACAAAAGTAATCTAAATGCTTATCCATAGGGGAAAAATGATATGGATGACTGAATACCCATACAGGGAGATACCGTACAGCCGTACAGTAACAAAGTGAAAGTGTTAGTCGCTCAGTCCTGTCCAATTCTTTGTGACCCCATGGACTGTAACCTGCCAGGATTCTGTCCATAGAATTCTCCAGGCAAGAATACTGGAGTGGGTTGCTATTACCTTCTCCAGGGAATCTTTCCAAAACGACTGAACCCTGGTCTCCCACATTGCAGGCAGATTCTTTACAGTAACAATTATATAAAAAGATGTATTAAGAATTTAAAGACTTTGCACAGCTAAATGCCGAATTCCTGATTATAACTGCCTCAGGGAAGGGTTAGAATTGGGGAATTTGGTCAAGGCTGACTTGAGCTTTTCAGATAATATTTACATTTTTATGGTACAGTTCATTTTGCATTGGTCAGTATGTTTCCTAAGCGACCACTGAAATGAAAAGGAATATTTCCATTTAAATCATAATACTTAAAAAAAATACTGCTTTGAATTATCTTTGAAATCTTTACTTTTTACTACATTTAATAACATCCTTTATGATTTGGTCCTTCTTGTATCTTGCACACATTAGTCAACTCACTAAACCAGTTAATTTTCCTAAGATTAATAGCTGGACTTATTCAGCTCAGAGTTTAAAATGTACATCTACATTTGCATGGAGTGAAATTTTGTTGCTCACTCTAGGCCAGTGTCCAAGAATAAACAATCATGCAGTTTAAAGAACGGCTTTATCTGTACGTGAAATCATAAGAACCACCCACTTCTTTTCCAAAACAGGATTTTTTTTTTGAAATATGAATGTAGAAAATCACCAGTCTTTTTATTTCTGATTCTCCAAGTTGTGTATGGTGGGATGAGGAGGTAGAATGTAGGTGATTTGGTAGAGTTACACGTTAGATACTGCTAGAACTATGTACAGATTAGTAGATAAATCTATTGCCTCTGAAAATTCCCCTGAATACTATCTGGCATTGTCCTGCTAGTTCATCAACATTTCCCAAATCAAACCAATTATCTTTCAATCTTCTTCTCACTGCCAAACCTGCTCTAGAGGTTTGCGTGTTTATATGTTATACATGTTATGTTCACTCTAAGTTAACATGTAATGCTATCTTTTAGTAGTAGGATTATTTTGCTGATTTTTTTTTGAAATGCACTAAATTTATACCTGCCATTTCCCCCCCTTTAAGAAAACTTTGCTTTTGAGTTTTTAGTATAGCTTTAGTCATGCTGTTAAATTGTAATTTGAGAGCCTACAGCACTTTAAAAAAATACAATAATGGCTTTAAGTGAAGCCATAATAACACTAGTTGAAACTGGCTTCAATTTCAATTCAACATACCATTTCACTATCTGTCTGTGGCTTAAAGATGAAATTCTGAGGATTTGTTTTATTGATTACAAACTGAAATACTCTCCAATTTTTTTCTCTTGTGGAAAGTTAGTACTGTAAAATATTACAGAATTTTCTAGCCAATGTGATTCAGAATGACTATAATAGCTGGGAGTAGAATCTAATTTTCATAGCATAACAGCTTTAAAATTGCATATATATACTCTAGGTATTTTTTGTCTTACTAACTGAGCATGTTTCTTTTCAATTCTGTCTAATAAGATGATTAATGATAAATTCATTGCATGTTGCAACTGATGTGTAATATGTATGATAGTTGTCTCTCCACAGAAATGGATCATAAGTAAAATAGGAACTGATGACAGGATGGATGTACAAGCACTCCTCAAATACATGCAAACCTAAGCATATTATATTCTAAAGTAATGGTCATTGTTAAACAAATATCCACTTGTATTCAAACATTTAAAGGCCCGTTTTTGGAAGAAGATGAAGATTGACTGGTTAAGTCAGTGTTAAATGTAAAATATTGCATTCTTATGTTTTGAATTTATATAATATTTCAGTGTTTTCTCACCATACTTTTTTGTTTAAACTGTAAAGGGAACATGAAATGAATACTTCATTCTGCTGAAGACTTTTAAGGCATTTCATGACTCAATGAAGGAACACAAAGAAGAATTTACTTCATGCAAATTTTAAGATAACTCTAGGATGAACCAAACTAATCTGAATCAAGAGTATATGAAATCGACTCCTGTACCCAGCTCTTTAACTCACTGTTACTTAAGACTATCTTGAACTGTGGGTGCCAGACATAATCCAATGTGATAACTGAGACATTATTCAAGTCAACGGTCATGCACGAGCATGTGCTACCATTGGAATGTCAGCATCAGAATCCTCTACTTATAATTCAAAGGAGACAAGTAAAGGCTTTCTGCTCTCCTTTAATTCCTCGTGTAATATATTAAATCAACAGGTAAAGAAGGGAAACTGATATTTATTTTCTTCTTAATGAGTTGGACAAGCTTCTAAATGACTACTTCTAGTAGTGATATTTTTGGAACTGCACATTATGAAAGAGTTAGTCTGTCTTTTAACCTTACTAAATGACATATTTGTAAGTACATTTTTGAAGACTTCTTGTTCTTTTCAAACCAGGGTTAATGGTGAACTTAAAAGAGAAAATGAAACATGTCTGTCAAATGTAATTACCTATGAGCTTCTCCACCTACTCAGTCTGCTTACATTAGAAAGGAAATTTAGCCAAATCCTGCTGGGTCTTTATATAATTTTTCTTTCTTTTCCTAGTTCCCATGTTTTTAATAAAATATCCAGTATGTCATGGCTGGTTAACTCTGTTCTAACATTCATTTTGAAGTCACTTTCAAATGGTGGAGTTCATTATTTCTAAAGCACTATTAGTATATCGGAAATTAACCTTAACTCTGAAAAATATATCTGAAATAAAAATGAGGTATTATATGCTGAATTCAAAATTACTGTCCTATTTAATAACCATGATTGTTTGCTTCTTAAAAAGCGTTTTGATGTACAACAAGATAAGTTGACATATTTAAGAAAAATTACTTCATTAAGTATGTCACAGCTTTACAACCAGATCAGAATTTATACAAAGATATCAGAAAAAAAAGATAGGAAGGGGAACCAAGAGTGAAAAATTTACCAAGGAGCATCTATATAACCAACCATATTTCCAAGATTTAAAAAAAAAAACCGAGATGAATCAGAATTAGGAACTCAGGGCAGATTGCATCCTGTCACGTATTGAATTTTGTCCCCCACAAGAGATATGTTGAAGTCCTAAACCCCAGCACCCCAGAATGTGACCATATTTGGAAACAGGATGGTTGCAGATATAATTTGTTCAGATGAGGTACTAGCGTAGGGTGGGCTCCCAATACAATGTGGCTGGTGTCCTCATAAGAAGGTGGACATGTGAAGACATAGGAAGAATGTCATGTGAAGACAGAGGATTGGAGTTCCTTGACATCCACAAGCTAAGGAACACCAGAGACTGCCAGAAAATCACCAGAAACTAGAATAAGGGAAGGATTCTTCTATAGATTTTGGAGGGAGCATGGCACTGCTGGAACTTTGATTCTGAACTTTCAGCCTCCAGAACTATAGACAATTAATTTTTTGTTGTTTAAAGCCACTCAACTTGGGGTAGTTTGTTAGAGTGACCCTAGGAAATGAATACGCATTCTAATACCAGCTATACTTACTTCATGGGTCAGAGAAGTTACTGAAAGTGGGAAAAATCAGAAAAATGAAGGTCAAATTGGAAGCAATATAAAGAACAAAATGCTGAAAACGTGGTAAGGGGTATAGAATTGAACAAGGCCAAAAGAAATGGAAATAAAGTTGTTTTAAAAACCAGAGAAAAGGAATGGAAATGGACGATAGAGCTCTAACAATTGGCATGCTGAGAATATGCTAAAGTAAAGTGATTCATAATTTGAAAATAATAAGATGTTAAAGACATGATAAGGCAATGCAAACAAACCAAAAAAAAAAAAAAACCAAAAGGCACAAATATCAATCAAGCTGAGTGTTGGGCAAATGCTGCAAATGAAACATGAGAGAACATTTTATTACAAAGAGGAATCCATAATGGGAATCTAACAATGATAAATATGTTTATCATCAACACTCATAAAACAAATTCTAGGAAGTATTCAGGGAAAAAAATGAAGTACAAGAATTCAGTTAAACTTTCCTCAATCAATTGTGAAGTAATATAAGATAGATTGTCTGCAAACACACATACTCCCCACTCCCACAAAAGAATATATCTTATTTTCCATTAATCATGGAAAAATCAATCACAAAAATCCTTGGACTACCCATAAAGAAACTTCAAATTCTTAAAAAAAGAGTTGACAACATTCATCACAAAGCAACTAGATCAGAAAAACAGCAGAAGGCACACAACCAACTAAACAGCCAGCTAAACAAAAATTAACCTGGACATATATCTCAGACCAAGGAGAAAATCAAACCTATTATTATAGGCTGTCTAGAAAATAACTATGATGAAGACACCAAACTTCAGATAACGATTCCAAAATCAAAATGCTTACCTTGTAATGATTAAAGAATAAAAGTGAATGGAATAAACTTTCAATAACAAGAATTTAGAAGAGGAGTCAAGGAAGAAAAATAATACTGATAACAGATGTTTGTTTACTAGAAAACAATTTTTGTAAGAAAAGTTTTTTGAAGGGAGAGGATAAAAATATATAAGCCTAAAATTATGGTATAAAGAAAATAACGGAATTTAAATGAGAAAGTAAAAGATTCCAGTTGAAAATTTTGTTCAACCCTATGCAAGTGAATTCAAAGGAAAAAAATTTCTTAAACTTCCTCAAGGAGAAAAATAATCCAATTTTTATATTTGAGAAATAAATGGTCAAAAAATCTAACTTACCAAGGCAGGCTTCTTTGTAACTACTATCACCAAAAACTGCACCAAGTCTAGAATATATTATGGGGAACTCAATGAAACTTTTAAGGAACTCTTCTTTCCAATACCATATAAACTGTTTCCAAAGTGTAGAACAAAGAAAACTTTTTATTTTAAAGGAAATTAGCTTTGAAAGCATGAAAAATACCTTGTTGCTGACTAAATTTGATCAAGTGATGACACTAACTTACCAGCCAGTTTATGGATGGTTTCTACCAGATTGTAACTAGAAAAAGACTAGTTACTAGCGATTAAGAAATCTGAGAAGTGCTGCGAGGTAATTTTGGCAATGCAAAGTGTGTCTCTTGGACCTTGAGGAACACTGACCTCCTGCACGCCCACACTTACCATACAATGTCAGAATCAGAGGAAATAATGGGCTTTCTAGAAATGGAAGGGGTAAGACAGAAGGGGCTTCCCCAGTGGCTCAGTGATACAGAATCTGCCTGCAATGCAGGAGACCCGCGTTCCATGCCTGGGTGGGAAAGAGCCCCTGGAGGAGGGCATGACAACCCACTCCAATATTCTTGCCTAGAGAATTCCAAGGACAGAGGAGCCTGGGGGCTACAGTTCATAGGGTCGCAAAGAGTCAGACATGACTGAAGTGACTGAGCATGCACACAAGACAGAGGAACAAACTCTATGAATTCCAATTCAATCTTGCTGGTGTTTTAGTATAATTCCAAGTTTACTATTAAGATTGAAACAACCCACTGTTGTGAGTTGATGATTACATAAATATCAAAACTCTCAACCATCAAGAAATATTATTTGTTAGAACAAAAGCCCTTTATAATAAAAATGACCAAAAAATTTTTTCCAGGATTAAATAATATATATAAATGAAGTTAGCATGATATTTATACTGAACCCGACAAGGGTGCACAAAAGTAGCAAACTAGCTACCAACCTTAAAGTGAGGCAAAAACCCTTTATAAATAATTAATGAATGAAACCAACAGTACAATAAAGACCAACATAAAATGCCAAGGATGGGTTTATACAGTTGTTTACTATTAGAATTATTAGGAAAGCTATTAATGATATTTACTATGAAAAAAGATCAAAATACTGTGTTATTTTTCTTCAAATGTTGAAAAAGAATTTATAAGGATTAAGTGTAATTAATCTTTCATTCAATAAAAACCTCAAATGCAACTTTAAAAAATAGTAATAAGTAGATACTTCCTGAATATGGCTTTTTAAACTACTGTGCCCTGAAATTAGCAGCTGGGAAAATGTTTGCACTGGTGGGATCCAAAATATTAGAGATGCAGGTAAAAATTGAGGTAATTTTATTATTTTGAAAAATGATATTTTTCCTGAAGGTGATAGATTAAATGTTTGTTAGAGCAAATATCATATAAGACATGTATGCACTCTCAAGAATATTACTTTGGTTACTTCTTCAGCAGGTTCCAACTAACTGATTACATTCTCTGCAAGCAAATATTGACTTTCAGAAAAATGTACTTTACTTAATAATTAAGGCATTTTTGGTGATTTTCATTCAACTTCCCTTGAGAGCACGTACTAGTTCTGTCCTGTTTAAACATCTCATACCTAGTTACTGTGAAAACACTTTTATGCACAAAATATTTATAAATAAATGTCCTTAAAATGTAGAAATAGATTTATGGTTAAGACCAGTATCAAAAGACTATATTTACACAAAAGGTCTGTGTCCTTCTTAAAGTACTGTGTTTATAAAAAAATGTAATATGAGGCAGCATACTTATTAATGTAATAATTGTAGAAATTTAATATGACTGCATACACTTTTAGAAGCAAAAGGTTAACACTGGCTTGGTAGCTTTTTTCTGGCCTTGATAACACCTGATAACTTTCAGTTCGGTTCAGTTCAGTTCAGTCGCTCAGTCGTGTCCGACTCTTTGTGACCCCATGGACTGCAGCACACCAGGCCTCCCTGTCCATCATCAGCTCCTGGAGTTTACCCAAACTCATGTCCATTGAGTCGGTGATGCCATTCAACCGTCTCATCCTCTGTCATCCCCTTCTCCTGCCTTCAACCTTTCCCAGCATCAGGGTCTTTTCAAATGAGCCAGGTCTTCACATCAGGTGGCCAAAGGAGTTTCAGCTACAACATCAGTCCTTCCAATGAATACTCAGGACTGACCTCCTTTAGGATGGACAGGTTGGATCTCCTTGCAGTCCAAGGGACTCTCAAAAGTCTTCTCCAACACCACAGTTCAAAAGCATCAATTCTTCCGCACTCAGCTTTCTTTATAGTCCAACTCTCACAGGCATACACGACTACTGGAAAAACCATAGCCTTGACTAGACAGACCTTTGTTGACAAAGGGATGTCTCTGCTTTTTAATATGCTGTCTAGGTTGGTCATAACTTTCCTTCCAAGGAGCCAGCGTCTTTGAATTTCATGGTTGCAGTCACCATCTGCAGTGACTTTGGAGCCAAAAAAATAAATAAATAAAGTCATCCACTGTTTCCCCGTCTACTTGCCATGAAGTGATGGGAGCAGATGCCATGATCTTAGTTTTCTGAATGTTGAGCTTTAAGCCAACTTTTTCACTCTCCTCTTTCACTTTCAACAAGAAGCTTTTTAGCTCCTCTTCACTTTCTGCCATAACAGTGGTGTCATCTGCATATCTGAGATTATTGATATTTTCCCAGCAATCTTGATTCCAGCTTGTGCTTCCTCCAGCCCAGCGTTTCTCATGATGTACTCTACGTATAAGTTAAATAAGCAGGGTGACAATATACAGCCTTGACATACTCCTTTTCCTATTTGGAACCAGTCTGTTGTTCCATGTCCAGTTCTAACTGTTGCTTCCTGACCTGCTTACAGGTTTCTCAAGAGGCAGGTCAGGTGGTCTGTATTCCCATCTCTTTCAGAAATTTCCACAGTTTATTGTGATCCACACAGCCAAAGGCTTTGGCATAGTCAATAAAGCAGAAATAGATGTTTTTCTGGAACTCTCTTGCTTTTTCAATGATCCCGTGGATGTTGGCAATTTGATCTCTGGTTCCTCTGCCTTTTCTAAAACCAAATTGAACATCTGGAAGTTCAAGATTCACCTATTTCTGAAGCCTGACTTGGAGAATTTTGAACATTATTTCACCCTCGGCCAAATCCTTCTTGAAACACTAACTCAAGGAACTGGTGAAGAGTATGCCTACAGTAGAGCCACGATAAATCAGACTTTGTTTGAGAACCATGTAGAAGACCAAGCTACTGGGCTTCATTGTCAATATTCTTTATAAAGAGTAACCAGTGTTGATGAAACAGCTTCATGAAAGTATAGGTTCATGTAACTCCAGAAGGGGTGGCAGGACTAGAATTAAGACACCTAAATTGGAAAGTAAAATTATCTCTATTTTTAGAAAACATGATATTATATATGGGAAACCCTAAAGAATTCACTAAAACACTACTTATTGTTATTTAGCAGCTAAGTCATATACAACTCTTTGGGACTGTATGGACTATCACCAGCCAGACTCCCTTGCCCATGGGATTTTCCAGGCAAGAATACTGGGATGGGTTGCCATTTCCTACTCTAGGAGATCTTCCCAACCCAGGGATTGAACCTGGGTCTCCTGCATTGGCAGATGGATTCTTTACCGGTGACCTCCCGGGGAAGCCCCAAATACTAGTAGCTTTAGTTTTTCATAAACTAGCTCAGCAATTTGGCATTTACAAGATCAATTCACAACATAAAAAAGTAGTTATATTTCTGTACAGTAGCGATGAACAATTTGAAAATGAAATTAACAAAACAGTTCCATTCACAGTACCATCAAAAAGAACAAAATATTTAGGAATAAATTTAACCAAGGAAGTGTACAATTTGTAAGCTAAAAACAACAAAACATTATTTTAATAAATGAGAAGTGAAAGTTAGTTGCACAGTCGTGTCCGATCTTTGTGATCCCTTGGACTGTAGCCTGCCAGGCTCCTCTCTCTTTGGAATTCTCCAGGCAAGAGTACTGGAGTGGGTTGCCATTTCCTTCTCCAGGGGATCTTCTGACCCCAGGATCGAACCCATGTCTCCTGCATTGCAGGCAGATTCTTTACCAGCTGAACTACTAGGGAAGACTTTTTTTTTATATATATAAATGAAAGATCTAAATAAATAGAAAAACACCTGTGTTCATGGATTGAAATTTTTAATATTGTTAAGATGACAATAGTCCCCAGGTTAAATGCAATCCCTATGAAATGCCTGATTGCCTTTTTTTTCTGCAGAAAGAGATAAGTTAATCCTAAAATTCACATGGAAATGCAAGAAACATCAAATAGTCAAAACAATCTTGAAGGAGAAAAAAGTGGGAGGACTTACACCTTCTGATTCAAAACTCACTCCATAGCTACAGCAATCAAGACACTTATAGGTTCAGTACAGGTTCATGGAGTAGATGCCAGGTCATATAATAAGTTTCTCTACACTAAACACAATAACCATTTGACAGACATTTTAAAATTGAACTTCCCAATATGAGGTAAATGTTAATGCAAAGAAAAACACTAAATCTTTAATTTAGAATTATCATTTATGACTTTGTATATTGAGCTTTCTCATACATGAACATACCCACTCTGACACTTGAAGGACTCATTTTTGTAAACGAGAAAAGAAAATTATATTTGTGCAGAGCTCAGTATTAAGCTGTAAGTATGACACTAGCTTCTCTCTGTTGCTATGGGCAAGTTACTTGAATGACTTCCACAGATTCTTAAACTGAACAGAAATTGCTTCCCACTCAGTTATAATTTTACCATGCAGAGGCTAGAAATTGGGAATAAATAATGAAGGAGGTCATCCAGGTTCACATTTAATGCTCTGTGTGGGATGTAGCTGGTGGAGAGGGTAAACATAACCTAGTGGTAGAGAGATCTTGCTTTATGATCTGAAAGAAATTCTGGCAGCTCTGACTTTCCTTTCATGAAAGTGAACGTGGAAAACAAGGAACAAATGTGGTTGCTAAAGTTGTGCTTTTAAAGTTATACTATACAGAAACAAGTAAATAATCTCCAGTAAAAAAGAAACAGAATGTGAACTATAGATTGATTATGAATGTGGTACTATTTGCCCTGTATTTGTTATATTATTGAAATAAAGATTGAAGAAATGGAAAAAGTAAGCAATGTTTTTCCTCGAACCACCTTTCATGTAATCCGTAACTTTATTGAAGGTCTTCTCTGATAGCTCAGACAGTAAAGAGCCCACCTGCAATGCAGGAGACCTGGGCTCTATCCCTGGGTGGGGAAGATCCCCTGCAGAACAGAATGGCAACCCACTCCAGTATTCTTTCCTGGAGAACTCCACGGACAGAGGAACCTGGTGGGCTTTAGTTAACACAGTCGCAAAGAGTCAGACATGACTGAGTGGCTAACACTAATAGCTTTATTGACAAGAGATTTGCTGGTGGCTCAGACAAGAATTTCCTGGCAATATGGGAGACCCAGGTTCAATCCCTGGGTCAGAAAGACCCCCCTGGAGAAGGGAATGGCCACCCACTCCAGCATTCTTGCCTGGAGAATTCCATGGACAGAGGAGCCTTTTTATTACTGAATAGTATTACTGAATATTCACATTTTGTTTGTTCTCCTGTTGATGGACATTTAGGTTATTTCCAATGTTTGCTATCGCGAATAAAGGTGCTATGAATTTTCTTGTACAGATCTTTATGTGACTGTGTGTTTTCTTTTCTCTTAGGTAAATATCTAAGACTGGAATTTCTGGATATTACAGTAGGCATGTGCTTAACTTTATAAGAAATTGCCCAACAGTTTTCCAGAGTCATTTCCCATCATCAGTGACTAACAGTTGGCCTTGCTTGGCATCCTCTCAAAATTTAATATGTGTACTGGTTAGTTTTTGCTTCATAACAAATTGCTACATAACTTGGTGCCAGAAAATAACATCAATCTGAGCCAATTCACTGAACTTGATGGCTTAGGATAGCCTCACTTGTATATTTTCTGGTCACTCCCTTGTCGACTGGGATAACAGGCATGACTTGGCCTGGTGTGTTTCAGAGGCTGACCAAGACTCACCCACATGGCTGGCTGGTTACAAAGTCAGCAAGAAAAAACAAACTCCATTCCACTTCCACTTTCTAATTCTCTGCTTGGCTTATGTTTGTTAATGTTCTAGTAGCCAAAGAAAATCATGTGGCCAAGAACATATTTAAAAGATGAGGAACTAGGCTCCACCTTTAATAGGAAGAACTGAAAAATCACATTGGAAATGAGTATTACTACAGGAATAGGAAGTATTTGAGGCCTTTTAGCAATCTACCTTTCAGAAATCTTTGATCACAAAGCCTTTACAGTATCTTCAAATGAAAAAATATAATCCTGGTTCCAGAATTCCCCAAAGTTTCATTTCAGTTTTGACATCAGTCATAAAGTTTAGGATCTAGTTATCTAAATCAGATCCAAATACAGATGAGGGTACAAGAACTATAGTCATCAAGAGTTAGTCAGGAAAACAGATGTAGCATGAGTGTTAGGAGAATAAGGGATTCATTGTAGGAATTAGACCTCACACAAAAGTAAAAGTAGATGGAGTGAATGGAAGGGTTGTTGGAGATTCATAGAAAGAGTCATTTATGAGTCTACCCAAAGTTCTGGTGCAAGTAGACATGTTAGAGTTTTCAGGGAAACCTGAGAAACTGAATAGCCATTGCAGTAGGACCAAGAACAGGAAGTTCATGGTGGATTCTATGGGAATTTGCTGTCTTTTGTCGCTAATATTTTTGTGGGTCCAGAGTCAAGCATCTGATGGTAAACCTGGGGCTGCTGTTGATCATCTTGGAAGATGAGTTGGCCAACCTTGTGAAATGAGATCATGCCGTGACTCAGTGAATAGATCTGCACTGGTGTGACACTAAATCAGATACCAACAAACTTCCAAGGGTAATGCTTTATTTATATGCTTTAAATTATACACAAGTTTCTCTTTTGGCCAAATCTAAAACAGCAAAGAAAACTCTGGGAATGATAACCTTAAATTTAATCAGATTGACATGGAAAAGTCCAGTATACTGCTGTTAGTTTTATTTTTTGATTTCAGGATTATACTATGTCTGTATTATACATACTCATTATATCTCACTGTGTTTTAATTTATACTACCCTAATGACTGCTTATTGGCCATTGATATTCCTTATTTTGTGATTGTCCATGTTTTGTGCTAATTTTTATTAGGTTTGTTATTTTTTATTATTGAATTTTAGAAAATCTTTTTATATTCTAAATACAAATGTTTCATTGTATAAGCATATTGCAATGATTTTATCCCACTGAGGCTTGCCTTCTAATTTTCTTGTAATGACTATTTTTGAACAAAAGTTTTTTTAATTTTAATGAAGTTCAGTTTATTAAAATTTTTACTATGGCTTGTGATCTCTATGTTTTAAGAAATCATTGAACATCTGAAAGTTGCAAAGATATATGCCAATATTCTTTTAAGGAGATTTAGATTTTTATGTTTAGATCTACAACCCATCTTGAGTTAATTTTTGTATACAAAGTGAGATAATGGTTTAAGTTTCTTTTTCTTTTTTCCCTCACGTAGACAGCCAGTTCTTCTGACACTGTATTTTAAAAACCACATATAATCTCTTTGTCCACATTAAGTTTCATTAACACCTTTAAAATTATTGCATCTTATTGTGTATGTCATCTATTTTTGACTTCCTATTTTAGTTAAACTATTCTATTCCATATCAATAATTATTATAGCTTTATAGTAATTCTTTCAAATTTGTAAAAGTGAATCTTGCAAATTTGCTCTATTTAAATATTTAAAAAAAATTATTTCTAGGTCACTGGCATTTCTTTATAAATAGTAGCAGATTGTCAATTTATGCCAAAAAGAAAAAAACAACTGAGTTTTGGCTGGAAAGCATTAATTGTATAGAATTTGAGGAAATTGACACATTTTTACAATATTAAGTCTTCTAACCTATGAACAGGATGTATTTCTTCATTTGTTTAGGTCTTCTTTAACTTTAGCAATAAGATTTTCAGGTAGGAGCCTTGTACAGCTTTTGTTAAATTTATTACCAGGTACTTTTCTTGCAGGCATTGTAACATTGGTTTAACCTCCCATCCCCATGCCAGTCTATAGTCAATAGGGTGGCCAAATTATTATTATTAAAAATAAAATTAGATGTCACGCCTCACATCATAACAAACAAATGGCTGCTTCTATTAAGCACAATAAACACGAGTCACCTTAATAGTCTAAAAGTTCATCTTGTCTCATTTCCTACCATTACTCCCCTTGTTCCCTCTCTAAAAACACATTGAGCTCCTTGCTCTTTCTCCAAATGCCTTCCTCCATAGAGGCTTCGTTGCTGTTTCCTTTGTCTGCCACATGCAACTGCTTGCAACTTCATGGGGCTATAGCCCTCTGTGGTTACGGACCAGGCTTATCCGTCCATGGTATTCTCCAGGCAAGAATACTGGAGGGGGTTGCCATGGCCTCCTCCGTTGTCTGCCACAGCCTACTCCAATATGTTCATGGCTTCTTCCTTCACTGTCTTCAGGCCTTTCCTCAGAGGTCATTGTACCACCTGACTCCTGATCCCTTTATAGGAATAAACCTAACTCACCCACTTACCATCACCCCATCCTACTTACCTGGGAGACCTAATATTTTCATTTGTCCAAGCTAGATGCCCCAGCTTATGCCTGCTAACTAGATGCCTTCCCACCTAGTTTTCAATTTCTTTTATTGTAAAAAGTGTGCTAATTTGAATAATAATTTATCACCCTGTCCTTACCTAGATTCATTTTTCCTCAGGGCACTTATCAATTATGTGTCATATTGTGTATTTACAGGTTTGGTTTCTAGTTCTCCAAAAGGGACTATAAATTCTGTGTGACAGAGTCTTTATTTTTATTGTTGACAGTTTTATCTCCAACACACTGAATACCACCCAACTTAATTTCTCATGTTAAGTAAATAATTAATAAGTATACTAGATGAATGAATTTGGGAACTGTTTGAACTTTCGTTTTTTCTTCTTCCTATGAAATGAAGTCCTAGATTAAATGAGGTTGTTAAGGCCATTGTTGCTCTAAAAGACAATGGTTGCTTGTAAAACCTCATTCCTTTCTGATACAAGTTTCATTTAAGCCAACAGTGCAGAGGGAGAACACTAGAGCAATGATTTTTATAAGCTGGAATAATCATATAAAGCCAAAGAAGACATCGTTCTGCAGCAGAATTTCATCAAAGCAGCATGGATTTGATTTAAAAATAATTACCTAGGTAACAACTTGCAGGAATACTCAAACATAAATCCTTGTTAATCATTTGCTGACCTCGTTGAGTTTTTTCATACATTTCTCATAATATTAAAAAATATTTCTTATGGGATGGGTAAATTATGATAAATACCGCCCAGTTTTCTGTCTCTAGCCCAGGCTTGTCCCTTGAACCCCTAACTCCTTTATCCAAATGCTTGTGAAATTTCTGCTTGTGTTTCTAATTGGCAGCTCAAACCAAACACGTTCAAACTTGAACTTCTAATTTTCTCCCCAAACTTTCTGCTCTCAAAGTCTTTCTCACTTCAGTGGATGGAAGTTCCGTTTTTTCAATTTCTCAGACTAAAATCCTCGCTGTCATTCTTGATTCTTCCTTTATCTTACACCATGTATCCAATCTATCAGCAAATCCTTTTAGCTATTTCTTCAAATGCACCAAGGATCTGACTGGTTTTCACCCCCTACACTTTTGCCCTTGTGTAGCCAACACTGCATTGGTCTGAATTACTGCAATAATGTTTTAACTAGTTTTCACTGGCTGCTGCCTTATTCATCCCTCAGTACCCACCCGTGTGTATTTTCAATAAAGCACCCTGAAAGGTCATTTTAAAACCTAAACCAGATCATGTCACTTCTCTGCCCCAATTCCTCTAATTGCTTCCATCTCACTCAGAATAGATGCCATGTTTCTGAGAGGGGCCAATAGGATCTGCAACCCAGCCAGCTCTCTGACTTCATCTTTTCTGCTTTTCTTCTTGTTCTATTTGTTCTGGTCACAGTAGCAGAGAATACAATATATACCCTCCCGCCTCAAAAAAATGCTTGCTATTGACCTTGCCTAGAATACACATCCCCTCAGAGGTCTATGTGGCTTGATACCTTACTTTAGGTCTCTCCATAAATGTCATATTATCAGAATGGCCATTCCTGTGCCCTCCATATAATATAGCAACATCCTCCTTAGTTCCCACATTTCCTGTTTCCTTTAACCTACTTCCTTTTTTTCTGCTTAGCAGTTAGCCCCACCTGAGATACTGGAACAATATAATATATTCTGTGTATTGTTTTCTGTCTGTCCTCTTCTAGAATGTAAGTGCATAAGGTCTATAAATTTGTTGCAATAAAACTAACTTATTTTAAGTTAGTTATTTTTAAATTGATGTGTGTTTTGAAGCTGTTTTTTAAAAACTTGAGGACTACCCTGGAAGTCCAGTGGTTAAGAATCTGTGCTTTCACTGCAGAGGATGTTGTCAATCCCCGGTTTGGGAACTAAGATCCCGAATGCCATGTGGTGGGGTCAAAACATTGTTTTAAAAATTGTTTATGAAGCTGAGTTCAGTTCAATCACTCCGTCATGTCCAACTCTTTGCGACCTCATGGACTGCAGCACGCCAGGCCTCTCTGTCCATTACCAACTCCCGGAGCTTGCTCAAACTGATGTCCATCGAGTTGGTGATATCATCCAACCATCTCATCCTCTGTCGTCCCCTTCTCCTCCTGCCATCAATCTTTCCCAGCATCAGGGTCTTTTCTAAGGAGTCAGTTCTTCCCATCAGGTAGCCAAAGTAATGGAGTTTCAGCTTCAGCATCAGTCCTTCCAATGAATGTTCAGGACTGATTTCTTTTAGGATTGACTGGTTGGATCTTATTGCTGTCCAAGGGACTCTCAAGAGTCTTCTCTGACACCACAGTTCAAAAGCATCAATTCTTCAGCACTCAGCTTTTTTTTTATGGTCCAACTCTCACATCCATACATGACTAATGGGAAAACCATAGCTTTGACTAGACAGACCTTTGTTGGAAAAGTAATGTCTCTGCTTTTTAATATGCTGTTTAGGTTTGTCATAGCTTTTCTTCCAAGGAGCAATCGTTTTAATTTCATGGCTGCAGTCACCATCTGCAGTGATCGTGGAGCCCAAAAGAGTAAAGTCTCTTGCTGTTTCCTTTGTTTCCCCATCGATTTTCCATGAAGTGATGTGACTGGATGCCATGATCTTAGTTTTTTGAATGTTGAGTTTTAAGCCAGCTTTTTCACTTTCATCAAGAGGCTCTTTAGTTCCTCTTCGCTTTCTGCCATAAGAGTGGTGTCATCCGCATATTTGAGGTTATTGATATTTCTCCCAGTAGTCTTGATTCCAGCTTGTGCTTCATCCAGTCTGGCATTTCATATGATGTACTCTGCATATAAGTTAATTAAGCAGGGTGACAATATACAGCCTTGATGTACTCCTTTCCCAATTTGGAACCAGTCTATTGTTCCATGTCCGGTTCTAACTATTGCTTCTTGACCTGCATACAGATTTCTCAGGAAGCAGGTCAGGTGGTCTGGTAGTCCCTTCTCTTTAAGAATTTTCTACAGTCTGTTGTGATCCATATAGTCAAAGGCTTTGGCGTAGTCAATGAAACAGAAGTAGATGTCTTTCTGGAATCCTCTTGCTCTTTCTATGATCCAACGGATGGTGGCAATTTGATCTCTGGTTCCTCTGCCTTTTCTAAATCCAGCTTGAACATGAAGCTGAGAATATGCACAAATGCAAATAGTGTAAAATGCCCAATAACAAAAGCATCATCCTCCAACTGAGCAACACACACTTGGTGTCTAGAAGGATGGCAAGGTTGGATGTCAATCTTTCTTAGCTTGCATGGGAGAGGGAAAGGGTGGCAGAATCAGAGATGTGTTGGTTCTTTCCCACTTTTTCCAGTGCACTAATCACTTCTTGCTGCTTTAGTTCTACAAACCAACCATAGAGTGTAGACCTTACACAACCTTCCTGTTGTTCAGCATTCTCCAGGGCCACACCCTGTGCAAGACCTTCCCCACCGAAGAGCTCATTCATCCCAGAAGCGCCAGTGTCTATGGCAGCACTACAGAGGATCTGGGATTTCATCTAGTGCAGCCTGACAGTCTTCAACATGAGGAAACTGGAACTCAGGGAAGTGAAATGACTTATCCAAAACTACTCAGACATGGCCCCAGAGTCCAAGTCTCCAGTTCCCCATTCCTATTAATCTAGGGTCTTCGATCCATAGCATTCTCCAGGCAAGAATACTGGAGTAGGTTGCCATTTCTTTCTCCAGGGCATCTTCCTGACCCAGGAACTGAAAACACATCTCTTATATCTCCTGCATTGGCAAGTGTGTTCTTCACCACTAGCATTACCTGGAAAGCCCCTGTTAATCTATACTGTAATGTATTTCATCAGCCTTTTATTCATGTTGATTAAATACAGGAAATTACCTGAAAGCTCAACAATAGAACAATGGTGACACATAGTCATATGATACCTTATTACACAGCTTTAAAAATTGTCATGTAGAAAGTCATTAAATGACATGGGAAGTATTGGCAGCATAGCTAAGTGGAACAAAAAGTCAAATAATATAACCTCAATTATATAAAATAGTTTTGTGAATGATGAGAAGGCTCTACACATCAAAGAAATATCCGTGGTTACCTCTGGAAGATGGGATTAGAGACTTTTTTAACTTGTTTTTCCACTTTCATAAGTCCAAAATAAATGCATTTAAAAATCCATTTTGAAGTTTTCCCTTGCATCACACATCCAGTGAACTTTATGGTATGCATTTTTAAACAATGATATATATGTCTGTGTGTTAACTCTTCTTATATAAGTATCATGTGTAAGATATATGTGAGGCATAAATGTATGGAAAATTCAACAAACTTCATGGATGTATAGAATTACTAGCAGTTAGATCAGAATAGAAAATGATTTCTAAATGTCTGAAACAGGTATATAAGGTGAAGGTTTGGGGAGGAGAATAATATAGCTAGTTATAATCAGGAAGCTTTACTTTTTTCTGTTTAATTTTCATGTTTAAAGATTATACCTCCATATTATGCAAAATTATTTTCTTATCCTCCAAAAAACTTTAAAAATTATTTGAAACCCTTGTAAATCATCATAGCATGAAATCCTGTTAATCTCTTCTTTGCAACCACAGTTTTTGCCAAGTAATTTTAGAACTTTCATGTAGAAAAATAGTGAATCTTCATGGAATGATTATGCTTATTTTACTTTGTTTTTGTTTCTCAAAGCATATGCATCTCAATCAGTCTTCACAATAACCAGTTTATAACCATTGCTTAGATGAATAAAATGACTTCAGAGAGTTAAATAACTTGCCTAGCATCATACCTCTAGGATGTCATGGAGCTAGATTGAAATGCAAGTCTACATGTCCATAAACTCACATAATACTGTTTATACAGAATATTATATTTTATTTTTATTAAAGTATAGTTGATTTACAATATTACATTAGTTTCAGATGTACAGCATAGTGATTGACTATCCTTGAAGATTATACTCCATTATAAATTATTGTAAGATAATAGCTATAATCCTCTTGCTATACACAATATATACATATAATACAGCCTTGCTGCTTATCCATTTCACACATAGTATTTGTTAATCTCATACCCCTAATTTGTCCATTCCCCATTCCCTCTTCTCCTTGGTAACAACAAGCTTGTTTTCTGTATCTGTGAGTCTGTTTCTGTTTTGCATATACATTCATTCACATTATTTTTTAGATTTCACATATAAGTTATATCATGCAGTATTTGTTTCTCTGTCTGACTTATTTCATTTAGTATAAGTGAAATAAAGTCCCCATTACTGCAAATGGCAGGATTTCTTTTTTCATGACTGAGTAATATTCCTTCGTGTGTATGTATGCGTGTAAGAGCTGTGTTGTATGTATATATATACATATATATACCACATCTTTTTAATCCAGTCATCTGTATAGAATATTTACTGTATATTATATTTAATATTAATATTAGTAAATATTATAGTAATATTTATATACTATAATATTTGTAGTAAATATTAATATTTACTATATTACTATGGTGGCATTCCCTCACAAAAGTGAGAAAATGGAGATGTTTATGCTAATCTTTCACTCTTAGGCACCTCAAAATGTCATCTCTCAATATCCAGAACTTCTTACTGCAGTATGTCACCCAGGGCTACTCCATGATCCAGATCTCAATTGTCACTCCACCCCTATCACCAGGTATCTGTCCTTTGCCTGAGTCCACATGGCCCTGACCTCAGCTAGACACTTGTTTCCAAAAGAATTTCCTAAGGACATCCTCTTGGATATCCTTACTCAGGGTTGCTTCCATGCTTGATTCACACCTTTTGTATAGAATTCATTGCATTGTCTTATAAATATCACTCCAGTTATTGTTCATCCCACAAGATTATTAGTTTTTCAGGGGCAGGAACCAAATTTTCTTCATATATTTAGAAATTTGTTATTGTTATTAAGTCCCTAAGTTGTGTCTGACTCGTTGTGACACCATGGACTGCACCCTACAAGGCTTCTCTGTCCATGGGATTTCTCAGGCAAGAATATTGGAGTGGGTTGCCATTACCCAATGCATAAAATGAAATGTTCAGGTAAACTAAACCTCCAAATAAACACAAGTAGTTTCAAATCATTATTTTTCAGAGAGTACATTGACAGCACCAAACAAAGTAGAATTCACAATATGATAATAAAAACACAACAAATAAAAAATACATCCCATTAGGAGGAAAAACAAAATTAAGTCAACTGGAATTGTCCTAGATAATATGACATTCATATGACACAGATGACAAATTTAATAAGTTCTTAAAACAATTATTGTAACTATATGTAATATTTTTAAGATGGCAAAAGTAGCCAGTTTCTTAGTCTTTCTAAGTAGTATTTCCCTGGACCTCCCATAGGCCTGAGACATATCTGTTGGTGCATTCTCTTCTGCTATTATCCTGCCTTAGTTTACCACAAGTCAATGTTGAGCAATTGCATTGCAGTCCCACATAGGAGCTGCCTGTGCTCCAGCTCTCACCAGTGGCAGGCTCCACAGTACCTGTTGCTCAGCCATGAAGTTCCATTTCAAGGTCTTCCTTTTAACAGTGATTTTAATTAACTTCGTTATGATGTCCCTGGGTGTAGTTTTCTCCATGATTTTTTGGTTTGTTTGTTTGCAGCAGAGTTTATTGACTTTCTGAGATTTACAGCTTTGGCAGAATTTGGAAAAGTTCTCATCATTATTTTCCCCTCTAATGTTTTCTGGATCTTCTTCTCCCAACCCCCACGCCTGCCTTCCTTGCTCATTTATTCAGGGAATCCAGTCTCATGTGGGGCTTCACAGGTAGCACTGGTGGTAAAGAATCTGCCTGCCAATTCAGGATACATAAGAGACGCTGATTTGACCCTTGGGTCAGGAAGATCCCCTGGAGGAGGACATGCCAACCCACTCCAGGATTCGTGCCTGGAGAATCCCATGGACAGAGGAGCCTGGAGGGCTAGTCCACAGGGTCACAACGTCGGACATGACTGAAGTGACTTGGCTGCATGTGTGTTAGTCTATGTAAAGTTGTTCCACAGCTCCCTGAGATCCTGTTCTTTTTTCCCTCTGTTTGATGTTGGATTGTTGCTGTTGCTGTGTCTTCGAATGAACTAATCTGTTCTTCTGCGATCTCTAATCTGCCATTCATCCCAGTCAGTGTAGTTTTTCAACATAGACATTGAATGTGCAGTTTTAGGTGTTCTTAAGGAGAATTTAACTTAGTTAATCTTTCTTTAGCTTCTTGACCATGTGTACACCATGATAACAGCTACTTCAATGTCCTGTCTGCTAATCCTATCATCCATGTTTTTTTCTGAGTCATTTTCAATTGGTTGATTTTTTTTTTTCCTTTTAATGGGAAGTTATTTTCCTGCTTCTTTTTTTACGCTCAGTGAATTTTATTGGATACCAATCTTTTTGAATTTTACCTGTTGGGTCCTGGTTATTTTTGCACTCCTATAGTCTTAAATTTGTTCAGGGAAGCTGTTAACCTCCTTGGAAATAGTTTG
Source organism: Okapia johnstoni (assembly GCA_024291935.2). Classification (NCBI taxonomy): domain Eukaryota; kingdom Metazoa; phylum Chordata; class Mammalia; order Artiodactyla; family Giraffidae; genus Okapia; species Okapia johnstoni. The sequence continues at coordinate 18,726,645 of CM044317.1, read as the reverse complement.
ATCATTTTAGGTCTTGCTTTTAAGTTTTGTTAGATGGGAACAGCGAGGAGTTTCATTTAGGGTGAAATTTTCACCACTGTTGAGGGAACAAAACTCCATATTCCATCTCCAGTGAATTCTAAGGTCTTTGCAGTCATGCTGGTGGGAACAGGCCGCACGTGGGCTCATGCCCCTTCTAACCCTTTCACAGGGCTCTTGGCATGCCTCAGGGCAGTTCCACCTGTGCTCCGGCTGATCAGACTGGCACTCTGACAGACACTGAGGACCCATTTTCAGGCTCTCCTCTCTGCGCTGCTCTCTCCTCGACAGACTGGCATCTAGAAGCTTCAGCCTGCTAGCACTCCTGGATTCCAGCTCCATGTCCCCAAACCAGGGACACCATCAGGCTCTGCATGGGCTCCTTGCCCTGTGCCAGGCCCTCACAGTGAGCTGAGATAGTTAAAAAGCCCATCTTTTTGTTGTCTGTTTAACTGAAGTATAGTTGATTTACAATATTACATAAATTGTGTTGTTCAGTCGCTAAGTCACATCTGACTCTTTTGTAACCCCATGGATTGTAGCCCTCCAGTATCCTCTGTCCATGGAATTTCCCAGGCAAGAATCCTGGAGTGGGTTGCTATTTCCTCCTCCAGGGGATGTTCCAAACCCAGGGGTCGAACCTGAGGCTCCTGCATTGGCAGGCTGATTCTTTACTGCTGAACCACCAGAGAAGTCTCATTATATAAATTACAGGTGTACAGTATTGTGATTCACAATTTGTCAAGTGTATGCTATGTCTGTAGCTATTATAAAATATTGACTATATTTTTCCTGTTGTATATTATATCCATGTAGCTTACTTCATTCATAGTAGTTTGTACCTCTTAATCTTCTACCTCTATATTGACCTCCCTCCATCTCCCCCCTGGTAACCACTAATTTGTTCTTTATATCTGAATCTGTTTTTTTTTTTGTTATATTCACTAATTTGCTGTATTTTTTAGATTCCACGTATGAGTGATATCATAGAGCATCTGAGTTTCTCTGAATTATTTCATATAGCATAATACCCTCCAAATCCATTCACGTTGCTGCAAATGGCACATTTTCATCCCTTTTATGACCAAGTAGTATTCCAGTATGTGTGTACAGATAGAGATAGATAGATAGATGACAGATAGATAGCCAGAAGATAGATAAACATACACACACCACATTTTATCCATTCATCTGCTGATAGAGACTTTGGTCATTTCTATATCTTAGCAATTGTAAATAATACTGCTCTTAACATTGGTGTGCATGCATCTCTTAGAATTAGTGGTCTTTTTTTTTTTCAGATATATACCCAGGAGTGAAATTGCTAGGTCATATGGTAGTTCTATTTTAGTTTTTTGAGAAACCCCCATACTGTTTTCCTTAGCATCTGTTCCAATTTATACTCCCACCACCAGTGCAGGAAGGCTCCCTTTTCTCCAAATCCTTGCCAACATTTATTATTTCTGTTCTTTTCCATTGAAGTCATTCTGATAGGTATAAATGATATGGTGGTTTATATTTGGTTTCCCTGAAGAGCAATGTTGAGCATCTTTTCATGTGCCTATTGGCCATCTGCATGTCCTCTTTGGAAAACTGTCTATTCATTTTTAATTTGGTTGTTTGCTTTTTGATATTAAGTTGTATGAGCTGTTTGTGTATTTTGGATATTCATTTCTTACCAGTCATATCATAAGTATTTTATGCCATTCAGTAGATTGTTTTTTTCATTTTGTTGGTGGTTTACTTTGCTGTGCAAAATCTTCTAAGCTTAATTGGGTCCCGTTTGTTTATTTTTGCTTTTATTTCCTTTGCTTTAGAATAAGGATAAAAAAATTTTGCTATGATTTATGTCAAAGACTGTTCTGCCTATGTTTTCCTCTAGTAATTTTATGGTTTCCAGGCTTACATGTAGGTCTTTATTCCATTTTGAGTTTATTTTTGGTATTAGAGAACATCCTAATTTCATTCTTTTACATGTAGCTGTCCAATTTTCCCAGCATCACTTATTAAAGAGACTCTCTTCTCCATTGTCTATTCTTGCCTCCTTTGTCCATAAAAGCATGGTTTATTTCTGAAAAGCTCACCTTTGTTTGTTTTTTATCTCTGGGATCACTGATTCATTGCCTCAAAATCAATGTCCTCATATATTTTATTCAGTATTGGCTATTGCCTCTGAGAATGTAAATTCACTCCCTGTTTCTTCATCTTGTTTGGAAGCAGAAGGCTTCCCATATCTCATTCTAGAGTCTGCTTCCTGCGGTCATATCAGCTATTGACTATTCTAGGCGACTTCCTAGGAAACAGACCCACACTCTGAAACTTGTGTGCATGGTGTTTATTAGTAAGTGTTCTCAGTAACCTCTCTCAGAGGGCAAGGCAAGAAGAATTGGGTAGCAGAGGTTGAACTGCAATGCTATTGTGAGAGACGTCTCTGCCAATAATGAGGGAGCTCTGGAGAGAAAGATCTTTCAGAGTTGTCCCATATATCCCTCTCCTTATACACACCACTGAGATGCAGGATGCTCTCAGGATGCTCTGAGTGAGGAGCTTTCTCTGGTGGGGGAGGAAATGCCTCAGTCCAGTCTGAGAACCACCTCCTCCATAGGTGATTGCAGCCTCATATTAATAGGTGATTGCAGCCTCATATTAATGCAGGTCAGTTTGCATCCTAATGAATTCTTTTTACAGTAAGAAAAACTGTTGTTTCTTATTTGAACAGCTTATTGAAATGGAAATTGTTTTTCAGCTACTTTCAGGAAAATATTATTTCCTTATTATCCCACTTTTGTTAAGAATCTCTGATCAGAATTTCCTTTCAGAGACAATCAAAACTATACGTTAAGGTTTGTCCTGAATAATGAGGCTTTCTCTGGCAGGGACAACTGGTTTCATATCTGCCAGTTCCAAGTCCTCCAGAACTAGTGGGCTCTAAAGAGACTGGATGTTAGGGTTCAAAACTGAATCTAAGTTGCAATTTATACCAATGTTTTCAAGGACATGTAGTACAGAATGTTCTATACTCGTTCTGTTTAAAGCAGACAGTATAACACCCACCTTGAGAGCTTACACAGGTAAAAAGTTTCAGTTAAATAAGATGAAGAAGCTCTAGAAATCTGCTGTTCAACATTGTGCCTACAATTGTTGTTTTTCAGTCACTCAGTCATGTCTCACTCTTTTGCAAACCCAGGGACTATAGCCCACCAGGCTCCTCTGTCCATGGGATTACCCAGGCAAGAATCCTGGAGTGGGTTGCCATTCCTTCTTCAGGGGATCTTCCTGACCCAGGGATCAAACCCCTGTCTCTGATCCAATGAATGTTGGCAATTTGACTCTGGTTCCTCTGCTTTTTCTAAATCCAGCTTGAACATCTGAAAGTTTACAGTTCACATACGGTTGAAGCCTCGCTTGGAGAATTTTGAGCATTACTTTGGTAGCATGTGAGATGATTGCAATTGTGCAGTAGTTTGAACATTCTTTGGCATTGCCTTTTTTGGGGATTGGAATGAAAACTGACCTTTTCCAATCCTGTGGCCACTGCTGAGTTTTCCAAATTTGCTGGCATATTGAGTGCAGCACTTTCACAGCATCATCTTTTAGGATTTGAAATAGTTCAACTGGAATTCCATCACCTCCACTAGCTCTGTTTGTAGTGATGCTTCATAAGGCCCACTTGACTTCACATCCCAGGATGTCTGGCTCTAAGTGAGTCATCACACCATCGTGGTTATCTGGGTGATGAAGGTCTTTTTTGTATAGTTCTTCTGTGTATTCTTGCCACCTCTTCTTAATATCTTCTGCTTCTGTTAGGTCCATACCATTTCTGTCCTTTATTGAGCCCATCTTCATATGAAATATTCCCTTGGTATCTCTAATTTTCTTGAAAAGATCTCTAGTCATTCCCATTCTATTGTTTTCCTCTATTTCTTTGTGCTGATCACTGAGGAAAGCTTTCTTATCTCTCCTTGCTATTCTTTGGAACTCTGCATTCTAATGGGTATATCTTTCCTTTTCTACTTTGTCTTTAGCTTCTCTTCTTTTCTCAGCTCTTTGTAAGGCCTCCTCAGACAATCTTTTTGCATTTCTTTTTCTTGGAAATGGTCTTGATTACTGCCTCCTGTACAATGTCAGGAAGCTCCGTCTATAGTTCTTCAGGCACTTCAGAGTGCCTGAAGTACTGAGCCGTTAGCGACACTATGTCATGCACCAAAAAAATTATTAGATACATACATTTTGTATTGCTTACTTACAACAATAAATGAAATGAAGTGAAATGAAATAAAATAAAAGCGTGCACTCTGAAACCAGACTGTTCACATTTACATTCCAGCTCCACCCTCTCTGTGCTTTGGACTTTGGGCAAGGTGTTGAGCTTTCCAAAACTCATGTACCTTCTCTACAAAATGGGCTGATAGCAACACTTCATAGGGTTGCAACTACTGAGGGAATCTGAAGCAGAATAATATGGTTATAAAAAGCATGGATGTGGCTCCGGATTGCTTGGGCCTGAATGCTGCCTGATACTTACAAATTTAATTTAGCCACGGCTTGTTTTCTATTTACAAAAGAGAGACTGTAATACTAGCACATCCCTAGGGCATTTATGGTGATTAAGTGGGTTATTACAGAACAATAGTTTTGTGCAGTGCCAAGCATATAGTCAGTGCTCAATAAATGTTAAGTTCTGGTTATGCAGAGTTTGAAGTGAGTTTGCTTCACCAAATTCTAAGTGCTTTTACAGTTTATAAATGAGAAGGGCCAGGGCTTAAGGAATGATAAAAATGAGGTGCAACATGATTGGATTTTTAAAAAAAATAAATAAAGCTCTGTGGAAAATAAAGGAGAAGGATACTGATTTCTAAGGAAAAGAGATTACTGAAGGACAGAACTTGAAAGGGCAGTTAACCTGAACCCCAAGCAGGACAGGTAGAATTTATGCTTCCTCATTGATTTGGTTAAAGGTGAGCAAGCTGATAATTGACCTAACTGCAAAGAGGTGGCTGACCAGCACCCTCTGTGTCATGCCCTGTGGCTGTGGGACAAAGTGGGAAGCTGCCCAGAGCTACGGCTCTAAGAACCAGAAAAGCGGCCACTCTTCCTGCTCAGTTCCTGTCATCTGGGGCTCCCAGTGTGGGGTAGAGAAGTGGTTACTGAAACTCACTTCCCCATGCAATCCAAAGAGAGACCCCCGCTGGGTCTGTTTCCGCAGGCACAAGGAAGTAAGTATTTCTAACCACTTCCCTACGGAGCCAGGGTTACTGTTGTCTGAAGTTGTAACTCTTCCTCAAAAAGTTAAGTACAGACTGAAGAAAGGGTAGCTCTAATGCAATACAAGCCCTGTTTCTTGAAAGTTGTTAAACATCAAGAGAACTTGGAAACCCCTAAGCTGAGCTGCAGGGCAGTCGCCTGGATTTGCTGTTTTCAGGAGCACATCTGAAAGACCATAGCCTGTATAGTTGGTCAGAGGATTCCAGAGGCCAAGGCCATGGAGCCAAGCCAGTCCTTCTCTGCCACCAGCCGTGTGTCAGAGGCAAAGTCCCTTTACCTCTCTGCACTTCAGTGTCCTTACCTGTGAAGTAAGGGAAGTGTTACCTATCATGACTTGAGTGTTGATAATGGTCCAAGCACAACAATTCAGGGAAGTATTACTCTTTGCTTTTAGCAAATGAAGAAAATGGGACTCAGGGAATTTAAATGACTCATCCAGGGCAAGTCAACTAATAAGAGTCAGTATTTAAATTCAGTTCTGTGTCTACTGTCTATACTCTAAGGAGTTAGCTCCCCTCAATAAGCCTGGCAAGTCACAGGAACTCAATAAATCACAGGTATTATTAACATTTCAAAATGACACTGACCATGATTACCATCTGCACATCAGAATATGGGTTTGTGAAAAAGATATATGTAGGGCTAATTGTTCTTTTTGCACTGGCACATACAAACACCATCTTACGATTTATAGAGGAGCATGTTTGCCTCTTAAAATCATGACCTGACCAGAGTTTGGCTTCAGAAAAAAAAGGGGAATTCCTTTTCTGCATGCTGCATACATAATATTATAAAAGAGAAAGAACATTGGACAAAGAATTAAAGCACAACTTTATGCTTTAAAAACAGATTTTTATTATCTCATTCCATCCTGATATCAACTCCTTTATTTTTATCCTAATTTAATAGATAGGAAAAGACTTCCCTGGTGACTCAGACGATAAAGAATCTGCCTGCAATGGGGGAGACCCAAGTTTAATCTCTGGCTTGGGAAGATCCCCTGGAGTTGGGAATGGCTACCTACTACAGTATTCTTACCTGGAGAATCCCATGGACAGAGGAGCTTGGGGGACTACAGTCCATGGGGTGGCAAAGAGTCGGACACGACTGAGTGACTAATCCACACACACACAATAGATAAGAAAACAGTCTCTGGGTGGAGTAGTGATATGTTTGGCTTAAGCAAGGGCTCCTCCATTTATTTCCTCTTGTTCAAATTCTGCTACCAAGAAGCCAAGCACCTTTTTGCAAGACATTTGCTCTTCTCTTGGTTTGGGGTTCTTCATCTGTAGAATATGCGTTGGCTGCAAATCATCTAATTTCCAACTGAAGGACAGACTCTTATGTAATGGCCTTGGCATCTTGCAGCCATTAACTATGGCTTCAGGGATGGCCCTTGCTCAAGAGGAAACTCGTCCATCCATGGGTTGGTTGCTTAAAACTGTGCTATTTTTACCCAATAGTTTTTGTATATGCTTATGGCTTTGCACAGATGACTCTAATCAGATTTAGTATTAAAATACTATTTTCATGAAGCTTGATCCTTTACTTTCATTCAGGGGAGTTCTCTGGAAATCTCAGCCCTGTGATAAGTGAGGCAGAGTGCTCAAGATATCTTCATTCTCTTCACATATACAGCTGTTTGTAGGGCATTTCTGCAGTCATAATATTAGCATAGCTGATAGAAGTCATTTACCTTGCAGATAGAATACAAAGTTTGCTGTCTGATTGTCACCTATGTAAACCCCAATAAGACTAATGCAGTCTGACAAAGCAAAAGCCATGCTGAATGAAGAAGTCTAGGCATTGATTCCTCAGAGCAGTTGAAAGATTTGCTTTTCAGGAACCTGCTTCTCTCCTGTAGAGCTGGGCCAATGAACAGTTCCAAGAACAGAGGGAATGTCTATTTCAAGATGGGTAAGATGGCTCAGACAGTGAAGAATCCTCCTGCAATGTGGGACACCTGGGTTCAATCCATGGACTGGGAAAATCCCCCAAGGAGGGCATGGCAACCCATTCCAGTATTCTTGCCTGGAGAATCCCCATGGACAGAGGAGCCTGGCAGGCTATAGTCCATGGGGTCACAAAGAGTTGAACATGAGTGAGCAACTAAACACACATACACACACACACACAATTATCTCTAGGCTAGTATAAGGGGCTCTAAACCTCAGGCCTGTGGATGGTTAAATCTCTCTAAACTGAGATCATATTGGGCCAGAGTAATATTTGGTTTTATTTTAATGCCCTTCATAGTGTTCCCAGTCTAAGCATTTCTCAGCTTCATTCATTTATGTCATCTGCCTGGTATTTGAAGGCATTTTGAAGCAGGAGCCCCTATTTTCTGTGCTTTCATTGTGCGCTAAGCATTGTAAGTACATCTCATTTATCCTCAAAAGAGACTTGTGTTAGGTAATAGCATCTCGTGTTTACAAGTAAGTAAATCAGTGCCTGAAAATATGGTGGTGGTTTAGTCGCTAAGTCATGTCCGACTCGTAGACTCTTGTGACCCGATTGACTGTAGCCTCCCAGGCTCCTCTCTGTATTAGATTCTCTAGGCAAGACTACTAGAGTGGGTTGCCATTTCCTCCTCCAGGGGATCTTCCTGACCCAGGTATCGAACCCAGGTTTCCTACATTGCGGGCAGATTCTTTACCACCTGAGTTATGAGGGAAACCCAAGTAAGTACAAGTAAGTAGGAGGCTTAAAAGGAAGAACTTGCCCAAGGCAAGATAACTATAAATATCAGTAGGACTGGATGATCATTAAGCCAGAGGCTTAATTGGTCTTGGTTTACTTCAATTGGGTCTTCTGGCTCCAGCGTCTTCTCAAGTAAATTATCAAAGGCCACTCCATTCCATGACCTGGATTTATTCTTTCATGTGAACAACCCAGACCCCCAACTTATTTAATCACAGACATCATCATTATCAAACCTTAAGCAACTAAGATCATGATCTTACCTTCCCTGCAGAGATCCCCCTGCACCCCCTGTATTCATTACTGAAACCCTGATTGAGCCATTGACAAATTCACTGTGCCCATAATTTCTCCTTAATTATTAGTAGAAGAATTTATTCACAGGAGAAAAGACCTGGGGAAAGGGGATTTGCACAGTGTGTGCTAAGTCGCTTCAGTCGTGTCCCACTCTTGGCCACCCCATGGACTGTAGCCTGCTAGGCTCCTCTGTCCATGGGATTTCCCAGACAAGAACACTAGAGTGGATTACTGTTTCCTCCTCCAGGGGATCTTCCCCACCCAGGGATGGAACCCTGATCTCTTAAGTCTCCTGCATTGGCAGACCGGTTCTTTATCACTAGCGCCACTGGAAGACTTTTATAGTATATGTCTTCAAATCCAAAAGAGTTAATCTAGGTATATGCTTCCGAAGAGCAAAGCCTGGCAGAGTCAACCTGATAGAAAAACTCCAGTTTATCAGAACCTATCAATCCTATGGTCAAATCCACGCCCGGCCCGGCTTCTGCCGGACACCCAATCCCCAGCTTTCCACCCCGTTGGGGAGACCTGAGCTCTTGGGCGCTCGCAGTCCCTTTGCAACCTCAGAACTGCCTTCGCTAGGGCCGCCCCAGCTAAAACCTGACCAGCACCTGCACCGCGGCTGCAGGACGCGCACTGGCCGTCTCCTAGCAACGGCAGACGCGTAGCCAGGGCGGCAGAGGCTGCTCAGAGCTCAGCTCCTGCCTGGGGCTACCTCTGCCATGACCACAAAACAAGCCAGGAAGAAAGAGGTGCATCGTATCAACTCGGCGCACGGATCGGATAAATCTAAAGAGTAAGGGACCTCTGCCCATCCCACCGCGGGCCTGATCCTTTGTCCTTTCCCCGTGTCCCGACTCTGCTTCCCTGGAGCAAACTATGCCAAGGCAGGAGTTTAGATGGCCTCCTCTAGCTTCTTTACTGTCTGTAAATGTAAGAACCTGGACCTGGGTGACTCTTTCCTTCATTCTTCGTCCATGCCTGCCTGGATCCTTTTCCTCCCAGAGCCCCTGGTTTCCCTGTTTCAGCTGCTTGGCGGGGTGGCTGCACTTCTGGCTCCAGTCCCCGAACCTCCCACCCTTTCCTGCCGCTCCTCTCCTTCAGGGTCCACCCAGGCACTTGGAAGGGCTGCGGCTTCCTTACCAGAGAGGCGAGGCTCAAGGTTAGGACCACATCTGCATGGGCCCAGTCTCAGCAGAGAGGCCTTTCACTTTGCTGATGATTCCTTAGTTTGTATTTGCCCCATCCAACAACTGAAGAGCTATAGTCAGATTCTATCAGACATGAAATGATTTTTACAAGTTAAAACTATATAAATATATAATTCATGTTACTAACGTTTACTCCAATAAAGTATTCAGACTCTAGTTCATGGAATCTAGAGATCTGGGGTGGTTTTTGCTGTGTATGTACCTCCTTATTATGTCCCCCCCCACCCCCGCTTTGGTCTCCTCCCTCCCCCACCTCCCCGACCAAATACCTAGTTATTAACAGCACAGGTTTGGGGCTATTATTTGGACTTACAAAATTTATAAGAGAGCGCCAGCTGCTAAACCTACTTCAGGGGGATCATTCATTTTTTTCCCACTGTGCCTTTGAGGGGTGGACTGTAGATTATTTTTACTTGGACTCTTAGATTTTGGATGCCTAGTTCTTCATTGCGGAGAAGGAAATGGCAACCCACTCCAGTATTCTTGCATGGAGAATCCCGTGGACAGAGGAGCCTGGTGAGCTCCCGTCTATGGGGTCGCACAGAGTTGGGCACGACTGAAGCGACTTAGCATGCATGCATGCATTGGAGAAGGAAATGGCAGCCCACTCCAGTGTTCTTGCCTGGAGAGTCTCATGGACAGAGGAGCCTGGTGAGCTGCTGTCTATGGGGTCACAGAGCTGGACACGACTGAAGCAACTTAGCTGCAGCAGCAGTTCTTCATCTCTGTCTTCACCTGAAGAATCCCGTGTTGAACTTCTATTCACTGATGCCTTCTCTAAACTTTTTCACTTCCTGAACTCCTCTCCCACATTCATTCCCGTGTCTGAGATTCTCTAGTTCCTAGTTTGGTTCTCTCTCATAAGCAGGCTTCCAGCTTCCTGGCAGATAATCCATTCATTTTATTAGTAACTTAAATTTCAGTTATTATTTTACATACATAAGTCATTTTTAATTGCTCTCCTGATACATACCAGTGTAGGACAGTCCTACGGTGTCATATATAGAATCAGGGTCTTTTCCCTTTTCCCCTGTTCATTTCTGACTTTACTTCCCCCTTGTTCACATACTGTCCTTTTCACATCTGGAATACCTACCCCAGGACCTTTGCTCTGGCTATTTCCTCTGCTAGAAAGCCATTTCCATATGGCTTTCTCCCTCACATCTTTTAGATACCTAGCTCAATGCTGTTTATTCATGTTAGCTCCTTTGGCCAGCCGGTTTAAAGTTGCAATCCCCACTTTCTGAACAAAACCAAGGACTCCCTGTTTTTCCTTTGCGCTTTGTCATTAATTGTTTTTCTCATTAGTATACTATATATGTTACTTTGTCATTAATTGTTTTTCTCATTAGCATGCTATATATTTTGCTTTAAAATTATGGTTATTCATACGTCATCCTAATAAAAATAGAAGTTCCCTGAAGGCAATAATTTTTCTTCTGTTTTATACACTACTGAATCCTAAGTACCTATAGGGATGTTTGGGTCATATATAGTAGGCACTCAAAAATATTTATTTAATGAACGAGTGAATGGCAGTGATTAAATAAGAAACAATAACAGGATTGCAAAAGAGTTTTTGAATACACCAAAAAAAGAAAACAAACTTAGTGAAGATTATAATTAATGCACATTAAAGGCTCATAACTCTTAAGGAGCTTTGATTTTAGAGAGTTTATATGCTGAAAGAGATAAGATTGTTAACTGCCATTTAGAAAAAAAAAAAAAAAAAACTGATCAAACCAGATACCATAAAACACATTACCTGGCCTAGTTTTGTGGTGATTCTATCACATGATAGAGATAAGATCCCTGCAGATAAGCTCTTTACTCTTTCCTTACTGGGACATCCCATTTCTTTTTGAGATTATGCTTATTTTTTCCTGAAAATATCTGAATTGAATTATAGCAATAAAAGTACATAAATATATATATATATATATATATATATATATATATATATATATATATGTAAATAAAGGTAAGGACAAATAGTTATACAATATCTAGGCTTTGCTAGAAACTAGTTATCATGTATTAAACATTAAATCATTAGATTTTGCTGTAACGTTATATAATAGGATGTGAAGTTCATTGTAAATCATGTTTATCCTCTAAGTTTTACTGAAGAACTAATGGTAGACATCAGGACAAGTCATAGATTGAGGTGTCACCTAGCATGGGCTTTCCTGGTGGCTCCATTGGTAAAGAATCTGCCTTCAGTGCTAGAGACCTGGGTTTGATACCTGGGTTGGGAAGATCCCCTGGAAGAGGCAACACACTCCAGTATTCTTGCTTGGAGAATCCCCATGGACAGAGGACCCTGGCGGGCTGTAGTCCATGGGGTCACAAAGAGTCAGACACAACAGAACTACTAAGCGCACAGTAGTATGGAACCCAGGGATCAAAGTCTAGCAAGGCTCCAATGTAATTGTCATTCGAAATATACTGGTGACAGTGTAAGTTTTTATATGCTATTACTTCACCACACCTTGTGGTTACACATCCAATAAATGCAACTAACTCTGACATGGTCCCGAGTACAGAAGTGAGAGAAGATGTATTCAGAGCTTTGAAAATGACTGTCCCATTAAACCTTATTGTCCTATAGCTGCCATCTGTAACAAATTTCTTGTATTCTCTAAACTTATGTGTCAAACTGGGGACAGGACCATGTCTGGCTTTGCCTAGCTGAGTGGCTAGCACGTAATAACCATTTGCCATTTGTTTATTAAATGAGTTCATAGTTTAGTTACCTAGCTTGGTTTCATTCCTTCTAAATTTGACTGAACCCCAATTCTCCCTCCCTTTCTGATCTGGTCCACTATTGGCAAAATTCAAAAACCGAAATGTTTCAACTGAAAAAGCAGAACACTGTATGTCCAGTTGTCACCAAACGCATAAATAAATATGACTTTGAATCACCAAGAATAAGTATGCCAGGTAACTAAGCTGTCAGTTTTTACATTAGATTAATTTATTTCTATTCATGTACTTCCCATTTCTTTGTATCAGCAAGAATAAAATCTCTGATATAGGGCTCACCTTTGGACCATCTTTTCTGACATTGGACATGTCATTCTCCTCTTCCAGTGTTCAAGCTTTTCTCCTTTACATGGAGGGCCATCTACTTGAAACTGCTCCCGTTTCAACATTCCCTGTCCTCCCTGCTCTTTTGTTCTTCTCTAACTCCAAACTTCCATGATTCTTTCAGATTTTTTAAAACTCTGTGTGCTTGCATGATAAATTACTTCAGCCATATCCAGCTCTTTGCGATTGCATGGACTATAGCCCACCAGGCTCCTCTATCCATGGGATTTCCCAGACAAGAATACCGTAGTGGTTTGCCATGTCTTTCATTATTAGTACCTAATAACAATTTGATATTGCAAACCAACTTAAATTAATCAGTTTGAAAACTAGTGATGTGCTAAGTCACTAGAGTTGTGTCTGACTCTTTGGGACCCATGGACAGTAGCCCGCCAGGCTCCTCTGTCCATGGGATTTTACAGCAAGAATACTAGAGTGGGTTGCCATTTCCACCTCCAGGGTATCTTCTTGACCCAGGGATCAAATTAGCATTTTTTATGTATCCTGCATTGGCAGGGAGGTTCTTTACTAATAGAACCACCTGGGAAGCTTAGTATGAAAACTAGTATGCACTGCAAAATTACTTTCACTGCTTAGATGCCACTGGAAGGATTTGTAGTGACAGAAGCCCAACATTTGATCTTCTTAGAGGTACTGAATATAAGTCTGGGTATAGATGACAGACAACTGAAAAGGAGAAAAAGAAGCCATGCAATTCAAGTATTAAAAGTTATTAGAAGTGTTAATGCTTGCACTTGAAATGCTAACATATTTATAACTTTAATGAGAAGTTTGAGATAGGGGTACAATTTGGTACTTATACTTCCAAAATTTTGTTCCACTTCCAATAGAACATTAAAACCAAGATCAAACAAACATAATTTGTTGAACTAACAAGAATTATGCAACCTTCCAGATTCTTACAGATGATGAAATATCATTAGACCTCTTTTTAAAAAATGTATTTTATTGTAGCATGGTTGATTTACAATATTGCATTAATTTTTGCTGTACAGCAAAATGATTCAGTTATACATATATATACAGTCTTTTTCAGATTCTTTTTCATTATGGTTTATCATGGGGTATTGAATATAGTTAGACCTCTTTTCAAAACAGGGTGAAATATGTTTCAGAAGCTCAAGTTTTTCTATACTTACAGAAGTGTGCATTTTAATTTCATAGAATTCTCAAAAAAAGCTCAACATATTTGTTTATACAAAACATTCAAAACAAGACTATTACAAGAGTGGAATTATGATTAATACCGTGAAAGCAATGTAAAATAGAGGAATACATACCTTACTGAGGATTAAATTAAGTGAATTATTGGTTATACCAGGTCTAAGAAAGGCTATTTCAATGAAACCATGCAATAGTGGTTGATAGATAATAGATAACCTATTCTTCTACCACCAGAAGTCAAAATGAAAAAAAAAAAAAGTGTGAGAACTAGAGAGAGAACTAGAGAGAGAGAGAGAGATGGCTTGTATAGCTCTGGGTCTAGTCCTTATAGCTCTACAGAAAAAGGCAGAGCAGAAAACAGCTCAAGATTCACAGTGAGTTTTATTGTTCCAAGGTCACCTCTGAGGATCTCACCAGCTAATGTCTTAAGGACTCTCAATTTAAAAGATGACCTCTGGTGACAGGGGGCTTCCCTGGTGGCTCAGATGGTAAAAAATCTGCTGCAATGTGGGAGAATTGGGTTTGATTCCTGGATTGGGATGATCCCCTGGAGGAGGGCATGGCAACCTACTCCAGTATTCTTGCCTGGAGAATTCCTATGGACAGAGGAGTCTGGCGGGCTGCAGTCCATGGGGTTGCAAAGAGTCGGACATGACTGAGCGACTAAGCACAGCACAGCACTGGTGAGTGAGCTTTTAGTTAAAATAGAAACCTGCTGTGGCAGCTTGGCCATGAACCCTCTGACTCAGAATCAGAGAGAGACTCCGAGACCCAGAGGGAAGAAGCCCTGTCAGTTATCCCAGGGACACAGGGCAACACTCACTTGGCACAGATTAAGGCACCATATACATGTCTGTTGTATATTTTTAAAATGTAAATATCTCAGCTAAAAAGCCCTGCTCATTGAGGATAGGAATACCCTGTTAGTTTTAGTGGTGTCTGCCACTAGTTCTCTCTTTGAAATAATATTAGTCTGAGCATTTGTTCAATAATTTGTTGAAACTTGACATGGGTTAGCAATCATTTCTGGCAATGAAACATTTTTTTGATCAACCAGTTTTTATTTTGTTTAGTTTTGGAGGAGAAATAGTTCCTTCTCAGTTTACTCTACTCCATTATTAGAAGAGTAGAAGACGTTAGATTAAAAAGATTTAAATGTACAAACTCATGGAATTTGTACCTCAGGGTTACCTAAAAACAAAATCAAATTTGTACTTTGAAACTCACAACACTGTTGCTAGTGCTTCTAAATGAGCAAAGTAATATTACCTCAATCAAAAATGGTTATTGAAAAATATTTTAGTTGGCTTTACTATTATTTTGACATTTATAGGTAAAAGATTATTGAAATTAAGGAATTAAATAATCTATAAACTATTAATGTGAGACAAAAATGACTAAAATCCGTATCCAAGACATCAGAAATATACCTTTGATATAATTTGTATAATTTCATATAATGTATATAATATGAAATATTGGATAGAAATATTACTAATCTTTCTCTCTTTGACCCTTCACAAATAAGACAGGTATATGTTATCAGAAGAATTCAACTAGGTGCTTTGAAGTATATTCTTTCCTAAGGTGCGTTCAGGCTAGTTAATTCCAGGGTCTAGGGCTATAGCCATGCTGATTTGTAAGGCTTAATTAGCATATGGTACATATTAAAAGTAAACTTTATATAGGAAGTGAATATATATATACATATATATATATATATATGTATATATATAACCATACTTTATTTCTGCTGCCAAATGAATACCATAGTCCAAATATTTTGTGATTGTTTTTATTCCATCCTTTTAACCTGATGAATATCAAAATTACGTATTTTACTTCAGTTAATGTGTCCTTTCTGTTCCCATTTCTTTACCACTCAATCTTGAGTTCGGGAGAAACCTGTGTCCAATTTAGTTATAAATTAATGTAAAAGGTTACTACAGTTCACCAAACCTTGTGGATACACAGCAGAAGGAGAGGAAGCAGGAAGGACTATGTTCTGTTCTGCCTGCTTTTGCCCCAGGTCTGAGCCAGAAACACAGTGAGAGTTTAACCAGGTGAGGTCACAGACGAAGGTGAAGGCTGTACTGTACAAACTGCTCACAGTTGTAATGAATTAACTATAAATTTGGGACACAGCACATGTTCGCTCCACCCTGGGTCAAAGTCTAGGAGGGATTTGGGATTGCTTTGCACCACAGATAAAGAATGAGTTCAGAAAGAAAATAGTTGGAGTTGTTTAAAAGAGAAGGAAAAAAAATAAGGCTAATTGGAGCCTGTGCGTGTACTAGGCCACGGGTACTACGGACCTGTCTTTTCTCTCATGGATTTTGGCTAAAGTCATTAAGGACATTATTTCATGTATTTTCATACCGTGTTTTGTCTTTTCTCATTAAAATATCAGCTTTGCTGCTCAACCGTGTTAGATCCTGGAAAGTAGCAGAAGCTCGGGATCCTGAGGGCCTGTGTACACTGGGATCAGAACAGCAGAAGCAGCCCCTCCGATTCTCTCTCTCCCTTTGTTTCTCCCCATCTCTCAAGAGGGCTCACAGGAACATGTGTCCCTCCAACTAAATCTACCCTCGCTTATCCCTTCCCAGAGTTCTCCTTTCTCTCTGACCTGCTGTTTTCTTTCTTCCACCCCCCCCCCCCACAATTAAGTCATTCTCCTATGGTCTTATTTCACTGTCTTCTCCTTTATCTCTTTTGATCATCTAAAGATGACTGAATTAACACCTATGTTTCTTATCATGTAATTGAGCTCAAGTTCAAGGGGACAAATCCGCTTGGATGTACTCTCTTACTCCATGTTAAATATGTCCAAGATGGAGGTCATCTTTATCTCTCCCAAATGTGTAGATTTCCCCTGTTCATTTTAGAGAATCTTACTACCATTCTCTGTGTGACCTTGAGTTTCAAGAGCAGTCATCTTTGCCTTTCACCCTCCTTTGCCCATCATGTCCAGTTGGTTTCTGTATTATTCTGATTTTCCCTTCAAATTGCTTCTCTACCTTGGCTCAGCATTCATTTTGTGATGATTTTACTTACATACATCATGAAATAATTACCACAATAAGTTTAGTGAACATCTGTCATCTCATGTAGATACATTAAAGAATTATAAAAAAAATTTTTTTCTTGTGATAAGAACTCTTAGATTTATTCTTTTAACAACTTTCATATATATGGTATACAGTAGCATTAAGCATATTTATCATGTTGTACTTTATATCCTTAGTACTCATTTATGACTAGAAGTTTATAACTTTTGGCTACCTTCATCCAATTCTACCTCCCCACTCCCATTTATGGTAGCTACAAATCCAACCTCTTTTTCTATGAGTTTTGTTTATTTCTTTGATTTTAAAGTATAATTGACCTGCAATACCCTATTAGGTCCTCGTATACAAAGTGGTAATTTGCTATTTTAATATATTTCAAAATGATCACCATGATAAGTCTAGCTGCTGTCTGTCACCATACAAAGATATTATTGTTTCATAATTATTGACTATATTCCTTACACTGTACATTTCTTACCTTTGACTCATTTATTTTGTAATTGAAAGTTTGTACCTCAATATCCCTCACCTATTTATTTTCATATACACACAAGTACAGTGTATTAAAAAATAGATAAATGTTGAACTTTTAAACCTAAATGCCCAATTTAATAATTTTCATCAAACTGAGTGAATAAAAGTTGACATGACAATCTGGCTTTAACTATCTTTAATTTAAAAATTTTTTAGAGGTTGCAATTTATTTATTCACATATTTAATGTTTCTGAAGAATATGGCTCAGAATGCCCCTAATACAAATTAAGTCAATTGTGTATTCTATTCATATTCTGATTTCTTCAGGGTATTACCTGATCCTACTTAATAAGGCATGCTGATTGCACATTGCATAAATAAACTACCTCCCACTATGAATCAAATCATGTCTTTACCTTGAACAGCATGCTCAAAGAAACTAATAGCAAAATTCCAGACCCACATGTTACTGAACTTTTAACATCCTTACAGTGGAAGTAATCTAATTAAAACATATAAATAGTATATATGTGCTTATGTGTAAATAAGATACTGCTTCTTTTCAAACTTTTTTGTCTTAGAAGTCTCTAATGATTTTGTGTCAGCTAAAGTTTTCTTTGGTTTTCAACTCATGTATTAATATATGTTTCATTATATCAAATAATCTTGTAAGTGACCTAAGAATTTTTAATCATTTTGTCATCTTTGCTAGGTAGGTGATTAACAAGTGCTTCTAAGTTTTAAAAATTTGTTTTATTGGTATTTTATTAATAACCAGGTTATCAAATATATATTAATGCAAGTATGAACTATTTCTATTACATATAAGAACAATTCTGACTTTTCCCCCAACTCCAAATTATACAAGGTTTAATTTGCCAGGAACAGTATACATGAAAGACAGAATATGTAGACAAAATACATTTTGTTGAATATGACTTGGCAGTCAAATATATCACAGAATCAAGATTTAATTTAACTATGTATTATGACTCTAATAACAGATAATATTGCTATCACAAAGTGATTTTGGATTTTCCTAAATTTGCCTTTTAAAATCTCCAGGCTTTTCTTTTTATTTCTGTTTAAAAAGCAGGTTTATTGATATAAATTTGACACACAATAAATTGCGTTGTATTTGACATACATATTTAAAGAATGCATTCTGCTAAATGTGGACGTGCATCCACACATATGAAAGCATCAACACAATCAAGATAATGAACAGATCTATGATTTGAAAAGCTTTTATTGATCTCTTGGTGATTCCTTCCTTCTATCCTTCCCTATCCTCAGTCCCCAGGCAATCACTGTCCTATTTTCTGTCAGTGTCAATTAGTTTGCACTTTCTGGAGTTTTATATAAATGGAATTATAAAGCTCCTTTTGTGTGCCTTTTGTAATGGTTTCTTTCACTCATCATAATTATTCTGATATTCCTTCATGTTATTGCCAACAACTAGTGCAGAATTAGTATTATTTCTTTCTTAAATATTTCATAGACTTCATCAGTGAAGACATTTGGGTTTGGAGTTTTCTTTGTGGGAATATGTTTAATGCTAAATTCACTTTGTTAATAAATATATACAGGGATATTCAACATCTCCAATCCAATCTATCTCTTTTTACAGAGTATTCTTAGTTTGTATTCTTCAGGAAACTGATCCATTTCATCTAAGTTATCAAGTATATGGACATAACATTGTTTGTAATATTTCCTTATTATCTTTTAAATGTCTGTGGTGTTGGTAGTAATGTCCCTTTTTCCATTTCTGATTGGTAGTTTGTATCTTCTCTCTTATATTCCTGATCAATCTGACTAGAGTTTAGTTAATCAAAGAACTAGCTTTTTGATTTGCTGATTTTTCTTGATCATTTTGTTGTTTTCTAATTCTATTAACCTGCTCTCATGTTTTTTTGTTAATTTATTTTAGATTTAACTTGCCTACTTCTTCCCCATTTCTTAAGGTAGAAACAGTACATTGTTCCAAGATCTGACTCTTCTCTAACGTAGATATTTTGTACTATAAATTTCCCCTGTTGCTTTAGTGGCATCCTGTACATTTTAATGTGTTATATTTTCATTTTTATTCAATCCAGATATTTCATAACTACCTTTTTGATTTCTTCTCTAACACATTGTTTAATCACAAACATTTTATCTACATTCCAAATAGCTTCAAAATTTTCAGGTTTTTTGATTAGAGATTTCTAATGTAATTTCCATTGGCCAGAGAACATGCTTTGTATGACTTGAATTCTTTTAAATTTATTGAGACTTGTTTGATGTCTCAGATTATGGTCTGATTTGACAAATGATGTTTTCTTGAAAAGAATATGTGTCTATTGGGATGAAGTGTTCTATAAATGTCAGTTAAGCCAATTTTGGTGGATAGTATTCTATGTTCTCTATCTTCTACAGCCCTACTGACTTTTGATCAGCTTGTTCTATCAGATATTATGAATGATAGTTCTAATTTCCACTATAGTTATGAATTTATCTTTTGATTCTTATAGGTCTATCTGATTTTGATTCATGTATTAACAAAAGTTTAGATTTATTACATCATGTCAATGAATTTTCTTTTTCTATCATTATGAAATTAAAATTTTCTATCCCTGACAATATTCTCTGTTCTGAAACCTTTTTAAAGCATTTGTTTTTATTAATGTGAACATGATATATGTTCTTCCATCCCTTTATTATTTGTTTATATATGTACAAAGTATTTCTTATAGATACAGTTGGATCTTGATTTTTATCTAATCTTATAATCTGTCCCTTTTAATTTTGGTATCTAGACTACTTACATTTAATGCAATTACTAATATTGCTAAGTTGAAATCTGTTACTCCAACTGAAGTGGACATATGTCTCAGGTTTATTACTTAAATTCTGCATTTTATTTTTGACTATTAAGATGAGAAGTTTTAAAGCAGTATTTATAGAGATGCAAAGAAATAGAGGAAAACAATAGAAAGGGAAAGACTAGACATCTCTTCAAGAAAATTAGAGATAACAAGGGAACATTTCATGCAAAGATGGGCTCAATAAAGGACAGAAATGGTATGGACCTAAGAAGCAGAAGACATGAAGCAGAAGATATGAAGCAGAAGATATGAAGAAGAGGTGGCAAAATACACAGAAGAACTGTACAAAAAAGATCTTCATGACCCAGATAATCATGATGGTGTGATCACTCACCTAGAGCCAGACATCCTGGAATGTGAAGTCAAGTGGGCCTTAGGAAGCATCACTACGAACAAAGCTAGTGGAGGTGATGGAATTCCAGTTGAGCTATTCCAAATTCTAAAAGATGATGCTGTGAAAGTGCCACACTCAATATGCCAGCAAATTTGGAAAACTCAGCAGTGGCCACAGGATTGGAAAAGGTCAATTTTCATACCAATCCCAAAGAAAGGCAATACCAAAGAATGCCCAAACTACCGCACAATTGCACTCATCTCACACACTAGGAAAGTAATGTACAAAATTCCCCAAAGTAGGCTTCAATGGTATGTGAACTGAGAAATTCCAGATGTTCAAGCTGGATTTCGAAAAGGTAGAGGAACCAAAGATCAAACTGCCAACATCCGTTGTATCATAGAAAAAGCAAGAGAATTCCAGAAAAACATCTATTTCTGCTTTATTGACTATGCCAAAGCCTTTGACTGCATGGATCACAATAAACTGTGGAAAATTCTGAAAGAGATGGGAATACCAGACCACCTGACCTGCCTCTGGAGAAACCTGTATGCAGATCAGGAAGCAACAGTTGGAACTAGACATGGAACAACAGACTGGTTCCAAATAAGAAAAGGAGTACATCAAGGCTGTATATTGTCACCCTGTTTATTTAACTTATATGCAGAGTTCATCATGAGAAATGCTGGGTTAGAGGAAGCACAAGCTGAGATCAAGATTTCCAGGAAAAATATCAATAACCTCTGATATGCAGATGACACACTCTTATGGCAGAAAGTGAAGAAGAACTAAAGAGCCTCTTGATGAAAGTGAAAGAGGAGAATAAAAAAGTTGGCTTAAAGCTCAACATTCAGAAAACTAAGATCATGGCATCTGGTCCCATCACTTCATGGAAATAGATGGGGAAACAGTGGAAACAATGGCTGACTTTATTTTGGGGGGCTCCAAAATCAATGCTGATGGTGATTTCAGCCATGAAATTAAAAGACACTTACTCCTTGGAAGGAAGGTTATGGCCAACCTAGATAGCATATTAAAAAGCAGAGACATCCCTTTGTCAACAAAGGTCCGTCTAGTCAAGGCTATGGTTTTTCCAGTGGTCAGGTATGGATGTGAGAGTTGGACTATAAAGAAAGCTGAGCACTGAAGAATTGATGCTTTTGAACTGTGGTGTTGGAGAAGACTCTTGAGAGTCCCTTGGACTGCAAGGAGATCCAACCAGTCCATCCTAAAGGAGATCAGTCCTGGGTGTTCATTGGAAGGACTGATGTTGAAGCTGAAACTCCAATCCTTTGGCCACCTGATGCAAAGAGCTGACTCATTTGAAAAGACCCTGATGCTGGGAAAGATTGAGGGCAGGAGGAGAAGGGGACGACAGAGGATGAGATGGTTGGATGGCATCACTGACTCAATGGACATGAGTTTTGGTAGACTCCAGGAGCTGGTGATGGACAGGGAGGCCTGGCATGCTGTGGTTCATGGGGTTGCAAAGAGTCAGTCATGACTGAGCGACTGAACTGAACTGATAGAGATGTATCCACAAGTAATATATTGTAAATGTGAATAGAATTCTTTACTTTAAAATAAAATTCCAAATTTACTATAATTGCCAGTGTATATTGCTTCATAGGGGCACACTGGTAAAGAATCTGCCTGCAAATGCAGTAGACGCAAGAGACACGAGTTCGATCCCTGGGTCAGGAAGATCCCTGGAGGAGGAAATGGCAACCCACTCCAGTATTCTTACTTGGAAAATTCCATGGACAGAAGAGCCTGGTGCACTACAGTCCATTGTGTCACAAAGATGTTATATTTTTTAACATTGGTTTTTGATGTAATGGAGACATCATGATACAGAAGTTTTAATTAAAAGAATGCAACTTCCAGATCTTATGAAGATTATCTCAAAAAAAAGACGTTCATAATTATTATATTGTGCTCACTTTTGAGCTGTATTGCAGCTTCAGTCTTCCTTAAACTTCCTGTCTTAAACAGTGGTCTGTTATGAGTAAATGCTAAATAATATGTCTCTAAAAATAAAGCATGTTCTTGGTATAGTGGGCCAAGTCACCAATAACTACAAAATAAGGTTCAAGTGCCTCACCAAAATCCTTAATGGAGGCAGCCTGCCTACCTGTGTTTCTCTGCCACCTGATTTCCCCTCGCCTTGTGCTATATGCTCACACAGATACTCAAGAGTCCGTAATTCTCTAAACCCACACTGCTATTTCTTGCCTCTGTCTTGTATGCTGTTTTCCTTTCACAGTGATGTCCTTTCTCCTTTTTCAATCTGGAAAATTTGTAGTTCTCTTTCAAAACAGTTTAGATGCTATTTATGGCAGGAAGTTTCTCCTAATTGCCGCATATTGGGCACAATACCCCTTCTTTACCACCTGTCAATACTTCCATCTCTGCACATACCACATTATTCCGAAATTCTCTGTTTACCTGCTTGCCTTACAAAATAAACTCAAGAACACAGATATATATTTCCATGTCTGTAATCCCATCATCTAATGCTTGTCATACAGCAGGTGTTAATAAATGTGAGTTAAAAATAAGCGAGCTGTTGGTTGAGATTCCTTTCTCATTCTGAAATAGTGTTTTTTCCTAAAATGTTTTAGTCTCCAGTCATATCTGTTCATTTGACCTTAGTTTTTAAAATTCTGTATTTCCTATTTCCCTTCTGCCCAAAGCATAGTGAGTTGTTCCCTAATGTCAGATCTACTCCTTCTGTTCTCTTCTTAGTTTGGAAGTTTTATATTTTATTTCTTGAAATATCCCTTGCAATAGGCTGAATGTCTGTGTACCCCAAAATTCATTTGTTGAAATCCTTATCCCATTTGATGGTATTTGGAGGTGAGGCTTTGGGAAGTAATACGGTCATAAGTGTGAAGCCCTCATGCTTGGGATTAGTGCCCTTATAAGAAGAGGCCAGAGAGTTATCTACCTCTTTGCTCCATATGAGGACACAGTGAAAAGTCAGTCATCTGTAAAACACAAGAAGGCTCTCATCAAAATCTGACCATGCTGGCTCCATGATGTCAGACTTCTAGACTCCAGAACTGTGAAAAACATATTTCTATTGTTTATAAACCCCTGATTCTATGGTATGATGTTATAGCAGCCCAAATTGACTAAGACATTCCTCAATTTGTTTTTTTTTTCCACACTGCATGGCATGTAGGATCTTAATTCTCCTACCAGGGGAAGGCAGAGTCCTAACCACTGGACCTCCGGGGAAATCCCAGCAATCCTTGATCTTTTAAAATACACTCATTTTTAAGTATTTTCCTACAAAGTCCACAGTTAGTATTATTCCTAAAGAAAATTTAGGCACACTGGTGTCTGTCCGAATTCCCTCCCTTTCCCATCTCTTTTATTTTGGATACTTTCAAAAGCATGAAGTCATTATTATCATTATTTGTTTACATGAAATAAATTTTTAGGATTTTACCAAAATGTTACAGTGATTCATTTATTTACCATTGCAAACTTGTATTCCGCACTTTAATTCTAGATTCATGTCTATTTTCCTGAAGATAAATCCTTCATTATTTTTTGGGGGGGGGAGGGGGAAAGAATTTGTTATGGTAAATTCACATTTTAAAAATGTTTTTATCTAATTTAAAATAAATGTTTCTATCTCACTTTTGACTAAGAGCTTAACTGGGTCTTAATTCCAAGGTTGACAGTTATTTTACCTCAGCTTAGAAGATATCACTTCACTGCTTTATACTGTCTACTATGTGTTGTCAATTTGATTGTACTTTATTTTTAGGTAACTGCTCAATTCTTCAGATTTTTATTTTCAGCATTGGCCTATAATTTCCAGCTGATAAACCTAGATTCAGAATTCCATTTCCTGACCTCCCACTTGTGCTTATTATTGGTTGATGTGCTTTTTCCAATCTGAAGACATGCTTTCTCAATTCTGAGCATTTTTCAGCAGTAATATCATAAAATATTTCTCCTAAACCCCCTCCCACCCCCCACCACCATTTTAACCATTTCATCCTTCTGAGAATGATCTATCTACTTGTCATTTCACATTTTCTCTTTATCTATCTATGAAAGAACTTGATTTTTTTTTTAATTTTACCTTCTAAATCATTAGTCCTCTTCAGCTTTATTTAGTCTGCTCTTTCAATATCTGAAGTTTTCATTGCTAAAATTTTCCAATGTCTTTTTTTTATACTGGTCTTATTTTTTGTTTGCTTGTTTAGTATCTTCTTGTTCTCATTGTAAAGCAGAAACATTTCTTCCTTTATCTCTTTGGTAATTCTAAACATATTCATTTTAAATATCTTTTAAGTCTGCTACAGTATTTATCTTTCCTTGAGTGTGATTTCCTGACTGTCCTTTGAGTTTAAAGTTTCCTTCTTTCTTTTTTTTTTTGTAATGTTCATATTTTGTAGATATTTTAAGCTCATGCATGGTATTTTCTGCCATTAGGTTTGGATGGCTTTTAGGATGAGTCTCTTCTTACCCATTCTGACATTTTGCAGGGATGCTCTAGTGAAAAGGACAGGATAGTTGCTACATTATTAAACTACTTTCCATCAGTTGGCAAGTAGCTGCTTTTCTGAACTCCCTGAAGAATAGTTTTCTTTTTTGATCAGTGGGAGCATTTTTACAACACCCTTGCTTCCAGTCAAGTATTATCATGGGGAGACTTTCCTCCCATGCATGAAGTGCTATTCCTAGTACCCTATCCATAGAGGTAGAGAGCCACTCCACCCCCATTTTTTCCCTTTTGGCCAGCCTATTTCCTTGTGGAATCACAGGAAATTGATGCATTGCCTCTTACACCATAAACTGTAGGGGAGTTATTCCAGACTTAGTGGAAAGCTAGGAGCTCATGAATACTCTACCCACTTGTGCCTGCATGCTCAGTTGCTCAGTTGTGTCCGATTCTCTGTAACCCTATGGGCTGTCGCCCACCACGTTCCTCTGTCCATGGGATTCTCCAGGCAAGAATACTGGAGTGGGTTGTCATTTCCTCCTCCAGGGGATCTTCCTGACCCAGGGATCGAACCCATGTCTTCTGCATTGGCAGACATGTTCTTCACCACTGAGCCACCAGGGAAGCCCACTCTAGCCACTTGCTCATTCAAGAAGCCTATTTCTGGTCTCCTGACATTTGCAGGGTGAATTCAGCTTTTTTATAAAAATAAACTTTTAAGCTTACTCAATTCCAGTTCCCAGTACTTGCTTGTGGATTACACTATTCCAGCCCCCAAACCACCACTAGAAGTTCTTTCTGTAATTAGTCCATTAACTTTTTTTAAAAATTGAGATATGACTGACATATAATATTATATTAATTTCAGCTATGAACATAATGATTTGATATTTGTATACATCGTGAATGATCACCACAGTAAGTCTAGTTAACATGTCATGGTACATAGTTGCACATATTTTTCCTTGTGATGTGAATTTTTAAGATCTACTTTTTAGTAAATTTCAAAGCTACAACAATGTATTATTAACTACAGTCACTATGTTAATCATTACATGGTCATGACATTTACTTTTTATAGAAAGTTTGCACTTTTTGATCATTTACGTCCATTTTGCCCATCCCTCACACTCTGCAACCAGCCACTCACATTTTTAATAACTTTCGATCGTGATCAATTCATTTTAGTAATGAAATATATAATTAATTTAACACCTTTGTATGTGCTGTCCACTTTATATATCATTTTCATGTCAGATGTCTGACTTGGCCCTCTGTTATAAATTTGCTTCTTTTGTGTTTGCTCTCTTTCCCCAGAAGAACCTTTACATTTTGTATTTCTGTTCTGGAAACCAGTCCCTTGCCTGGCTTTCTAGAATTTTCTTCCCTCTAAACATTGGTTTCCTTTGGAATATCATTTGGTATTTGGAATATATATGGGGTCCCAAAGAGTCGGACACGACTGAGTGTCTGAGCATATTTTATATTATAAACAATCCTTGCTGACTTTTACTAATTTATTTTTTAAAACAATAAATTTCCACAGATATGTTTTGCTTATAAATTGCTAGCCTCTCCTAAAAGGGTCAGGATGGTTCACTTATCTCAATAGCATATTTAGATTAACTGTGTAGAAGAAAGCATTTATTCATATAACTATAGAAAATACTTACCTTCAAAATCTTCCATACAACTTGTAATTCTAATTAATTAAATCATTTACTAGTATTGGGTGTATTGCTATATGAATAGAGTAACTCTGCATATACCCCTGATTTTTTCAGGGGCAGGTTTGATTTCTTTGCATGTTTCAATTTTTTAAAATTTATTTCCCAAAAGTACCAGTTCCTAAATCTTCAAAAGTCCTGGGTTACTTTTGTGTTTAAGGATTATCTTATTCTCAGAAATGATGAAATCAAGAATAATGGGCTTTGAATATTTTAAAGGATCCCAACTATGCTAGAACAGTAGGTACATTCTGGCAATTATATTCAAAGGCACACTGTGCTGAGAGTTTCAAAAGCAACAATTGTACGCAATCATTCGAAGTCTATGGTATATTTGACATTGGGCTGTATTTGACCACTGCTTGTATTGTGTGTTTAGCACAATAGGGGAGCTACTGAGCTGGTATAAAATATCTCTAATGAGATTCTTTCTAAGTGATCTTTAATATAGATGGAAATAAATTTGACATGTTACAAGGAAAGTAGGCCAATTAGCGATAAGGCTTAACAGCTTAAGGGAGGGAGCCAGTTTATATTTACTTACACTTGACAGAATGAAGAGGAAAGCAAAACATAGTCTCAATAGAACCTTATTTTCTTTTAATTAAATCTTCCTTTTACAAAATGAGTTTTTAGGGGTTTTGAACTTGAGGTAAAAACTTTAAAAATGAGGTAATTTTACCATGGTTTTAATGGATAAAAAATTGCCAATTTCTTTTTTATCTGTAAGGTTGTACCAACATTGAGTAAAACAGAGATACTATAATACACTAATTTATACCTTGATTTTTTAAATTAATATTGTGAAAAGTTGCCCCCTTTCCCTGATAACTATTGTAGTCATCCTTTTCATATTTTCTTACATGCTACTTAGAACTACCCCTTTACAATGTATGTATTATCAGACTTTCTTTTCCAGCAAGATGGTGGATTCCAATTTGTAAAAATAATAACACCTAGAAACACATGCATAAAGAAATAAAAATACTCAGGATCCAGAAATAAGAAGGGAGCTGAAAGTCAGAATGACAGCTAGATTGCCAGGGAAGGCTTATCAGTTTATGAAAGTGGAACCTTTTGTTTAAAAAGATATAAGGTAAGAGCTTGATCCCCAGAGGAAAAGAAACGCTCCCAAGCACAGAGAGACTGATACAGAGAACTAGTGCTGATTACTAACTTTAACTAACATAAAGAGTGGGTTCATCTGCATCATCCCAAATTGCAGATGGTAACTGCAGCCATGACATTAAAAGACGCTTGCTCCTTGGAAGAAAAGCTATGACAAAACTAGGTAGTTTATTAAAAAGCAGAGACATCACTTTGCTGACCAAGGTCTGTCTAGTCAAGGCTATGGTTTTTCCAGTAGTCATGTATGGATGTGAGAGTTGAACTGTAAATGTTCCATTTCCTATTTTATAATTCTTTTTAGTGTTTTTCACTTTATACTAATACTATTTATTTTACTCAATTTACACTGTTTATTATGTGTCTCCACTGCTAGAGTCTGAACTCAATAAGAGTAGAGGTTTAAGTCTGGTTTGTTCACTGCTTATCCCAGGGTCCAGAGCAGGGTTCCAGCCTCACAAGTAGCTAAAACTCAAATAGTTAGAGATGCCTTTTTTAGACTTTACCATTCATTAAAATGTAGAAAAAGCAAAAACAGAGGTTTAGAGATAGGAAAACTCCAGTATACTAATGGTGAGAGTGTAAGTCCAAATTTCCTGTAGAAAATTAGTCAAAATATATACCACAAATTTTAAACATGCAAGTATTTTGATGCAGTAAGTTTCCTTATTAAAATTTGTCCTAAGGAAATGATAATGTATGCAAAGATTTGGCAAAAGGGCAGCCATCACAGTCTTGCTAATTATTGGGAATAATTTAAAAATTAAAAGCCTCAAATTTCCAAATATAGAAAATTAGTTAAATGAAAGACAATATATCATACAATGGAATAGTATGCAATCATTAAATTAGTATTTAGATATGTAAACACTTATTTGCATGGAAACTATCAACAGTGTACTGATAAGTGGACAAAAGCAATCTGTAAAACAGAACATGATGAATAATGTCATTTTTAAAGAGATGTATATCCTTGTACATTAACCTGAGGGGATGAATAATTTTTAATGATGTGGTTTCTAGAATGATGTGAGTATGCCTTTCTTATTTATCTGATGTGTATTTCTAAATTTTCTTTTAAAATGATGACCATAGTGGACTTTTTATATTGGGAAAAATCCAAATTATAGTTGCACTCTTCTTCAGAAAGCTATTACTATAGCTAATGTATTACTATTATACAAGTAAAGAATTTTGGGGGGTATGAATTATATATAAAAATTCCCCTTGATAGGCTTCCCTCGTGGCTCAGTCAATAAAGAATCTGCCTGCCAATGCAGGAGACCTGGATTTGATCCCTGGATTGGGAAGCTTACCTGGAGAAGGAAATGGCAACCCACTCCAGTATTCTTGCCTGGGAAATCCCATGGAGAGAGGAGCCTGGTGGGAGTCCATGGGGTTGCAAGAGTCAGACATGACTTAGCAACTAAACCACCATCATTCCCCTTCATTGTTATTCCCCTTTATGCTGATGATGAATGTCCTGCCTCAGAAAGTAAGGACTTGTTGTTGATCAGATGCTAAGTCGTATCTGACTCTGCAACTCTATCGACTGCAGCACACCAGGCTCCCCTGGCCTTCTCTATCTCTTAGAGTTTGCTCAAATTCATGTCCATTGAGTCCGTGATGCTATATAGGAGCTAATGCTCAAAATTTGCTTACAGAATAATCTGTTTGTGGTATTTCAGTCTTTAAAACCCTAACATGTTGAAGTTGTCTATCTATAGGTATGACTGTATTGAAAATATGCGTAATATGTTTGCTAATAAGATAATTAAATTTATTTCATGAAATTAGCTAGTATTTCAAATCTCAGAGATTTAAATTCAAACCACCTCCCCTCTCTGTCTCTAGTCAGTACCCTTTTGGCAGTAATGTACAACCGTCTGAACAGAAGAAGGGGAAATTTCCAATCTGGCCAGAATGGAGCGAAGCAGACATAAATGCCGAAAAGTGGGATGCTGGCAAAGGTGCGAAAGAAAAGGACAAAATGGGGAAGAGCCCTGTACTTGTAAGTAGACTTGAATGTGGCTAGACTTCAGTTTGGTTTTTGATTGCAAGTGGAATAGGATTTGTTAACATGTGCACGTGCTCACTCTTCTCCACAGCCTCCATTAAAAAGAGAAATTTTGTCATTGTCCACCTTGACTCCCCTCATCCTACCTGTCTCTCTCCAGGTCTTTAGTCCTGAGCTTTGGTGAACTGCATTTAAGTAAATGGGAGGAGTGAAATGACCAAAAATTCATAAGAATGAAAGGGATAGAATAAGCTAGCTAATAGATTTCGAGAGACTTGGTAACCAGGTATTTAGAAATGTTGGTTTAGGAAATGAGAAGCCCCCACGAAATTGTGAGCTGTTGTTATTTAGAGATTATAGGAAAGATAAATTTTTAAGAGATGTTACGAGGTAAGAATTGAATCCCTCTTATATCTGTACCCCAAGATATTTCGGCAAAAATCTCTCTCACCCTTCATTTACCTGTGACTTTTTTTAAAAGATTTTTTTTATGTGAATCATTTTTAAAATCTTTATTGATTTTGTTTCAATATTACTTCTGTTTTATTTTTTGTTTTTTTGGCCACGAGACGTGGGATCTTAGCTCCCCAACCAGGGGTTGAACCTGTACCCCTTGCATTAGAAGGCAGTGTCTTAACCCCTGACCACCAGTAAAGTTCCTACCTGTGGCTTTTAAACATGGTGCATCCCTGAGATTGGAGCTGAGAATTGAGTTCCTGCATTTTCCAGTTAAATTGCTTACTTAAGAATATCTATTTCTAAAAACCTCTTTGTAGAAGATGCTAGTCTGGGTTTCATTTTAAATATGGCACATTTATTTGATGCAGTAATTCATTTAACAGAAGTACTTTTAGAACACAGTACAATTTTCAAAACACAAAATTGCCGTAATGGCTAGGTTGAACTCTATTGTCTTTATTTGCAAAGAACTCTCAGAAATGGTACTTATTAGCATTTACATTTTGTTCACAAAGTGAAGAATCACAAACTGCATGATTCATATCAGTAATTTGTTTACACAAAAGGCAGTAAATATAATTAATTCCTGACATTGTTAGTACTGAACAATTTCAAATAACAATATGTGAGATAATGTATTCTTTGTGCCATACCTAAGGTAATTATGAAATGTTTAGATGCAAAGGACTTTTAACTTTCTGAGTTCAAATGAAAATGGTCATGTTTTACATATTTTAATAGAAATTCAGATCTTATAGGGATTGTTTGGGAATTTTCATCAACAAGATAGATTTTGCAAATTCTCAGTTGAGCAGCTGAGCACTGGTCAAAGGTACAAATTTCATTTACATGCAATCCTTTTTATGATTCTAGCCATTGAAAAATAAGTAAATATTTTTTAAATCTTCCCTACTTAGATTAAAAAAACAATATTTTCAATGGAAAATATGGCCTTACTCGCCCATTCAAAATTGTCTCCCTACCGTACATAATTCACACTCCAAAGCAGCTCGTGCTTGTTTGGACTACATCCTCTGCAATCAAAATGCTATTTAATAACCAAGGTTTCATTAATTAATTAAAGCAATGTTAATTCAATATTCTCTAAGTACTTTATGAGCTAGCTCTGAGAACAGTCACACAAATTCCTCTATAAATGCTTCTTTATTGTTCAGATTCATTTGATATATTCGTTTCTATTGGGATAGAGTTGTTTTTATTTTAATAAAACTATACAGAGAAAAAACTTAACACATTTTTTTGGTAGCATTTTTTTGAAGACCCTGAAGGAAAAATTGAGTTACCATCATCATTGAAAATTTATTCCTGGAAACGTCCACAGGATTTTTTAATCAATCAGGTAAGAGATAATTTTACTATTAAACAAAATTTGTATTAGCTATGAGATATAATATCCTACTTTTGAAAATTTGCATTTTAAAAACAATTTAAGGGAGTTTTCCTGTGATATCTAGTAAGAAAAGGTAATTACTTTTTCACATTTAAATTAGAAATAAATATTTATCAATATAGTTTGTACTGGTTTCCAAAAGAATATTGACATTTTGCTTAAGGCCTCAAGTTTTCTTCTTCTCTGCATGATGTCAAATTACAACCTAAAATGTTGCACAAAGTTTTTCATTAAATCCTGACACACTTCCTCCTCTCTGCTTCTTATCTTATGGAAATGTCTTTTTAGGTTAGCGTTCATTAGCATTAATTTTCCAGTCCAAGAGAATAGCACTTTGGGTTTCTCTCTTCCAGGAATTTTTGAAGCATTTTCCAAGGGCCACTTTCATATCTGAGCTCCATTTGAATCATACTGATGTGGACATCACCCAAGAAAACTTCATTTTAAATACCACTTCATTTTAAATAGTGCTTATATACAGTAAAGCTTTAGATACATTGATCTATCTTCCTAATTAATAGCTATGTTAGTTTGAATATATTTGGTATTTTTATAGGCTTAATTATCACTAATGTCTTTTTTTCCCTTCTTGAATCTCCCACTTTCATTTAATGCATAGAAAACTAGTAGGCTAAATTAGGTACTTAATGCTAATCAAAAGATTAAAATGGAGTGGATTCATCTGTGATTATGGAATTCATTGCATCTCTGTTTCTATGCAAAATGATTTTATTCCTAAGAGTTTAAGCTTTTAGAAGCACTGCTACTAATGAAGAAAATACAATTTATCCGTCATATTTTCAATTATTGATATTAGTTAAGAAACTCAGAAACACTAAACCTTAAATATTTATCAAAATTAGAAAATAAGAAAGTACATCTTTGTCCATCAGAGTACTTTTTCAATGCCTGTCTGTAAAAAACTTTAAATAAATCAAATTTATACAAATCTTACTTTTAAATTAGTTATATTGTTAGGTGACTTTGAAATGAAGATCGCAAATTCTGTGATATTAATACAATTCACTTAATATGTATGTATTATTAATAATACTCAGGTTCTACTCACTCTAAGTACAGAATTTACTTTCCAAGCAAATGAAGACTATAAATTCCATGAAGTGAGAGTGTTGTAAGTTTGAATAAGTAGGAAAGTTTTCTCCCTTTTTATCTTTTTAGCATACCTTAGATCTGAGAGATACACTTGTACTAAAAATAAATGAATTCATTGTTGACAATGACATTTCCACCTTATTGAAATACTGTCATCCTTCTTCTTACCTCTCTCCCTTTGCACTGACCCCTTCTCTTGGTCCGTCGTGCTGGGAGTAGACCATACAGCCAGAACTGAAAGTCCAGCCAAGCAGTAGTTTTAGAATAGTGCTGGCCAAGTTGTATTGTCTGAGTCCACAGTGATAAACACATTTGATTTTTAACATTAAATATGGACAAGAAAAAGTGAAAATGTTACTCACCCAGTTGTGTCCAACCCTTTGGGATCCCATGGACTGTAGCCCATCAGGCTCCGCTTGTCCGTGGGATTCTCCAGGCAAGATTACTGGAGTGGGGTGCCATTCCCTTCTCCAGGGGATCTTCCTGACCCAGGGATGGAACCTGGATCTCCTGTGTTGCAGGCAGATTCTTTACCATCTAAGCCAATAAATATGGACATACATAAATTTTAGACAAAAATATTGTGAAACAATAATGACCTTTCTATATAAAATTTACTGAATATATATTGTTATTGTTTAGTCACCAAGTCATATCTTACTCTTTGCGTCCTCATGGACTGTAGCTTGCCAGGCTCATCTGTTCATGGGATTTCCCAGGCAAGGATACTGGAGTAGGTTGCCATTTCCTTCTCCAGGGGATCTTCCTGACCCAGGAATCAAACCTACATCTCCTGTGTCTCCTGCATTATTCTTTACTGCTGAGCCACCAGGGAAACCACTGAATATATATATATATATATATGTTCTTGATACAATATATGTATGTAATTTTATCAATTGTGCTTGTAAATTATGAACTTAAGAGTCAATTCTGGCCTTCAAGGTGGTTGTAGGTAAAATTTTCTCAGACATTTGAAAGTACTTTATTGAGTTTTCAAGGTGCTAGTTATATAGATAATTGAGTTTCTATAAAAATCTACTTTGCTAATCAAAGTCATTTTCATGTTACTTTGGTGTGCTAAATAGATAAAGTTGATATTAATTGTAACTAATTAAAAAAACTTGCTACAAGTCATATTTTTCCCTATTATCTTTTTCCCTTTAATATATAAAAGCAACTTTAGATATATACAAATTAAATAATGACAGCAAAATTAACTTTAAAAGATATTACAAGTTTTGAAGTCAAGCAAGATTTTTAAAAGCTGTCTCAGTTAATATTTTTCATCCAAGATGAAGAGATTTTTCTAGCTACCAGATGTTAACTAAGCTTCAGGTTTAACTTGAGTGGTTTATTTAAATTTCAAATCAGGTTTTAAACTCTGTGTGTGTATGCATGCTAAATTTATCTGCATATGTTACATCTTACAACAATTTATTATGTTAAAATACTGTATTTTATAGGCATTACATTATTAAATTAATATCACAGCTCTATCAGAGGTTATCTTATAGAATAAGATTTTTTTTTTATTTCTTCCAATTCCTCTGTGAGAAATGAAATCAAATTTGGCCTGTATGTAGCACACGAAATTGTATCAGTAAACTACATTTCCTTAATTTTTCCCAAGGAGCAATATCTCTCTCTATATATTTTTATTTCAGGCTCCAGTGGTTGTGAAAAATGAAATCCTGTTTGACTTGTTTTCAGCCAATGAGCATTTACTCTGCAGTGAGGTAGGTTGGGGAAGTATGAACGAAAAAGCTCCTTGAAGAATGCCTTCTGGACCTGCTTAAACAACTCCCAGGTGGTAATTTTCAGTGTTCTTCCTCACCTTTAAATTTTAGTATAACTGAATATTTCATACCCAGACACTCAAAGAGGAAGAGAAGCTCTTTAATTGAGTTTAGCAAGAGAGTTGGTGGAGGAGATATTAATATTAGCACTGCTTGTGCCGTGGACCTGTGGGTAGTCAGGTTCTAACCATCTGGGCATTTCTCTTCTGGATCCATGTGCCTAGCAATTAACATAAAGTTGTTGCCAGTCCAAGCCTACATTAGGGTGTCTGGTGGTGTTTGACTTGCCAATGTGGAGGAATCAGGAAATTCAGTTCAAATGCAATACCTCATCTACACAAAACAGATTTTCAGCGCAGCAGTCCCACAGCCTGTGGGAATTCACCTTCTCCCTCTCCACCCGGGGTTCTATCCATCATAAGTAGACCTGTTCCACTTCCCTAAGGTAGTTAGATCAGAAACAGGGATTTTTTCATTATTTTCTCCAATGGCCCAGTCATAGGAGTGGGATGTAGTTATTATCAATTCAAACCTTTTGTCTTTCTAATCTTTAACATCTTGGCCAATACTAAAATAAAAGTATTTATTTTTTCATCAGGTTGTACTGAGTAGTATAAAATTATCTCTGAATTGTTTTATATTTTATGAATTCTAAAGACTTTAGCATATTTTCCATGGAAGTGTAAAATGTTTTTTTTATTTATTTTTATTGAGTGTAGTTGATTTACAATGTTGTCTTAGTTTCTGTTTTACAGCAAAGTGATTCAATTCTACATATATACATATATATTATACATGCATTCTTTTGTATATTTTTTCTATATGGTTTATCACAGAATATTAAATATAGTTCACTGTGCTATCCAGTAGGACCTTGTTATTTATCCATTATTAATATTAATATTAATAAATAACCTTGTTATTTATTCTTGCCTGGAGAATCCCATGAACAAAGGATCTTGGTGAACTACAGTCCATAGGCTCACAAAGAGTTGGACACTACTGAGTAACTAATGCGTTCACTTTCACAGCTCAATCCTTTATAAAAATTCCAAAATAAAGCCGTCATTGCTCTCAGAAGTATTCAGTCTTCCTCCCTTCTCTCTCCTTTTCTGTCACACACTTACACACACACACACACACACACACACACACACACACACACACACAGCTAAAATGGTGGTCAGCGTCAAATCACTGACCATTTACTCTGAAAGACAGCTCTTAGCTAAGGATTTTTAGCTTGTATTATGATTATATTTTCTGAGAACAAAAGCAAGATATATGACTTTATTCTGTAGGTCAGAAATAAAAATGTAGAATATATTACACGTAGAATCAAATAGTACTACTGGAAGTAGATTTTCAACTCCACCCACTCCCAAAATTACAGTGCCAACAATTGAAATATAACTAATGAACACTACTGGTTTTTATCTCTAGCTAATGAGATGGATTATCAGTGAAATCTATGCCGTGTGGAAGATATTCAATGGGAGTGCTTTGACCAATTATTTTAAAGGAACAGCAGGGGAACCCCCTCTTCTGGTCTGGAAGCCCTGGGAACACATATACTCTCTATGCAAGGCTGTGAAGGGTCACATGCCCTTGTTTAATAGCTATGGAAAGTATGTAGTGAAGCTTTACTGGATGGTAAGTTCTTGTACACATGTTAAAATTTGTGTGTCTTTCATATTGCAATATGTTTCTCTTACCTGCTTTTAAAGAAGCTAATAGAAAATTAGACAGTTTATAAAGGCTGTCAACTGTGTACCTACTGGGGGAAAAGTCCTGCATATGTAATTTGAGATTTAAAAGAACACAGTTGCATCCTCTGTGATACCAGTTCCCTGTGCTTTTTATTTTTTTAATGTTTAAATATATATATATATTTTATTTTTATTGGAATATAGTTACTTTACAATGTTGTGTTAGTTTTGACTGTATAGCAAAATGAATCAGCAATACATTACACATACCTCCTTTGTTTCAGATTTCCTTCCCATTTAGGTCCCCACAGAGCAATGAGTAGAGTTCCCTGTGCTCTACAGCATGCTCTCGTTAGTTATCTATTTTACACATAGTACCAATAGTGCATATATACCAATCCCAATCTCCCAACTCATCCCACCCTGACCCTTCCCCCTTGATAATACATATGTTTATTCTCTACATCTGTGTCTCTGTTTCTGCTTTGCAAATAAGATCTTCTATACCATTTTTTTTTCAGATTTCACATATATGCATTCAGTTCAGTTCAGTTCAGTCACTCAGTCGTGTCCGACTCTTTGCAACCCCATGAATCGCAGCATGCCAGGCCTCCCTGTCCATCACAAACTCCTGGAGTCTACCCAAACTCATGTCCATCGAGTCAATGATGTTCTCCAGCCATCTCATCCTCTGTCGTCCCCTTCTCCTCCTGCCCCCAATCCTTCCCAGCATCAGGGTCTTTTCCAATGAGTCAACCCTTCACGTGAGGTGGCCCAAAGTATTGGAGTTTCAGCTTCAACATTAGTCCTTCCAATGAACACCCAGGACTGCCAACTCTCACATCCATACATGACTACTGGAAAAACCATAGCCTTGACCAGACGGACCTTTGTTGGCAAAGTAATGTCTCTGCTTTTTAATATGCTGTCTAGGTTGGTCATAACTTTCCTTCCAAGGAGTAAGCATCTTTTAATTTCGTGGCTGCAATCATCATCTGCAGTGCTTATATGCATTAATATATGATATTTGTCTTTCTCTTTCTGACTTACTTCACTCTGTAAAACTAGTGCTGCTGGGACCACTGAGGGTCAGTCCTCTGCTGCCTCTGACCTTCCAGGTGGGCGGGCTGGGTAGGCAGGTGGATGCATAGGGCTCTGCCCTCTCTGATGTGGTATCAGGGTCATGGGCAGGAAACAGTGTTTGAGCTTAAGTGTGATCCAGTCCTCTCTTTGCTTCTACTGAAGGGCCTGATCTGATCCATTTTTTGCCCTGAACTTGATATTTGTTTTCATGTTAAAAAATCTCACTTTGACACAGGAAATAGTTTACCTTTGCCTGAAAAGAAGCAAATGGGATAGTAGGAAGCACAAGTAGAGAATTCAAAACCCCTTAATTAACACAATGAAGTAGACTCACACCCCACTGAACAATGCTAGATTATATTAAACACCTTTGGGTTTGTCATGGTGGAATGCTCTTTTCTAAAGGCCCAGAGCCACAGGCAGGCCCAGCTATGGGATTGTAGAGTCTCTTGTTCAAAAGTTATTAGCCATTTCAAGATGGTGATATCAGCATTTTAAGCAAAGCATGAGGTCCTGCAGAGTGTGGGGTCCCATGTGACTGCACAAGTCACATACCCACAAAGTTGGGCCTGGCAACAGAGGAAAAGTATTCTTGAACATCTGAGGCAATGAGGAAAGTAAATCATGCTATCGTGTATTTCTAAGAACATGACTTTCTCCTCAATGAGCTGGAGCCATCTATTCTTCCTGGGGTGGGGAATGCTGAAAGGCCAATGCTTAGGAATCAATAGGATCATTACAGTAGGAAGGGGCTTCCCAGGTGACTCAGCAGTAAAGAATTTGCCTGCCAGTGCAGGAGATGCGGGTTTGATCCCTGGTTGGGAAGATTCTCTGGAGAAGGAAATGGCAACCCACTCCAGTATTCTCGCCTGAGAAATCCCATGGACAGAGGAGTCCGTGGGGTTGCAAAACAGTCGGACATGACCTAGCAACTGAGCATGCATAGTAGGAAGGTAGAGAAGGGAATCTTAGCCTTTGAAATCCAAAATGGGAGTTTGGGTTTATTTTTTTTTATAACACCTTTTTTTCAAGACCTTGAAAGTCAAAGTGTTATTAGAGAAAATAACTTCCTAAATTCCTTTATCCTTCTGTGTTGACCAATCAGGAG
Organism: Okapia johnstoni; assembly: GCA_024291935.2. NCBI lineage: Eukaryota > Metazoa > Chordata > Mammalia > Artiodactyla > Giraffidae > Okapia > Okapia johnstoni. The sequence continues at coordinate 18,688,116 of CM044317.1, read as the reverse complement.
GCAGATTTGACAGAGTAGACTTTAGAGTATTACATGTGTACAGAGGAATGAGAGGGAGGATTTGGCATTTAGAATGCGGATACACAGAGGACAGTGTAGGATTATAGAAAGAAAGTAAACACGGGAAGAGTGAGGAGGTCAGATGCCTGGGTATTTAGCCCCACTTCTGCACATTTGCCTAAACTTGAGTTGGGACGAAGTTCAAAATTATCAAGAACTTCAAAACAGCGTCAGCAGAACACTAAACCAACCCTGTTAGTTTCTCTCTCTCTCTGCTCGCTGACATCCTCCCATCTTTTCTAATTTCTTCCTGGATAGGGGTCAATGTTTATTAACACTGTATACCATTTTGCAAAGAAAATGTGATTTCTATTTAACTGTACAGATTCCTCAGAAACCTACACCTTCCTGAATACAGAAACTTTTTAAAAATGAATTTAGTCCAATTTGGAAATGTCAGTCTGACACAGTCATTTAACCTGCCTCTTTAGATAGTATAGTTCTTGGGAAAGAGGGCTAGGAATCAGAAAGACAACCCCATGTCCAGTGACTTCTTCTGGTCCCTCTTTGGTTTCACGTGTGGGGAATGATGCTAAACTGCTGAGCACTGAGATGGTTAGCTCCATGTGAATTATGTGATAGGCCCCTTGCTGGCACTCGTCTCTGAAGAGCATGGTCTTATTTGTGCTCACAGAGACTTGACAGAAAGCTTTTCTCATCTTCAGTATCTCCAGATCCATTCTTAGGGCCACATGGGCCCTTCAGGGTCCCTTGCACAGAAAGGCAGAGAGACCATCTCCCTCAAGAGAATAGGCATGCAATATGTCCTGGAACAAATACAGGGAACCATAAAATGTGGTAATTATGTAAGAACCGGACAAGGTCCTGACAAATAGTAGATTCTCAGCACTAGTAGTTTCCTCCCCTCTTTCCCACATTCTTTCTCTGCTCCTCTCTTCCCCCACTGCTGCCTCCTATTGTGGAAGCCAAAGGAATGGGTCATTCCTCCCCCTCCCCCTTGGTAGAGTCAGAGGGAGACGCACACGATCAGCTTCCCAGATGCTCTCCTGCCCGTCTTGAGTCCAGATGCAAAAATAGAGGGGATGTAGTGATCACATCCACCCGATTCTCTCACAATATGACCTTGCTGTGGTTCAACGGCCCAAGCTTGCTTAGTTCCTCTGGTATGCCCCTATTGCCTACTTATAAAACGGGTTATTTAAAGTTTTATTATGGAATTGTATTCTTTCATATGTTGTTATTGTTTAGTTGCTGAGCTGTCTCCATCTATTTGAAACCCCATGGATTATAGCCTGCCAGGCTCCGCTGTCCATGGAATTTCCCAGGCAATTTACATCCCAAACTTCACTTTGCCATTTCCTCCTCCAGGGAATCTTCCCAACCCAGGGATTGAAACTGTGTCTCCTATGTCTCTTCTGTCTCCTGATTGCAAGCAAATTCTTTACCACTGAGCCACTTGGGAAGGCTTTATACATTGTAGGTAATAATAAATGTGAATATAAAGGAAGCACTTTTTAAATTAGTCTTTTTAGCTGTGTGGCCTCCACCTGACTGTGATTTGTAATTTTTATGTAATCAATTATGTCATTATATTTCTTTACAGAATCTAGGATATTTGTCATTTAAATAAGGTACTACTTCAAGAATACAAAAAATATTTCCCTTTAGTTTTATTTTAATGTTTAGATCTTTCATTTGTTTTATCTACTGTGAGAAATGAAGAACTGGTTTATTTTTTTTACTTAAAAAACCTCAGCCAGTTGCCCCAGCATTTTATATCAATATTTTACCTTTTACCCATTGATTTTAAAAACTGCTTTTATCATACACTAATTTCCAATTTGAAACTGTGTTTGATTTGGGACTCTGTTTTCTTTCACTATTTTCCTTGTTCTCTTCAGAGACCATATTACTTTACTTATAAGGAATTTATAGTTTGCTTTGATTTTTTAGAATAAAATGCACCTCTTAGTCTCATTTCAATGTTTTCTTAGCATTTCTGGGTAAAAATTTCTACTAGTATTTATCTTCGAACACATATTTATAATTGTTTATTCCTTATTCTACATACAAAAGGGTTAATCCTTAATCCTCATCATTGTTTTTTGTTTGTTTTTACCACAGCTTCCCTTCTCTTGAACATTTTATTTTGATTCATCTTTCATTCAGAAGGAATATGCATTCCAAAATTTTATTTACTTAGAATATATATGTGAATTTTGGGGGTAACAATATTGAGGTCTATTTTCCTTTATACATGATTATGTGAATGATCATTTGCTTACATATGGAAAAAGTAGCTGATAACCTGTTTTAGAATATAATAGCCAATGCCTGAGTATCTCCTGTGTTTAACACTTCAGGCACTCATTCTGAGCACTCTCCACCCTACCTGAAACCCTGATACTGTCTCCCCTGAATTTGCTTCACTTTTCTTTATGCACTGGGTATGAAATATCCACTTAGTTCAGTTCAGTTCAGTCGCTCAGTCGTGTCCGACTCTTTGCGACCCCATGAATCACAGCACGCCAGGCGTCCCTATCCATCACCAACTCCTGGAGTCTACCCAAACCCATGTCCACCAAGTCAGTGATGCCATCCAGCCATCTCATCCTCTGTTGTCCCCTTCTCCTCCTGCCCCCAATCCTTCCCAACATTTCATTAATATAAGGATATATATATATATATATATATATATGAATATGAAGCTATTGCTTTCTAGATGTTTCCTTTTGCCAGGGCTTTTGTTCATACATATATTCTTATTTTCATCATTGGCCCAATCTACAGTTCTTTTGGTAAAGTAAATACAGAAGCCAAGTTACAGTAACCTCTTGCTAGTTCTCTTCTACCTTGATCCATTCTTTAAAATTGGACCGTAGCCCTAGAGGGTACAGTAAAATACTGAGTGATGATAGTGAATAGATGAAAGTGAAAGTCGCTCAGTCATGTCCGACTCTTGGCAACCCATGAACTGTAGCTCGCCAGGCTCCTCTGTCTATGGAATTCTCCAGGCAAGAGTACTGGAGTGAGTAGCCATTCCCTTCTCCAGGAGATCTTCCCAACGCAAGGATCGAACTGCAGGCAGATTCTTAACAGTCTGAGCCACCAGGGAAGTGAATAGATAGAGGCAATTTTTAAAGAGACAGAAACAAGAACTTTGCTGTTTGAGAGACCATGTTCATGGAATAGAAATGGCCACCTGGTTTTCTAGTTGTAGATATCTATTTTCTCTGGGCTAAGAGCAAACATTTCTGCCTCTCTCCCTCTAATTCCCAGGTGGTAGGGCTAAGTCAACACCTCTTTCCAGAGGAGGTGTAGTACAGAGTTCAGTTCAGTTCAGTTCAGTTCCGTTGCTCAGTCGTGTCCGACTCTTTGCGACCCCATGAATTGCAGCACGCCAGGCCTCTCTGTCCATCGCCAACTCCTGGAGTCTACCCAAACACATGTCCATCGAGTCGGTGATGCCATCCAACCATTTCTGAAAAGGTAAAATGAATTGTTATTTTCACTATGTATGTCCTTTTCCAGACATACACAATTTAATTTCTGGCTTTTTCCTCTTCCAATTCTAATTCAGTATTTATGTGTCTATCCTTCAGTTTTCACTGCAAATATTTCAGAAACGTGTTCATACATACATTCTCTGTTACCTTCTACTGTTTGATTCAAGATGATGTACTGGAGATGCATCCTCTGCCCTGCCTCAGTTTTCCTTCTCTTGTACAGTCTTGTACACCTTAAGGCTGCTCCTCATTGCTTTTTTTTCCCTTCCATTTATAGACACCTTCTTATTTGTTTCTTACTGGACATTGATTTCTCCTTCTGCCTTTTTACATGTATTCTCCTCCCTCTTTCTTGTTGCCCCTTGAAGCATTTATGTGGCTGAGATGGTAAAGAATCTGCCTGCAATGCAGGAGACTCGAGTTTGATTCCTGGGTTGAGAAGATCCCCTGCAGAAGGGAATGGCAACCCACTCTAGTATTCTTGCCTGGAGAATCCCAAGGACAGAGAAGCCTGGTGGGCTACAGTCCATGGGGTTGCAAAGTCAGGCACGACTGAGTGACTAGCACTTCACTTTGAGTCACTTCCTCAAAGTAACCCAACCAATGAGAACCTTTTGGCATGACACTTAAAGTTCAAGTTTTTATACCAGTGTATTGTTTCTCCTGTAAAAGTATTCCCATTTTTTTTTCCAGTTTGGATTCTAAGAGAATAGCCTCAAAGTTCTTTGACATCAACCAGATAAAAATTTATTAGGTAGCATGAAGAACAGTATCATAAAACAGAGTTTTCTTTTTTCTTTCACCTGGCAGTGATAACACTGCTACTGAGCTACATATGGTCTCCTCGGTACTTTCCAATGTCAGCATTCCTTGGGCTCCTTGAAAAAAGCAATTACATTATTGCTCTCCACTTGAAATATGTATTGCTCTTGGCAATCTTTCTCTGAGTGCTTTCATTTAGCTCTGAATAAGCAAGAAAACACACACATTGAGACCAGTGGTTTTCCCCAATCATCATCTATCTCTCCATACAAAAGCATACTATTTTTTATTTCTGATTAACTTTTATACTTTTTAAGCACAATACTGTTATAGAATTTGGAGTTTATTCAACTGTGGGTGCAGGACACACCCACATAAACCCTATCTATTGTGCTTTCCATACCCCAACCCACAGTCTGGGCGGAGTTTGCAGTCAGCATTTGAAACAAAGTCTCTCACACACAGTGACATTTTTGTTCTTTAAACAGTGTTTTCAAGGCATATTCCATGACAAAATACTTTCCTATTATTCAATTACTTTTATTTTCAAAATGGAAATTTTTTATTCTCAATTCATTATTTTTAATTTTATATATGCTTTTATTAAAACATACTCAGTCATGCTCAACTCTTTGTGACCCCATGGACTATAGCCCACCAGGCTCCTCTGTTCATGGGATTCTCCAGGCAAGAATACCAGAGTGGGTTGCCATCCACTTCTCCAGGGGATCTTCCCAACTCAAGGATCAAACCTGGGTTTCCTGCATTGTAGGCAGATTCTTTACCCGTGAGCCACCAGGAAAACCCATTATTTACTCTGTATATGCTTTTATTAAAACACATTCAAACACTATTAAAATGTTTAAATTAGTAAATGAAATGTCCCTATGAGTCTACCTACCCAGACAATCATAGTAAATTATCTGTGTTTATCTTCTTAAACCTCTTTCTTAGAAGCATATATGTAAACACACTATATATAATCTGTACTAGCAGTAAGATCATATAGTATTCATCATTCTGTATGTTTTCCCTAACCATGGACATTTTTTATGCTAATATTTGTTGATCTACCTTGTACTCCATTGCTTGAACATAACAATAATTACAGTTGACCTTAGAATAACATAGGTTTGAATTTCCCAGGTCCACTTGAAAGTTTACTTTTTAAAAATAAATACAGCCATATATTTATGATCTGCCCTTGGTTGAATTCTCAAATAAGGAAGTAGGGCCAACTGTAGGACTTGAGTATGTCCAGATTTTGGTACATGTGACTGATTCTGGAACCGGTTCCCCTACACATAACAGGAGACAATTGGATAGATATTTTGCTAATTTCATATTGACAGACATTTAGGCTATGACCTGTGTTTTACCGAAGTGATTCAGTTTTATGTATATATATACATATCTATATAATTTTCAGATGATTTTCTATTACAGGTTATTACAAGGAATTGAATATAGTTCCCTGTGCTATATAGTATATCCTTATTTATCTAATTTATATACAGTAGCGTGTTTCTGTTATTCCCATAGTCCTAATTTACCCCTCACCCCCTTTCCCCTTTGGTAACCATGAGTTTTTTGCTTTCTTTTTTTCTATGTCTGCGAGTCTGTTTCTGTTTCGTGAGTAAGTTCATTTATATTACTTTGTAGATTCCACATATACGTGATATCGTGTAATATTTGTATTTGTCTGACTTACTTCACTTAGTATAATAATCTCTAGGTCCATCTATGTCTGCAAATGGCAGTATTTCATTTTTAATGGTTGAATAATATTCTGTTGTATATATGAATATCACATCTTCTTTATCCACTCGTATGTCAATGGACATTTAGGCTATTTTCATGTCTTCTTGGCTATTATAAATAATGCTGCTGTGAACATTGGGTTGCCTGTGTCTTTTTGAATATTATCTCTAGTGGTTTTGAGGATTTTTTTGTAGTGATAGCTCTAGGGATTAAAATATACACACATAGCTTATCACAGTCCAGTAATATCATTTTACCGCTTAAACTGGAATATAATTTTACCTACCTTTTAGACTCCTTTACACCTCTCTAACATAGTTGTCTGAAATGTTTCCTCTACATATGTTGAGACCCTCATGAAAACTTTTGCTTTTAAATGTCAAATATAATTTTAAAAGCTCAAGGGGAAAAGAATACTCCATAATTTAACCATATGCTTACTCTTTCCTTTACTCTTTCTTCGTTCCTAATGTTCCATTTTCTTTTTCTTTTTCTTTTTTTCGCCTTTGAGGAATTTCCTTTTGCCATTCTTTTTCAACCAGTTGCCTGGTGACAAATTATCTTCTCTTCCCTTTATCTGAAAACATTTTTATTTCACCTTTATTCTTAATATTTTCACTCAGTGCAGAGTTTGGGGTTGACAGTTGTTTTTCCTTTCAGTATTAAGTGTGCTACTTTCTTCTGGCCTCTGTCGTTTCTGGAAAGCAATCTGCTGTTCTCTTGTAGGCAATGTCTTCTCACAGGCTGCTTTCAGGCTTTTGTCTTTGTCTCGAGTTTTTAGAAGTTTTAATTTAATGTGTGTAGATTCCTCGATGTTGATTTCTCTGACATTATCCTGTTTTGGACATTCTGAGCCCCTTAAGTCTGTAAGATTAGGTTGTGACAAATTTGGAAAGTTTTCAATCTTTCCTCAAACCTATTGCAGTTCCATATTCATATTGATTGTACCTTTTGTGTGTGTGTGTGTGTTTTGACTCTAATAGCATGTTATATATTTTTCCATTGCCTCACAGGTCCCTGAAACTTATAATAATTTTTAAATCTGTATTTCCCTTATTGCTCATAATTTCTATTGATTTAACTTGCTGTTCACTAATTTCTCTGAAATTTGCTTTCTGCTATCAACAGGTTTGTTTATTGTTTAATACTAAGTTCAAAAGTTCTATTTCATTGTCTTAAATATTTTCTATCTCTTTGTTGAGATTTTCTATTTTTTTTGGTTCAAGAGTGTTCATAATTACTTGTTGGAGCATATTTTAACAGCAGATTTATAGTTTAAGCCTAAAAATTCCAGCTTTCCTGTCATTTTGACTTTCTGGCCTGTAGATTGCATTTTCTTACTGAAGTTAAGATATTCTTGAGTTTTGGTATGAGGAGACATTTTGGGCAGTTTCCTGGATGTTATTGCTGTTATATCTTAATGACTTTGGTTTCTAATTAAAACTTCTATTTTAGCAGGTAGTAAGCCTGTTTAGGGAGAAGGCAATGGCAACCCATTCCAGTACTTTTGCCTGGAAGAGTCCATGGACAGAGGAGGCTTGTAGGCTGCAGTCCATGGGGTTGCTAAGAGTCGGACACGACTGAGCGACTTAACTTTCACTTTTTCCTTTCATGCATTGGAGAAGGAAATGGCAACCCACTCCAGTGTTCTTGCCTGGAGAATCCCAGGGATGGGGGAGCCTGGTGGGCTGCCGTCTATGGGGCCGCACAGAGTCGGACACAACTGAAGCGACTTAGCAGCAGCAGCAGCAGCAACCTCTTTAGATTTGTAATGTACACTCTGGATCACTTTTGTGAACTTTTCCCTTGTGGCTCAACTGGTAAAGAATCTGCCTGCAATGCGAGAGACCTGGGTTTGATCCCTGGGTTGGGACGATCCCCTGGAGAAGGGAAAAGCTACCCACTCCAGTATTCTGGCCTGGAGAATTCCATGGACTGTATAGTCCATGGGGTCGCAAAGAGTCAGACATGACTGAGTGACTTTCACTTCCACTTTCAAATCTCAGTTTAACTTATAAAACCTGACTAGTACTGTTTTGTTAACCATCTCACAGTCTCCTTGCTGCAGCCAAGGAGGGGGAAGTGTGCTCTACTGCATGAGTGGCTATGGAAATAATAGGTTCTTCCAGGCCAGACGTCTCCTGTTTCCTGAAGAAAAGGAAGGAAGGAGGATGGAAGTCAGTTCTTCCCATTGACTCTGCTGGGGAGAGAAACTGCTTTGTTTACTTCAGATCAAGTGTGGAAGTCAGAGCTCTGCCCTGAGTGGGAAGAGCACACCGGTTATTGGAGAGGAAATAGGGGGAAATTAGAAATTATACAAATAGGAGAAAATATAAAAATAGGAGAAAATATAAAAATAGGGGAAAACAGTCTCATTTATATAATTAATGACCACTCGATTTTTTGGAAATCCCTAATCTCTGATTACACTTTTCTTGATTTTTCATAATTGTGATTTGAACCAATATTTATAAAACATATTTTTTATTTTCTATTCAGCTTGGTCAGAGGAGAAAGAGGGTATAAATATATATAGCCAATAGTTATCATGACCTGGAATTGAAGTATTCAGTTCAGTTGCTCAGTCGTGTCCGACTCTTTGCGACCCCACGAATCGCAGCACGCTAGGCCTCCCTGTCCCTCACCAACTCCTGGAGTCTACCCAAACTCAGATCCATCAAGTCAGTGATGCCATCCAGCCATCTCATCCTCTCTTGTCCCCTTCTCCTCCTGCCCCCAATCTTTCCCAGCATCAGGGGCTTTTCCAATGAATCAAATCTTTGCATGAAGTGGCCAAAATGTTGGAGTTGCAGCTTCAACAACAGTACTTCCAATCAACACCCAGGACTGATCTCCTTTACAATGGACTGGTTGGATCTCCTTGCAGTCCAAGGGACTCTCAAGAGTCTTCTCCAACACCACAGTTCAAAAGCATCAATTCTTCGGCGCTCAGCTTTCTTTACAGTCCAATTCTCACATCCATACATGACTACTGGAAAAACCATAGCTTTGACTAGATGGACTTTTGTTGGTAAAGTAATGTCTCTGCTTTTTAATATGCCGCCTAGGTTGGTCATAACTTTTCTTCCAAGGAGCAAGAGTCTTTTAATTTCATGGCTGCAATAACCATCTGCAGTGATTTTGGAGCCCCCAAATATAAATTCTCTCACTGTTTCCACTGTTTCCCCATCTATTTGCCATGAAGTGATGGGCCCAGATGCCATGATCTTAGTTTTCTGAATGTTGAGCTTTAAGCCAACTTTTTCACTCTCCTCTTTCACTTTCATCAACACGCTCTTTAGTTCTTTCTCGCTTTCTGCCATAAGGGTGGTGTCACCTGCATATCTGAGGTTATTGATATTTCTCCTAGCAATCTTGATTCCAGCTTGTGCTTCTTCCAGCCCAATGTTTCTCATGATGTACTCTGCATGTAAGTTAGATAAACAGGGTGACAAGATATAGCTTTGACATACTCCTTTCCTGATTTGGAACCATTCTGTTGTTCCATGTCCATTTCTAACTGTTGCTTCCTGACTTGCATACAGATTTCTCAGGAGGCAGGTCAGGTGGTCTGGTATTCCCATCTCTTGAAGAATGTTCCACAGTTTTTTGTAATTCATACAGTCAAAGGCTTTGGCATAGTCATTAAAGCAGAAATAGATGTTTTTCAGGAACTCTCTTGCTTTGGTGATGATCCAAAGGATGTTGGCAATTTGATCTCTGGTTCCTCTGCTTTTTCTAAAACCAGCTTGAACATCTGGAAGTTCACGGTTCATGTACTGTTGAAGCCTGGCTTGGAGAATTTTGAGCATTACTTTCTTAACATGTGAGATGAGTGTAATTGTGTGGTAGTTTGAACATTCTTTGGGACTGGATTGAAAACTGACCTTTCCCAGTCCTGTGGCCACTGCTGAGTTTTCCAGATTTGCTGGCATATTGAGTGCAGCACTTTCACAGCATCCTCTTTTAGTATTTGAAATGGCTCAACTGGAATTCCATCTTCTCCACTAGCTTTGTTCTTTGTTATGCTTCCTAAGGCCCACTCGACTCCACACTCCAGGATGTCTGGCTCTAGGTGAATGATCACACCATCGTGATTATCTGGGCTATGAAGATCCTTTTTGTACAGTTCTTTTGTGTATTCTTGCCACCTCTTCGTAATATCTTCTGCTTTTGTTAGGTCCAAAAATACCAAATGCAAAAATTATTTGTATTTATATATACATATATAAATGAGAAGGAAACGGCAACCCACTCCAGTACTCTTGCCTGGAAAACTCTATGGACTGAGGAGCCGGTAGGCTATACAGTCCATGGGGTCGCAAAGAGCCGGACACGACTGAGCGATTTCAGTTCAGTTATATATACATAACGTTTCATTTATGTATTCATCCCTTGGACAGCAAGGAGATCAAACCAGTCAATTTTACTGTGTATTATTTTGAGTTGTTTCACCTAATGTTAGAAGAGAGGATAGCTAAATATCTATTCCTTCAAACCTATCTTGCCCTACATTATCCACAAGGAAAGAAATAAAAAGTCGCATAACTACTAAATAATGTAGTATGAGTTCAGTTACAAGTGTCATAAAAAGAGGACATTTTCACCCTACTCTTCCTATCTACCTAGGAAAAGTATACTGTTCGTTGAGGCTTGAATTCAAATGTCAACTTCCTGTGAAGACATCCCCTGAGCAAATTAGACACATTTTCCTTTCTTATTCCAGAGCATTTGAAACATATTACATATTACATTTTGTATTATTTTCCTATTTGCCCTCCCTCTTTAGACTATAAACAATTCAACGGTATAGGTATAAGCCATGTATTATGCAGATCTTTGAGTTCACAAGGCTTGCATCACTGCTGAAAAATGTTTCTTAGGAAAAGGAATGAATTAAAAATAAAATCTCACATGTAAAACCAAAGTTTAAAGGAGTTTGAGCTCACAATCATTAATTTTATCATTTATCTCAAACTTCTAATTGTGAAGTGATATATATATATAGGTAAATATATCATGATTTTATTAGATAAAGAATTAACCAACTTTATGTCCAGAATAGATCTTTAATTAGGAGTAAAAGTAATATGATAATCGGAAGTATAATCTCACTGAGCCTATGAGGATAGAAAATCACTACTAAAGTTACATTTGGAGAATTTGCATTATCACTACAAATACGTTATTTAGTTGTGCCTAAACTTATCCCTGATTGTATGATGTTTGGGTTTGCTTTTTGAAATAGTTCAATTTACCCCATTATGTAGGATGGGGCATCCAAGAATGTGCTCGAAAACCTCATAAATAATGACACTATGGATATACATATAGATATGTTTTAATTACAATAAATAAAATAGTAAGCTAAAATTCTAAGAGTAGTTTGCAGTACTAGCAGGTCAGTCATTAGACGTAAGATGCTAAAATAAAATAACAATTACAAAGTGAAATTGTAAAAATTGTAAATAATAATGCCAGCAGTATACCAGGATGTGCGTGAGAAAACAATGTGGATCACTGGTGGTATATTCCTTTCTTCTCATCTTTAGGGTTGCTGGAGAAAGGTAACTATTGATGACTTTCTGCCTTTTGATGAAGAAAATAGTCTATTGCTTCCAGCTACAACCTATGAATTTGAACTTTGGCCAATGCTTTTGTGTAAAGCTATCATTAAGCTGGCAAATGTTGAGTAAGTAGAATAAAGAATTATCGCCCATTTGTATAAAGACAAAACGGCAAACAGCAGCAACAACAGCTGTGCATCAATACTGCATAGCTTTATTTTTCAAAAAATCGTTTTTAAAAAGCATTTTCTCCAAACAGTGTAAACTTTCTAATATAACAATAAACATTCCAAAGCCACTGGTTTGAAGTGTTATGTTAGCCAGCAATGAGACAAAATTCCCCCAAGAAAAATGCTCAAAACTGATTCTGGAAAGTCAGTCATGGAAAGTAAAGTTTCAGTTTAATGAGACAAAGAAGTTATTCTGTAGGGGAAAATACTGGTTCATCTAATTATTGAATATATGTCCTGTTGTTGTTGTTTAGTTGCTAAGTCATGTCCAACTCTTTTGTGACCCCATGGACTGTAGCCCACCAGGCTTCTCTGTCCATGGGATTTTTCCAGGCAAGAATACTGGAGTGGGTTGCCGTTTCCTTCTCCAGGGGGTCTTCCTGAGGCAGGGATTGAACCCGCATCTCTTATATCTCCTGCATTGGCAAGATGCGTTCTTTACCACCAAGTGTTTTATTCTGGCCTGAGTGGTGCAAAAAAGCTTCGATACCTGAGTTGCCAATGCAAGGCAACTGTGTGTCTCCAATCCGTGGGAGAATTCTCACACACAATGCACCAGCTTGAATTTGCTACCCTTCCCCCTCCTGCAGTTTATCACAGCAGGTCCTGTTGAGCAGAACACTCCCACTTGCTTTAACAGGCCACTCCAGCCGCTGGCTCAAAGCTCAGCCCCCTCCCCTTCTATTATTATACACAGCTATGTCAGTCAGAAGCCGGGTCTGCTTTTCTGAGGTTTTCTTTTGGCTCAGCTTCCTTTTTCTCTCTCAAAGCCACACAAACAAAAACAGCCCCTCCTACTGCCACCCTCTTCATCTCTCTTTTCTGTTACCAACCCTCAATTTTCTATCCGGAATTTGTGTTAGCCAGTTTGCAACCCTTAATTTCAATCATTTTAAAAAGGTCTGAGCATTTAGATAGCGGAATACTACTAAGTATTTAAAATGGTAACAACTATGTTTGTTTATCTTTGAAAGGAAATAATGTTCCTAATTCTCAGATGTAACTTGAAGTCCTGAGAATGAGAGCAGCTAGGCCAGTGAAGCAGTACATGCGTGACCCGGATAATTGGAGTGGCATTTTTATCTTTCTTAAAGCCACAGTAGAATTTTAAAGCAACTTGAAAAATGACATTACGGTTATTTTTGAAAAGCAAACAAATCTAACTTGTAAATAAAGGACCAGATGTAATGTAGGATGCTTCTTAGACCTTGAAGTGGAAATCACTACGTGGTCCAATTTATATTTGTCCAAAAGTTTTTCTCAGATCTTACAGTAGATAATGAATTTCTTAATGTGAGTTTTAGCTTTCTACACTAAAAATTAATATTTAGTAGTTATTTAAATATCACTGTGACATGTGCAGAGGAAAAAAGCATTACTTTTATGAGCTTTGCACAGTCACCTCCTAAATATTATTATTCAAAGAGGAGGTTAGACTGTGAATATCTATTCCAGTAGATATTTGTTATCTTGGAGATATGTGGACACATCACGGTTTATAATCTGCAAACAAAAAACTGATTTAAATTTCTAAATGATGGAGTGTGTGACTAAGATTTCTTTCTGAACTAAAAAACATGTATACCAATCAATACCATCAGTCACCACCACTGGCATAAGGTGGAACTGAAGCTCTGATTCCTGAGCAAAATATAGATATAGCATTCGTGTGTGTTACTGAAAATAGACTAATCACTTCAGAAAAATATTAAAAGTAAAGGATTAAAATAAGAGGAGTGATATTTAATCAATCACAGTCTCATTGACTTTATGCCATAGTGGCAGATCCACTCTTTTGTACAAGATAGAATGGATGTTTCTGGCTTCTCTAAAATTATCTAAGGATTTTATCAAAAATGTCTGATGCTCATCTTGCCCTGCCATGTGTGAGACTGGCTTAATATACAGACTCATAGGAATCTTATGATAATTACTGAAACTCGAAAGAGGAAAGACACTGCCTTATTTTTAAAAGAACTTGATAATATGTTGAATATACAGAATAGATTATGTATCATCTATATATATATATGAAGTGAAGTGAAGTGAAGTGAAAGTAGCTGAGTTGTGTCTGACTCTGTGCAACCGCATGGACTATAGACTGCCAGGCTCCTCCTGTGGAATTTTCCAGGCCAGAATACTGGAGTGGGTAGCTGTTCCCTACTCCAGGGGCTCTTCCCAGCCCAGACATCGAACCCAGGCATCAAACCCAGATCTCTTGCATTGCAGGAGGATTCTTTACCAGCTAAGCCACAAGAGAAGCCCAAGAATTCTGGAGTGGGTAGCATATCCCTTTTCTAGGGGATCTTCCTGACCCAGGAATCGAACCAGGGTCTCCTGCATTGCAGGCGGATTCTCTACCAACTGAGCTATCAGGGATCGATTTAAATGCCTTATCAAAACAAGTCATCTGATTGTTGGAAAAGTATATTCTTATGCTGTCATTTATAACCAGTGGGACCCCTACATTTATTCTTATCATGCGTGTGTGTGTGTGTGCTCAGTAGTGTCTGACTCTTTGTGACCCCATGGACTGCAGCTCAACAGGCTCCTCTGTCCATGGAATTTTCCAGGCCAGAATACTTAAGTGGGTTGCCATTTCCACTCCAGGGGATCTTCCTGACCCAGGGATTGAACTGAAACTCCTGCTTTAGCAGGCAGATTCTTTACCACTAAGCCATCTGGGGAGCCCCATTTGTTCTTTTATCACGGCTTGTTAGAGATTCCTGTCTTTTATAGACCTCTCCCTGTTTTCAAATGTTATTGACTGTGTTATCGTGTTTTTGCTTTTTCAGCATCCATGTGGCAGAGAGGAGAGAACTGGGAGAGTTCACAGTGATTCACGCACTCACAGGCTGGTTACCAGAAGTCATTTCTCTCCAGTATGTTTGACCATCAAATTACTCATATTTTTTTTTGTTTCTTCCCCAGTAAAGTTTCTTTAACTAAAATATTCTTAGTCTTAAAGAAAATTTCAAACATTGCCACATTTTTCAAAATGTTTGGAAAATAGTATGTTCTAGTATTATATAAAATTTATTGAGAATTGCAGGATTAATTCTTTTTCCTTATATATAGTAAATTTAATCCTTAAATATCTGAATTACAAATATTAAAACAATGCTACTTATTTACTATGGTAAAATATTTATTCATACATTTATTCAGTACAGAAAAATGAAAGCAACTTTTAATTAGCTACCTATACTAGGGAATAAATAACACTAAAATGTCTATTAGACCTTAGGCACTTTAATATATTATTCCAGTTAAAACTCACAGTCCTGAAAAGATGATCTTATTTGATCATCCGTATGACCTTATCAGCTCAGTGTTGTATATCATTACAAATGAGAAAACTGAAGCTCATAGTGGTTGAATTCCCTGAAGCTGTGTACATTGTACCTGGAGGTAAAATTTGAACCTAAATATTTCTGGAGCAAAAGCACATAGTGTTTCTCTCATATGATCTAGATATATAAAAATTGTTTGTCTATGTAAAAAGAGAGAGTGCTTAATGCAATTTAATTTTTACTTAAAATTTCACACATATTTTTTGTTTCATACACAAAGGTTATAGACATATGATTTGACCATATTACCATTGACACAGAAAATTAATCAGACTAAGGTGCATAGAAAATAATTATATCAGTAGATCTAAACATCCTGTCAATCAGAATGCTGATTTTTACAAGATCAAATCCACAGTACAATTATCAATTTGGATCATCTCTGATCTTTGATATTAGAAAGCTAGCATTCCCAGGGTCCAGGTTAAAGGAGATTGAAGATAGGTTCTAGTCACTTGGATTCTATCATTTAAAACATCCTTTCAGCAGGATAAGCTAGCCATTGCTTAGTTCAAATAAAAATATTTGTAGGGAAAAATTAGGAGGATAGACAAACTCCTTGACGCCTTTTCCTGGAAGAGAACCGCCTTGCTTTTTGCCTTCAGAAAGGTCCAGATGGCAGCCTGTTATATCTTCTCATGGAAAATCATTTTCTGATACCTAAGAGAGTACTTATTGGCATAATATGGTCAATGTTAGCAAGGAGAAGTAGAGAGAGGGTGGGATTTACAAACATGGACTTCATTAATTTTTTTATCTTCAATGTTGATGGAATACTTATAATTTTCCCTTGATTTTTCCTGCAATAAATATACCAGAGACATGAAAACATCAGACATCTATCAGAGGGTGGTAAAGAAACAGGAGATCAAAATAATTCTTGACTAGAAAATTATTAAATTAAAAATTGTGAATAGTCTTTTGCTAGAATCATACAGTGAAATTATGCATGAAAATTGAAAACAGTGTTCATATACTTTCATGATTATAAGACCAGTTTAATAATTAAATTTAAAATTGCAGTATTTTAGATGCTCAATTTGCATGAATATATGATTGCTTATAAAATGTCTATGAAAATGATATAAGGGAGGAAAGCTTGAGCTTTGGATTCAGAACTATAGATCTAGATTTACATTTTTATACTTCCTACTTCAAGACATGTAAATTTTACAAGTAATATAATTTTGGGGGCCCGGAGTTTCCGTATGTAAAATAGGGGTAAAAAATTACCTATCTTATATGGCTGTTCTGGGGATTGAAATGGTGAGAGTATTGGAAAAAGTAGCTGATGTATGGTAGAGACATAATTAGTGCTAATTTCTTTCCCCTAATGCATATCACTAGATTATTTAATATTATATAGAAATAGGTATGAAAGCTAATAATCAACTTTTGGAAGCAGAGAAAAGTCTAAACAAATAAGTGAGACTGACTCAGATGCTCAAGTTTGTCATTTTGCTTCTAAATATAATCAAAAAGTAAATGATATGTACTCTCTTTGATTTATATCATAATGTGTAGGATTTTTTATTATGAATACTCTGCCACATTATTCATATAATTTAAAATTTCAATTACACTATAAAATCACAAAGCTAATTCATGTGAATATATGTGTATAATTTTAAATGAAAAGAATGTCATGGAACTGTAATAATGATTGTTAAGAAATGTTTAATTCGAAATCACTGTCTGCCAAGGATGCAGGGAGAGGTCGGGCATGGCTTCCTGGAGAAAGTTCTGATTTGATCAGAGCCTCTACTGTTGGCTGGGTTTGATTTGAGAGGAAGGGAGGAAAAGGGTACGGAAAGCAGGAGAACGATAAGATCAAAGCCATAGTCTGTTCAGAAGTTGGATGTTTCTGTTACTACGAAGGATTCCATGTGCCAAGACAGCCCCTGAGGGGCTTCATCGATTGTGGTCATGGTTTAACTGAGGTCCAGGAGAATCAGAATATTGAAGTTTCAAGTTGTGTTCATTACTGACTTTTTCTATATGAAAATCAATAGGTTGAAAAGTGTTTTGTGATGTCTTCAACAGACAGCCCTTTCCCTTCCCTCTCACATAGAAGTACCAAAGGGAGACATTGCTAGATTTGCAATTGTTGACCTTGCCTCATATTTTCCTACAGTTAACACTGTCTTATCATTTGAAAACAAAAAGTTGTAACTCTGTATTATACTAGAAACACAGAGTGGATATTAGAAGTCTGGCAATTTCAAATGAAGAGATGATGTTTTTCTACCCAAATTTATCTGATCTTGATGTCATTCATTTGAGAATGGAGCACTGCATCATCCCATACTTAAGTCTAACTGTCCAAGAAGCTGTATAGTCTCATCCTGTGGGGTTTGAATATTTCTTTTTCACAGTATAACATCTGTTACATTGTAGGTGGAAAAAACACATGGTTTTGGATTCAAAAAGATTTGTTTTAATCCTGATTTTAGTATTTCCTAGTCTATCATTTGTGACTGCATGAAATTTGCGACCTTCTCTTATACCTCAATTATGATTGCACCACTTAGGTTGCAGAGCCTTTGAGGGATTAAATGCAGAAAAAAGAAGAAAAATCCTGCCTGGTCACCCACATCTTCATTCCACTTCTCAAATGTTCTAAAATCATTATCCCCTAGGGTCTTAACCTGAACTGTTCTTTCTTTATGCCTTAAATGATCTTCCATCAAATATTTACTTGGCTGGATATGTCATAACATTTAGATCTCACCAAGCTCAAATATCAGCTCCTCAGAAAAGCCTTTTCAGCCTTCAAGGTTTAAATGATTTCTTTCCCAAATGATTCCATAGCCCATTGTTTATTATTTTATTTTTATTATGAAAGTTATCACTACCTTCCACTGAGAAGTTATCATGCCTTCCATCTCCCACTGAGATGGTACGGTATGAGAATAGGAGCTCTTTTTTTGTCTTTCTCAGTGTTGAGACTTCCTGTGCTTAGAAAAAATGACACTGCCTGACCGTTACACAATATGATCTGAATAAATGTTTATTGATAGAATAATTTTAAAAATATTTTAAAAGGCTAAACTAGAAGTGTGCAAAAGATTCTTTGGTAATCCAGTGCAGGAACATAAAGCTTAATTTCCCCAGAAACTAATGCTTAAACTGATCTCAAAGGATTAGTTGAAACTAGTGAGGTTTATTGGGGCAGGGAAGCCAACTCAGAGAAGAAAGAATAGCATGGAAGTGCAAGACAGCATGGTGTACTCCCAGGAAAGCACATGAATCTGCAGGAGTGGGTTATGGCTGCTAGATTCTAGAGGAGAGATGAGTAGGGGGTGGAGAGGTGTACAGGAGCAAAACAGACGAAGTTAAGAAATTCATAAGAGAATGTCGCTGAGAGATTTTATACAGGAGGATGATCTCGATCAAGCTTGTGAGTTTGGAGGCTTGCTCAGAGCAGGAGAACAGATATGAGGACTAGAGCAGGGAAACTGGTTTGTGCAGTATTGTAGAAGGGCTTCTGTGGAAAAAACTGATAAAAACAGAGAAAGGGGGACTTCCCTGATGGTCTTGAGGCTAAAACTCCACGTTTCCAATGCAGGGGGCCCCGGATTGATCCCTGGTCAGGGAACTAGATCCCACCTGCTGCAACTAAGAGTGCATATGCCACAACTAAAGATCCCACATGCCATAGTGAAAATGGAAGTTTCCATGTGCTGTAATGAAGACCTGGTGCAGCCAAATAAATAAATATTAAAAAAAGAAAAGATAAGAGAGAACGTTCAAAAAAAACCCCAGAATGTTGAAAGGGTTGTCTACTGCAGTAGGAGGAAGAAGGATCAATGGGATATATTTTTTAATTGAGGAGAGTTTCGAGGAGAGAGACTTGGTCATTCTCACTTTTCTAAGTTGACTGAAAAGTATAAGATGGTAACAGGATGTTTTTGTTGGTTGATCAATTGATTTGTTTTTGGATAGATGTCTGTAAGATGGTTGTACACATGAGCTTAGTTATCTGAAGAGAGATTTGAGCTGGAGCTTATGAGTTGAGGGTTACATACACATACAGGTGAACCCCAAATGTGGTTGTGCTTATTCACTCACTGAGGAAAGGATATAGGATAGCAAAAGCATACTGAGGAGAACTATGGAGTTCGGGCTGGTTCAGTCACTCATTCGTGTCTGACTCTTTGTGACCCCATGGACTGAAGCACGCCAAGCTTCTCTGTCCATCACCAACTCCCGGAGCTTGCTCAAACTCATGTCCATTGAATCGGTGATGCCATTCAACCATCTCATCCTCTGTCATCCCCTTCTCCTCCTGCCTTCAATCTTTCCCAGTATCAGGGTCTTTTCTAATGAGTCAGTTCTTCATATCAGGTGGCCAAAGTTTTGGAGTTTCAGCTTCAGCATCATTCCTGCCAATGAATATTCAGGGTTATTTTCCTTTAGGATTGATTGTTTTGATCTCCTTGCAGCCTTCTCCAACACCACAGTTCAAAAGCATCAATTCTTCAGTGCTCAGCTTTCTTTATGGTCCAATTCTCACATCTATACATGACCACTGGAAAAACCATAGCTTTGACTAGACAGACATTTATTGACAAAGTAATGTCTCTGCTTTTTAATATGCTGTCTAGGTTTGTCATAGCTTTTCTTCCAAGGAGCAAGTGTCTGTTAATTTCATGGCTGCAGTCACAGTCTGCAGTGATTTTGGTACCCAAGAAAAGAAAATCTGTCTCTGCTTTTTAATATGCTGTCTAAGTTTGTCACAGCTTTTTTTTGCAATCAAAGATGCAAAGCATCTTTTAATTTCATGGCTGCAGTCACCATCTGCAATAATTCTTGCCTGGAGAATCCCCATTGACAGAGGAGTCTGGCAGGCTGCGGTCCACGTGGTCACAGAGTCGAACACAACTGAAGCAACTTCGCATGAATGCACACAACATAGTAATTCAATATTGTTTATATATTGAGAAATGGTCAGCACAGATCTAGTTAACAGGCATCACCACACATGGTTATAATTTTTTTTTTCTTGTGGTGAAAACTTTTAAGATCTACTCTCTTAGCAACTTGCAAGTATACACTATTGTATTATTAACCACAGTCACCCTGCTGTGCATTACAATGCTCTGACTCATTTATTGTATAACTGGAAATTTGTATTTTTGGAATACCTTCACTATTTTGCCCAAATCCCACCCTTTGCCTCTGGCAACCACAAATCTATTCTGTATATCAATGAGTGTGTTTGTTTTTAGATTCCATATATAAGTGAAACAAATCATACAATATTTGTCTTTCTTTGACATATTTCACTTAGTATAATGTCCTCAAGGGGCTTCCTTCATAGCTCAGTCAGTAAAGAATCCATCTGCAATGCAAGAGACCCAGGTTCTATTCCTAGTTCAGGAAGATCCCCTAGAAAAGGAAATGGCAACCCACTCCATTATTCTTGTCTGGGAAATCCCATGGACAGAGGAGCCTGGCTGGCTACAGTCCATGGGGTTGCAAGAGTCATACATGACTGAGCAACTAAACCACCACTACTAATGTCCTCAAAGTCCATCCACATTGTTGCAAATGGCAAGATTTCTTTCCTTTTTTATGGCTAAACAATGTTACATTGTGTATATGAATACTACACTTTACTCATTCATCCATCCATAGACACATACGTCTTGGCTATTGTAAATAACATTTCAGAGAACATGAGATTGTTCTTTTTGACAAACTTCTGTCTTTTTGAGTTAGTGCTTTCATTTCCTATGGATAAATCCCCAGAAGTGGAATTGTGGGACTATGTGATATTTCTATTTTTAATTTTTTGGGGAAATTCCATGCTGTATTTCATACTAGCTATATCAACTTATGTTCCTATCAACAGTGTACAAAGGTTCCTTTTGCTCCATATCCTTGCCAACGCTTGTCATTTCTCGTCTTTTTGATGATAACTAGTATGAATGTGAGGTTGTAACTCATTGTGGGTTTGACTTACATTTTACCTGATGATTAGTGATGTGTGGCGCATTTTGTGGTACCTGTTGACCATCGGTTTATCTTCCTTGGAAATATGTCTGTTCAGATCCTCTGCCCATTTATTAACTGGATTATCTTTTTATTGATTTAATTCAGATTTTAATCTGAACTAGTTAAAATTAAAACCTGGTCTGTTCAGATTTTCTGTTTGTTTGTATTGGTAAGTGGTATGTTTCTAGGAATTTATCCATTTCTTTTAGGTTGTCCAATTTGTTGTATATTTGTTTCTCCTAGTCTTTTATGGTTCTTTGTATTTTGTGTATTAAGTTCAGTACGTCTGTTTAATTTCTGATTTTATTTATTTGTTTTCTGTTAGTGATTCTGGTTGAGGGCTTTTCAGTTTTGTCCGTCCTTTCCAAAAACCAGCTCTTAGTTTCTTTGATTTTTTCTATTGTCTTTTTAGTCTCTCAATCATTTATTTCCACTCTGATATTTGTTATTTGGGAAGATGCCCTGGAACAGGGCATGACAATCCACTCCAATACTCTTGCCTGGAGAATCCCATGGATAGAGGAGCCTGGTGGGCTACAGTCCATACAGGGTCTCAAAGAGTCAGACGTGACTGAAGTGACTTGCCACCACCACGTTTGTTATTACCTTCCTTCTACTAACTTTAGGCTTCATTTGTTCTTCTTTTAGTTCTTTAAGGTGTGAAGTTAGGTAGTTTTTTTAAGATCTGATTTCTTGATGTACCTCTTAGAATTCCTTTTGTCTTATTACATTTGTTTTGCTGTTGTTGTATCTGTTGTATTTTTGATATGCTGTACTTTCATTTTATTTATCTCAAAGCATTTTGTTGATTTCTTCTTTGATCCATTGGTTGGTCAGTAGCATATTGTTTAATCTCCACATAGCTGTGAATTTCCCAGTTTTCTTCTTGTAATTAATTTCTAGTTTCATACTAGAAAAGATGTGGTTGGAAAAGGTGGGTGCTATGGTTTCAATCTTCTTGAGTTCATTAAAATATTTTTTGTGACTTAACATGATCTATTCTGGAGAATACTCCATGTAGAAAAATGTGTATTCTATTGCTTTCAGATGGAATGTTCTGTATGTGTCTAAGTCCATTTTATTTAATGTGTCTCTCAAGACCAATGAGCTTCCCTGGTAGCTCAGCTGGTAAAGAATCCGTCTGCATGCAGGAGAACCCGGTTCAATGCCTGGGTTGGGAAGATCTGCTGGAGAAGGGAATGGCTATCCACTCCAGTATTCTTGCCTGGAGAATTCCATGGATATAGGAGACTGGCAGGCTATAGTCCATGGGGTTGCAGAGTCAGACACAACTGAGCAGCTTTCACAAGATCAATGTTTTCTTATCAATTTTCTGTCTGGAAGATCTATTTATTGAAGAAAATGGGGTATTAAAGTCTCCTGTTGGGTGCTCTTCTATACACTGGCCTTGGGATTGGTGAGTCCATGAAAGCCCTTTAAGAACTGTTTCAGACAGTCAAGAACCTGCCTGAAATGCAGGAGACCTGGTTTCGATCTCTGGGTCAGGAAGATCCCTTGGAGAAGGGAATGGAAACCCACTCCAGTATTCTTGCCTGGAGAATCCCATGGACAGAGGAGCCTGGCAGGCTACAGTCGATGGGGTCACAAATAGTCAGACATGACTGAGTGACTAAAACTTTCACTTTGCTTTCACTTTCTGAGCTTGCTCTAACCTTGTGCGCCTCATGGATGCAAACCCTGCTGGCTTTCAAAACTGTGCATTTGGGGAACTTCTCTCTGATCTTCACGTCTTAAAAATTGGAATGCCAGATGATGCAGGGTGCGAACTCTTGCCTCCTCAGGGAAAATCTTCAGAATGTGAGTTCTCTCCAAATTGTGGGTCACTGCACTGGCTGGGTTTTATGGCAAGACTGTGTCTCAGCCTCTCCTATCCATTCTCATTTGACAGATACGTAGGAATTCCTCAGCTAGTATTTTTTCTCCCAAAGAAAACAGTTCTGTATGTAGCTGTAAATTTGCTGTGTCCCTAGGAAGAAGTGAGTTTAGAATCCCCCTATATCACCATCTTAACTGAAACCCTGTATTTGGTCTCTTTGCATCAGCAAAGCCCAGCACAGAGTAGGCACTTAATCAATGCTTGTTGAATGAATGAATACATAATGGTGTTTTTAATTAAAATGTGAAGTAACTATTGATCAGTTTTGTGAAACAGCAAGTTCATGTTTTTTCTGTCAGTAATTTCTTGATATGGAGTAAAAAGTTTAATTTGGAAATTAATTTTGTTTTTCACCTTAGCCCAGGATATACGGACAAAGTTTGGGAGCTCTTGAGAGAAATATTGCCCGAGTTTAAGCTGTCAGATGAGTCTGGCTCTGAAAGCAAAATAACTGACGTAGATGCCAAATTAAAAGAACAAGGAAAAGACATGAAGGATGGGAAAGAAGTGAAAGATGGCAAGGAATTCAAACCTGAAAATTCAATAACGACACTAAAATTGCCTGAGAAAAGTGAAAGGGTTTTAAAGGGTAAGACAATTTATTATCACAATATTATTCAGTATGGATATTGTATATAAACATTTTATAATCATTGCTGAATTTAGTAACTATTCATAAGCATTGTCATTTATTAAGTGTTGTGAAAACAGTCATTCAAGTTTCTCTATTTCCTGCAGTGATGTTTATGTTAATTATTTCACTGTATTTTGCTCTCCTTATAATCGAAGGTAATTATATATTTTAATGATATTAAATTAATATAGTATTACTATAGAAAAAGACATTAAGTTTTCAATTTCCCTTCATTAAACACATTTTTCTTATATGTTGTGTGTAGAGTGGAAAGGGCCAAAATACCCAACCTGAAAAGTGGTCCTATTTTTCTTTTCAGAAAATATGAAATGGACATAGATTAATCATCATTAGATTATGATTTGCAGATTGTTTATTATAAGGTGAAAGTTAAAATCTAAAAAATATATTTTTCAAGTTACTTTACAAAGTGTAGAAGCACTTTTCTTAAAGTGAGAAATATATTTAATAAGTGATCATTTTATACTTTCTAAAATATTTCATATAGCCATACATATGAACAATAGTGCTTGCGAGTAGAGTTGAATATACTAGAAAATACTCAATTTTTTGTATAACTGTGATAACATCTATAACGGTCTTTCAGATACTTATGTCTTATAAGATATTGATTTTTTGTTCTTATTTAGATCCTGCACATTAGCATTTCCAATCATATACTGCCCTGAAATAACTACTGTAAATGTTCCTCAAAGATAGGCAAAAAAATTAAGTATATGTGATATCTGCCCCATCATGGATCCCTCTTAAAATAATCTAATGTGCATTAGTTTATGAAAGAAAGCAAAAATGAAAAAATAGCCAGGTTAAATTTGTTTTACCCAGTGTATCTTAAATTAACTTGAACCTGGAATCCCTTTCTCATGTATCACAAATTAACATCTGTCTATCCTCCATCTATGCGGGTTTCCCAGGCAGCTCAGTGGTAAGGAATCTGCCTGTGATGCAGAAGATGCAGGTTTGATCCCTTGGTTGGGAAGATCCCCTGGAGAAAGAAATGGCAACCCATTCCAGTATTCTTGTCTGGGAAATCCCATGGGCAGAGGAGCCTGGCGGGCTACAGTCCATGGGGTTGCAAAGAGTTGGACATGACTTAGCAACTTAACAACAGCAGCATCCATCCATCCAGTTAACCATTCATTCAATGTACTTGGGCACCCCTGGTGGCTCAGTTGGTAAACAGTCTGCCTGCAATGCTGGAGACTTGGGTTCAAACCCTGGGTCAGAAAGATCCCCTGGAGAAGGCAATGGCAACCCACTCCAGTATTCTTGCCTGGAGAATTCCATGGACAGAGGAGCCTGGTGGGCTACAGTCCATGGAGTCACAAAGATCAATGTACTACTTGCTGTGAATACCCATAAGTGTTACAGGAATTAGTGGTAACTTGAACAAAATCAGATGTGGATCTCATCTTTTAGAGCTTAGGTAATGTGAGAGGGACTAACATTAATTTAAAAAATCATAAATACATACTAAGGCATGAGTCTTGAAGGGAAATACAAGGAACTGTAAGTCGTTCATATGGGAGACCTAGTCTGGGGCACCAGGGAAGAATTCCTTAAGGAATTTTGAGCTGCATTTGCAAAAATTAGAAGGATATCTGGGGAAAGATGACAGACTGTGGAAGGAAAAGAATTCTAGGTAGAAGAGAGAGCATATATAAATATTATGAGGCAGCAGCAGAAATGACAGTGACTTGGAAGACCTGGTAGATGTTTTCAGCTGGAAGAGAGGATGTGAGGAATTAAGTGGCTTAAGAAGAACATGAAGAAGTAGGTAGGAGAGTGATCATGCCAAAACTTCTAGGTCATGCTAAGATGTTTGATCTTTACCAAAGAGCCATTGACAGCTAATGAAGAGTTTGGAGTTGAATCATGATCTATTTCACATTTTGAAAAGGATATTCTGGTTCTCTGAGAAAAAAAATAACTTGGAATGCAGGTGGAGGTGGAAGCTCAATGGCATGAGAAGTCACAGAAAAACAATCTGATGATTGTTGTATAAGCTCATGTTGGAGATGATAGTAGCTTGGAGCAGGTTAATAGGATAGTCATAGTGGAGAAGCAGATATAAGTAAATGATTGAGAGATACTTACAAAGTAAGAAATGCCTGGATGTGGCAAAGAGAAATTGTAGAATTCTTACTTGCAAAACTGGATAGAAGGTAGTATGTTTCATTCAGCTGGGTAGTGGAGATGATGGAATTCCAGTTAAGCTATTTCAAATTCTGAAAGATGATGCCATGAAAGTGCTGCACTCAATATGCTAGCAAATTTGGAAAACTCAGCAGTGGCCACAGAACTGGAAAAAGTCAGTTTTCATTCCAATCCCAAAGAAAGGTAATGCCAAAGACTGCTCAAACTACCGCACAGTTGCACTCATCTCACATGCTAGGAAAGTAATGCTCAAAATTCTCCAACCCAGGCATCAGCAATATGTGAACCGTGAACTTCCAGGTGTTCAAGCTGGTTTTAGAAAAGGCAGAGGAACCAGAGATCAAATTGCCAACATCCGCTGGATCATCAAAAAAGCAAGAGAGTTCCAGAAAAACATCTACTTCTGCTTTGTTGAGTATGCCAAAGACTTTGATGGCATGGTTCACAATAAACTGTGGAAAATTCTGAAAGAGACGGACATACCAGACCACCTGATCTGCCTCTTGACAAACCTGTATACAGATCAGGAAGCAACAGTTAGAACTGGACATGGAACAACAGACTGGCTCCAAATAGGAAAAGGAGTACATCAAGGCTGTATATTGTCACCCTGTTTATTTAACTTATATGCAGAGTACATCATGAGAAATGCTGGGCTGGAGGAAGCACAAGCTGAGATCAAGATTGCCGGGAGAAATATCAATAACCTCAGATATGCAGACGACACCACCCTTATGGCAGAAAGTGAAGAAGAACTAAAGAGCCTCTTGATGAAAGTGAAAGAGGAGAGTGAAAAAGTTGGCTTAAAGCTCAACATTAAGAAAACTAAGATCATGGCATCCGGTCCCATCACCTCATGGTAGTTAGATGGGGAAACAGTGGAAACAGTGGCAGACTTTATTTTTCTGGGCTCCAAAATCACTGCTGATGGTGACTGCAGCCATAAAATTAAAAGATGCTTACTCCTTGGAAGGAAAGTTATGACCAACCTAGACAGCATATTAAAAAGCAGAGACATTACTTCGTCAACAAAGGTCCATCTAGTCAAGGCTATGGTTTTTCCAGTAGTCATGTATGGATGTGAGAGTTGGACTATAAAGAAAGCTGAGTGCCGAAGAATTGATGCTTTTGAACTGTGGTGTTGGAGAAGACTCTTGAGAGTCCCTTGGACTGCAAGGAGATCCAACCAGTTCATCCTAAAGGAGATCAGTCCTGGGTGTTCATTGGAAGGATTGATGTTGAAGCTGAAACTCCAATACTTTGGCCACCTGATGCGAAGAGCTGACTCATTGGAAAAGACCCTGACGCTGGGGAAGGTTGAGGGCAGGAGGAGAAGGGGACGACAGAAGATGAGATGGTTGGATGGCATCACCGACTCAATGGACATGGGTGTGGGTAGACTCTGGCCATTGGTGATGGACAGGGAGGCCTGGCGTGCTGCGGTTAATGGGGTCACAAAGAGTCGGACATCACTGAGCTACTGAACTGAACTGAACTGAATTCAAAAAGAGGAATCACTTTAGGAGGAGAGATCACAAAATGATTTAGAACATATTGAGTTTAAGGTGCCTTTAAGAAATCAAGTGTACTTTTCATGTCAGGCGTTCCAGGCTGTTGATATGCACTTGGGAATCGTTGACAAATGCATGCTAAATTAAATGATGAATGATATTCCCAAGGAGATGGTGTAGAGCGAAAAGACTAGGAACCTTAAGACTAAGCCTTGAAGAAGCTAAATATCTGAGAGCTGGTACAAAATAATGAGCTGGCAAAGGAGGTTAAAGAATGACCAGAAAAATAGGAAGATCGGCAGAGCACGTCACTGCTGAAAATCAAAGGAAAAGAATGTTTCAAGAATCAGAGAGGTTGTCTGTTCCAAATAATGTTGTGAGTTGAAATATGATGGGAATTCAAATTTCTCTGTTAGATTTTATGATACAGAGGTCACTGGGCACTGGTAAATGATGAAAGTGGAAGACACACTGGAGAGATTAAGAAATAAGTGGGAAGTAAAATAATGTATAAACAACTCTGTTATAAATTTGTGAAGAATAGGAGAGCGAAAAAGTGGAAGCTCTCAAGGAAAACGGGGGATTCGTGAAAAACTTTTAACTAATGTTTAAAGGTTTAAACTTTTATCTAATGAAGAAGGGTCGAATATTTTTAAGTGGCGATTTTGAAGAGGTAGTTGAGATGACAGCCATAGCATAGGCTTCCAGAGAGCCAAAGTGAAGGGACTGGTCCAACCTGGGGAGCAATGTCTCCTCCATCCTAACAGATTGGCACAGGGCATGGGAGAGAGGATAGATGTAGGTATCAGCGGGTGAATGGGTTTGACAGAGAGAAGTTGAGGGTTTCTGAAAAAAGACTTCTCTCTCTTTATAAGCAGACTATTTATGAGCTGAGAGTAAGGTGGAAGTGGAGATGAAGGTTATCATGATTATTTAAAATAGGACAGAAGCTTGTGCAGAACTAGGGGAAGATTATCTCCATTAGAACATAGGACTCGGCTGCTAATTTTACTCAGAGGGGTGGCCAGATGGGTGAAATGAAATGACAGAGGAACAATAAATTTATTCATGGTATTGGCAAAAACACATTTTGGTAAATATTTTTGCATACTTTCCAAATTTCTGTGAAGAGTGTGTTTTTCTTATTTGCAGATTTTAGTACATATTATTTTAAATTATGGGTTTTGAATAGGCTTTTAGTGTAAGTGAAAGTATTAGTCTCTCAGTTGTCTTTGACTCTTTGCAACCCTGTGGACTGTAGCCCACCAGGCTCCTCTGTCCATGCGATTTCCCAGGCAATAATGCTGGAATGGGTTGACATTCCTTTCTCCAGGGGATCTTCCTGACTCAGGGATTAAACTCAGGTATCTCATATTGCAGGCAGATTCTTTACTGTCAGAGCCTCCAGGGAAGCCTATTTTAAAAATCATACATGAAGTCATATATTTTTATACTTGTTTCCTGATTAAAGATTTCATCCTACACTTATAGTTATCTTTGCCTTTGTTATCTAACCTAGATGTTAAATCTACTATAAAGCTAAGATCTGAGATAGTTTTATTTTAGAGGCTAAGAAACAACACATGTTGTTAATGTTATAGTTTTTTTATATATTCAATTTTTAAAAAAAAAACATGATGTGCAAAAACCACTACAATATTGTAAATTAATTAGCCTCCAATGAAAATAAATAAATTAAAAAAAAAAAAAAACTGGAACAAAAAGAAAACAACCTGGTCAATACTGATTACAAATTTAGCAAGTGACAAAAGAATGAATGGAAGAAATTTGAAATTTCTGTTTTAGACATGGAAGGGATTTATTAGGAAATAAAAAATCTCAGAGAATTTTTAAGATGAAGGAAAACATGTTTCACACAAATGTAAATATGGATGGAAATTCAAGTGGTAGATGGTTCTGGGTACTGGGTTTACTATGCACATCTTGTTGACAATAAGATGTTGGTGTGGATGTTGGTTGGTGGCCAGTCTCCACCAGAAGATATTCTAGAGGCAGAAAGCTGAGTTTCTTGAAATGCAGGCCCCAAATAAAGAAAGTCTAAGAGGGCTCCACATTTAGGACTCAACTTTAAATACATTTTTCCTGATTTTTTTCTTTTTAATAAGATTAGCCTAACACCATGATTTTATACAAATAAATTATATCCACCTGACTATCTACATTTAGCCTAAAATTATTTGTAGTCAATAATGCCATGTCTTTCACAATATATGTCAATTTTTAAAGCTTTTGTTTTGTTTTGATGTGACTAATTCAAGGCGAGTAGTGTTTGGAGAAGTTTGTGGGTATTTTTTTTACACTTAAATAATACTATTGTTTTAGCTTTCTTCTTCAACACTAATTGAATAAGCAATATAGATTGAGATTTTGTAGTTAAAGAATTTATTGCATTTTTTTAACATGTTAGACAAAGCTGATGCAAAAGATCTTGGAAAGAAGAGGAGTAAAGATGGAGAGAAGGAAAGAGAAAAGGAAAAATTCAGATGGTCAATACATGGTTCAAGACCCTCATCAGATGTACAATATTCTCTACAGTCTCTGTCAGATTGTAAGCTCTCAGTCTCCTAGAATAATAATTATTGTACACATTTCCTCAAATGCTGGAGAACACTGGAGCACAGAAATGTATTTTTTGTTCAGATATATCTAAATAAGCTTTTCAGAGTGGCCCATAATTGTTAAGCTCTCAGATGGTTG
Organism: Okapia johnstoni; assembly: GCA_024291935.2. Classification (NCBI taxonomy): domain Eukaryota; kingdom Metazoa; phylum Chordata; class Mammalia; order Artiodactyla; family Giraffidae; genus Okapia; species Okapia johnstoni. The sequence goes on along the minus strand of CM044317.1, from coordinate 18,657,978 downwards.
TGCATAATGAAGCAAGATCCTACATATGAGACAGAAGCCAAGATTACCCAAGTACTTATGGTACAACAGTCACAGAAGTGTTTACATGAATGAAGATATAGGCTAATATATATTATTATAGTATATATAACATATTTTACATTATAAAATATATAAGTATATTTACATAAATATTTGATTAGATATTGATATATATTAGTATATGTCTGCCTCTATATAAATTCTATATATATACATGTATATATAAAATCTTTTTAAAAAACTTTATAGTCCTAACATTGGATCATCTATCTTGGTGCTTCCAGAATGTATAATTCTCAGTTCACTTCTCTTTACATGAAAATATGTCCATTTACTTCCAGTATTATGCTTTATCATCTTTTTTTCATTTTGTCTTCTTTCTGAATACATTACTGTGTTTTTGTGTGAGAACAGTTTCATAACTATGGCTTTGCATTTTTGCAGAAAGCTTTTTAGTGGTTTGGTAAAGAATATACAAACACTAGTCATTTTTTTGTATTTTTAATTTTCTATTAAGCATTTTTTTCTTATATTGATACCTTAAGCAGTCTTTTGTGATAGTCAGTGACATAACATCCCCAAATTTACTGATAATTTTTGTATTTGTGAGATTGCAAAACATTTTTCTGAGTTTCATTGTAAAAATGAAGGTAACAATGCCTTTTTTCTACCAAACTCATAGTTAAGGTCAACCTCAAGATACAGAATATAGTTCAAAGTTTGGACTGAAGACTAAAATTGCCTGGGTTCAGATCTCTGTTTCATGAAAAATATGTATTGGAGAAGGAAAAAATTTTCCTCTATTCTCTCCAGGTTCTTCTAGCTGGTCTAAGAATCAAATTGATATGAGGCATATTCACAGAAGAAAAAAATAATAATCATTATAATCCCAGGGACGGGGGAGCCTGGTGGGCTGCTGTCTATGGGGTCACACGGAGTCGGACACGACTGAAGCAACTTGGCAGCAGCTGCAGCAGTGCACTTATATATAACTGCTTGAACTTTAAGGGAATAAAACAAAACTTTTCAATTAAAAATAAAAACAAGAGGAAAATAAATTCTGTTGTTTTGACCAGAATCTTTAAAGGACAAAAATACCATGAATCAAATGTAGTAATTTCAGGGATATTAGGGAATAAATATTGATTCTCAGAAGCAAACCTACAAGCATTATACATTTCAAACTAAGTTACCTTCTTAGTTTCCCTTTCTCATGAGAGGATTAATTTGTGTTTTCTTTCTCCTTGAAATGACATAGAAACTCCCAGACTTCTTTAAATTCAAATTAAAGATTCTATGAAAGTTAAGTTACATAGGCTGATAGCTAGAGTGAGTTTATATAATAACTTTTTTACATTGAAGTAAAATGATTTCTTAATGAACTATATGGTACTATTATGAAAGTGAAACTAATGAGACATTCTATACAATAGACGTACATTTAAGAGTTAACATTTTTTAAATGCATGTAAAGTTGTTTACCTATTTTTCATCAGCAAAGATAAGTTCATTAAATAATTTGAATGGTCTACCATGACCTACCAGACCCATTTTGGCTAGAATTTCCATGACACAATATGTGTTTGGATTTACAGGTTCTTCAGCAATACAGTCCCCTCAGATGGTTGTATATGCAACCTTTACACCTCTCTATTTGTTTGAAAAGAAGATATTTTTATTAGAGAAGATGGTAAGCACTCAAGGCCAAGAAACTCAGTATAATTTATGGTGTTTGTGTGTGTATGTGGTCATTTGTTGCAGTAAAGTGTTGTCCTTCAGTGTTTCCCAGCATCAGGGTCTTTGCAGTGAGTTGGCTTTTCACATTAGGTGGCCAAAGTATTAGAGCTTCAACTTCAGCATCAGTCCTTCCAGTGAATTTTCAAGGTTGATTTCCTTTAAGATTGACTGGTTTGATCTCCTTGCTGTCCATGGGACTCTCAAGAGTCTTCTCCAGCTCCACAATCCAAAAGCATCAATTCTTCAGCACTCAGCCTTCCTTATGGTCCACCTCTCACATTCATACATGATTACAGGAAAAACCATAGTTTTGACTATAATGCACTTTTGTCAGCAAAGTGATGTCTCTGCTTTTTAATACACTGTCCAGGTTTGTCATAGTTTTCTTTCCACAGAGCAAGTGTCTTTTAATTTCATGGCTACAGTCACAGTTTGCAGTGATTTTGGTGCCCAAAAAAGGGAAATCTGTCACTGCTCCCACTTTTTCCCATTCTATTTGTCATGAAGTGATGGGATCAGATGCCATGATCTTTAGTTGTAAATGTTGAGATTCAAGTCAGATTTTTCACTCTCCTCTTTCACCCTCATCAAGAAGCCCCTCTTCATTTTCTGCCATTAGAGTATTATCATCTGCATATATGAGGTTGTTGAAATTTCTCCCAGCAATCTTGGTTTCAGCTTGTGATTCATCCAGCCTGGCATTTTGCATGATGTACTTTCATATAAGTTAAATAAGCCAGGTGACAGTAGACAGCCTTGTCTACTCTTTTCCCAATTTTGAACCAGTCTATTGTTCCATGTCCAATTCTAACTGTTGCTTCTTGACCTATACACAGATTTCTCTGGAGACAGGTAAGGTGGTCTGGTACTCCCATCTCTTTAAGAATTTTCCAAAGTTTGTCAACACCCTTTTGCAACAACCAAAGTAGAAAATATACCAGAATTCAATTAAAATTCTATTCTTGAATTTAAGTCTTGTTGTCTCTGTAATTAAACATTTAGGTACAAGGACTCAGTACAGGCAAAGTTTTCTTAGTGCTGTTCTGTGCTTAGTCCCTCAGTTGTGTCCCACTCTGCAACCAAACCCATGGACTGTAGCCCACCAGGCTTCTCTGTCCATGGGGCTTTTCCAGGCAAGAATACTGGAGTGGGTTGCCATGGCCTCTTCCGGGGGATCTTCCCAACCCAGAGATCCAATCAGGTCTCCCACATTGCAGGCAGATTCTTTACCAGCTGAGCTACCATGGAAGCCCAGATGATTGCAATAGTTTAATCTTAAAAAAAAAAGATGTAGTTTCATATAGTTTATCAATTCTTTTCATTGTAAACAAAGGGCATCAAATTATGTATTTCAGTGAGAATTGTGTAAATCATTTCTAAGTAATAATACATCACCTTTCTATAAACAGTTCATATCTATTTTATTAACCTAAGACACATCAAATGAATTCATATCTAGTAAACCACTGCCATGAATGCCTTAAAATAATACACACAAAAATGTTAACTGCTTTTTTCTTAGACAGTTAACAACTTTTAGAAAATATGGACAAAGGGAATAAAATTTAAATATTTGTAATATAAATGCCTAGTCATAGACACCATTAACATTTTGGCATATATACTTTGCTTTTTTTTTTCTTCTCTGCATATTTTCTACATGTATATGTATATAAATTTTTTACTCAGGGAAATTCTATTTTACTTACTGTTTGGAAATGAGTTTTTTCACGTGACACTGTATCATTAACATTTTCCTGTGATGTTAAACATTTGACAACATAACATTTAATAGTTACATGAGATGTATGGATTTGCCATAATTTTTATGTTATCTTTGAGTTTTGGACATAAAAAATCATTCTTCTCTCCTTCCCTTTTAAAGAGTAAAGCTCACCAGATCACTCTTCGATCTACTTAGACAAACACCCTATTGCATTTGTATTGATCCCTAACGCTCTAGGGGGACTTCAGACGTCCAGCACTTTATTGCTAGAATTCCATGTGTCTGAAATCATTACATTAAAGTATAAGAAGACAGTGATATAATCATTTTATTAATTAGAAACAGCTTACTGTTAAAAAATTGAATGGAAATTTGGTTGAAATGTAAATACACCAATTGTATGATTATTGCACTTACATTTGTCTTCTGGATGATTTGACCAAAGAGCATAGATGTTATCATTTCTTCTTCCTTTTCTTTCCTTTCTCTTGCCTCCACCTTCTCCTCTTTTTTAGATAGGAAACATTCCTTACTGCAAAAGTCTGCAATGTAACAAGGGTAATATTGTCAAGACAATTGGACATAATATGCTATTATGAACGTAGAGAAAAGGGCAGTTCCTCTGTTTTTAATTAAAAGTTATTCAAGTTTAGCCATGGTTAAATCCAAGTGTGCTTCTCAGGGGCCCCTCAGCTTAAGTCTCTTTTTAGGATGGCTACATCAGCCCTGATTTTATTTTTTCTTAATCTTACTCCCTGACATTGGCCATTGCCTTAGCTATTCCAGAGAAATTAAACCCTCTAATACTGTGGACTACAAAAGCCCATGAGCCATGCTTTGTGGAGTGTTCCATAGGAAGTACTTAAATACTTTATAAAATTGAAAAACAAAAAGATAAGATTTACATCTTCATTACACGAAAAAAGAAGGCACAGAAAAGTTCACTTGAACTTTTGTCTGTTCTACTGAAAAACTGGTAAACAAAAAAATTTTAATTTAAAAGGCCAAAAAAAAGCACATGTTTATTCATTAATTCAACAGATGTTAATTAATTATTCTTTGCTAAACAACTACCTGGAATCTGAGGAAGACACCATGTTGAGCATGACTAATAAGTACTCTCCCCACGAAGTTTAGAGTCAATGAGAAAAGCAGACAAGCAAACAGTAATAGAGTTAGAATATTGCCATAATAGAAGTTGCTTGGAATATGGTAGATGTAGCATTTAAATAAAGTGCATTGAATAAGTAACCAAATAAATCAATGAAGGAGTGAAAAAAATGTATACAGAACACATAGCAGAGACACATCTTTCTGTCTAGTGGGTGACTAGGGAAATCACTGCAGATGGTGACTGCAGCCATGAAATTATAAAATGATTGCTCTTTGGAAGAAAAGCTATGACAAACATAGGCAACATATTAAAAACTGGAGACATTGCTTTGTTGACAAAGGTTCACCTAGTCAAAGCTATAATTTTTCCAAGTAGTCATGTACAGAAAAGGTCTTCACAACCCAGATAATCACAATGGTGTGATCACTCACCTAGAGCCAGACATCCTAGAATGTGAAGTCAAATGGGCCTTAGGAAGCATCACTATGAACAAAGCTAATGGAGGTGATGGAATTCAAGTTGAGCTATTTCAAATCCTGAAAGATTACGCTGTGAAAGTTCTGCACTCAATATGCCAGCAAATATGGAAAACTCAGCAGTGGCCACAGAGCTGGAAAAGGTCAGTTTTCATTCCAATCCCAAAGAAAGGCAATGCCAAAGAATGCTCAAACTATTGCACAATTGCACTCATCTCACACGCTAGTAAAGTAATGCTTAAAATTCTCCAAGCCAGCCTTCAGCAGTACATGAACCGTGAACTTCCAGATGTTCAAGCTGGTTTTAGAAAAGGCAGAGGAACCAGAGATCAAATTGCCAACATCTGCTGGATCATCAAAAAAACAAGAGAGTTCCAGAAAAACATCTATTTCTGCTTTATTGAGTATGCCAAAGCCTTTGACTGCATGGATCACAATAAACTGTGGAAAATTCTGAAAGAGATGGACATACCAGACCACCTGACCTGCCTCTTGGGAAACCTGTATTCAGGTCAGGAAGCAACAGTTAGAACTGGATGTGGAACAACAGACTGGTTCCAAATAGGAAAAGGAGTACGTCAAGGCTGTATATTGTCACCCAGCTTATTTAACTTCTATGCAGAGTACATCATGAGAAATGCTGGGCTAGAGAAAGCACAAGCTGGAATCAAGGTTGCCAGGAGAAATATCAATAACCTCAGATATGCAGACAACACCACCCTTATGACAGAAAGTGAAGAAGAACTAAAGAGCCTCTTGATGAAAGTGAAAGAGGAGGGTGAAAATGTTGGCTTAAAGCTCAACATTCAGAAAACTAAGATCATGGCAACTGGTCCCATCACTTCATGGCAGATAGATGGGGACAGTGGCTGACTTTACTTTTCTGGGCTCCAAAATCACTGCAGATGGTGATTGCAGCCATGAAATTAAAAGCCGCTTACTCCTTGGAAGGAAAGTTATGACCAACCTAGACAGCATACTAAAAAGCAGTAAGTAATGCACTTTGTCAACAAAGGTCCGTCTAGTCAAGGCTATGGTTTTTCCAGTGGTCATGTATGGATGTGAGAATTGGGCTGTAAAGAAAGCTGAGCGCAGAAGAATTGATGCCTTTGAGCTGTGGTGTTGGAGAAGACTCTTGAGAGTCCCTTGGAGTGCAAGGAGATCCAACCAGTCCATCCTAAAGGAGATCAGTCCTGGGTATTCATTGGAAGGACTGATGTTGAAGCTGAAACTCCAATCCTTTGGCCACCTGATGCGAAGAGGTGACTCATGGGAAAAGACCCTGCTGCTGGGAAAGATTGAGGGCAGGAGGAGAAGAGGACAACAGAGGATGAGATGGCTGGATGGCATCATCAACTCGATGGACATGGTTTTGGGTGGACTCCGGGAGTTGGTGATAGACAGGGAGGCCTGATGTGCTGTGGTTCATGCAGTCGCAAAGAGTCGGACACAACTGAGAGACTGAAATGAACTGAACTGAACATGTATGGATGTGAGAGTTGGATCATAAAGAAAGCTGAGCACCAAAGAATTGATGGTTTTGAACTGTGGTGTTGGAGAAGACTGCAATGAGATCAAACCAGTCAGTCCTAAAGGAAATCAGTCCTGAATATTCATTGGAAGGACTGATGCTGAAGCTGACACTCCATTACTTTGGCCACCTGATGCAAAGTATAAGGATACTTTGCTGGGAAAGATTGAAGGCAGGAGGAGAAGGGGACAACAGAGGATGAGATGGCTGGATGATGTCACAGACTCTATGGACATGGGTTTGAGCAAGCTCCTGAAGTTGGTGAAGGACAGGGAAGCCTGATGTGCTGCATTCTATGGGGTTGCAGAGTTGGACACGACTGAGCGACTGAACTGAAGTGAGGAAAGTCTTCCCAAAAGAAAAAAAAAGAAAATTGTTTAAGCAGGCTTTAAAGTTAGCCTGAAAAATAGGAAAAAACATAATGCGTGAAGCAGAAGGAAACTTATGTTGGAAAGTTTGGAGTTGAAGGATAACCCACTGGGTTCGAGGGACTACTAGAGTTTGAACAGATTACAAAAGGAGAAGCTTTAGAGGCAGTCTGAGGTGTGGGAGGGAGCCTGGCAGGTTACTTTACCTTTATGTGAGGAACTGGTAAAGAATGCAAGAAAACAAAGCAAAACTTGGAAAAGAACAACAAGTCACATATAACCCTACCTTTATGACAGATGTTTATAAATCACCTCCCTGTCGAGGATTTGAAAAATGTCTTACAGGGTCCAGTTAAAGAAATGCGAGCAAGAAACAATGTCACATATTACCCTACCTTATGCAGAGTGTTATAAATCCTCCCTGTGAGGGTTGAAATGTCTTACAGGGTCCAGTGGTTCAGGAATTGGCCCAGTGTCTGTAATAGTAATGAAATGAGCTTCCAAGCTGTAATGAACTGCCTCCAACATTACAGTCTCCTGCTGATTCTTTTACATTAGCTATTAGGATAAGTAGGGTCTCTTGGTAAAAATCAGAATATAAAGATGATATCATGTTTCGAAGATAAATCTACAGAAGAAAATTCTTTCTAATGGAATTTTATTAAATGGAGTACATAGCAAAAAATTTAAAAACATGAATTATTCAAAAATATTTCCTGAAGAGGCCTATTACATATTTCACTAGAATGTTTCACTATTTTAAATTACTCTCTGTCCCTAATTCTAATATAAGGAAATTTGGGACCCTTAACAAAGTTTCTCAATATCAAACTATGACAATTATTAAGCATTACTTTACCTTATTCAGAACTATTGTGCAGTATGTCAGAAATAAAATGAAGTATGAGAAACTGGCTTCCATACTTTACATCAAGCTAATACTTTTGTGAATTATTTAAATAATACAATAGATGAAAATACCATACTTATTTAATATTATATCTTACATTTTCTGAATGCCTTGAATAGTTTTGTTTTCTAGTGTCCCACTGTTCAAAAGAGAAAGCAAACGGACCACAGTTTTGGTTGCAATTATAAGAAGGAACTGAGAGATGTAGAGCAAATGTGTGAACTATCCAGAAATTACTCAACTTATAAATACTACTTAGGGCTTCCCCAGTGGCTCAGTGGGTAAAGAATCTGCCTGCAATGCAGGAGATACAAGAGATGCCAGTTCGATGCCTGGGTCAGGAAGACCCCCTGGAGGGGGAAAATGGCAACCCACTCCAATATTCTTGCCTGGGAAATTCAATGGACAGAGGAGCCCGGCAGGCTACAGTCCAAAGGGTCGCAAAGAGTTGACCTTGAATTATTAAAGCATAATTTCAGAGGTTTCTGAATTTTTTCAATGAATTGCCAACATATAGATGGGATAAAAGGGACATGACAATTTCCTCTCCTTAAATTAGCGCTTTTTAAAAGAAAAATTTTAAAACATTGAAGCGACTTTTCTCTTTATTCCATATATTTATAATGCTTTTAAATGACTCTACTGAACTTAATAACACATATTCTAGCTGAGGCAATAATTTCCAATTGGCTAACAGGTGAGTTCTGATCCTAATTCAAATGACTATTTTGTAAATTTTCATTTTCAAACATTGCTATTTGCATAGAAATCAATGATAGAAAATCATTAGGAAGAAAAATAGTTATTGGCAAAACTGACTTTAATGTAGTTAATGTTTTATTTTACTTTAAATGTTTCAGCGTTTAGACCATGAATATCAGAATATGACTACAGGGTATGTTACTTTAACCTTCACATACCTTTTGATTTCTTATGGCATCTTTCAGCCATCAGTCAGTACATGAATTTCTATAATGACTTGAATTTCTTCCAATGACTTGATTTGGATTTGCCTGGACCATCTGCCCTTCTGTGAATGCCTCCTTTGTCAGGAGTGATCATGGGGATTTTGTATAGGGAAGCTTGAGGACATAAACTGTAGACAAAGCAACTGCTTACCCTCAGGGCAACTGCTTACTAAGGGCAGTGGGGTTTTTTGAAAACTATCGAGCAATTGCTGGTGCTTAAAAAAAAAAAAAAACTGACAAAGACTTTATATGTTAAGTACTTGTATCAAATCTTTAACCTTTAAAGAAAGTGTTAGTCGCTCAGTTGTGTGCAACTCTTTGTGACCCCATATGGACTGCAGCCCACCAGGCTCCTCTGTCCATAGAATTTTCCAGGCAAGAATACTAGAATGGGTAGCCATTCCCTTCTCCAGGGGATCTTCCCAACCCAGGGATTGAACCTGGATCTCCTACATTGCAGCCAGATTCTTTATCATCTGAGACTCCAGGGAGGCCCAACAAAAGTAATAGTTGATTAATTTTGGACCAAAACTGATATTCCGAGACTTCTGCAATGTCATAGAATCTTAAACTCTTAGAATTGAAAAGTAACTTCTCGTTCTAGTCCCTCATTTTGTAAATAAAGAAAGGGAGCCCCAGATACCCTAAAAGATCGAAAGAAATACAGAGAGTAATAGCGCTTACACTATATGTGTGTGTTGGTAACTTAGTCGTGTCTGACTCTGCAACCCCACGGACTGTAGCCCTCCAGGCTCCTCTGTCCATGGGATTGTCCAGGCAAGAATTCTGGAGTGGATTTCCATTTCCTTCTCCAGGGCACCTTCCTGACCCAGGGCTCGAAGCTGTATCTCCTGCATTGCAGGCAGATTCTCTACCATCTGAGCCACCAGGAAAGCCCTAGTGCTTACACTAAAGGATGTAGAAATATTACCACTATATCTCTCTAGTGGTGATATTATTTCTATAATGATGAAAAGCGTTATCTTAAATGCATAAAGCAAATACAAGAATCCTTTTAACTCTGCCTTCCACTTTTTAGGCTGATTCTGCTGAGAAGCTTAGAGAATATGGGCTTTCCCATATCTGTAGCCATCCTGTACTTGTCACAAGAACTAGATCCTGCCCCCTTATAGCACCGCCAAAACCACCTCCTGTACCTCCCTGGAAACTCTTTCGTCAAAAAAAAGAAGCTGTTATAACAGATGAAGCTAAAGGTATGGTTCATATTGTCCAAAAATCTAATCAACATTTCTCTCTATGAAGTTCTAATAGTTCTATTTGTAATGCAAGAGATATATCAAGAAAGCAATCCAACATTACACTTAAAGCCTTCATCTAATTTTATGTCTGAAAGGATGACTTCTGCACATCTCAGACTCTGATTAGTTTGGTTTTCACATCTACACTGACCAGATAAATAAAGGCCATTCTTTGGGTGATGGCACTATGATTATAACTGTGATAGAAAAGTGGTTTGGAGCAAATCATACAGAAAGTTAAATAGCATATATGCTAACCCACTGGTGTGAATTTCGAACATGGGGACCATTGTGTGGTGCCCAGGAGGACGCCGTCTTTGAATTGACTGAATCCCATTTGAAATTGCTGTAGGAGGAGGACGTCTGCCTGGGCCGGCTCCTGTCAGTATCATCGTGTAGCCGGTGAATGGCAGCTGTGCTCGGAAATACACAGGTTCACACAGGCTGAGAATGTGCTAAGGAGTCTGTTCCCACTGGTTCTTATTCTTGTCTTTTATTTCTGAATTCCGTATAATCCGTCTAAGTTTTTATTCCTTGAATCATTTCTCTTTGTCTTCATCTACACTCCTTCTGTGAACACCATGTCTGAATGGAAGAGAGACCAACATGGCGAGAGAAGAAATGGGCAAGACCACAAAGGAACTCAGCCAATTCAAAGATGGTGTCCTACTGGGCCATCACCCAGAGAATGACAAAACAAAACTCAAAATTAAAAAATTATGGCCTAACAGAATAGCTCAGTTTGTTTATGTTGATTCAAACATATGGCCTTTCTGTAGCTAATTTACACTTGCAGCTTTTAATGAAAGATGATAGAGAATTGGAGTGCTGTGGTTTATATATATATGTGTGTGTGTGTGTGTGTGTGTGTGTATTTCCTATTCCAGAAAGCTTAAATTATCTTTTTTGTTATCTTTTTTTGTGTGTTCATTTCCTTGCTTTCTCATTTTCTTCCTTTTTCTTTTCCAGTACCTCATTATCTTCTAATTGTATCCATCCAGTAACAGGTCATCACATTCTAGAGGTTTTTACATTAGGCCTGTCCTTGAATGAACAATGAAGACAAAGCCACAGTGAACATACCTAGTGCCAGTTTACTAAAGACATCCCTAAGAAGCATGTGAATAAGCTTTAAGTGGTTGGTCCCATGAACCACAGCTTGTACTCTTAATAATGGTGCTTGCTGTGTTCCTGCTACCAATTCAAGTACTGCTGATCCTTCAGTGCATGGGACTAAAGAACTGTGTCTCAGCCGCAGAGTAACACATAAGTCTCAGCGGTACTCAGGATCCTAAAACTACAATAGCCACAGAGATTGGAGTATTTACCTGTTCCTTGCCTCCTACTTCTGACCATAATTTACATATTTTTAAGATAAAAATAACAACTGTTAACCATGTAATTTTCCTCACATTTGCTTTCTGCCTACGTTGATACAACCAGTACAGCTGGTGGCAAAAATTTTCTAGCACAACATGTTTTATCCTTGCCAGAAAAGAACAAAGATTAAAGAAATATCTGGCTTAGATGTAAGGGAGAAATGGTCAGTTCATTTTTTTCCTTTTTTTTTTTTACTAGCCTTGTCTGCCTCTCTCCCACCTGCTTCATTATTTCAGTTATTCCCTTACATTCCTTGAGTTTCCGCAACAGGCTGTTGATGCCACTCCAGTGCCAACTGTTGATTTTGATTCCAGGAACTTTCCAACTTTCCTCCCTCCCTCTTTCCTTCCTGTCCGCTTTCATTTTTCCAAATACCAGCATTCACATGATGCTTGAGAGAAAAATCTTGGTATATTTTAATTTAATTAAAAGCTATATTTTAATTAAATGCATAAGTTGTTGTGCTCCATTGTGCCTTACTCTTTGTGACCCCATGGACTGTAGCCTGCCAGGCTCCTCTATCCATGGGAGTTTCCCGGCAAGAATACTGGAGTGAGTTGCCAATTCCTCCTCCAGGGGATTTTCTTGACTCAGGGATGGAAACTGTCTCCCGCATCTCCTCCAAAGGCAGGTGGATTCTTTACCAATGAGCCACCTGGGAAACCCTAAATGCATACAGCCACACTTAAAACAGTTCTTCTTTCAGAACATCAGAAATAGATGAAAAAAGGAAAAATACTAAACATACAACTATTTTCTGATTTTGCTACTGACTGTTGTATAACTCTATGTCTCTGTTGTAGGCTGTGGAAGAAAACCTCAGGCTTGATGTGATTCCAGAACTGAGGTCTTCCACTTCGAGGCTTACCACATCGCTGTCTTTCTTCTCTCCACTGGGTTTAGTATTTCAAGTGAAAATTAACAGGAAACAGAGAAAGAGATCAATTTAGAGATGATCACAGAACAAGCTCAGAAAAGTCATATATGCACTGTGTCATATTCTCACTTCTTTTCATCCTGTGGGCATCTTTTCCACTGCTATAGGAGCTTTTGTTAAGATAATCATGCCTAATGTTTAATTCAGTGTTCACCATATTAGTGCATGGACTGTGTGCCTTATCCATTGAGAAGTTACTTCTGTGTCAGCTTCAGACACCTTTAGGAATACCCATAACTATTTTCTTGACCTATTGCTTTCTTTTCTACTTCTGACTTTTACTTGTTACATTTCCTGTTCTTCTACTACTAACTTCATGTATTTAGCCCACTTTTTTTTTTCATGTCTTGAGCAATTGTGTTGTTAGAGGTTAACTAAAAGAAAACATTTTTAGTAAAAGACTTTTATAGAAAGTCTTTCGTGTACTTGAAATAGCAGCAAATGCCAAGTACAGTAATAATTCTAGAAGACATGGCTGACTTTCTCCCTTGAGATTTCATTGTTTCTTGTTGTAAATCTGGAAAGCAACTGAAGGAAGACTGAAGAAATCTCAAATTGGCAGGATCTATAAAGGCTTTTTAGTACAAAACTTTATGTATCACATACATTTCTATTTAAGTCTATTGAAATTTGCTGAGTAAATAGATAATCTAATCAGTATTGCATTAAATATTAAATTCTACATATAATCTTGGAATATTTCTTTTAACAAGTATAGAACACTACCTTTCTCTTTTTAGAAATAGTAATAAAGAAGCCTGACCAATTTCTTGAGATTTCAAGTCCATTTTTGAATTATAGAATGACTCCATTTACAATTCCGACAGAAACGTAAGTATTTAACAGTCTTTCCCATGAATACCTCTTGTTAACAGATGAAGTATTTTGTGATTTGCGTAGTTAAAAATGTATGGTTTGGTGGCAAATGTATTAAAGTTTGTGTAAATGCAGTGATTATAGGAAAACAAAAATTTAGGTTCTATTTCACAGTAATAAACATTTAAGATAAATTTGGAATTGGTTAAAATAAGGCCTAAACATGTCAGGCTTTACAGCTTTGGCATCTGTTTGAGAACAACACAGTATTTTGTTTTACTTTAAACATTAGCGTTGGGAAATGTTTTTGATCATTACCTGGTAAATTAAATCCCCAAATCAAATGATTGTCATAAATACCTGGGAGATGAAGTCTGTCACTCTTAGAAGGAAAGAAACAAACAAAAGAGCTAACTAAATATAACAGCAAAGACAATGAAGGAGAAAAAGAAAGAAGGGAAGGAGAAATCTAAATTTACCAATATTTGAACGAGACAGTAGGGATAGAAATAAAAGCTATGATCCTGGGTCTAATGCTTGTAATGAGTTCATGTTTATGTTCTCAGTCACTCAGTTGTGTCTGACTCTTTGTGAACCTGTGGACCGTAGCCTGGCAGGCTCCTCTGTCCATTGAATTTTCCGGGCAAGAATACTGGAGCTGGAGCAGGTTGCCATTTCCTACTCCAGGGACCCTTCTTCACCCAGGGATCGAACCTGCATCTCTTGCATCTTCTGAATTGGCAGGCAGATTCGTTATCACTAGTGCCACCTGGGCATTTTCATCGTGGTGAAAATGAAGTCTACAGATAGCAGCAATGAAAAGGGGTAGTGGGTGATATGATTTTACCATTAAAAGTGTGGTGATTCGTTATGAAGCAATTGATAACTAACACATGGATATGTACATATACCAAGGGTTATCAAATTTATTCTTTGTGCAGTCAATTGTACTTCAATAATCCCTCAATAAAGTTGTAAAAAATAAAAATAAATAATGTTCAATAGTGTGTAAAATGGTTTAAAAAATGGGATTCTAGAGCCAAGGAAGACAAAATAACTGATATTTAGAATTCAATGGATGTGTTTAATCACAGATTAGGTAAAACAAAAAAAGACAAGTTAGAAAAATGAAAAACAGGTCAGAAGACAATATCTAGACTCATTTCAGAGACTAAAACCAAAAATAAAAAAATGAGGGAAAGTACAGTAAAAGACTTATAAGACAAGTTGATAAAGATCAACATACTTGTATATGGGTCCTAGAAGTACCGGATAGAGTTTAGAGAATAATCATGAAATAAAAATATAATGGGAAAATTATCCCAAAAGTTAAAAAAAAATCAAGATTCAGGAATTTCTAAGAAAAGTCACATAATGTAAATACAGAGAAAACTGCAGCTGGATATCATAGTAAAACCTAAGACATATAATATGATAATACATAGATATAAAGTGAAAGAAATACTGCAACAAAAATCAGCATGGATAAATGTCACATACAAAATAATTAGACCAAAGAAATCTGGTACAAAATGTATATGGTTTACTTTTAATTATTTTACTAATACAGATATTAAAAAGAAAAACAAAGCAATATATAGTGCTGAAAATCAATAGTCGGGAAGTTACCTGTGGGGAGGAGTGTCGGCTGTGATGGGCAAGGACACCTGGCAGGATTTGTGGGGCCTGACAATATCTCTTGATCTGAATAATGGTGACATGGCCATGTTTACTTGGTAGGTTTTCGTCGTTTTACATTTATGATGTGTGTACCTTTTTCTAAATTTTTAAACCGTTAAAATGTTTGAATGGCTTTTATATATACGAATGGTTTATATATGTCATGAATACAATTACCACTAGATATGGTTTATCCTTCCCTTGGATATATTCAAATCCATGATAAGAGTATAAACTGATGAATAAAAGCAGTCAGAATTTAGATCAGACGTCTATTCGTTGTATTTTCCTACTTCTAGAGCCTGTTTGCGTCATAGCCAGTTAATCTACAATTTCTGGATTCTAGTTAAGTTGAAAATGTTAGAAATATGATTGAAATATCTTACTTTTAAGCCTCCTGCAGTTCTGTGCCATCAACGATTAAACACTGAAAAGTGAGTGAGGAGGGACTGCTAGGCTGCAAAGTAGACATAGTTAGCCATGTGAAGCTTATAAACAGAAAAATCAATTTGCTGCTACTTTGGTTTGAAAGATTTGTTCTGCTATATATTTGCAAATCTAGTTTTCCTCAAACTTTTATTTTAACTTATAAAAAATCTTATAAATAAATTATTAATTTCTATAAAAGCTTTAAATAAAAAAGTCAGCTGAATTTATTTAAACATTTTAAATTGCATTTACAACAGTGGCATATTTTATTTTTAAGTGCTTTAAAAGCCAAAAAAGAATAATAAATAAACTCTTACCAATTATATAAGAAAGAAGAAAATGTTAGTCACTCAGTCATGTTCGACTCTTTGCGATCCCATGGACTGTACTCTGCCAGGCCCCTCTGTTCATGGAATTCTCCAAGAAAGAATACTGGAGTGGGTTGCCATTCCCTTTTTCAGGAAATCTTCCCAATCCAGGGGTTGAACCCAGGTCTCCTTCATTGCAGGCAGATCCCTTACTGTCTGAACCACCAGGGAAATCCCTTACCAATTATATAAATCATCATTAAAAATTCCAATAATCAAAATGATGTTTCTGGGGAACCTTGATTTTTCCTATGCATAAGAATTGATGCTTTTGAACTGTGGTGCTGGAGAAGACTCGTGAGAGTCCCTTGGACTGCAAGGAGATCCAACCAGTCCATCCTAAAGGAGATCAGTCCTGGGTGTTCATTGGAAGGACTGATGTTGAAGCTAAAACTCCAATCCTTTGGCTACCTGATGTGAAGAGCTGACTCATTGGAAAAGACCCTGATGCTGGGAAAGATTGAGGGTAGGAGGAGAAGGGGACCACAGAAGATGAGATGGTTGGATGGCATCACCGACTTAATGGACATGAGTTTGGGTAAACTCCGGGCGTTGGTGATGTTCAGGAAGGCCTGGCGTGCTGCGGTCCATTGTGTCACAGAGTCAGACACGACTGAGTGACTGAACTGCACTATTAGATTTTACAAACCAAAAATTCTCTTATACCTATAACTCTCAGTCATGTCCAACCTTTTGCAATCCCATGGACTGTAGTCCACCAGGCTCCTCTGTCCATGGGATTCTCCAGGCAAGAATACTGGAGTGGGTAGCCATTTCCTTCTCCAGAGGACCTTCCCGACCCAGGGATCGAACCTGAGTCTCCTGCATCGCAGGCGGATTCTTTACTGCTGAGCCACCAGGGAAGCCTCCATAACTTCATTATAAACCTAAAATTAAATATAAAGCTATATTTTATGGCCTAATTTGTTAGATTATGTAACATGCTACATTTTTTTCATCTGTTGCAAACACATAATACCATGTAGAGACAGAATTTTCTTAAACATAAAAATGGTAAACCTTGTAATTTTTCTACTTAATTTTATAGTTAGTGTTACCCACTAAGATGATAATTTTATCATTCCAAATAGTGTTTGATTATCTGTTAGCTCATTGAGATTGCATACTACTCAAATATTTTGTGGGTTGTATGAACAGGAGTTGCAGACCTCCAGGACTAGTTTTTTCAGGATTCAGTGTCACACACTGACGTCTATAATCTCTATGCTAAGAGGGACCACAAAAGGGTTGGTTTCATAACCTGAACTTCCCATGTGACTCCCTTACTTGATTTTCTTATTCCTTCTTTCAGTTTTTTTTACCTAATTAAGTGGATGAAATTCTGTAACCCAGGTCTAGGTGACTTCAACACTTGATTGGATTCAGTTAACGTATTCACTGCTTGAACCTGTTATGGATTTCCTCGTATATCCATTGTAACTGGCCTAGACAAAAGCAAAAATATGTGTGAATGGCATTTCATCCTACCTGACTGCTAGATAGACAGAGTTCTCAGGTCAGCATAAGAGAAAGCTGGTCGGTTGGTTTGTTTTTGATGAGCCCTGGAGTGTGACTGCTACACAACTCCTTTTCCTTGGAACACTGTCATTGTAGCAACCATATGCCTGGTTTGCCTGTTCCTGGCTCCTGGCCTTGTTTGCAAGACTCAGAGCCTCACAAGTGTTTGTGCTACCCTCTAGCGGCAGTTTCAGGTAAATCTGAGACTAAAGCTAAAACTTGAGGCAAAGCAAGGTTTACCAAACACTAGCAAGGAAAAATCCAAAAGTAAAGGAAGTTCTATATATATGAAAATTAATTTTATCTTTGAAACACACCTACCGAAAATATTTGTACTATAACAAACATATTTCTGTTATTGTTCAGTTTCTAAGTCATGTCCAGCTCTGCAGCCTCATGGACTGCAGCACGCCAGGCCTCCCTGTCCCTCACCACCTCCCTGAGTTTGCCCAAGTTCATGTCCATTGAATCAGTGATGCTATTATATTGTACCTGTAAACTAACTGTGGCAATGGTGATTTGGGGGACATGTCAGGAATAACCTGAAAGAAAATACTGTGTACTTGGGTAGCTACTATAAATATCACACACCCATAACTAAATTTATGACTCCAATTCCTATTTCACTGATACACTACTCTGATACTTAATTAAATCAATTCCAAATGTAAGATTCCTGTGTGTTCTGATCATCAAAAAGATGACCACCATAGCTTTAAAATAAACCATGTTCCAGAAAAGTTTTATAGCGTTGCAGTGACTGACAGAGACTAGTGCCTCAGTAGTATAGAAAGCAATTAAATGTTTTTAACACAAAGAAAAAAAATACTATTTTTTGTGGAAGAAGGAGATTGATAAAATGAACAAAATCAGGACTTTCTATTGTTGACAAAACATTAATACAATGGGATATTATTCAATCACTAAAAAAAGAAGGAAATCTTGCTATTTGTAACAATATAGATGGATCTTTAGGACATTGTGCCAAGTGAAATTTGGCAGACGAGGAAAACAAATACCATATATTCTCACTTATATGTGGTAACTAAGCAAATAAACAAACTCGTAGATACAGGAGCACAGACTGGTGGCTGCCGGAGGCAGGGGGTCAGGGTGGATGAAATGGGTGAAGGAAATCAAAAGATAAAAACTTTCAGTTGTAAAATAACAAGTCCTGGGAATGCAATGTGTAGCATGGTAACTATAGTTAATAATGATGGTGCTTTAGTTGCTAAGTCATGTCTGACTCTTGCAACACCTTGGACTGTAGCCTGCCAGGCTCCTCTGTCCATGGGATTTCCCAGGCAAGAATATTGGAGAGGGTTGCCATTTCCTCCTTCAGGGGATCTTCCCAACCTAGGGATCAAACCTGAATCTCCTGGATCCACCCAGGTGGACTCTACTGCTGAGTCACCAGGGAAGCCATAGTTAAAATACTGTGTTATATATTTGAAAATTACTAAGAGAGTAGGCCTTAAAAGTTCTTATCACAAGGGGAAAAAATTGTAGCTATGTGTGCTGATGTACGTTTCTTAGAGTTGTGATTACCATTTTGCCCTGTATACAAATCCTGATTGTCATGTTGTATACCTGAAACTAATAATAATGTTGTATGTCACTTATATCTCAATAAAAACTGCAGTTATTTATTAGTAGCTTTAAACAAGACATTAAGATTAACAGAAATTGTTCTTTTTTTTCATTAGTCATTTTGTACGATCTTTTATTAAGAAAGGCCTGGTTCCAGGATCTGGTTTATCTTCCCTTACTGAAAGTGATGAAACCGCAACCTTTAGCCAGACAGATTTAAACCAATTGACAAAAAATATGTCTCAGGTAACTATGCTACTCTTTTTATTAGTCCAGTTCTTAACTATGAATTTTTTTTCCCCCTTAAACTGTGAAATATATTGTACACAAATGCATTTGAGCACAATAAATAATACTGAAGACAAGCTTCTTGTGTACCCATCTCACAGTACTCACACAGGCCATTCGGAGCTGGCCCTGCCCCTGAGCTTGCTGTGGGCACCCAGTCTGGCAAATATGCCACAGGCAACAGTGATATGTGTTATTTCTGGCTGAGGCACTGGATGTGACTGCATGTGGCTTTGCAGCCCTCTGCTCCTCCCGCAATAATCAGGAAACCACGTGTCCCAGGGGCAGGGCTACAAAATACAAGGGTTTATATTGGTATGTCTCAGCTGGGAAAGGAACCCTTTAAATGGGGTCCCCCCAGATGAACTGAATCTGAGAGAGACATTAACCCTATGTGTTAAAGCCATTGCGATTTCAGGACTGGTTTGTTATCACAGACGAGCTCAGCCTTATATGGTTCATGTTTTTAAACAGCAAAACTGCCTTACCTTTGCCTCTTAAAATAGATACAAATGATAGGGAAAACAGGGCTATTTTCAGATGTTTCCTAGGAATTAAGATTTAGCACAGGTCAAGAATTAATTATTTACCTGTTGCTTCTTCCACCTTCATCATTACTTCCAGCTGTAATGGAAGAAAGATGATAAGGGATAAAAATATTTGTTCTTTAAAAATATTCTAGCTGTGGAAGGATTAGGTATTTTTTCTTATTCAACTTTTTGTTCAACTAATTGCTTCATTTTTTTTTCACTTGCTAATTTTTTCTATGACACATTAGGAAGCTGTCCCAAATGATATTTTTTTTTTAAAGAAACACCATTAAACAAACACCCTCTGAACGCCTTCACCACAGGAACATGTGAGATAACTCTATCAATGCCGACTATTTTCCTGGAGACATCACTCCTGGAATCCTTTGCTCTCTTGCTCTTGTTCAAACTGATAGAAACCTGCAACTGTCATCGCGGGACTTTCTCTTCTCTCTCTCCTCTGATGGATTTTCTAATTTTTGGAAACTATGCTGTCCTTCTACTTTATACTCTAATTTTGATGGCACGCATCTTCTAATACTCCCTGAGAAAAGATGCATGGAAAGTGAAGATTATGAGAGCAAGAAGTTCTTTGTATATTCTTGATGTTAATCCCTTTATTATACATGTGATTTGCAAATAATTTCTCTCATTCCATAGGCTGCATTTTCATTGTCGATTATCTCTTTTTGAATGACAGAAGATTTTCTACACAGTCCAATTTCTTTTTACTTTTGTTGTCTGTGTTTTTGTTGTCAAATCTAAGAAACCCGTGTCAAATCCAATGTCACGAAGCTCTTCACCTATGTTTTCTTTGAAAAGTTTTTTAAGTTTTAGTCTCTTTGTCTTTTTTTTGATCAACTTTACATTCAAACTTTCTGCTGAATTTATTTCACTTTCCTGTTTTTAGATTCTAAGAGCTCTACCTTGTTCTTGATGCATCTCTATAGAAGCTTACTATTTGATAAATGACTATCTTCTTAACTTTCTGATAATACTAACTTTTAAAACGTCTCCCTATATTATTATTTCTGGTTCCTATGAATCTCTCTACCCACGTCCATCAGTTTCTTTCTTTTATATGGGACTCTTTGCTCAGTTGCCTGGCAGTACTTTGCTATACACATATATGGAGTTTATGACATTAAAGGGCTGCTGATCGGAAGAAGCTTTATGGCATGGATAGAGCTTGTTAGCTGGTAGCTTTAATTTGAGATAATTGGGGATAAATGAGCTTCATTTGGGGGTGGGACTGGCTCCAAATATGAGATTCCCTGAGGTTTTCCTCCAGCTCTGTTCAGTTTCTTAGGTTAAGGGTTCTCTAATCTCCCTGCTGGGGTGGAATGTGGTGGTGAGGATTGTCATACTCTTATCCACCAGAGTTATTAAAGCCAAGCAGCAGAGTTCCTGAGAGTCTCAAAGTTCATCATGTGGATGTTCACTTAATTCCTCTCCTCTCTTTGTAGTAGCCTTTCTTGCTTCCCACGCTGTCTGTGAATCCAGATCTGGAGATTTTTTATTTAATTTCTCCACTTGAATCAAGCTCCAATGTCTTATTTAGGCTGAAGAAGGATAGATGCTAAACCAGAAGGGATTAGGGAGAAGTGGAGACTCATCTGTTCCTTATATAGACATTCAATCCACCCCTGTATTTTCAGCCTGTATCTCATTTCCCCCTTTTCAGCTCAGTTTAGTCGCTCAGACCTGTCCAACTCTTTGCAACCCCATGGACTGCAGCACGCCAGGCTTCCCTGTCCATCACCAACTCCTGGAGCTTACTCAAACTCATGACCATCAATTCGGTGATGCCATCCAACCATCTCATCCTCTGTCGTCCCCTTCTCCTCCCGCCTTCATTCTTTTCCAGCATCAGGATCTTTTCGAATGAGTCAGTTCTTCACATCAGGTGGCCAAAGTATTGGAGTATTCTCCTTCTCAGATGCCTGCTAATTGTTTCTAGGCTTCTAAAGCTTGGATGGGCTTGCTTCTCACTAACACTTCATATTCAATTATCTTTACTCTGTTGTCTTCTCCACCCACTTTACGTCATCCAAAATATTGTTAACATCACCCATCACTAGTCTGTATAAATTTATACAATTTTATCTTTTAAATTATTTTAATTGTGTTCCAGAAATAGCAGAGTACTACATGTGCATTCAATGTATTTTCCCTGTTAAAAGTTTGAGAAACCATTTTTATAATTTTAAATAATCCTTTCTAGTTTCTGTAAGTGTGCTTATTCACTCAGTCGTGTCCAACTCTTGCAACCCCATAAACTGTAGCCCACCAGGCTTCTCTGTCCATGGGATTCTCCAGGCAAGAATACTGGAGTGGGTTGCCATCTCCTTCTCCAGGGGATCTTCCCGACCCAGGAATCAAACCCAGGTCTCCTGCATTGCAGGCAGATTCTTTACCGACTGAGCTACAAATGAAGCCCCGCTAGTTTCTGTATACTAACCATTAATCATAATCTCATTTTAGTCAATCTGTATAAATTATCTGTATAAATTATAAATTATCGGTGCCTCATACCATTTAACATATCTACTCAGGGATATTATTGTTTTAATTTAAATTTTCTTATAAGATTCAAACACATAATAAGCTCATATAAGCAGTGTTTTAATGTCACAAATGTAAACTCTCAGTCAAATTCACATCTTTTGGATTTTAACGTTTAAAATAAATTCCATTTTGCTGTATATTTTAGTAAGGATTTAGAGAAATTTCGATTTCTCCAGTGTTTAGAAGACTGTAAGAACCCTTTTAAAAACCATGGTGCTTTAGAGAGCAGTCATGTTTTGTTGAATTTATAAATGATTTCTCAGTGTGTTCCTTTCAATTCACAGGGAAATGTTGCTTCACAAGCTGTACTCGGAAAAGGTAAATCAATAATCTTCTCATGACTTTTTTCTCAGATATCAAAATACAAAGGGGTCTCTGCTTTCTGGCAGCTCTTGCTCTCCCTTCTCCTGTTCTCAGCAACCCCTCTCCAACGTCTCCTCTGATGTGTTGAGTCTAATCTGCTCCCGGCTAGAAAAATCAGATAATCTCACTTGTTAAATTCAAGCTTAAAGTCAAAATGAAAGACAATCTGATTAAAGTCCCATGAGTCATGCTCATGTGTTTTAATGCATGCACATTAGGATCAAAGCACTAAAACCACTGCAAATTCCTCAGTTCCTAAATAATGACTTGTGTGTGTAAAAGTGTTAGTTGCTCAGTCGTGTCTGACTCTGTGACCCCATGGACTTGTAGTTGCTCGGTCTTGCCTGACTCTGTGTGACTCCATGGAGTGCCACCAGGCTCCTCTGTCCATGGGATTCTCCAGGCAAGATTACTGGAGTGAGTTGCCATTCCCTTCTCCAGGGGATCTTCTTGACCCAGGGAGCAAACTCCCAAGGCTCAAATCCAAAAACAGTGTTGTGTGGCATGTGTATATATAACATTATGGTTCCAGAAAGTATACGGGAAATTTATGGCCTTGATAAACATAAAATAAGATTGCAGAATCACTGACTATGGAGATCAATTGTCTTATAGAAAGATGTCAATCACCGTAGATATTTCAAGTTTTTGTTTCTCCTTCTATTGTCTGGGTCATCCCATCTCTTAATGTCAGTTTATAGCAGATTTTACATGCATTGTTCAGTTGCTAAGTAGTGTCTGACTCATTGTGACCCCATGAACTGTAGCATGCCGGGCTTCCCTGTCCTTCATTATCTCCCTGAGTTTGCTCAAACTCATGTCCATTGAGTCAGTGATGCCACCCAACCATCTCATTCTCTATTGTCCCCTTCTCCTCTTGCCCTCAATCTTTCCCGACATCAGGGTCTTTTCCAGCGAGTCATCTCATCACATCAGGTGGCCAATGTATTGGAGCTTCAGCTTCAGCATCAGTCCTTCCAGTGAATATTCAGGGTTGATTTCCTTTAGGAGTGACTGGTTTGATCATACATAAAGCATAAAGTAGCTAAATTTGGTTATAACTTTACAATCTCTTAAGAATGTGTGCACAAATTTACAAAAGTGATTTCAGGTTTTCTGGACACTCTGCATACAAGGTAGGATTAAATTCTCCTGAGTATATGAAAATGGGTCTCTGCATGGACCTCTACAAATCTGAGGCCTGCATGGAAATGACAATCTCAGGAAATATTTTCTCAAAAACAGACTTCAGTATGTGAGCTCCCCTCTACTGTTTTCCATACCTTAATAACTTAGTATTTAGCACCCTAGGTGTGTTTGATACTGTTGTCTTCTGCTCTGCACAGATGAACTAGCAGACTATGGATTCAATGACACAGTCCATCCAGCTGAGGGAATCAGTTTGGAAAAAGATTTGATCAGCCAGACAACAGCAACACAGGAAAAATCACAGGAGGAACTTACAACAATAAATAACAGTGTTTCTAAAGAAATATGGTTGGATTTTGAAGACTTCTGTGTATGCTTTCAGTAAGTATAAATTTCACGTGTGTGTGTAATATAATGGATATATAAGCCTTTGATTCTTAGCTTTCATTTAAAAGAGTTAGGCCAGTGTTAGTCTGGTGTTGATCTAATAGTAAAGAAAAATATTAGAAGGAAATATGGGTGAGTTGATTGTCCACATGAAGCATGAGTAGCCAAATCAGTCTCAGGCCAATTTCAGCCTCTTCTCAAAGACTTATTTTTTGTTTAAGTTTATTCACCGAGAGATCATTTGTGTCCCTGTCAGGCAACTAATTCAATACAGTTATTATTTTTCCCAGCTTTATTGATGTACAATTGACAGATAAAATTATAAAATACTTAAAGTATGCATGGAGGGTGGATGAATTGGGAGATTAAGACTGACATATATACACTACCATATGTAAAATAGATGTGGGAACCTGCTATATAGTACAGGGAGCTTAGCTGAGCACTCTGTGATAACCTAGAGGGGTGAAGTGGGAGGGAGGCTCCAGAGGGAGGGGATATATGTACACATATAGCTGTTTCACTTCATTGTAATAGCAGAAACTAACACAACTTTGTAAACCAGTTATATGAAAAATTAATAATAATAATGTGTACATGGTGATGAATTAAAACACATATTGTGAAAGCCCCCCCATCCATTTAATTAACATTATCTATCACCTCATATGTTTATCTTTTCATTTTATGTGAGAACATTTAAGTTCTGTTCTTTGCACATTTTAATTATACAATGTAGTGTTATCAACAATACTCACCATGTTTCACACTAGATCTTCAAACCTTATTCATCTTGTAACAGAAAGTTTGTACTCTTTTTACAAATCTCTTCGTATTTTCCCAGCCCTGGCAACCATATTTTCCTCTCTGAGTTGTTATTATTTCTTGTACCTTTCATCTATCTTTACCTGTTTTGTTCCTTATTCATATCTGAGAAACTTAATACGTAGCACTAGTCTGTTACATATAATGACAATAACCTGTTATAAATGTTTTTCAGGACTATATATATTTTCCACAAACCAAGTTCATATTGCCTTAACTTTCAAAAATCAGAATTCAAGGTAAATACATTATGATATTGTCTCTTTCACTTCTTAAATTTTTGATGGAATCATGCTAGTGAAAAACACTTTCAAATTTATCAAGCATTTCTCAACTTCTAATAAAATTGTATTGAAAAAATTGTTAGGGTCTTCTACTGATCACTTACACACACAATACGCCAGTGATAACTCCACATCTCGCTGAGCTAATGCAGAGTTGGGGGAAGTAAGGAGGCTTGGAGATTACTTCTCCCTTTGCACTTGTACTAGATGAAAATGAAGACAGAGAAAATCTTTTTGAGCATCCCTCCAGAGCTAGTTGCCTGCTCTGAAGGTACAGATCAGCTCTGTACTAGTGACTGGGGCTGGCAGGATGATTGACCTGGCTCAGAAGTCTGTCTACAACAAATACCCAGAGGAATGCTTTGACTTTATGAAGATAAAAAAACAAACAAAGCAAAAGCAAACAAATAAAACCAAACTGTTAACTGGGAATAGCAGAACCCAGTGTGTGGTATGATATTTATTTACCATTTACAGTTAATTTAGGAATGTCATCATATTCAAATTACTGGCAACAATTAAATGATAGTCATTTATAGGTGCTCCCTCTGTTCCCAGCCTTGAACTAGGTTCTTTATTGCATCAACTCTTCCAGGCAAGCCCAATGAAAAGACTGCTATTATTATCGATTTTCAGGTTAGGAAACTGAGGCAGACCAAGTTTGGGTAAAATGCCCAAGATCACCAAACTAGTAAGTGGCACAAACGTCATACAACCAGGTTTGGCAGTGAGAGACCTTTCATCAGTGCAGCCTTGAGAAAGGAATGAGAGAATTTGTGTAAAACAGAAGAATGCCTAATACTTAGTAAGTGAAAATAAATGCTGGCTGTCATTATTATTACTAAGAGCATTTGGCACATGAGTTTTTTTTATACATTGCCACTTTAATATGTGTGTGTGTGTGTGTGTGTGTGTGTGTGTGTGTGTGTGTGTGTGTGTGTGTGTGTGTGTGTGTGTGTGTTTGGACATTTTTATGGAGTGATAGTAAATACAGAATTTTATTTTCCTTTTAAAGTTCCAGCTTGGCAAAATAAAATGACAGCATCCATCATGTGTCCCTTCATCCCCCTGAATTTAATTTTTAACATCAATGGTCTGAGAAAATGATGACTTAGAGGATGTTGTTAGTACCCAACATTAACGGACTTTAGTTTGGACTGCCCATGATCTGAGGCTAGGCAGTTCTGATTTAGGGGCTTCTCTGATGGCTCAGATGGTAAAGAATCTGCATGCAATCCAGGAGACCCGGGTTTGATACCTGGGTAGGAAAGATCCTCTGGAGAAGGGCATGGCAATCCACTGTGGTACTCTTGCCTGGAGAACCCCACACACAGAGGAGCCTGGCGGGCTACAGTCCCGTTGAGGTTGCACAGAGTCAGACATGACTGAGCAACTAACACTTTCACTTTTAGTCCTGATTTTAGTGGCCACAGGCACTGCCTGCTGAACTAGGAACACAGAGTCTGAGGCTTGTGCTGTGCACGTCCCTTAGCTGTCCCCATGGGTGATGTCATGGGGTTGGCAGGGGGCTTGCAAAGATGTCTCGTGCCTGCACCAGGGCAGATTTCCCTGCATGTGGCCTCCAGGGCCACCTCATCTTCAAATTCTCAGACAATTTAAAATGATGGCAAATGAGCTATAGGTAGAGCGTCCTCACTCACACAGGCTACACTGGCAAATCCAGGGTCCTTCAGAGTTATAGACAGGGAGTATTTGAAACAACTACCTCTATCACCAACATGTTGCAGACGAAAGAAAACAAAAGAAAACTAAAATAAAGTGTCAAATGCTAACTATTGGAAAACTTTGAGTGATGCAATCATTTTAAATAGTTACATTGCATCAAACATTTCTAGAAATCTTATTATACTTGATTATTAAGGATTTCTTTTTTCACAATATAACTTGGTTTCTTTTTTTTGCATTTCAACTTGTTATTTAAATATTGTTGTAAAATAATATAGAAAGCCTTTAAAGTATAATGACAATTAAATTAACACATTTACCATATACCACCAGTCAAAATTATGTTGAAGCACTGGGAAATTGAAGTGCAGTAATAGCACAATAATTGAAAGACCAACATTGGAATTAGGTATTAGTAGACAAACAGACTTACTTTTGAATCTCAGCTTTGCTACTTGCAAGCTCTGTGACCTTTGATGAAATTACTTACCCTCTCTGTGTTTCAGTTTCTTCATGCATAATTATAGATATTAATAGTACCCACCTAAGATGGATTGAAATCATATTCATGTAATCCTTATGTGCCTGTCCACTAAGAGATATTCCAGTCGTGGTCAGTACGTTCTTGCATGCCCCAATCAAAAATCCAATTTGGTTCTGGAGTGGGTAGCCTTTCCCTTCTCCAGGGGATCTTCCCAACCCAGGGAACAAACCCACATCTTCCACACTGCAGGCAGATTCTTTACCAGCTGAGCCACAAGGGAAGCCCCCAGTTTAGTTCATTAGCATGCAATGGGTATATTTCTGAAGACCTTGTAGAATGAAGGAGTAATAGCAAAAACCACCAAGTAGCATGTGCTTAGTCATTCAGTTGTGTGTGACTCTTTGTGACCCCCAAGAACTATAGCCAGTCTCCTGGGTCCATAGAATTCTCCAGGCAAGAATACTGGAATGGGTTGCCATGCCCTTCTTCAGGGGATATTCCCAACCATTGGATTGAACCCAGGTCTCCCTTATTGCAGGCAGATTCTTTACCATCTGAGCCAACAGAGAAACCCAAGTAGCCTACCTTAATGCATTTCTATTCTCTCCCTGTTTACTTATCAGGGACCTATTTTCTGAGCACTGCTCAGCTATGGGCTCAATTTCTCCCTCTACTGTTATTTCTGGAACAAGCATACCCACTTTCTTTACTCAGAGAGGAGAGCTTTGGCTCTCTCTGATATGGTGGCTGGTCTCAGTCTCTGCAGACACCAGCATGCACCAGTGTGATTTTCTTCCTTTTGTTAAATCTGTAAAGTACTTGTTGTGGTGTCTAGAACACACTAAATGCTCTATGAATGTCAGGTATTGTACTTTCATTAGAAGTGGGAAATACCAGCCTTAATAGGCTGATATGAAATGCAACAATTAGTCTATTTCTTGCAGTTTTCAGATGAACGTGTGTCCTATCACCTATTCGTGGACAGTTTAAAGCCCATTGAACTGCTGATTTGCTTTTCTGCATTGGTACGCTGGGGAGAATCTGGAGGTAAGAGGGCTATGAGAAAATTACAGTCTGAAAGCCCAGCTCACTTTCTATTCAGGGGAAATGTATGCTACAAGTTTTAGACACCGAATGAAGGAACTTATTCCCTCTCTAGACCTTCTAAGATCTTCCTGCTCCTCTGACATCAAGGAGTATGCTCACTCTTGCCACCTACCTCTCTCCTTATTCTGGTCATGTGGTCACCTCTTTAGCAAACCTAGTCCCTCTGTCTCTCTTTCCCCCTTTACATGTCATCATTCTTGATTCTTTCAAGATCTATTTAAAATCACGAACTCTTTCTTCTTTGATTTGACTCTTCCAAAGGCCTTTATCTCCATCCTGCCCTGGGCCCCTACTATCATGGGTTTATTTAGACTTTATTGTACCAATAACTGTATTATCTCAATCAATTTTAAGCTCTCTGACCCCCACACCTGAAGCTCCAGTTCACTCTGTCTAGAATTCCCACCCCTACAATTCTTGGACTGAATAGGGACCACCATTCATCAACCTTACAACTTTTTCTGTGTCCACCCTCATCAGATCCTTATTTTTCTGATTCCCAACACAGTTTCCATGGTCCATCATTGTATTTATTGGCGTTTCTTCACATGTGCCCTCAACACAAGTGCTTCCTTACCCTCTCAAGTTATGTTCCTGACAAAACCCTAATACTGGTTGAAAATATCTCTGTGCCTGACCTGGGTTGCATCAGAGCAGCTGAGTGTAACTGAGCTAATACATAGACCCATTTTAAATTGAGGACCACAAACCTCAAAAAGAACAAACAAACAAATGACCTAAGCACTGTCAACATTGCCCAAGTTCATTCATTCTCCCAACTTTCATTCTTATGGATGATTATTGCAAACCTGCAGATCTCTCTCCATCTTCATATCTCCAATTCCCACTCTCATCCTTCCTCCTTTTCAGTTGATGACCTTGCTACTGTTTTCACTGAAGAGATAGAAGAGATCATAAATGACCTCCTCATCTCCTCATATTGAACTCTCTCAAGCCCTAGTCACCTTTCCTTCCTATTCTAACAGATAGACTGTTTCTTTTCTTCTCTAAGGCCGGTTACTTGTGAACCATGCACATATGCACAGAACAATATTCTTTGATTGACTTGTTTTACTAAAGCATTTATGTGTAACTCAAATGAACAGCCCTGACCCTTTACAGGTATAAATATTTGCTGCATGCTTAATATTGAATTTCTTGCCTACCCTGAGGGCAGAGACTATGGTTTTCCTACCAAGATATACCCAATGTTTTGAGTGGTATCAGATGTGTAGCAGGTAGGCAATAAATATTTGTTGAATAAACTTTCCAGACTTCAGTGGTGTGAGTTTTGTATGTCTACCTAACCAATAGTTCCTAAGCTGCACCACATCCTAGAACATTGAAACTCCAAAAGCGTGGAAGTGTTTCAGATCATGTTGTGGCCTGTAACATGAGCTTGAGGGTTAGCTGCAAAACAAGGTAAGAAATATTTTGCCCTCAGCTACCAATGAAGAATAATATTTTCTACCCATTTTAAGATTTTTAAAAAGTTAATTAAAGTTTAATTAGATTGTTTTAATTAATTTACAAAATACAATTAAATTTAAAATGTTAATTTAATTGAAATGAAAGTTTTGTTAATTATCTATCATTTCTCCACACGCTTAAAGCTAAGAATCAAAGGTAAAAAACTTAGATAAAATGTGGCATATTTTGCCCTTGCTTTGACACTTTCTTAGGGAAATCTCTCATTTTCCCAGATGTAGTAATTTTCCTCCTTTAAAATTGCATCCAGCAGGATATTGTGATTACTGCCCTACATAAGAAAAGCAGTGGTATACTACAATGAAATACCCCTGGCTGACCTCTTTTTTTCTAACTTTTCCATTCCTGGTTTCTTCAGCTGGGGGAATGACTATGAGGAGAAAAGTAGGAATAGGAATGAAGATCTTGCTTCCTCTCGAGTATTATTTCCCGTAACTATTTACCGAGCATATTGATAAAAAAGCAATACTAGTGATAGCCAACTATACTCTCACAATCAAATTTGATGTATATATATATATATATTTTTTTTAACTTTTCCTAAAGCTTTAACAAAGAACAGCCCTCCCGTAGAGCCTGGACTACTTACAGTTGAGACGGTTTCTTGGAAATCTCTGAGGCCACGCCGTCTTGTTGTGACAATTCACACCTATGCTACCAAGGCTACAGTGGTTCGCCTGCCTGTTGGGTATGGAGTGACTTCATTCTTCCCATACTAAGAATTACTTGAAGACTTGTAAACTTTTGACTACTAAATAATGAAACAATATGGAATCTAATATGTTGTTTCCTAAAGTGATTTCACAAAGTATAGGTCTATCATCCTGATTCTTAAGAAAAATAATTCTGTGAACAAATAAGCTGAAGAAATGCTGTGCCTTTTGAAAGATGCAAAGTTGTCAAAAGAGCTGAAACTTCTTTAGTAAAGAGTACATTTTAAACATGTTTAACCCAGTATTTCCTAAAATTAATTTATTTAAAATGATCTTTTTGTTTTATTATGCCATAGTTCTTAATAAGAACCATGATTTTATTTAAAAACAGGTTGAAAAATAGCATTTTTTCTATAAATCTAGTTTTACCTGTAGTTATTTTTTATTTTACCTATAAGATACAATTGGTTAAACACATCACATTTCCATTTTAAAGAAAAAATATATAATTGAAAAGTTTTCACGATTTTTGATAAGTAAAGTTCAAAATATTACCTCATATTTCAGATAAGATAAATATTTTGCTGAATTTCCCAAGATCAATCATGATAATTCTATGTGATTAATGAAAAGCTATGGCTCTTATTCAAAAAGCAAAACCCAAGCAACAAAATAAAGTGCTAAAATAATCTATGGCAAGCATCCAATATTTCCAGAGGAATAATGAATTTTAAAAATACTATATTTTTCACATCTTCCCTAAAAACTTTAGTATGGAAAGATTCTCCCAGAAATCATTATTCTGTCTGAGTGCTCATTCATCAAGATGACCAAGGATGGGGAACTGATAATGAATCTACTTTTTATCTGGGCTTCCCTGGTGGCTCAGACAGTAAAGAATCAGCCTGCAATGCAGGAGACCTGGGTTCAGTCTCTGGGTCAGGAAGATCCCCTGGAGAAGGGAATGGCAATCCACTCCAGTATTCTTGCCTGGAGAATTCCATGGACAGAGGAGCCTGGAGGACTACACCGCAGTGCATGGGGTCACAAAGAGTAGGATATGACTGAGCAGCTAAACACTTTCACAGTTTACTACTTCTATCTACATTTCCCCCCACAGGGACCTAAGCAGCCAGCAGGAAGTTTTCAGACATGCTCTCAGTCCTCTCCATGGTGCTGCAACCTGGTAGGAGAGACAAGAGTAACACACGTGAAGCTATGCATTTGTGAGAAAATGACTATGATATCTACAAAGCACTTGGCCAATGTGAATTATTACTGCTGTGAGGGGAAAATCAGGACCAGTCTTTTGCAATATGTCTGCAGTGCATGGGAGATGTCTCCAATATGTGCAACTTTGTCATTTAGTGTGACCGCTTTTATCCAACATAATTAGTGAAATATAGATTCCATGCTCTCTGAGGGTTCTTTCAGAGTAAAAATTCATCAGTCATTACCTCATCTGTGTTACAAAATTCTGCCCATACTAACCTTTGACTTCATTTGAGCACAAAGTATCATCAAGAAGCTAACAGAGGCAAGGACTGCAACAAAGGAGACCCTCGATCTATATGTAGTGTCCACTCTCTTTAGGAGACACATGCTGCTCTTCACTGCATACTCCCCCATGGGCCACTCCATACACATCTGCAGCATGGTGACCTTCGTCACTGGGGATGAAGATGTTGTGCTACCCAACTTTGAGCTGGTAAATTGGTTAGCAACTGTGATTTTTGTGTGTGTGCTTTAGTTTCAAAGATCCTGAACTAAATCATACTTCTATTTTTTTATTCAACTTACTCTTTTTTTTACTTTTTAAAACTATTAAGTATATTCTGTAAGAAACTCTCAAACACAAGATGTTAACAAGCAGTCTAAACTCTGCAGGGATACAAATAAAATCATTTTGTTTAAAAATAATTATTATTCTATTTCATTTATTTTGTTTACTCACCTCTGCTCTGTCGAATTCCCTTACATATCTGTTAACACCTAAGGCAGATCCCATAGTGTCAATATTATTGTTCCCTTGAGAAACATAAAGGATCAGTACAGACTTTTTCAATGCAAGTTAAATTTTTGATATTTTATATGTTGCTTTCCTCCTCCTTTGTCCTAAGGAAGGGACTCAGATTCAGGGGGAGAGGATCCATGGAAGTGTCAGTCATTTCGTCATCTGCTCTTAACCTCTTGGTTTTTCTAGCTCCTTGGCTCTGATAGGGTCTGAAAGAAAAGAGATAAATAAATCTTCCTTCAGGTCCTGTCTTGGTCTAGACGTCCTCTCAAGGACATCTTTAGACATAGGCATATGCATTTTGGGAGACAAGTATTTATAGGGCCTTTCTACTGCATAATTCAGCTTTACCTGCTCCTCCAATCTATCTCCATATATCACAACTTCATATTAGTGAGATGAGACCCACTTAGCCAGTCAATAAACCTCTTGTCCAGAGCGGTAGCAGGATGGCTCAAAACCAACTCTGTGCTCATGTTTCCATGGTCCAGATATGCTCCAGTCATGCATTCTTGCCTCTCCAGGCAGTAGTCCTGAAGGATGCCCTATGGCTGCCTCCTCTCTCTCTGCATCATCTCTCATCAGACCTGACTCAGGCTCAATAGACACAGAAGGAAGATCATCAAACCCACCTCCTATGTCCCTTAAACCCTTAATTAGATTTACCCTGCTTATTTTAAATTCTTGTTTTTTCTCTTCTTTAAAAAAATTACTTTTACCTGAATAAATCAATGTTATCTAAAAGAAATTATACTAAATAAAACTGCATAAAGTGAAAGTGTTAGTCACTCAGTCATGTCCGATTCTTCAAGATAACTAAAAAAGAAAGGCAGTCAACTTAATTGCCACAATTATATGATTTAGATGAATAATTAATACGCTTAAGTGGTAAAGAATCCTCCTGACAATGTAAGAGACACAAGAGACTCAGGTTTGATCCCTGAGTCGGGAAGACCCCTTGGAGGAGGAAATGGCACCCCTCTCCAGTATTCTTGCCTGGAAAATTCCATGGACAGAAGAGCCTAGTGAGATACAATCCATGGGACCTCAAAGAGTCAGACAAGACTGAGTGACCGAGCACACATGATGATAGTATAATATTAAAAAAAAAAAAAAAACCTTCAGGGAACTTGGGGATTTTTAGAGCATGAGCCACCCTCTTCTTGCGTGGCCTTGAAATAAACCTTTCTCTGCTTCAAACTCCAAACAAATAAACAAAATAATTTTTTTTACATAGTATGGCTTATCTAGTTTGTTTCTTTTTTATTTTTTGAATTGAAGTAGAATTGATTTACAGTATCATGTTAGTTTCAGCTGTTCAGCCAAGTGTTTCAGCTGTTAATATATACTTTTTCAGATTATATTCCATTATAGATTAATTAGAAGATATTGAATATTGTCCCCTGTGTTATATCGTAGATCTTTGTTTCTGATCTATTTTATATGTAGCAGTGTGTATCCGTTAAACCCATACTCCTAATTTTTCCCTCCCCTACCTGTTTGCCTTTGGTTAGTCATAGTTTGTTTTCTATGTCTATGAGTCTTTCAGTTTTGTAAATAGATCCATTTGTACTTGTTTATTTTATTCCACGTGTGATATAACATAGTGTTTGTCTTTGTGTACTTAATCACTCTGATATTGTGTAGGCCCATCCATGTTACTGCAAATGGCAGCTTTTCATTCTTCTTATGGCTGAGTAATATTCCAGTATGGTATCCATGCATCAACTGATGGACATTTAGGTTGCTACTATAGATAGTGCTATGAACACTGGGGTGCATGTATCGAACTTAAAAGCTTTTGCACAGCAAAAGAAACCAACAAAATGAAAAGACAGCCTATGGAATTGGAGATATTTGCAAATGATGTGACTGACAAGGGGTTAACTTCCAAAATATTCAAACATCTCATACAACACAATGTCAAAAAACAACCCAATAAAAACTGGACAGAAGACTTCAATAGACATTTCTCCAAAGAAGACATTCAGAAGATTAACAGGTGTGTTAAAAGATACTAAACACTGTTAATTATTAGAGAAATGCAAAGAAAAACCACAATGAGGTATCACCTCACATGGGTCAAAATGGCCATCATCAAAATATCTACAAAAAGTAAGTGCTGGAGAGAGTATGGAGGAGACCTTCCTACACAGTCAGTTAGAATGTAAATTGATACAGCCACTATGTAGAACAGTATGGAGGTTCCATGGTGGTGGTGGTTTAGTCGCTAATTCATGTCCAACTCTTGTGACCCCATTGACTGTAGCCCACCAGGCTCCTCTATCCATGGGATCCTCCAGGCAAGACTACTGGAATGGGTTCCCATTTCCTTCTCCAGGGGATCTTCCTGACTCAGGAATTGAACCTGGGTCTCCTGCATTGCAGGCAGATTCTTTACCAATTGAGCTACGAGGGAAGCCCTAAAAAACCTAAAAATAGGACTACCATGTGATCCAGCAATCCAGCTCCTGGACATATGTCTTGGGCATATATTCAAAAAGATGTATGCACCCCAATGTTCATAGCAAAACTGTTTACAATAGTCAGGAAATGGAAGCAGTTTGTTTCTTTCTTTAGGTGATTTAATTCCCTAATTGTTTAACTATGTAGGTCTGTGAACTCATATTTTCCTGGGATTATCAGCTCCTCCATCTTATAAGTTATTGGGGCTGACTTTTAGGCCCCAGTAGTCTTCACTTCTAATCAAGAAGGAAAGGGGGATATAGATTGGTTCAAAAGCAGAGAGACTCAAGCTTCTCAGAGCCCTCCTTGATCACTCCCAATGCTACCACTTAACCAGGTGACTTTTTTGGTTATGGTTTCATTTCAGGGAGACACTATTAAGAAGAGATTTTTCCAAAGCTTTGAGGGGATTGGGAGAAGGTCAAGGGGAAGTAAATGCATTAATATAGCAAGTCAACTGCTTCTGCTTTCATCAGCTTCTCACTCCATTCTCATGCTATTCCTGCTGGACTAGTCCTTAGAATTTCTACGGGGAACTGTGGAGTGATGATAGAGCCCCTAAGGAAAGGGGCAAAAATGGACTTTGCAAAGTTTTCCTCCTACATGACCCTCTTCAGGCTGCCTGTCAGCACCCTCTGCTCTGCAACTTCTCCATCGTCTGCAACTCCTCAGGGTTTTCTCCATCTTTAAAAATAAGTTCCTTCCTGATATCTCCTCCTTGCTTTATTGTCTCTTCAAAGTTTATAGCAGAAGGAAGCCAGAAGCCCATGCTAGTTCACCCTCTTGCTTTTTCTTTTTTTTTTTTTTATTAAATTGCTCTCTCCCTGAACTCTTCTCTGCCCTTCAGTCGTCAAATACCACATAGCTGTCAGGCTAATTCCTAGATGTTCTTCAGAACAAAGGTTGGATAGTAATACTGTGGAGCAATTTCCCCTGGCTCCCAGTGGGGTTAGTGTTCTTTCTGTGTGTTCCCACAAGAGCAAGAATCATGTTCCTTGTTTAACATCTCTCTGCCCATGACTCCTGGTGAAATATTTTGATCGAGTAAATCCTCCATAAATAACTATTAAGTCAGTCACGTAACAGATTTTTAATGTATTAAAAGAAACTAAATCTTTGTAAACCTAATTACACCTAAATGAAAATGAGGCTGAGTACTATTGTTTGGTCTTTACAGGAGAGCTACCGATTTACAGAGCAGGCTTTAACAATTTTGAAAGCTGTTGGACATGTGATTGCTAATTTCAAAGATAAGGCTAAACTTTCTGCAGCTCTTAAGGATCTACAAACAGCTCACTACCCTATCCCCCTCCAGGATAAAGAACTAAGTACACAGCACTTCAGGGTAAGTATGTTCAAGCCATATAGTTCCTAGAAGAACATGTTCTATTTGTAATAATATATATCATATTAGATAAGATCCCCTAAATCAGAGCTGAGAAAATGTTTTGGATGAAGACAATTTGGAAAGTATGACAGCAAGCAGAAATGAGAGAGTAGGAAGAATGAAATGAGAAAAAAAAGCATATTTATTAAAGGATATGATAATGATCACTATGGGTTCCTGGGTCTCAGTCCTCCAGGGGATCCTGGTGAACTGTGGAGGGTATCCCTCTGAAACATCCTACTAAAGGATGAGGTGATTGTACTATTTATCCACCAACTCATTCCCCACTGATAGGTGGATGCTCTCGAGGTATCACTATTTCCTCACACTGTTGGGGCTGAGCAGCATCCTGTTTAACAGTTCAGTTCAGTTCAGTTGCTCAGTCGTGTCCGACTCTTTGCGACCCCATGGACTGCAGCACACCAGGCCTTCCTATCTATCACCAACTCCCGGAGTTTACTCAAACTCATGTCCATTGAGTCAGTGATGCCATCCAACCATCTCATCCTCTGTCGTCCCCTTCTCCTCCCGCCTTCAATCTTTCCCAGCATCTGGGTCTTTTCCAGTGAGTCAGTTTTTTGCATCAGGTGGCCAAAGGATTGAAGTTTCAGCTTCAACATCAGTCCTTCCAATGAACACCCAGAACTGATCTCCTTTAGGATAGACTGGTTGGATCTCCTTGCAGTCCAAGGGACTCTCAAGAGCCTTCTCCAACACCACAGTTCAAAAGCATCAATTTTTTTGGCGTTCAGCTTTCTTTATAGTCTAACTCTCACATCCATACATGACTACTGGAAAAACCATAGCTTTGACTAGATGGAACTTTGTTGGCAAAGTAATGTCTGTGTTTTTAATATGCTGTCTATGTTGGTCATAACTTTCCTCCCAAGGAGCCAGCGTCTTTTAATTTCATGGCTGCAGTCATCATCTGCAGTGACTTTGGAGCCCCCCCAAAATAAAGTGTCTCACTGTTTCCACTGTTTCCCCACCTATTTGCCATGAAGTGATGGGATCAGATGCCATGATCTTAGTTTTCTGAATGTTGAGTTTTAAGCCAACTTTTTGACTCTCCTCTTTCACTTTCATCAAGAGGCTCTTTAGTTCTTCTTCACTTTCTGCCATAAGGGTGGTGTTATCTGCATATCTGAGGTTATTGATATTTCTCCTGGAAATCTTTGATTCCAGCTTGTGCTTTATCCAGCCCAGAATTTCTCATAAGGTACTCTGCATATAAGTCAAATAATCAGGGTGACAATACAGCCTTGACATACTCCTCTCCTGATTTGGAACCAGTCTGTTGTTCCATGTCCAGTTCTAACTGTTGCTTCCTGACCAGCATACAGATTTCTCAGGAAGCAGGTCAAGTGGTCTGGGATTCCCATCTCTTGAAAATTTTTCCACAGTTTTTGGTGATCCACATAGTCAAAGGCTTTAGCATAGTCAATAAAGCAGAAATAGATGTTTTTCTGGAACTCTCTTGCTTTTTTGATGGTCCTTTGGATGTTGGCAATTTGATCCCTGGTTCCTCTGCCTTTTCTAAATCCAGGTTGAACATCTGGAATTTCACAGTTCATATACTGTTGAAGCCTGGCTTGGAGAATTTTGAGTATTACTTTGCTAGCATGTGAGATGAGTGTAATTGTGTGGTGGTTTGAACAATCTTTGGCATTGACTTTCTTTGGGATTGGAATGTAAACTGACCTTTACCAGACCTGTGGCCACTGCTGAGTTTTCCAAATTTGCTGGAATATTGAGTGCAGCACTTTCATAGCATCATCTTTCAAGATTTGAAAAAGCTCAACTGGAATTCCATCACCTCCACTAGCTCTGTTCGTAGTGATGCTTCCTAAGGTCCACTCACTTCACTTCGCATTCCAGGATGTCTGGCTCTAGGTGAGTGATCACACCATCGTGATTATCTGGGTCATTAAGATCTCATTTGTATAGATCTTCTGTGTATTCCTGCCACCTCTTCTTAATATCTCCTGCTTCTGTTTGGTCCCTACCATTTCTGTCCTTTATTGTGTCCATCTTTGCATAAAAAATTCCCTTGGTATCTCTAATTTTCTTGAAGAGATCTTTAGCCTTTCCCATTTTATTGTTTTCCTCTA
This sequence comes from Okapia johnstoni, assembly GCA_024291935.2. NCBI lineage: Eukaryota > Metazoa > Chordata > Mammalia > Artiodactyla > Giraffidae > Okapia > Okapia johnstoni. The sequence goes on along the minus strand of CM044317.1, from coordinate 18,619,360 downwards.
TTTCTTTGCATTGATCACTGAGGAAGGCTTTCTTATCTCTCCTTGCTATTCTTTGGAACTCTGCGTTCAAATGGGAATATCCTTCCTTTTCTCCTTTCCCTTTCACTTCTCTTCTTTTCATAGCTGTTTGTAAGGCTTCCTCAGACAATCTTTTTGCCTTTTTGCATTTCTTTTTCTTGGGAAAATGGTCTTGATCCCTGCCTTCTCTACAGTGTCACGAACCTCCATCTGTAGTTCTTCAGACACTCGAGTGTCCATCAGATCTAATCCTTTGGATCTATTTGTCATTTCCACTCTATAGTTGTAAAGGATTTGATTTAAGTCAAACCTGAATGGTCTAGTTGTTTTCCCTACTTTCTTCAATGTAAGTCTGAATTTGGCAATAAGGATCTGAGCCACAGTCAGCTCCCGATCTTGTTTTTGCTGACTGTATAGAGCTTCTTCATCTTTGACTGCAAAGAATATAATCAATCTGATTTCTGTATTGACCATCTGGTGATGTTCATGCGTAGAGGTTTCTCTTGTGTTGTTGGAAGAGGGTGTTTGCTATGACCAGTGCATTCTGTTTGCAAAACTCTATCAGCATTTGTCCTGCTTCATTCTGTACTCCAAGGCCAAATTTGCCCATTACTCCAGGTATTTCTTGACTTCCTACTTTTGCCACCCTCCTTTACTGAAAGCCTTAAAGGAGTTATACAAAACAGAGAGTGGTACTCCTGTTCACTATTGACCTTTCAGTTGATCTTTGCTGTGGTCCTGAACTGTCAGTGGCATCATGACTTGCCTACACCCTCTAAACACCAGTTGTGACAACTAAAAATGGTTTCAGATATTGTCAAATAGCCCCTGGGGAGTAGTGTTTCTAGGGTTATAAATTAAAACACAGGATACCCAGTTAAATTTTGTTTTATTAAGGACAATTTTTAAAGTAGTTGCAGGTTCATCACAAAATTGCACAGAAGATATGGAGACTTCCCATATATCCCCTACACCCCTCACACACCTCCTCCGTTACTTACCAGCATCCCCTATGGGTTTGTACATTCCTTACAACTGATGAGCCCAGTCAAAGTCCACAGTTTACATTAGAATTCACTCTTGGCATACATTCTACGGGCTTGGACAAATGTATAATGACATAGATCTATCATTGTAGTATCATACATAGTAATTTAACTGCCCTAAAAATCCTAAGTGTTCTGCCTACTCATCCCTCCCCTCCCTCGAGCCCTGGCACACACTGATCTCTTTATTGTCTCCACAGTTTTGCCTTTTCCAAAATGTCATGATGTAGTCTTTCCAGATTGGCTTCTTTGACTTAGAAATAGGCATTTAATTCCCTCCTTGTCTTTTCATGACTTCATAGGTCATTTCTTCTTGTATGCTAAATTGCTTCTGTCATGTCCGACTCTGAGACCCTATCGACTGTAGCCCACCAGGCTTCACTGTCCATGGGATTCTCCAGGCAAGAATACTGGAGTGGGTTGCCATTTCCTCCTCCAGGGGATATTCCCAAACCGGGGACTGAACCCACTTCTCTTACATCTCCTGCATTGGCAGGAAGGTTCTTTACCACCAGCACCACCTGGGAAGCCCCATTTCTTCTTAGTTCTGAACAATATTCCATTGTCTGGATACAGCACAGTTTATTTATTCACTTACTGAGGAACATCTTTTTTGGTTCCAAGTTTTGGCATTTATGAATGAAGCAGCTATAAACAACCGTGTGCAAGTTTTTGGGTGGACATACATTTTCAATTCACTTGGGTAAATACAAAGGAGTGTAATTGCTGGGTCATATAACAAGAGTATGTTTAGCTTTATAAAAATCATCAGGCTCTTCAAGAGTGGTTGTACCATTTTTCATTCCCATCAAAATGATTGAGAGTTTCTGATATTCCATATTCTAGTCAGAATTTGATGTTGTTAGTGTTCCAGATTTGGGCTCTTCTAAAGCACAGTGGTAAGTCATTTTAATTTGCATATCCCTGATGACATACAATGTGAAACATCTTTTGATATGCTTATTGGCCATCTGTATATCTATTTTGGTGAGGTGTCTGTTAAAGTCTTCGGCCCATTTTTAATCAGGTTGTTGGTTTTCTTATCATTGAGTGTTAAATATTCTTTTGCAAATGTTTTTTCCCAGTCTATGAAGTCATTAGAGAAGTCAAAATCTTCTCATTCTCTTGACATTTTCTCTAGAGAGCAGAAGTTTTTAATTTTAGTGAAGTCCAGCTTATCAGTTCTTTCTCTTGTGGGTCATGGCTTTAGTGATGAATACATAAAGGCACTGCCCTACCCAAGGTCATCTAGATGTTCTCCTACCTTATCTTCTAGAAATTTTATACTTTTACATTTTACATTTCCGTCTACTATTTATTTTGAGTTAACTTTTGTGAAGGGTGCATAGTCTCGGTCTAGAATCATTTCACTCAGTCAATTTTTAATTTCATATAAGCAAACAATATGTACAATATATAAGATATAATTATATTAGAAATTATTGATACTAGAAATTCAATTTCCCTGTTATTCCACTTTAACTGAGCATAAAGTGTTGTTGGGAAAAGATAATTAAGAACAATCTTCAAACCAAGATAAACTCCACAAATGTAGAAGAAAAAGAAAATCATTGCATAAACCTTAAACTAGAATGTGATACACATCAAGGGCAATCTGCTAAAGAGATTGCAAAGACCCAAGGAAATTTCTCTTTTGTATAGTTCGTCAGATAGAGCCCATTACATACATATTCTCAAGATAAATGATAAATAGTCCTTAAGTAAAAGAATTTGATGGCACCATTTGTTACACATAGTGGATCTTAAATTCACCTGGCATTTGGGATGACCATGTGTATGAAGAGAAAGGGGTTTTCCTCAGACCAGAATGACTTCCTAAGAGCTCAGGGAGAGGAAGAGGTATGATTGGGTGAAAGTCACCGCAAATAGTGCTCAGGGGGCCCTACCTAGGGCTTCCTTGGTGGCTCCGTTGGTAAAGGATCTGCCTGCAATGTGGGTGACCTGGGTTTGATCCCTGTGTTGGAACAATCCTCTGGAGAAGGGAACGGCTACCCACTCCAGTATTCTGGCCTAGAGAATTCCTTGAACTGTAGAGTCCATGGAGTTGCAAAGACTCAGACACAACTGAGCGACTTTCACTTCAGCCCTACCTAATCTATCAAGTGCTTTACTCCCTGTGAACATGTAAATAGCTACAAGTAAACAAGCAGAAATGTGCCGTGGTTGGTTATCATCGCCAATGGTGTGATTGGATATGTGGGATCTGTCAAAATTTCAGGATAAAAATCGTGAAAAAAAGAACTTGAAAGAAGAAATATGTGATCTGGTTGTTGTCTAGAAACCTTCCATCAGTCCTCTTTGGTGAAATCAAGAATGAACTGGCATCAACACTTTCAGAATGAGGGTCAGTGGCTTGAGAAAAAACCCAGCGACAAAAGAAGAATGCTCTTTAGGCAATGGTGCATCTTCAAAATTTTTGACAACACAACAGACAGAACTGTATAGAAAACACACATGTTAAGCGCTTGCAAAAAGTGATTTGCAAGAGTAGGGGTTTGAATATGAATATGTTTTGGAATACTTAACCAATATATGTAGTTTTTTATTTTTTCATATATGTTTAAATGTGATACATGATGAAAAGTTATGCCTAAATAAATTTATAAAAGATTTTTCAATAGGAAGTAAATGCTCACAAGTGATAGAAAGTGACAAAAACCTTGAGTGGCATATTTTCTTTCCTGAAGCACATGAATTAATAGTCTATCTTACAATAAATGGCATCTCAGAATAAGAGAAATCTGGTATTTAACTTGCTTAGAACAATAATTTTTATCTTATACTGTATCTCCTCAATCAACTTAATATTAATTTTGGTTGAATGTACATTATAAACATTGTGTTGATTAAATCTTACTAAGTTAAAATTCATCAGATGTTAAATAAATTTGGTCTCTTAACAGATGAGGGAGTCTTCAAAGAGTCTTCTGTTAGATGATGCGTATATCTGAGAAATAGAAACTTTTTTAGAGCCTCTCTGACTAGGTAAGAGTATTTCCTTGATTTAGAAAATATACTAATACATTTTATCCTTTTCAGGTCTTTCATATTTCTTTATGGCGTTTAATGAAAAAAGCTCAAATAACAAAACCTCCACCCAACACCAAATTTGCATTCCGTGCTATGGCTTTGGACTTGGATTTACTCGATTCTTCTTTGGAAGAGGCTTCTTTAGGTACTGATTAATTTTAGGTGTTTATGTGACCAAGGAGTTCCTAGCTTTATATAGGGTACATAATTTGAGAAAAATGCACCCCCAATTTTTGTGGCATAGATAGAATATGTCAGTATTGACAGTTGTAGGGTTCAAGCTTCGCCCTGAGAAAGCTCAAAAGTTTCCGAAGATCTGACATGTGTCCCCTGTTTCACGTATTTTCAGGGGAGCCCAGAATATCCCAGTTTTATTTGTTCTTGACCTTAAAGAGCAGACAGTCACTAATCTATATAGTACAACTTGAGGAATTCTGGGAAGATAGTCTGATCTCAGTAACCCTCTTTTCTTCCTTTTCCAACGCTCTATTCCCACGATTTGAACATTTTCTTTCAACTTTAGGAGACCCTTCTTGCTATTTTCACAGAGGCATTCAACAGTATTTCACTAAAGTGTCAGTATTTAGCGTTTCCCTTCTCCAGAATGTTTATGTTCTAAAAAGGAACCACCTGCAGAAGGCAATGTTAAATATACGAACAAATCTATCATTGTGGCACTTGACACGCAGAGGGCCTTAAAGTTAAAGGCAGTGAAAACTGAAGTAGAGATTAGATTAACTTTCAGTCCAAAGTTTGTTTTTCTCTTTCTAGCGGAATGGGTAGATGTTAAGTACAGTGTGCCAACAAGCGATAAAGAGTATTCTCCAGAGGAAGTAGCAGCAGCAATCAAAATTCAAGCCATGTGGAGAGGAACATATGTCAGATTGCTTATGAAAGCGAGAACACCAGGTATACCCTTTCAATCATTTATAAAATGAACTTGCATAAATAAGTGAAGTGAAAGTCGTTCAACCGTGTCTGACTCTTTGCGACCCCATGGACTGTAGGCTGCCAGGCTCCTCTGTCCATGGAGGCCTTAATACTGGAGTGGGTAGTCATTCCCTTCTCCAGGGGATCTTCCCAACCCATGGATTGAACCCAGATCTCCTGCATTGCAGGAGGGTTCCTTACTGTCTGAGCCACCAGGGAAGCCCCTGCATAAATAAAGATGAATATTATTTTGCTGCTGCTGCTGCTGCTAAGTCGCTTCAGTCGTGTCCGACTCTGTGAGACCCCATAGACGGCAGCCCACCAGGCTCCGCTGACCCTGGGATTCTCCAGGCAAGAATACTGGAGTGGGCTGCCATCTCCTTCTCCAGTGCATGAAAGGGAAAAGTGAAAGTGAAGTCGCTCAGTTGGGTCTGACTCTTAGCGACCCCATGGGCTGCAGCCCACCAGGCTCCTCCGTCCATGGGATTTTCCAGGCAAGAGTACTGGAGTGGGGTGCCATTGCCTTCTCCGGAATATTTGTTTACATGCTAACAAAAAGTATTTTAGGTTCATTCAACTCTATGGCTCAGCTAATTGTTTTTAATTCTACAAATGTTGAAATTTCTTGAGTTCAGGGTGCGGGTAGGTATGCTCAGACTCTTGTTCCTGCAATTTATTGCAGTGTGGCTTTAGTCCGTGTCTGGCACAGACAGCACACAGCAAATACTGGCTGAATGAATGATCAGCTGTATTTTCCCAGTCTTTTGTGAGTTCTTTAAAAACAGGAAACTGGCCTTTTCCCCATTCATCCCCAGTGCCTAGCAGAATGCACAGCAGTCAGTTTCAGCTAAGTCATAGATAATTTTACATTTCTAGGCCATTTTTCAAAGTGAATGCATGAATGAATTAAATGAAGACGTGTCCATGTATGTCTGTCGTATCATACACTTAGAAAGCATAAAATGAATTCAAAGTGTATTATTATATTTATCAAATCAAATATATTTTTGTATATGAAACTATTTTGTGAAAAGATCTGTTTTATCAGCTCAAAATAAAACACTGAAAAGGCAAAAATTTATATTGAATTGTTTTCATTCTGGAAATTTTGTTGACATTTTTATGTAAAAAACCTTGCCTCCCATAGAATTCTTTGAGTATTTTGAAACATTTTGTTGTAAAAGTATCTCTGAAACATTTAATGAGAAATATCAAAATGTTCATCAAAGCAGTAAAAACTATAGATCCATAAATGTTAAACAAACAAACTGCATTGCATAGTTTTGTGATAGAAAAATATCCCTGTTTTTGTCCATATATACAGTAAAAAGTATATTCATATAATAATTTTTTTCTCTTTATAAAGACAAAAATGAGCAGCTTTTTAATAGTATTTTGTTCTCACTCAACATATAATTATTGAATAATTCTTGTGTGTGCAGAATTAGTCTATGTTCTAGCCTTATAGAAATTAGTAAAACTTCCAAGGTTTCTGCTCTGATGAATCTTGTGTTATAGTGGTCCCAGGCATGCAATGGAAAGTAAATATATTAAGATAACGATTTCAGATACCAGTAAGTTCTATGAAGAAATTAAGATAATTAGAAAAAAAAAGTCAGTTTCTGACATGTTAAATTTGAGACGCTTATGATGGATTCACATTTTTTCTTGTCAGATCATCTCCTCTTAAGCCTTTTGTGGATTATGCTTTAGGTTAAGCTTCAGTGAGATCCCATTAGCCACTGTCCTTTAGAAAAAAAGTGGATGGATTATAGTTTCTGATACAAGGGCATTCATAAGGACTTTTTTGCTGTGATAAGTGATCTTTTGTTGTAAACTCTTTGATGAGTATATTCAATTAGATCAAAGAGCATTTTATGATTTTTTAACTAGAGATGAAGAGAAACAGCATAAAATGATGATCAGAACTCTCAGCTAGAGGTTCATAGCTTTGTATTTTAAACATGGTTTTATTGCTAGTAAAGCTTCTGACTCTGGATATCACCTTACTTGTGAGTTTCAAGTGCTTCACCTGTAAAAGAAGGGCTTAGAACAAGATGATTTTTCAGGCACCTTACAGCTTTTATATTGTTATTTTTAGATACAAAGGAAAATGCCATTGTTGCAGATACTCTTCAGAAAGTTTGGGCTGTGTTGGAACAGAATATGGAACAGTATGCAGTTTCTCTCTTAAGGTAAAGCAGTGTAATGATGTTTTTTTTAATTGCAGTATCTTGGTATCCGCCAAGTTCCAGTTCAAATGCCACCATATTTGTAGGGTTTTTCCCTAATCACTGAAGCTAGAAACATACCATTGCTTCTGAACTTCCCCACTTACTACTTCTTATTTGTCTTCACAGCACTTATCTAATATTCTAAGCAGGAAAACTCTGAGAAGCAAAGCAGAGTTTCTTGAAGTCTTTTGGTGCTCAGGAAACAAAAGTTAAAAGTTTAGGACCTGCTAGGGGGGACTATTGCTATTGTTGATGTCCAATTGCTAATCTGTGTCCTACTCTTTGGCAACCCCACAGACTGTAGCACTCCAGGCTTCAACAGTGAGAGTCATCACTTGAAATCCCTGGTGAACAGCACTCTAGAAACAGGGACAAGTGTGAGGTAAATCGGGCCTTAGGAAAACTGCATTTTAACCACAAATCTTCTTGGAATGACTCTGATGCTAGGAAAAGACTGAGGGCAGGAGGAGAAGGGGGCGACAGAGGATAAGATGGTTGGATGGCATCACTGACTCAACGAACATGAGTTTGAACAAACTCTGGGAGATAGTGAAGGACAGGGAAGCCTGGCACACTGCAGTCCATGGGGTTGTAAAGAGTCAGACATGATTTAACAACTGAACAACAACAAATATAAAAAAGAGCAGACCATTTTGATGTAGGAGCTAGCAGACCACATCTCTAACAGTAACTATTATGGAAATGCTCAAGAAAATAAAGACTAAAGAGAAAATAGATTAAAAGTTTAGATTAATAAAGCACAGTTAAGTGGAGATTACATAAAAACAATTTCTAACAACTGAAATTTAAAATGTTTTAGTTTAACAGCATATCAGGTAGAATAGAGGAAGAGATTAGTGAACTGGGAGGTAGGTCAACAGAAAAATAGTGGAAAATAAGGAAAGAACTAAAGAAAATGTAGGGCATGCTTAGAAAGTCCAATATTTATATCATTATAGCACCAGAATATAAAAATATAATAGCTGATAAATTTCTAAAACTGATAAAATACATCAGCTTGTATTTTCAAGAGACTATGCAGAGTCTGTGCAGGAAGGACACAAAGGAAACCATACCTAGACTCATCATAGTCAAACCACTAAAAACCAAAGGCCAGAAGAAAAATCTTCAAAGTTACCAGAAAAATAAGACATTATTTTCAAAGGACAATTCGACTAATAGCTACATGTAGTAGTAAAATCTTAACCTTAGCAATGCAAAATGCAGAAATTGGGTAAATGGAGCTACAGAGTTCTAAGATTCTGGCATTACAGCAGAAACAGTAAAAGTAATAATCTAGATGAAATACTAATAAGGCAAGGATGCATAATATATTCTCTAGCAATGTGCTAAATGGCTCAACCAGTGAATTTAAGAAATAAGATTAATATTACACATCTTCTAGAGAACAGAAAAGAAGAGGAAACATTTACCAACTCAAAACCTTAATTTTAAAATCTCAGCAAACATAGTAAAAAAAAAAAAACAAAAAAAAAAAAAACTGAAATTGCAAACCAGTCACCCTCTGGAAATTAGGTGAAAAAATGTAGCAAATCAAATTGGAATTATATAAAAAGATAATATCTTTTAATTAAGTGGGTTTCCCACTCTGAGACATGCAAGAGTGGTTTAACATTAGGAAAGGCATTAATTCGGCACATTAACAGGGAAAAGGAATAAATCATTTGGTCCTTTGGATAGGTTCAGAAAAAAAAACATTTGAAAAAAAGCAACACAAATTCAAAATTTAAAAATTTTTAGCTAACTAAGTTTAGAGAAGATTTTCCCTAATATGTTATGGTACCTAGTATATGTTTTAAATTACTGTAAACATAATTAGTGGTGAAAGTTCGAAAGCTTTTTCTTGAGTTGGGGATTGAGACAAAGATGCCTGCCCAAACACTTCTATTCAAAGTAATCCTGAAATTCTGAAAAGAGCAAAGAGGTAATAAAGCAATATAAGTGTCAGTAGAATTTGAAGGGAAGAAATAAAACCACCATTTACAGGCAACATGGTTGTGTATATAGAAAGTACCAAAAAAATGCCACATGAACCAGAATATATAACCAACCTGGTCTTTGTTCTTGTAATTATTTTTAAAAGCTTTTTAATACCCTACTTCCCTGATGGCTCAGGAGGTAAAGAATCCACCTGCAAGGCAGGAGACATAGGGGATGTGGGTTCAATCTCTTGGTCAGAAAGATCCCCTGGAGGTGGGCATGGCAACCCACTCCAGTATTCTTGCCTGAAAAACCCCATAGGCAGAGGAGCCTGGCAAGCTACAGTCCAAAGGGTCGCAAAGAGTGGACACGACTAAGGACGCTGGTGTGCAAATATAAACTTATCATTTTCCTTCCACTACCAAAGACCAGCATCAGAAAGAGCAGGTGAATCCTGTCCTCCCTGAGGATTTCTATGGCTTTGCTTCCCACTGACAGTACAGTCAAGCCATCCACCATCTGGAAGCCAAGAGCAACTCTAGCTCTGTCTAGACCTCTACAGAGAGCCACTGTCTATGACCCTTAGAGCTTCTCTCCCAGCTAGTACCCAACATTATACAAAAGACCTGAGACTCCTAGTGCTACTGAGGCTGGTTCTGGTTCCTGGATGGGTGGGAGCTACAGGACCCAGGATCTCTCTTATCATTTCCATTGTGTCCCAGAATATACCACAGCCTTCCAGTGGGGCAATCATGGAGAAACATAGTTGCACTAGAAATCATGTACAAGGAAAACTCTGGCACTCTCCCATTGTTCATGGCCTTTGCTTTTAGGGTTTATTTTAAAATCTTTTCTTTTTTTTCTGCAAATCAATTCCTCACTGTAAACTATGTTCTATTATTTATTCTCTACATCAAATCCCCAGACTTTCAGTGGCTCCTACTCAGTTTTATTGCTAGTTTTCCTGCTTTTAATTTTCTCACCCTTATAGCTTGATCTTTGGTGCTGATTTCCCATCTGTAAATTTCAATTACTCCCAGAGTCATGAATTAGGTTCTCCTTCAACTAAGAACTTCAGATAACTTTGGGCTCTTTCGAGAGACATCATGGTTGACCTGAAATGGTCGCCTCTGCCTTTGAGCCACACACAACGAGCCTTTATTTAATGAAGTACTCAATCCATCCAACAGTGGACTGCAGTATTTTACGCTGGTTTTTTTTGGCAGGGGGTGGGGGGCAGTTCTTTTTTTTGTAAATAAAATTTATTTCAAAAATTGCTTTTGCCATTGGTGCTTAAATTATTTTTACCTTTCCAGACTTATGTTTAAAAGCAAGTGCAAATCTATGGAATCTTATCCATGCTATCAAGATGAAGAAACTAAGATTGCTTTTGCTGACTATACTGTGACTTACACAGACCAGCCACCAAATACTTGGTTTATAGTTTTCAGGTGAGGCTATCATATATTGGCAAATAATATCACCCCTAAGTGGCATAAAATATTCATATATAGAGAGTTTTATTTGTGATAGTAGTAAAAGTATGAACGTTTAAGTTGCTTTCGGAACTTAGTTGAAATTCCTTCCATATCTGATGGGCATAAATGAGCTATTATAGAAATTTTATCCATGTTTCATTAAACAAAGTATGAAGAATATGAAGTTAACTATTAGATCTTTTGATGAATGTGGCTTCTCTGATGGTTCAGCAGGTAAAGAATACACCTGCAATGCAGGAGATACAGGAAATGCAGATTCAATCCCTGGGCCAGGAAGATCCCCTGGAGGAGGAAATGGCAACCCACTTCAGTAGTCTTGCCTGAAAAATCCCATGAATAGAGGAGCCTGGTGGGTTACAGTCCATGAGGTCTCAATAGTTGGACACGACTGAGCAACTAAGCATGCACACATAATATAATAAACTGATATGCTTTTAGTATAGAAATAAATCATTTAATTTCCAAGCAATAGCATGTTAGAGTCACAAATTATTTATAAATAAGATTTCTTAAAAGGTTAGCATTTGCATGAAAAAATAATGTATTAGTTATCAGAATTAAATTATTATTAATTAAATTAGAATTCTAAAGGAAAACAATATGTGTACCTTTAAGTTATTTGCAACTTTAAACTTATTTTTTATCTCTTGGCTTCAAACCTAATTTCAAACTTTCTTTATGATTCATGCCAAGGGAAACTTCACTCTTTTGTAATTACAGAGAAACATTTTTGGTTCCTCAAGATATGATTTTGGTTCCCAAAGTATATACTACACTTCCAGTCTGTATGCTCCACGTTGTTAACAATGACACAATGGAACAAGTGCCAAAGGTGTTCCAAAAAGTGGTACCTTATCTTTATACCAAGAATAAGGTAGGTTTAAATTGATTCTTCTCATTTGATAGAATAGCAATGAGAAGCCAGCACCCTGAGAGTGTCCAGCAGAAGGTAGAACAGATGTGTTTTCAGTCCATAATAGGGCTCTGGTCTTTCTGCAGAGAAGTCTCATGTATTTGACAGCAATAGGTACTTAATGTGAGTGCCAGAACATTCGCCTTTTAGTCCCCTTCTTATCTTTTTGCCAAAGAAAATATGACAAAAGGAAAATGTTAGAAATTCCCATTATAAAAATTATAAAATCATACAAACCCTTAGAATGAAAATGGAGGTAAAGAGCACAAATCATCATCAGGTTGTCTCAGTTTCCCACTGGGTATTTTATTTGATTCCTAAATATGTTTGAAGATTGTGTTTATATAGTCACTCACCAAGATTTGGCCTAGATTTCCTTTTGGCCTAGATTTTCTTTTGAACATAAAAATTTCTTACATTTGTAATTGGAAATCAAATGTCTCAAAGATCCATAAGAAAAAGATGATTTCATTCAAAGGGAGATTCTACTAAGTTCACAGATGTTATTAAATTCTAGAGACGGGCTCTTTACTTCACCAGATAAGTATACTAATACTGATCATGTTAGTCATTGATACTTACTTTTGGTAGAGATCTTTAGTTGGGTATTTAGTTGGAACCACACAAGACTCTGATTCTTATTCACAGGTAGCATACTTTGGGTTTGGTTTAGCTTTTGCTTAGTAGTTCCACTGTAAACCTCCCTTCCTTGAGTAAACGTAAGTTTTGGAGGTAGCTTTAAATGACGCCGTTGAGTCACTATTCAGGAGAACACTCTATCTCCGTTTAAACATTATTCTTAAATTGTAAATTTGGGATTGCAGCAAACATAGCCATTCCCTCTCTCAAATACTTCCTGTCTTCTACCCTCTCATCTTGTGTTTTTTTTAGAACAAAATGGAGAGAATGTGGAGGAAAGTATAGAGCTGTATGAATAGCAGAATAGCTTCTGTTGTCCTTTTTGTGGTATGGTTTTCCTTTCATCACGATTCTTGTTCTTCAAATGTTTCTCCAAGTTACTAAGCTCTTCTACAATGTAGTTCCCAGAACTGCCTTGAACAGAACAGCCTTGAAAAAGACTTCCAACCCACCTAAAGGATAATCATTGCCCCGTTGTTTTTAGTCTATGATTGCAATAGCATTTTGGCACTTGCAAAGGCATTTGACACATATGTAGCCTATTTTAGGTCAACTTTTTCTAACGTATATCCATAGAACTAGGGTCTAAGTTTTTTTAAAAAATCTGGTTACACAGTCAATCCTTCAGAATAATTTGACATTTTTTTTTCATAATTTTTCAAAGACCATAACCTGTGATTTGAAATACTTAATCTGTGTGGTTTCTCAGTACTTGGTACTCTGTTATGTTACACTTTTATTCCAGAGTCTTGAGATCCTTTAAAATTGCCAGGTTCTCTCTTAAAATCCTATCACTAGTTTAGCTTTAGGTTATCACTTATCAATATATCTTTTCTACCATTGTATAAATCTTTTATTCTCTCTCAAAATTGTTCTCTGAGTCTAGACAAACATGAAATGAGTCATGTAATTTTGTTTGACCTCTTTGATACATTAGTCCCACAAGCTCAAATAATAAAAACAGCAATAAATCTTTGCAGGTAAAAATATTTTAGCATACATGATTTATCTCCCTTTTCTACTTGCCCCAAACATAGTATCGAAGGTCTTTATAGGTGTTGCAATTCTGAGCTCATTACAGGTATTGGGATTTTAGTTACTATCCCTAGACATTTATTGGAGTGTTATGAATTCATTCTGTCTTGTGTATGTCTAATTTTTGTTTCTGGAAATCTAAACACATCAGCTTCCCTCGTAGCTCAGTCGATAAAGAATCTGCCTGCAATGCAGGAGACCCGGGTTTGATTCCTGCATCGGGAAGATCTCCTGGAGAAGGAAATGACAACCCACTCCAGTATTCTTGCCTGGAGAATCCCATGGACAGAGGAGCCTGGTGGGCTACAGTCCATGGGGTTGCAAAGAGTCAGATACAACTTAGCAACTAAACCACCACAAACACATCAAAGAGTTTTCTCTGCATCAGAGAGCAACTGGAATACAAAACCTGTATTTTCCTGCCTTGTTAGAAATGTCTGGAATCATAAACTCAGAATTGCTTTGAATTTCTGTGTGTTATCACTTTCCCAGGTTCCTTAATTGCTTTTCTCCAACTTAAAGAGCTCATCTCCAGGCTCACAACTGGGTTCCATGGAACCAGACCTCTGCTAATTCAATAGCTTTACTTGCTACTTGTCATACCAAGGGAACTATATTTCCATAAACTCTTCTGCTTTTTTTCATCTCATATTTAGAAAGGTGATTCTGAAAAGACAAGGAAATCAAGTAGGAAGCTATTGGGCTAATCCAGGAGGCAATGATAAAAACAAATAATAACTTGTCTTAGGTAGCATTAGAAGAATTAGAAGGAAATGTAGTAATCATCTACCACAGTTAAGCATTTTTTAATGGCTAGGGAAACATACAAACAGAAATATTAGACTGTTCCATTTTCTCCAAAAACATGTAAGATGGAAGTTTTTAAGAGGGATTTCAAAACATAATACTAAGTGATTTGTCATTTATCAAGAGATTTGAAGATTTTTATGTATATTAAGATAAAGCATTTTAGTACTGTGAAACCATATATAGGAAGGGGCCTCCCAGGTGACACTAATAGTAAAGAACCTGCCTGCCAATGCAGGAGATATAAGAGACATGGGTTCAATCCCTGGGTCAGGAAGATCCCCTGGAGGAGGGTATGTCAATCCACTCCAGTATTCTTGCCTGGAAAATCCTTTAGACAGAGGAGCCTGGCGGGCTACAGTCCATAGGATCGCACAGAGTCAGACACAGCTGAAGCGACTTAGCACCACCCATATATTGGAAGGCAGCTATGCTCACCACTATACTACCAAACCTAGTGAAACCATATATTGTATCTTTGAAAACTAATAACAATATTACTTACTTCAGTGTAATTC